>ML685783.1:18414230-18494708 GCA_007922175.1 Pelusios castaneus
TAATAAGGTTGACTTAAAGTTGACCTTATTAAGTTGACTTAATAACATCGACTTAGCTTTTCTAGTGTAGACATAGCCAAAGATACAGAAGCAAAAGCGGATTTCTAAAACCCTTGTTTAGGTACTAACCTTTTGCATATTTTTAAGTTCTTGAAACTAAAACAACTCTGAATAATTTTCAATCAAAAAGAAGTGGTCATTTTGAACACTAAATTCCTCTTGGAAAGTGGTCGGTGAAACTGCATTATTTAAAAAATTAAGTCAAAGGGTTAATTATACCAGTATACACAAAGAGCATCTCGACTACAATAAGTGGAATTTCATTAATATAGAGCTAGTTTAAGTAAAGGGAAAATGAAGACCATGGTTTCAAGACCCTGCCCATTAGTAGCAGTAACTGCTCATGAAAATGAAGCCTGCTTCCTGAGTCTTAACTTCACTGAGAGCATAGTTTGGACATTAGAGCAAATTTGCTCCAATGAGCAGAATTTGGCGGCATTCCTGAAATAAAGACACATTTAAGAATAAGAGACTATCTGTCAGATAAGTCCTACAATATTAATGTACAAATTGTTTCAGTTACTTATGAAACAAAGAAAAAATGCAGTTTCTAATTTAAAATCTCTATATGTTGATGACTGGCAGGAGCCTAGTGCAGTGGTCTAATGTTCATCTATTGCTAAGAAACCTCACCTCTCTTGGCCAAGATGTGTATAACACCATGCAGTACTCTGCTAGTTGCAAACATATCACTTTTAACTACATTGGAGCCTTAAAAGGACTCTAAATGGCTGACCAAGAACACATTAAAATCATGTGGAGTCTCAACTACACCACTTAGTTGATGAAGGACCTTTGAGGTCTCAGAAGCTTGCATGCATTATTGAGTTCAAGATTTTCTCAAGAAGACCTTGAACTGTGGGAAGAGTTTAAAATGGGGTGTGTGTATGAATTGGACTAATTTGTATTGGGGAAACTTAAATAGTCTGCAATTTTCAGTATGTTGAATACATGTCATAGTCTCTAAAGGTTAATGGTAGTAAACTTCATACTTGGTTTTCTTTTATGCTGTTGTTAGTTGTTGTTACCTTTATATGGTTTCCAAATTGCTCCGAAGCAAGAATGTGTAGCAGTAACACACAAGTACATTATGCAGTTAGGATGTAGCTCATTATAACCTCATCTCATCATGTAAACCACTACCTCTGGGGTGCATTAATGCACTTTGAATATGTCTTATGGGCTTGAATGAGAAACTGATTAATGCTCTTGAAATCATATTTTAATTTTTAAATATTCTTTCAAGACAAAAGTAATCCACTTAATGCTGTGCATAAGAAGTATTTTTAAAATGCTGGTTTAAAGTGACAATACCCAGGAAGCTAACTAATCCTCTTCTGAACTGGTAATGCAACACATGCAGTCCAAACTTAACTTAGTTTCCATGTTTTCAGGGGCATTTTTCAGTCAAACAATTTCTTCATATGATGAAAGAACACACTATAGCTTTTAATGTCGTTTTAATTCTTTCATTTCACCTGACGTGGCCAAGTGTTAAAAATTGCTCAAGTCCAAGGAAATAGTTAGGAGAACTAACATGAGACTTGGTGAAAGAAAATTTAAATTGGGGTTCAGAGGGAAGGTGTTCTTACAGTGAATCCTACTTAATATAGAATAATGTCCAAAAGGCAGAAGGTCATTGCTCAAATAATCTGAAACTTGAAACTTAGATTAAACAAGTTACTGGAACATATATATATAATGAAAAATTCTGCATTCACAGAGAAAACAAAGGGATGTAATAATAAATGACATACACCTCTGTGGTAGGCCCTGATCCAGCACAGCAATTTGCATAGGTGTATGCCTCGGCCTACATGGAGTTCACTGACTAAAGGGTATACAGGCTACCCACTTGGATCATCTGGCAGGATTAGGGCCCAATTACTATGTGACCTTGAAATCTTACCAAGAATGCTTTAAAATACACGCTCTCTCAGCAATAAATACAGGATGTATGTACTTATAGAGTACTAGCTATTACAGTACCTATTATGGTTAATGAAGTTGCATATGTAGCTATTATCTTTCAAAAGTCATGGGAGACTGAAAATATTCCAGAGGACTGGAAAAGATTAAATATAGTATCTATCTATCTATCTATCTATCTATCTGGATCACAAGTGAAATATTAGTCAACAGAGTAACTCTATGGGGGGGCAAAGATGGGGGGACACTCTGGGAACTATCAGTGGGAGCACTGTAAGCAAAACATAAGAAGTAATTTTTCCACTCTATTCTGATTAGTTCTCAACTGAAGTTACTGTCTCCAGTTCCGTGTATCACCTTTTTGTGAATGATGTGGACAAATTTGAGAAAGTCCAGAAAAGAGCAACAAAAATTATTGAAGGTCTAGAAAACAAGACATATTAATAGAAGATTGAAAAATATTGTTTAGTCTGGAAAAGAAAAGGCTGAGAGGGGACATGACAAAAGTTTTCAAGGAGGAGGGAGGTAGAAAAAATGTTCTTAACTTCTGAGGATGGGACAAGAAGGAATGGGCTAAAATTGCAAGACGGGCAGTTTAGATTGCTGTGAATCCTTCCCCCCCCATCTGGATTGGTGTGTAGCTGTGTCACCACAGTGCTTTGCTCCTGGCCTCGACTTACCCTATTTACTCCTGGATCAGCTCACCCCTGCCTCCTGCATGTAATCAGTCCCTCATGAAGTGAAAGGGTGCTCTGGCCAGCTACTCATGGGATAGACATCCAGGAAACATGCACAATCCCAGATGCAACCCTTGGAACTACTGTCTTGCAGGTTTTAGTGCTGCACACAGCACCCTGTAAGATCATGTATATTTGTTTGTCAATTTATGAAAGAAATTGATATGCACCAGCTCTCTTACTGCAAGTGAGGCCTCTGTATACACTCAATCCACATGTGCTACTTTTGATAAAACAAAGAAATAAGTTTATTGACTATAGTAGTAAGATTTTAAATGATTCTAAGTCAGAATAATATAAATCAAGAGATTAGTAGTTTAGATTGAGTTATTTTTTAGTTAATTGTGATTAACTCCTTGATTTACTAAAATTGATATTCTAATCTCTTTCAAACCAAGGTGTTAATATCCATGATGTCAATTTACCACACAGGCTGATTGGGGATCTTGCAACCAGATATTCTCCTCTCTGCAGGTAGGTTCTCAGTCTTTGGTGTTGCTTAAAAGCTGAGACATCTTTGTCTCAGGGTCCAAAGGAGTAGCCATGTTAGTCTAGTTCAGCAAAACAAAAGAGGAGCCTTGTGGCACTTTAAAGACTAACAAATTTATATTTCCACATGAGCTTCCATGGGCAAAGTACCACTTTGTCAGATGCCAGAGTGGAGAAAACTTACTTACAGTATGGGAGTGAAAGATAAATCCTGTGATTATATTTCACTGCATCAAGTCAAATGACTTCAGCAAATCAAACAAGTTGTATAGATTCAAACACTACATATCCAAAAGTGGTGAGGATGAGAAAGGTATGAAGTAGAAACAGTGATTCTCACCCCTCTCAAACTCGACCACTTTCTAATATGTTGTGTTTGAATCTATACAGCTTGTTTAATTTGCTGAAATAATCTGACCTGGTCGAGTGAAATGTCATCACAGGATTTATCTTTCACTCCTATACTGCAAGTTGTTTTCTCCCCCCGCTCCCACCCCCACCCCCCTGCCTCCAACCAATGTAAGTTTTCTCCATTCTGGCATTGGACAAAGTGGGACTTTGCCCTTGAAAGGTCATGAGAAAAAATAATTTGTTAGTCTTTAAAGTGCTACAAGACTCCTCTTTTGTTTTGTCTCAGGGCTTTCCCCTGGAATCTATCTTCTAACAAATTTCCCTGATGCTCCCTGAGGTCAGGTGATTGGTCCTGTCCGGCAATGGGTGTGATACCTTCCACTTGAGCCAAAGTGCTCACAGGTGCTTAGACCAGTCCATTGTTCCTGAATGCATGGCTCCGCTGGGTATGGAAACACAGCTTTGTGTTTGTCTGCATCTATTCAAGTCATGTGAGACCCACATTTTGGGACATGACATGGCGGAATTCCATATCTATACACACATAACAATGCAGGAAACACGTTACCGTAACAGTAATGTTCAGTATGTCATGAGCTTTCTAAAACCAACTTACACAACGTACTTTGCATCAGACAATACATGGTTACACTGTCAGGGTGAACATGAATGATACACAAATCACACCATAAGGGTGTATGTAGGGTGCAGCATGTCACAGTTGGACACTTGGAAAAGCTTTGCAATTGCTGGGCTAATTAAATATTGGAATCAGTTGCTTAGGGTGATTGTGGAATCTCCGTCACTAGAGATTTTCAAGACCGTAGATAAACGCTTTTAAAGGATTGTCTAGAAAGATAGTACTTGGTTCTGCCTTGAGCATAGAAGTCTGGACCATAAGGCCTCTTGAGGTCCCTTCCAGTCCTATACCTCTATGATTCTATGTAAAATCTATGTACAATAACAAGCTACATACTTTACTGAACAGCCTATGCAACTTCAATGGATGGAAATATAAGGGTGTAAATCAGGACAAATGATGTCTGTTATCCTTTGAGTTTGTGCTTGGCGTAACTGAACGATGCCTTTGAAGTAAAAACTAAATATACAGAGGCAGATCCTCTGCTTGACTTCAATGGAGCTATGATAATTTACTGCAACTGGGAATATGGCCCCGTGAGCACAATTCTACCTCACAGAGAATCACAAGAGTTACATTAATGTAACTGAAGGCAGCTTTTGGCTCAGTATGTGAGCGGTATCTTCTGCTTCAGTGTGACATGTTCAAAACCTATTGCCATAAATGCAATTCCTGCTTGTGCCCTGAGAGCTTCACAGCATATGGCCCTATGTGAGATTTATGTACAAACAACTTCTCTCAGGGCATTCTGAGGTATTTAACATTGGTGAAGAAGGTTTTTTAGCTGTTGGCTCATCTCATTCAGTGTTCAATTAGAATCTAAAGCAAACAAGAAACATAAAGAAGCCCAGCAGGGAGACCAATATTAGTCAAAGGGTAAGCAGCAAATTCTATGATAACTTTGATTAATAGATATGAGCCAGATTGCACTGGAATAATTTACTCAAATCAACTGTTACAACATTCTCTTTTACTCGACCATTAGGTTATTACAGATCGGGGATTGAAATTGCCTGTCTGACAGAAATAGAAAAAAAAAATTCTCAGGAACTTTGCAGCATATGATATATGATACCTAGTAAATGTATTTCCTTTTATAATTAATCACTGAGACAGTGTGGTCTGGCAAAAAAAGTTGTCAGATAATTCTGATCCAGATCCAGCAAATCACTTAAGCATGAGCTTCACTTTAAGCATGTGAGTAGTTGCATAGTAGTTAGTGGAATTCAACATGTGTAAAGTTAAGCATATACTTAAATATTTTGCTGTATTAAGCCAGCTGCTTATTCAGGGCCCAATCTACCAACATCTACTCACATTAGGAATCCTTGTTTCTCTGAGCAGTCCCTTTCGGGTTAATGAGAGTAGATCACTGAGTTAGTCAGGTCTCTGGGTTTGGATCCTTTCTGTGGATGATCCTGATTGGTAGAAATGAGAGAGAGAGAGAGAGAGAGAGAGAGAGAGAGAGAGAGAGAGAGAGAGAGAGAGAATATGAATATGCTTGTTTACTGGGAGACTACTACGTTCATGATTTACTTCAATGCAATATAATAGAATTTTTATTTGATCAATATCACTTCAGCCTCAGATGACTATATCCTAAAGAAGAGCCTTCAGTGTCATAAATCCTGGTTATGCAATACAGTAGTTGATTCTGTGAGAGAGACCACCCTTGAAATAATTTATCTTAGTGGGTTACTGAATTAGAACAATTAGAAATATATATATTTCCAAGCTCCTGTTCTTGCCTTCAGCATTACAACTACTAAATTGGAATACAATATACTCGCCACTAAATCAACAAATCAATAATTTCTTCAGGCTGATGTAAGCTGCATAAAATGGACGGCCAATATCTCGGCTCATTAGAGGGGAGGATAAAGTGGAAAACATCTCTTCCAATGAATCTGGAAATGATGGAGTGATGAAGGACTTACCTGATTTTCTGGAACTTAGATCAGTAATAGCTGTCTTCAAAAAAAAAAAAAAAAAAAAAAATCCTGTTGTGGGGTGTCCATGGAAGGATGTGGTCTTATTTAGTAATCTGAAGGTGTGGATGACAGGAGAGTGGTAGAGAGATGTTAATATGAAAGTAGAATTAATCCTGCCAATTAAATTGATGCATGAAATGAAGAGACTTTCTATTTTAACCAACTGATTTGGTTTGTATAACTCCAGTGAGAAATCTTATTAAATATGCACGATCAATGTCTGATTGAAACAGATATACTATCTGAGTTTTTAAAGTTGGCAGATATGCATGTGATATTTGTACATAATAAAAATTGCTTTATTACTGGTTTATATTATCAGATAGAACAGATGAAAAATGTTTGTAGATATCGAAAAAAATGTTTACAAATGTGATAGATAGAAATCAGTCATGCCAGGAAATTCTTCTAAATAGCAAATATATACAATCTGAGGAGGATCTTCAAACTTCCGTATATAATAAGAAGAGCAGTGTCACAGTAAACACTGAAAAAAACTCAGAATCTGAGTGAATGGGAGTATTTATTTGGGAGAGCACACAAATTCAATTTTGGATTTAGGTTTTATATCCTAATCTTTCTAGTATGATCTGGAGTAATGTAATTCCCTCAATCCCATTTTCAGTTTTCTGTGTTAGCAGATAGAAGTTTTCTGTCTTCAGTACTATTTGCTCTGGCAGTAGAATCATAAGCAGCATATATTGATGTACACCCTGAACAATATTGCTCGAATACACTGCTCCATGGATCGATATCCAGTGTAATTTATTTGTATGTGGCTACAAGCTACTTCTGAGGAAAGAGAATTAAATTCATTACACTAGTGGAAAGGGTATTAAAGATAATTAATGAGTTTGGCAAGTCTTCTGCTTTCAGCATTAATTGGGAGAAATCCAAGATCTTTCCAATGTAATAAAGCTTTGCCTTTGCCAGCTTTCAAGTATTCCCTTTTAAAATGAAGATCTAACTCTTTTGAGCAATTAGGTGTTCATGTAATAACTTTATAACTTAGTTCACCAAATGGGTTTTTGGAACAGAGTCTAACAGATTTAATTCACTGAATTTCTCCTCCTTTTTCCAATAGGAAAGTAAGAAAAAAATCAAAATAATAAATAGTCAGAGATTTGTGGAAGCTTTGTGTAGAGTTTAGTGTAAAGGACGAGGAGCCAGGAACCCACCTTGACTTAGGTCAAGTCACTTCAGCTTCTTCAATGCTCTCATTCTATCATCCCTACTATAGATAAATTACATAAAATCAGGCATGATATACTCACCCACCAACTTTACCAGGGAAGTTCATTACCTTGGCTGTGTGGTTTTATTTCTGAGAGGATCATGTGAGTAGTTTCCTTAATTTCTCTTCACACCTATAATTTTAGATGCACTCAAAATCTCAAAGTGATGTTGAGTTTCACTTGCTTTTCATGCTTAGACCAGGTGAAACCACCACTTTAAAATAATGTCAATGCAAAACCATAAACTGGCCTGGATCCACTGCAAACTCAGCCCGGTCTCCATCAAAAATGAAGAAAATCTTCTGACTAACATGATCTAATCTTCACGTTTGGGAGAGAACTTGATTCTACGTGAGTGTCTGACAGCTGGGTGGTTGATACTGACACTGTGGGCCTCTTTGATAAGTAAGAAGACCTGATTATTCTCTCTCATGATTGGCGCTCAACTGGAGCAAATATATCTTCATTTCTCCTCATGGAGTGACCATGAGATATGGGGTTTAATCTGTCCACCAGTGGAATCTACCTCCAAACACTAGATTCTCAGATTTGTGCAAATCCTGGAGCCTAAGAAGAAGAATTTTTGTACCTTTACTCTTGTTCTGTGCTCCATTTAGTCACTGCTTTCTGACAGTGCTTTTGCAGTGGAGTCAGGCTGCCAGGATATTCCCGTCTTGCAACTGCTTAGGAAACCCCCTTACAGATTCATAGGACAGGCTGAATCCTTCTTTTAATGAAGAGAAATGCATGAATCTTGGGGGCATGACAGGGTATTGATGTTTATTCATCTGTCTGGAAAGCTCTTATGGTATTATTATTTATATTACCATAGCATTTAGGAGTCCCAGGCTATAATCCTATTGTACTAGGTGTGTACGAACACAGAACATAAAGATGTTTCCTGCCACAAAGAGCTATGCAACAAGGCGAATTTAAGATGCTATATAAGCAGTGCAATTAAATTAACTTCATCAGATTCACCCTGGTTACACCACAAATGTGGTCATCTTCATATACGTGCAATTGGCATACAGCTTATTATGACTGGGGCAGGATCCACGGTTCGCTGTGAAATTGTACAAGGCTCTAAGGAGCAACAGGATGAAACGTGAGAACACAGGTTTGTTGGTTATCATGGATCAGTTAAAGTAAGTGCAATTGATCTTTTTTAGGTGGTGTACCAGAGTACAAAGGATCATTTTAATTAGTTAGCAGGCCCTAGTGGAAACAGAAAAGTGCCAATTAAGCAATCAGGCTGCTTGATGGTGACTCATGAGGGTATACTGTGTAATTTAACTTCATGATTTCCTTGAAAAATAAATAATACACAAAATATTTTTTAAAAGGTCTCTAAAATGAAGGTCAAGTCATTTAGCATAATAATATATCAAGAAAGCAATCTGAAATGAATAATGGGAATAATATGCTCAAAATCCCCAGCAATTCACACTTGTAATCTGTGATTAATAACAATATTTTACTTGTTCCTTCTCACGCAGAACAATCCCACATTGTTTATAAACCTTACAAACTACCCAGGAATGAAAATCACTTTGCTCATCTGTGAAATGAGGTCCTCTCTGGGCTTCTACACAGCCGCTGCTTAACAGAAATCAACAGCATGTTTCAGCAACTCAAGACGGTGAATTGCGGACAACTAGTGAGATGCCTTGAAAACAATTTTGATCTTCCATTTACATGGAATTTATGCATTTTTTTCTACTTTTTGGAGAATTTTTAAGCTATTTGATCAGTGCCACTTACCAGAGAGCTGATGAACTCCCTACAGTCTTCTCTCCTTTGCCCTCATTGGCTTATCTCACTTCCCAAATTACATTCACATGCACACACAAAATAGTGCACATAGCTTATTTCTGCCATATTTTTTCATAGTCAGAAGAACTGTATTCCATCTGGTCAGCTCTCTCTGATTCCACTATTTGTCCATTCCATTCTTTTTACTGATTCCACTGCCACGTTCCTTCCTCTTTCACATGCAATTTTTGTTAATGTGTGACCCATTTATGTTCACAAGGACTGTAAAAAGCAAATATTTCAAAACTGCACTGATAAATGTGGAATTTTAACTTTGTGTGAGTTACAATTCCTTAAAGTGTCTGCACACTCCCTCAGTCATGGAACTATCTGACAGTACGTCTACACTGCTTATCTAGTTATCTAGCTCAGTGGTTTTCAAACTTGTTTTCTTGGGACCCAGTTGAAAAAAATCATTTATGCTTGCGATCCAACAATGACATCTTTGAGCAATGCATTTCAGTCTTGCAATGGCAGCAGGGGGTGTCACGACCCAGTACATGAGGGTCTGCAACCCAGTACTGGGTCCCGACCCATTGTTTGAAAACCACTTATCTAGCTAACATGGGTAACAATAGAAATATAGAAGTTGGGGCACAGGCTTCAGCACACGTTAGCACCAAAAGTCCAAGACCTTCAGGGCATATTTGGGTTGCTAGCTCATGCCACCATGTCTTCACTACCATTGTTATCCATTCTCGCTAGATTAAAACTAGCATGGGTATGTCTACCTTTGCTCCAATCACTCCTTTCACTTCCAGTATAGACATACCTTACCTGAACAATTCTAAGTAAGCAACAGAGCTCAAATTTCAAATATCTGTAAGCCATCAAATCATGAAAATATTTGGAAACATTTTCAGTGAACAAGTTCAAACAATTGATGAAATGAGGGAAATTGAGTTTTGATCTCAAATTTTCTGTGTAGAGAAAAGAAGCTAAATTTACTGAATTTTTCGTCAATTACTTATTTGCTAGGCACAAGAGCTAATGGGCGGACATTGTGAGGAAGAGGAAAGTTTGAGCAATGGAATTGAAACAAATGACTGTTCTTCAGACTATGTCACATGTCTTTGCTGTATCTCTGTACAGCAGACAGAACCTCTCACTTTGAGTTTGTGGAGCGAGGTACTGCTAAATAAAACTCCATGTAGTTCAAGGCGTCCCTTTGTGGAATAACAAACCATTCAACATGAGAAAGGGTATTGTAATCGGTTCCCTCCCTGCTAGCAATGCGTATTGCATCGGGAAATCTCATTCACATCGTAAAGACTTGGGCATGGGAAAACTATAATAAAACTATACTTTTTGATTTAAGGAAGGTATCTTTTTTATTTTTATTCCAGTCCATAGACATTTATAACAGTGGGTTGAATGTCTAAAATCGGCTCATTTGAAGGAATGGGAAGGAGAATGGAGCTATTAAAGATAGGTATAAAAATGTAAAATTTATAGGTTTATATTTTATTAAGAATTGTATAAAAGTTTAATTTCTATTACAACTTTTAGAGGACCCTCTGCGGAGCCATGTTCTTTAGGTAGCCACAGCAATCACCATTTCAGTAACTACTGCTCTAACTTCAGCTGGAGATGTGGTGCATCTGATAAAAAAAATCAACTTTTATTCATTGGCAAAACTTAAAATTCCCATGTCTGCTTTCCCCAAAGAAACTTAATGACATGTACCTAGCTCCAAAAAGTAAATTTCTTACCAGGAGAACATTAGATTTCTGTGTAGGGAGGAAAAAGAAAAGATAATTGATCAGGTAGAACCCTTTTGAAAATGACATTTCTCAAATTTCCAGACAAAGATATGACTGCCACCCAGGAGAGTAAGGGGGTGAGAAATTACATTGCTGCCCTAGATATTTGATCTGCAGGTGAGCAGAGAATGAGAGTAGGTAGAATCCTGACTCCATGTTCCAGCCAATCCCCAACTCACACAAAGGGGGATGAGATGTACAGGTCGAGGACTCTTTTCTCCAACAGCAAATAAGATTTATGACCAGATTTTGAGATCCATAATCTCACCTTGAACCAAACCAATTACATGCTGCTCCTTACGTAGTGCTTGTGATATAGCCACAACTGAACTCATCATGAAATCACCCGTGTATGTCTCTCGTAGATAGTTATATAACTCCATTACTGCAACAGCTGAACACCTCACAGTCTTTTCATCTATCTATCTTCATATCAACACTTAAGGGAGGATATTTATTTTTACAATTTTTTTCAACATATGTAAGGAAGTGAAAAACAGGGAAACATCCCAAGGTCACAGAAGGAGTCTGTGATAGAGCAGGGAATTGTACTCAAGTATCACCAGGGCTGGCCCAAGGGTTTTTGGCTCCCTAGGTGAACCATGATTTTGGCGCTCCCTCTCCCACATGTTGTAAAAGATAACATATGTAAAAATATACTCTTCCATCTAATTTGGTGTCCCTTAAAGCCTGGCACCCTAGGCAACTGCCTAGTTCATCCTATATGGTTGGGCTGGCCCTGATTGCGTCCAGCTCCATTCTTCCATTTTGAAGTTTATATCTGTAAAGTGCTTAGGGGCCAACCTCTACAGTGATAATTCCTATGACATTATATACCAATTTTCTTCTGAGCATTGAATAACAGTCAATAAATTAAACTCCTTCCTCTTCAGTGAGATACAAAATATTACTGTTACTAGGAATGAATCAGAACTCAGTTTCAAATAGATATTCAACTAAATTCTGATTGAAATTCTAGTATTTGGCTTTGCCTTACTAATTTTTCAAATATATATTTTAAGCAGATGAATAGCTGCAAACTATGAGACTTTTTTTTTTAATCTACAGGGCTGTTGCCTATGGGCTGTAGGAAAGAGCCCTAGGCCTGCTAGGACTCCAAAGCCTATGTGTCAATATCCTATTCAGACCACTTCATGATCCAAGGGAAATAACTCTTTTCATTGCAAAACTGGGAGTCGGGGTGGGGAGGAATCATAGAATAATAGGGTTGGAAGGGACCTCACAAGGTCATCTAGTCATCTGCTAAAAAGCAGGACCACCACCCCTAAATCACGCCAGCCAGGGTTTTGTCTAACCGAGCCTTAAAAATCTCCAAAGATGGAGATTCTACCACCTCCCCTGATAGCCCATTCCAATGCTTCACCACCCTCCTAGTGAGAAAGTTTTTCCTAATATCCAACCTTGACCTCCCCAGCTGTAATTTGAAACCAATACTTCTGTCATCCACCTATTTCAAGAAGTCTCAGACCCTGACAGATTGCAAAGATTACTGATAGAAAAATGTGCTTAAATCAGACACCAGTGAGTAGAAGAATTAGAGAAATTGCACTACAGAGCCATGCTTGATGCTATAGATCTCACAAATTGCAGTTCTACATCCAGCCTTGTTTTATAGCAGAAGACAATCTCCACCACCACCTATCAGCTGTAAATATTCCTTTCAGTCATGCCATGGAATGATACAGAGACAGCATAGTGATGTTCTGATGGATGGATGATCTGTTCATAGCAAAGAGAAATATCTCTTTATTCATCCTATTGCAGCTACCTCTTCCATTTGATATACAATACTCCTGGCCTGCCTCCTAGAAAGGCAGGAGTGAATAGAAACAACCTGGAAGAGCTTATCTTAGACAAAACCCAGAAGGTCATTATGTATAACTTTTCCTCTTGCTTCAAAGTCTTCATGTGAGGAAATCCACAAGGCTTAGGCAGAGGCGGCCTTAGGGAAGCGGGGGCCCTAGGCCTAGCGAAGGCCTATTGTCAGGCCCCCTATAGGTGGCTCCGGCCCCCCATAGGTTGCCCTGGACCCCATCTGCAACCCAAGTCCCTCTTTTCTGCGGCCCTGCCCCCCTCGTGCCACCAGCCCTTGTTCCCCCTCCAAGGCTTGGCTCTATGCCAGTGGCCTCAGTTCCCCCCCTCTATCCGCAGCTCCCTGCTGCTGGTCCCCAGCCCCAGGGCCAGCTCCTTCTCCTGCTGCACACCAAGGCAGATGTGACATTTGGGGTAGGCGAAGCAGCCAATGGGCCCCTTACTGCTCAGGGCCCTAGCGTCCACCTTCACCTACCCCAAAAGCCGCCTCTGGGCTCAGGCCTCTCTCTCACATAATACAAAATCTTTACAAAGCCATTGACAGAGTTGGGGTGCCCATGTCAGTTAACTGTTCAGATAATATCCAAATTCCACATCTCGAAAATATAAATAGTGCCATCTTCCAGTTTACTCAATGCTTACTAAAAATCATTACCTTGATATAGAGGAGCAGATTAAGTCTGAACCCTGACAAGACTGAAGTAAAGGTGTAAGGAAGAAGAAGATGCTTTAGATAACTTGAGTACAAAGTTGAAAAGATCTCCTACTTCACTTGTCTCGGGGGGGATCTGTTCTTATACTGTTAAATCTGTCTCCAGTGTTGTAACGCTCTCCTCTTCTTTCTGCTCCTGGATACCCAAATAGATTAGGTGGCAACAAACACAATATGCATCTAATTAAAAAATTGTACCCTAGCATTTTGGATGTAGACCTCATCACAATGTTTCACATATTCATCACTAGCTTGCTTATCCCAAATAGGGTTAAAGCTCTAGACCTTGAAAAAGCTCCTACTGGCATAAAATTCAGCAGTCTGCCTTGTTTTGGTGTGCACCTGTCCCTATGGATTCACATCCCAGATGGTCTACTCGCTGAAATAGCTCCCCACTGGTTATAAAGTCCAGTTTGCAACCCTGACATTTACAATGCTTCAGAGGATTGACCATAGCTATTTGACTACTTGCATGGTAGATATTAATGTATTCATACTTTTAGAGTGGATGGAGATCCTCAAATGGCAGATGATACTATAAATTCAATCTATACAGATATTCATAGATTATAGGACAGAAGGGGCCATTTTGATCACTTAGTCTGACTTCCTTTATAGCACAGGCCATAGGAATACCCTGAATTAATTCTTGTTTGAACTGGAGGATATCTTTTAGAAAATATCCTATCTTGATTTAAAAATTGGCAGTGATGAAGAATCTTCCCAACTGTTGCTTAGTTGTTCCAATGGTTAATTATTCTCACTGTTAAAAATGTGTGCGTTATTTCCAGATAACAGCTTGTTTTCAAATTTATTTTAAAACTTTAATTACCAGGCAAGCATTTCCATAACATTTGTCTTTTTTTTTTTCCACTACAAACCTTATATAGTCTGAAATGGTGCTCTGCTCTCTACAAAACATTTCTACAATCAGCTCTCCTTTCACATTTGATTCTCAATTGTTGCTGAACCTTATTTAAATAACTCTCATTTTCATCTTTAAATTTATTCATTTTAACAGGTCACTGACTACATTAGTCAGGCATGTGCCCAGTGCACAGCCTACCTGGCAAAACGTATATCAAAATATGGAAAAATCTGCCAAGCCGGTATCAAATCAGAGAGAGAGAGAGAAATCAGCACCTGAGTTAATTCATGAAGACAAAAATTGTACTACCATGTCCAATAGCTAATCATGTTGCAAAAACCTTTAGCCTTTTGTACATATCTTGGGGATGATTTGATGTAAAGTAACAAATTGCTTCAAGAAACTGAAACAATAACTGATTACTGTAACCAGTGATTTACAGAAATGTTAATTAATAGGTCAGTTTAAAAAGTCATATTTCAGATTTTGGTAAGGACTAAAGCCTCAAACCCACCATTTTCTCTTTGTGGGATATAATAGAAGAACAATAAAAAAAAAAACCCAAGTAAATGATCTCCTGATTAAAAAGTTCGGTCTATAGAGATTAACTTCTCTATTTCATATGTGATTTTATTGTAAAAAAACACATTATCCTTGAAAAGTATTAGCATTATTATACACAAGAAAAGGGGGTGGACTTTATTTCTGGTAGAACTGAGAAGTCTTTTATTTAAATAGCCACTGAATTGCATCCAAAGTAAGACAGTTTACAGCAACTTACATTTCTTTCCTTAAATTGCTGTGATATTTATAACCAATCATATGGATTTATATTTGCTGCAGGTACAAGAGTTCTTTTTTAGAAAGCGCATATAGGTAACCATGGCAATTATTAATTTTAAAGACAGAAAAGTAAATATGCATGTAACATGTCAGTATATCAGTTACTAGTTTTTTTTGTGTGTGTTTGAACTTCTGTACAACTTCTGTTCTGAAAATTGCCCACTATTTTTAGTAAATTGATTAGGTTTTGGTTTATTTGAGAACTATATTAATTGAAGTTATGAAAAATAATTTTATTTAAAGTTATTTAGAGAAGGTCAAGGAGATAACTGACAGAACATTTCCTCCCTTCACTGCTGTAACCTCTCCTTTTCTTTTCTCCCTACTTCCACACCAGCTTACACCCCATCCAAAATATCCAAAATGTTAGATCTCAAACCATCTTTTCTCCTAAACAGTCACTCCCCTTTTTGTTTGCCTCTTTTGACTTCAACTCATGTCCACATCCTTGGCTTGAACTCTCCTTAAAAAAAATCTCCACAACTCACCCATTTCCTGTTTCTCCCCTCTCACTTCTTCTCCAGTGTTCTACCTTTGCTCCTCCTGTTTCTGTTCCTCTGTACTCTTATCCCACACTCAGGGTTATGTTTATTTTGTGATTCCTTAAGCACTGACTCTTTTCCTTTCACTTTTGGAATTGTTTTGTCTTTCTATGTTCTTTAGGACAATGATCATTCCTTCCTCTGACTTGAGCATATTACCAATCATAAAGTTGCTCCTTAACAGCCTAAAGATTTTACAATAAAGATATCTATGCAAGAGGAAAAAGTTCAGTGCACATAATAAAAGATGGTGCAGTAATGATGAAAAAGTGTTGAGTGCGTGACAACTGGCAGGAAAAAAATAGGTTAACTCTATTTTGATGAATTAGGTCCTGAGAGACTCATAACACCATGCAATATTTAAAGTTCTGGATCAAAAGAAGCAGCTGATATTAATCAGTAAGTTCTATAGTAGGCAACATAATTTTTCTATCCTCTGTATGGCTGGAAATGAAAACTATAATCCAAAATTCATGGGCCTTAGCGTAGATACTGTGAACTATCTCTGATGCTTTAAGTCAAAGAAGTTACATCTGGGATACATTTGACTTAATGTCTTGTGTAACATATATTTATATGACACCAAAATGAGCCCTGTATTTAAAGGCCTGTTCTTGATTCTTTTGAAGGCAATCAGATTTTTTGCCACCCATTTCAATGGAAGTAGAATTCAATTCCATTCCTTCTATTCAGGGCCATATTCAGGCCCATCATTGAGTGGCATCTGAGAACCTAAATGGACTGTATCTCTATGGACTCAGACATATTTTTAGTTTCAAAAAGTATACATAACTCTTACCAAAGATTTTAACTGAACTCCTAAATAAATATCATAAATTAGAAACTAACAGTCTCCTAGTGTGATACAGTAAGAGCAATAGATATTAGAAATGTTGAGCTGTTTGTATTAATAAACAATTTTGGAAATGCAGGAACAATTTCAATCTTTGCTTAATGCATTTTTTTTTCACTAACAAGGGTCATAGAAATAGTGATAGTATCGCTAGTGTATGCTTCAGTCTTAGGCTGGAAGGAAATAGAATCAAATTTTTAAGATGGATATGAAAAACATTATCATTTTGATTGTGCTGAAAAATCCATTTTTCATTTCTGTGATATCATGTTGTGATGAGGTCTAAACTGAGAATGAAACTCTGGAAACCTGATTATTGTTTTCTGCTGCATTGTTGAAAGAACACTTTAAATAATATATCTGCAAAGTTGTTTTAAAAGTTTCCAAAGTATCTGCTAAAAGTATAGCACTATTAGGAACTGGTCAACTAGTTCCAGATTAAAGAATGATCTTTGCCCTTCTCTTAAAACTCAGACTGTATATATGTTGAACCTTCAACTGAAAAAAAAAATCAGTTGTATGTTAAGACTAAGGACACTAATTACAGTTAATTTCTGAGCACCTAAGTATTTCCTGGTTCCATTAAAGATATAGGAATGCAAAAATGCTCAAATCCCATGTATGTTGTGTTGTTGTAGCCATATTGTTCCCAAGATATTAGAGAGACAAAGTGGGTGAGGTAATACCTTTTACTGGACCAACTGCTGTTGGTGAGAAAGAAAGGCTTCGGACCTATGCAGAGCTCTTTTTCATGAGACAGATGTCTCTGAATATTTCTTTTCTGAAATAGAAAGTAAGACGCAATGGAGATCCTGTCAGAAATCCTGGCCTCAGACGACTTCCACTCAGTGTTGCAGAACTAGTTGTTATGATTATCTGAATCAAACCTTAGAACCATTTGAAATTTAGTCTTTACTAAATACTAAAATATTCTTTGAATATAGGAAATATTTATTTAGGCCAAAGTTATGAAACATGGCCTCAATTCTTGTATAATATTGAAATTTCTAGAACCCTGATTTTTCAGAGGTGCTGAGCACTTCCAGATCCCCATTAATGTAGCTGAGAATAGACCAAAAGGTTTCAAGCTTGTCAATAAAAAATTCATACATCCAAAAATCAGACACCATATTTGAAATTTTTGTCTGACAGCCCAGTCCTGCTAGATGATGAGTATCTTCATCATCTCTTGACTAGTTGGGTATCTGACAGGATTCAGCAACTCATAACCAACTCTCAGTATGTCACAGATTCGGCCAGTCAATTGAAGAAAAATAACATTACAAATGTTATATCATTTTAAGATGCTTCTGTGATCATAAATATAAAAATTGGATTCCAATAAATATGCACATTTCTCAAAAACAAATATAATTCACCAGTATTTGGACATCATTTAAATCACTGCCATCCTCTAGATCCTCTTATCAATCAGTTATACATTCCTCCAGGTTTTCTAACTTTTGCATAGTAATGGGCTGTCAAAAAGTAAATAGTTCAATTTTTTTTTCTATTTTACAGGTTTTGTTCAACTCCCTTGAGATGTTTATGCGAATTACAGACATGCTGTCATTGTGGTGGAAGCCTAACTGACTTCCATAGTAAACATTAAAGGGAAATAGAAAAAGAGGTGAGTTCTTCCCCTTACAAAGTGACATAAAATTGCTGAAGCCAGTTCATAATGGGGAGGAACTCTGTATTTCTCCTTTTTATTATATGAAAATTAAAGTGAATCCTTCACTTATTGTTGACATATCTGTGGCAAATATGTACACAAAGTAAAAAGCAGAAATAAAATGCCTGGTACTATGTCACTGTGCATCTCTACTCCTGAATTATTCATGTGGCTTCTTTAAAAAGTGGGATCGGGGGGGGGGGGGGAAATTAATGGAAAAAATGCATGATTTATTTATTCTATCCAAGGATGGTATTTATAACATGAGTTTTATGCAAGTAGCATTTGAATTGTGGAGTAAACATATTGTACTTTTATTCAAACAAAGAATATTAAACTAATAAATAAAATCAGAATCTTTTTGAGCATATTTGAAGAAATTGAGACTCAAGTGATTAAATGACCTTGTTAAAAATTTTTGGGATGTGGACCCTTAGTGTAAATCAGAATAGCTCCATTTAAGTCACTAGTGCTACACCATTTAGATCAGCTGAGCATCAGGCCCATTATCTTTTATCTTCATGTTCCATGCACTTCTAAAACTATTCACGTAATATGATGGCAGAAAGCACTACTGATACGTTCTTTGAATTTCTTTTATACACTTGTCACAACATGGAATCACTTTTTTTCACATCACGCAGCTGTTACTGGACCCTTGTCATCCGTGTCTGGTTACTTCTTGTGTCTGATGAGTCGAGGCTCAATCTTCAGATGTGTTTAGTGAATGTTAGATATTGCTCTGCCTGGAAACAATAAAGAAGCAGTTTATAACATTCAGGGTGTGTCTACACTTACAAATTAAGTCAACTTAAAGAGGCTTAAATCGATTTAATTTACTCCATGTCTACCCTGGGCTTTCCTTAATTAGACTTAAGCTGCTCCTTAAATCGAATTAAGGAAAAGTTAGTTTGAATTAATAACACCTCGTTTTAATTTGAACTAGTGCTTAAGTCGTCTTTATTAAGTCAACTTAAGCCAGTGGAGACGTGGAATAGTTGCCTAGGTGGACCTGTTTAAGTCGATTTAAAAAGTTAAGTTGATTTAATAAGGTCAAAAAGGGGCCCCATCTACACTTGAAAAGTTAAGTCCACTTCCGTTAGGTCGACTTAATAAGGTCCACTTTAAGTCAACTTAACTTTTCAAGTGTAGACATAGCCTCAGTGTCTGGCATCAGTTATACAACGCCTATGATGTAGCTTAAAACAGCCTCATGGTTACTTTAAATTTCCTCCCAAGTAAACAGTACACCAGCCAAGGATTACCAGTAGTAAAACAGTCATTTCCTTCTTTCCTTCTAACCACACCTCCCAGTGCATCACCAATGCAGTGGTAAGGTAGAGTTAGCAAGTTCTATGCCACTTAGCAATTTTCTTCATGCTGGAAAGATACCAAGCTATCATTACATTAGCTTTTTTTTTGGCCCTTTTCTACTTCCCCAAGAAGGACTAAAAAAAACCTGACGCACTCTCTCACCTCAGCTATTTTGACAGACACCTCGGGGGGTTTAACATCTGTGGGCCAGCTGGAGTGCTCTAAGACTCATCCAGAGGCACACTGCGGATACTGACCCTAGGACAATGGACTCGGCTCAGTCAGTGGCGGGATTTTCCACTGCCCCCTAGGCCGGACCCCTAACACACCCAGAAACACATTTTTATACACTCAGATGAAACTTTCGCAATGTTTCTGACGTATCAAGGTTCGACCCCTTAATGTGGTTAGGTGCCGCCTATTACTTTGTTCATGTTGGTTTCCATTATCCATCATGTCCCTGTCCTCCCTTATTTAAGGAATGTTCCAGGGCATCTTGGTACCTGGTTTCTTATAATGTGCTTAGCTATGTTCCCATAACATTTATCCTTTTCTTGCCAACTTTCCTGGCGTGCCTTGGTTTAGGAATGTCTTGACATTACTTGACATTACTTTGGTTCAGGCTAGAGGCCTTATATTGGGCCTGTAACTGCTAAGGGCCTTGTACTGGGCCTGTACCTACTACAGCCATTATTCACATTGGGCAGTAAATTACTCCTGGAGTAAGCGTCTGTCAGAGATAGAGAAACAGGATACCAACAGCCGGGGATAAGACACCATGCAAGGAAACATCAGTTGAGCCAGTGGGAACAAGATACTCAGTAGACTTGCAAAATACATTCTGACTTGCAGATTAACAGATCTTTTTTTCTTGCTCCATTATATGCCCTTAATGACCTCTGTTACTGACAGAGTCCAACCCTCCACCAAATCACAGGCAGCCACACATTCATATCACCATCCTGTAACTAGCATTGTAGAATCTCTACCCCAGCCTAATACTTTCCCCGTGACCATATCAGCATAAACAGGGTGGGCGCCCTGCACAGGCATTGTTACTTTTGTTGAGGTTAGAGTTAAAACCTGCAGTTATAAGAACATTGTGCATGCTGTATAGGTGCTTGGCAAAGGAGTGATTAATGTGAGGGAAGGACATCATGAGATGTGAATGAAGGTATTTTAACTGGTCAGTTTCCAAAGTATCTAATTCTTACTCAATGTGGTACTCTGCCTTCTCTAATGGTGGCTAGATCACATATAGAAATTGAAGGGAGTGCAATATTCTTTGGTAACAGAGCTGGTGTCTCCTAGCTTGGACTGTAAATGCCCAAGCTTTTAGATCAGAAGTCTAATGTTCAATCCCTTCTTTCACTGTCCTACTTGGAGTGCAACCTAATGCCTGCATTCTAGGGTTTGTGTTGGTGGTTTTTTCACTTTAGTAATTTTAACTGGTTGCTAATGAAGCATCACATCCTCAGCTAGCTTAAATTGATGTAGCTCCATCAACATCAGAGAAAGATCTGACCCAAAGCAGGACAGGTGTTTATTTTATATGTGGATGGTATATAGATACACTCACCAAGCAAAGTTTAAGATAAAATTATCTGAATGCTAGTCCAGGCAGTGGGTAATGATACCTTCTACCAGCAG
Source organism: Pelusios castaneus (assembly GCA_007922175.1). NCBI lineage: Eukaryota > Metazoa > Chordata > Testudines > Pelomedusidae > Pelusios > Pelusios castaneus. The sequence continues at coordinate 18,435,531 of ML685783.1, forward strand.
TTAGTGGTAGAAAGCAAACAAAATTCTCTGACAACAGCCCCTATTGCATAACCCATCACTCAATCTCCTAGCAGAGGCTCCCGTCTGATGGTATCTGGGGGTTTAATCCTCTTTAGATGTTTAATCTTTTCTCTTTAACTCCTTTTATATATATATATATATATTTGCAAGATTAAATTTAGCTCAGGACTCCCTATCAGGGATTTATTTATTTTCTCTTTCCTCGTCATAACCCCTTCCTTTTCCAGCTCTCTCCGTGCAGAGAGGCTCAAAACTTCCAGAAGCCTATTCACATATACATATTTCATATCATCCCTGCCCTTTCCCTTTTTTTGTTGCTAAACATTTTTGTCAGCTCAAATGAGATTGATAGAGAAGATGGATTCCTGCATTGTTGCTAATGGTCCAAATGTTACACTGTTTTGTCAACTGTGCTCTATTGTTGAAAGCAATTTCTCTCACTGTGTCAATATATATGCTATGCTATGCTGATATTAATGGATCTGCCAGGAAAGACATTTAATTAATCAGTTCCCAGAACAAACACTGTCAACTTTAATTTCCTAGCTGATACTAATGCTTGGGACAGCATTGTGGTCAGTCAACAAATGTTGTAATAAGTTAGATTTGTGTTGAAAAGGCCTTGGTTCAAGACCTAAAAACGCTGCTTGGGTCAGCAGTTTGTTTATTTCAATCAGTAGACAAGTTTTCAGCTGCCCGACAGCTCTGACATTTGTTTAGGAGAGGAAAAGAATAGTTGACAATGTTTCAACAGGTCATAACAGCAAGAGTGCTTGCTGGAGTTCTGAGGGAAATCTGTATACATTCATTCATGGTAAGGCTGCTCTTCAACAGCAATTGACTCTCTTAGAAATGCTGCCTTGGTTAATAGGATTTATAATATGGAGTTTCAGTGGATTTTGCATTAATTCAAACAGCAAAAGCTCACATTTTAAAAATAAAGATCCTGCTCCCTTTTTAAAGACACTTCCACACCACTGACCTTGTACACCTCTTCAGAGGTTGCATAACACATCCAGTTAAAATTTTTCAGAGTGGTTTTACATGAATTTCCTTACACAGGTGCAAAATGAAATGGGTAGCACATATTGCATTACAGAGCAAATACAAGAACCCGATCCACTACCTATTAAAACCAACTAGCTCAAACAGGAATCCATTCATGTCTGTGGAGGTAGGATTTGATGATCACAGTGGTCCTGTCTAGCCTAGTAATCTATGAATGGAAAACTCCCAAGATTTTAATGAACATTGGCTCAAACCCCAAGTCAACAATATAAGACAAAATATATAGCACAGTGATATTTATTAAAATAATTTTCAGTAAAATAATGGACAGGGGAAGAGGAGGGGAGAAGAAAGTTTAAAATATTAATTGAATGTTCTGTTCTCTGGACTTACCCTTATTTGTCAACATGCTTCTTAAAATGTGACACCCAGAACTGGATACAATACTCCTTATTCATACAATACTTATATACAATATGCCTTATTCATGTGGAGTGGAATAGAAGAATTATTTCTCGTGTCTTACTTGGTTTCTGGGTAAGTTGGTGGTGATGCTGTCTGAGTTAGTGAATGTAGAGACTGCTTGGCAGATGTATTAAACTTTTGGAACTTTCACCGACTTCACTGTGAGCTGCAGGTGCTCAGAACAGGAAGGTATTTGCTAAAAATCAGGCTATTGTCTATCTGAGTTTGGCCTTTATCAACCAGTTGGCTCATCTTTCAACAGCACATTTCATTACACATGTCTCCTTTACACAACTGTATTTTCCCTCCCTATTTCACATAGGTAACTTTAAATAACTTACAAAGAATATATCTGTAGAGTACAGGTTATCTAAAACTCTGTTGCCATACTTTAAAAAAAAAAAAAAAAAAAAACCCTATTATCAGCAACACCTGCACTACTAAATTTGCATACGTAATTTCATTCTTGTTCACTGTGTATCAAATCCATGTACAGAACACATCAATATGCCAATTTAAATTATAGACCACCTTAGTTTTTGTTCTGTAGAGAAGCATTTCAGTTCACAAAGCTATCAGTCAAAAGTTAATTTAGGGCCCAAATTCATTTTAAAAGGCACAGGAAGCACATGATTTTTTTTTTCCTGAAGATCTTTTTAGCATGAGTCTGGATATGATGCATGAATGATTCATGAAGAAAAATAAAGGATGAGTTACAGAGATACATGTCAGCTTGTGAGAGAATTGCAATGAGTTTGTATATTTTAAGCTGTTGACATTGGGGAAATACTTTGCTTTTATTTTTAATGGTGTTGTTAGTTGTTAGAATTTAATATTCATATGGATGAATAACGCTAAGAGCACAAGATTAATGCTGGGGTAACATGGGAAAATACTCTGGAAACTTACTCATGTAGCCAAACCCCTTGATCTGCAACACTTCTGCTAGTGTTGACTCCTTTGAACAGTTACAGTTTTGTATAGTTGATTCTAACTGTGCGGATTACATATACAAGCAGTAATGAACAACTGCTCTTATTGCAGCCCTTGTCTCACCAAAACAGTTGTATTTCTTTGGGATAATTCATCTCAGAAAAATATATGAGAGCTGAAGATAAAGAAAGATCAGGGCTATATGATAATCCTCTCAATGGGATAGACAAGTCCAGAGTCTGACCACATTTAGGTCTTGCTGCAAGTGAGACTCCTCTTTGATAAAGCTTCCCCAGCTGAACCAGAATGACAAGTCAAAACAGAGTTTATTATAGCTAACAAAAGGATCAAATAAGACTCCAAAAAGTCTGGTAAGCACCTTACCAGATAGATCTAATGCTTTACCATGCAAATGCTTAGATACTATGGTTATGGCTGCAAAGATGTGGAAAAAGGGGCATGAAAAGCATCTGTCCTGCCCCTGTACTACTTGAGGTACCTCTGTACCACTTGAAGAGCCCCTCAAATGGTACAGAGTCAAAGATGATGCCTAATAAAATATATTCTGCTCACAAAAGGAAATAAGGCCTTAACATATTACATTGTCTCAAGTCTTTTATTTTATCTCTCAAGTGCTTTATTTGTTGACAGAATGAAAGACCTTGAATTAATGTGCTGTATCAACAGAATCAAAATTATGGAAGAAGAGTATTAAAAACCAATACCTCTTCCCCTACCTATGTGCATGTATACAGGGTGAATTAAAGAGCTTGGACATATCTTGTGTTGAAGAAAGTTGTGAGATCCTTGATAAAAATGTGTTGTTGCCAGAATAAAGTAAAGGACTTTGGGAAAAAATAAATTGTTGACAAAAATTGAATATGAGCTTGGCAGAAAGTATAGATCAACAGTGTGGCACATGGCTTGAGTGGTAAAAATTTGGGTGGTGTGGGGAAATGCACTCCATCAATTTGTTAATGTGCTATGGTTGACACAATGCATTTAGTTAACAAAAGGAAGGAAGGAATTAGGCTTTTTTTTTTGTGAACACTGACAAATTCAATGTTCAACTAATGAAGTATGACCAAGGAATTAATTTATCACATTTGCCTCAATTGCAGCCAACCTGCCAGAACCAGAGTAATTCTTACTCTATCATTACATTTTTCCCTACTCATATATTGCTCTACCTAGGTAAACAAGTTGGACTAGATCCTCAGCTAGTGTAAATACGTCTAAACAAACTAACTAGGCCAATTAACACTAGCTGAAGATCTGGTTCATTGAGCTTACTTATCCCTAAAGAATTTTATCTTTCTACTACACCTAGTTTATATTCAGTAGAAGATTTAAATCAATGAACATAGAAAAAAAACACTGTACAGAATGGATGTACTGTTAGTAGGAATCAAAAACTTGAAGGTCAGAAGGGACCATTACGATCACGGCCACAGAATCTCACCCACCCACTGCTGTAATAGACTCCTAATCTATGACTGAGTTATTGAAGTCCTCAAAACATGGTTTAAATTAAAGACTTCAAAGTACAGAGAATCCACCAGCAAGTGACCTGTGTGTAACGCTGCAAAGGAAGGTGAAAAACCAACAGCGCCAGCCAATCTGCCTTTGGGAAACATTCCTTCCTGACCCCAGATATGGTGATCAGTTAAACCCTGAGCATTTCTCTCTCTCAATTCATTTGTTATGCAAGTACTAATTTTCCTATTTCCTAAAAATCACAGTTAAGACAGGATTTAAATGTGATTTATGCTGATTTAATACTTACCTATCCTCTCTGTTTTTCTCATACTACACTACTTTAGGCTACGATTCCGAGTCAGGATGTATATGCTGTGTTACCTAAGAGAACACAATATATTCATATGAGGCAGTAGCAGAAATTTCTGCTCAGAACTAAGTGTGCCAGGATATCTTTGTTCCCCAAACAGCCCTGGTGGTTGTCTAGTACAGTGGTTCTCAACCACTATGTTAGGACACATTACTGTGTCGCCGCACAATGGTAAGTGTGTGGTGAAGAGCTGGGGAGATGGTTGGATTTGGCCTGGGGAGGGCGTGGGCTGGTGTGTCCTGGTGGGTCACAACATGCCACAAAGAGTGTTGTGACCCACAAAAGCTTGATAACCACTGATCTAGTATAGCTCCAAAGGGGTAGCCATGTTAGTCTGGTTCAGCAAAACAAACAAGGAGTCCTGTGGCACTTTTAAAGACTAACATTTATTTATCGCATGAGCTTTCATGGGAGAAAATGCCACTTCGTCACACGATTTGAAGATGGGGAGCTTACAGACTGGGGGGGGGGGGGGGAAAAAAATGCCGGGAAATGTAAGTCATAGGATCAGGTCAGGCAATAACAGAAAATGCAGGGAAATGTAAGTCATAGGATCAGGTCAGGCAATAACAGAAAATCAGAGCTGTTGTAAGTCATAGGATCAAGTCAGGCAATAACAGAAAATCAGAGCTGTTGTTAAGATTCAAACACTGGGGAATAGCATCTAGAGGAAGGTGAGGTCAAATCACCTATTGTAATGAGAAAAAAAAGTCCTTGTTTAACCCTGAGGAAAGAGAATCAAATTTACATATAAATTCCAGTTCTGCAGTTTCTCTTTGAAGCTTCAATTTGTTATTCATTTGTTTGAGCACAGCTATTACGGTAAGTCATCAATGGAGTAAGCATTACAACAGGTGATTTGACCTCACCTTCCTTGTATACTTCAATCTCTCTGCTCACTCCATTGATCACTTGTTAATAGCTTGTTATTTTTCTCCCATTCTGTAAGCTACCCATCTTCAAAGCATCTGACGAACTGGGATTTTCTCCCATGAAAGCCCATGCCATAAATAAATGTTAGTCTTTAAAAGTGCCAAACTTATTTGGTATAGTATAGTGTGTCTCAACTTTTTGGATGCCAGGGTTCGATTTTTGTGGTGGTGGTGGTGTTTTCCTAAACCACCTTCCACAGACCGGTCACTGAGAAACACTGGTCTAGTATGTCTGTTCTCAAAGATGTAAAGGGGTGGTTTGATTAGCATACTTTTAACCCAACACTCTAGGTATAGATATACTATCAGACACTGACATATAACATTGGCTACTAAGAGGTGAACATTTTAGATGGATCACTATAACTTGCTTTAACTTTATGTATGTGTTCATTATTAAGGCCTTTGAGAGACTCAGTGAGACCATCTCTTCCCCTTACTGGAGGCAGTGGTGCCCTAACACCACTTGCTTATGGAAAACCCACACAGGTTGAGCTATCAAGGAGTCCTAGCCCTCCATAGTCCTGGGCTGGGAAGATACTCTGCCCAGTAAGAAGCCAGCAGGCAAATGAAAAAGGCTTTGCCTGCTTCCTTTGAAAGGCAGTGCTGACTGAGCCCCAAGGCAGGAAAAGTGTTTTACGTATTAGCCCAGGCTCCAGGGCCAGGTCAGGTTGCTTGCTTAAAACCTACTTCATTCATTTATTTCTAAGGTGTGAACAGCCACACCTTGAGTTTGGTAATTGTTAACCATGGAAGACTAAAGCTGAAATCATAGCATGGGCCATTCTGCTCCTGCATAGCTGTCATGAGCCCCTTTGAGTGAATTCCTTGTACTGCTTCCACCGGTCCTTTCAATGAACTTCTCCTGGTGCTCTTCTTTCCATAGAAGCTATGCTTGAGTATGGACTTTGCAGTATGGGTCACCAGAGCAGATGAATCATATAGATTCTTCATATGGAAGAGATCTTCTATTGAACAACCAGCTGTGAATGGGCTGTAAAACTAGAATAAAGTTGTTTTACCATGATTTTATCTTTTCTTTTTTTTCTGAGAATGGCAGTGGCTGCAGGTGCCCTTTTAGAGACATGCAGATTTCAAATGAATACAATGTATCCCACATGCTTTTTAGAGTAAACAATGTACATAGGCTCTCTCATATTTCACCTTTGACAGCGAACAGATCTAAGGGTTATGCAAATTTCAAGCAATCAAGGATAACACTGGGGGATTATGGATATGTGGGGAATAGGCATAATTAATAGCTTATCTATAAATGCTGTTATTTATTTCTTTACCTAACACTGATACAATTTAATAGTAGTATATATGAGAGGAGCCAGATTTTCAAAAGTATGCAGCTCCCAGTTAGGTAACTAGTGGTGCTGGTGAGATAAATTTAGACTGAACTATATTCCATCAGAATATACAGTTCCTCCAAAATGAAAATGCTGCACAAAATGGTGCCTGTTTCTTCAGAAAGAAAGAAGAAGCCTCATTGATATCAACAGTATGCTGGACAAATGTGTTTAAATCTATGCAGGTACAATGTGATAATTCCCTGTAGCTTCTCCCATTGATGTTTTAGTTCATAAAGTGTTCCAGTGTGTCACAGATAGGTTTTCATTGTTCTCTGATTTTCTTTTTCAGCCACTCATATGTAATGCTATATCAATTTTTGGAAGAAAACCAGGAAAAGAATTTCTACAACGTTGAAAGGACCCGTTTTGATATTTTTTTGAACAAAATGTTCTGATTTTAAATCTTCAAACAACTTTTTGATTTAACTGTTATTGTAATACATTAAAAAACAGACTCATAATCAAAATGAAATGTTTTGATTATGTCAAAACAAAGCTTTCTGATCCATTGAACATGAAATTTTTCTGCCATGAGGGGGGAAAAAAAACAAGTTTTCATTCCAATTTGGAATGAAGCCAGATTTCCAGACCTCCAAATCCATGTTGAAAGGGAACTTCCATCCTCTGCACAGATCTAGTATTCTAGTATTTAGGGCTCAAATTCCCAATAGAATTTAGTTGCCCAATTCTCCTCAATTTCAATGGGAGTTAGGCAGAGCCTATATACTTTTGAAGATCTGGTCCCTGACACCTCAGTAGCAAGGTTTCCAAGAAGTTCAGCATCGAAGAGTTGCAGTATTCATAGCATTCTTGTAAAATCTGGCTATATGGACTGTCCTCACTTGATTCATGTTTCAATTCCTTGATAGTGATAAATGCATTTTGCATGTCCTTCTAGGCTGTCACTGCTTCAAAGATTTCTTGGAAGTCTATAGTAGGTCAGACAGCCAGCACAAGATTCAAAATTAAAATAAAATATACAAAAATCTTCACAGAGAAGTAGATTTGCTGGAGGACAGAGAGATGGATGCGAAAGAAAAATCCACAACCAATAGACGGAATACAAAAGTAATCAGAAGTTGCTTTTATGATAGGATAGATTGCATATAGACAGATGTACCAAAACAGAATAAAAGGTGAATATTTTGCCACTCTTGCGAAATACAGAAACATCACAGCTCTTTTGAGATAGTTATTAAAAATATGAAAGTAAAATATACTTTATACACAAATCAAAGTATATAGACAGAGTTATATTAATTCACTATGTTAATTAACAATATTCTCTGATCCATTTAAACTTCCACATTCCTAGTAATTAATGTGAAGCAATTATCACTAAATTACAATGATTTTCTTTTAAGTTACAGCTGAGGGGGGAACATCATTTTACACTTTTCATCATTTTACACTTTTTCGGTTGCTTTCGAAATGAATGTGTGTGCCTGTTGCAGAAGGGATACAATGTTCTTCTGCAACAAAAAAGAATTTTAGCAGTCAGATCAGAAATTTAGACCTCATGGTGTTGTTTCTTAAATTACATTAAGATGTGGAAGGATCACTTTTCCAATTTAGGCTCATTACTTGGACATCCAAGTATCCATTACAGCATCTTAGGGGTGTTCATGCCTAAGAGCCTGATCCTGGAAGCTACTGATCACCTTCTTCAGTAGGCCTCCTCTGCCTTTAAATCAGTGGCAATCAGGTCCAGTGGGAATGAATCTTAAGTTCTTGTGTGAGGCTGTCATGGTGTATCACGCCTGCTATGGCCCCCTCTGTATACACATGAATTTCACCCTTAATTTAGGTGCTTAAGATGCAGATTGTCCCTTCGTGGTTTTTACAAAAGCAACTAGGATCTAATTGAAAGAATTCAGCACCTAGACTCTTTTAGAAATCCTAGTAAGTGATGGTCTGCGTCATCAGGCACTCAGTATCTTTACAAATCTATACTAAAGGATAGGCATTACAGAAAATCAAAATGTAAGTAGGAAGTTCCAAAGCGTCTTAGTCTAGCTCAGCAAAACAAACAAGGATTCTTGTGGCATTTTTAAAGACTAACAAAAATATTTATTGCATAGCTTTCATAGGAGAAATCTGGGTTGACTTGTGATACTTGAAGAAAACAACATATAATTCAGTAATTTATTCTACTTTGACACTAAGCAAGGTGGAAATTGGCAGTTTTGGAATTTTTTCCCCTTTTAAACTTACCAACTCCACAGGTATATCAAGTTTAAAAAAAAAAAAAAGATACGTGCATTTCTTCCTCCTTCCCCCCCCCCCCCCTTTAGTGCCTGATTCTTTTCCCTCTGCCCTGTCAATCAAAACTGCTCTGTTTTGCATAGATCTTAGTTTGGGGGCCAGGGGGAAAGATGCAAGAGAGTAGGGGGAGTGTGCTACATTTAGTTAAGGGGATTTCCTCCTTGGAAATAATGTGGAAATTCTGACACTGGTCTTAGGGTACAGATTCCTTCCTCTTACACAGGACTGTGCTAAAGATTTAACCTATACCTAAAAGACAACTTCTAAGAGTCCTGACAGGTGCTGTAAGATATTTTCACCCTGTAAAAATCACCACAGGAAGGAAGGACAGTTAATCCTCACCCCTCTCACCTACTGCTCTTGCCCTTCCACCTCTCTCATTTTCTTTCCTTTTTTATCTCTATATGTTCATTTCTCTCTTCTTTCTCTATCTCTTTCTAAAAATCAGTATGAAGTTAACTACAAACTTTAAACTTGATCTTCTCTCTTTTTTAAAGTGTGCTTGTATTTTCTCCCTTAAACAACAACAAACATTCTGGGCCAAGTGGAAACCTTGGATATTTCACTTTTGAAAGTTTTCCACACAACGTTTGCTGATATCTAGTGACATTTCTTTATAGAGAGGCCTTTTCCAACATGCTCTTCACCCTCTACCTTTCTTCATATGACAGTATATTTGGGGGGTGGAGGAGAATTGAAGTGTGGAAGAAAAAACAAAGAAGCAACAAAACACTTCTTTTGATGAAGCCCAGAAAGGAATGGAATCTAGATTCCTTTCTCTTTCACTCCTGTATCGGCTTGTAGATACCAAGAGGAGTGAAAACAGTAGCTTATTATTATATATTTATTTTGTGGCTACTGAACTCAGCAAGCATTACAGTGAGTACACATGTAGAATAGACTTGTTAGGTAAGGAGATGTCAGTTTTTACATAAGCATTTTTCAGAGTTGGCCCACATCTTAAATCTCACCCTTAGTAAACATAGGTCTGAATATTAAAACATCTGTACTTTTGATAATCTGATTCCAGATCTAGGTCCTCATTGTGCAAACGACCCATTTCTTTTATAAAATGCAAAACAAAAATATCAACTCCAGGCTTCGAGTTATTCAAAATCTAGATAGAGATCCTGTCTTTGTAGTTAAACAATTGTATCTCAAAGCATGTTGTTCCCACAGATTTTATGAAATAAAATCTCTCTAGACGCAACCCCCGCCCCCCCGAAATATGTTGTTCAACCATTATTTGGGGGGCTATGAATAAAAAAACCTGAAAACAAGTAAAATATTTTATTTTTATTGCTCCTCACCTCACACAGTCTAGAAAATATGTGTATTATTTTGATCTTCATTTTCACTGATTCAGTTATGTGGAACATAGCCGAACTGAATCGTCAAAGATTCATGGCATTAAACAGCTACTGAGTACTGAGTACTTCAATATAATTTGCTTGTCTACGACAGTTTAGCAAACATCAACTTTTTTTTTTTTAATTGCACTTTCTTAACAGGCTTTGCAAGCAAATGGGGGGAGGGTTGTTTGTTTTTCAATTTGGCTCTTTCCATTAGTGCATCTAAAAAAGACTATATTTTTAATCTTTATTTGTCAAAGATGATTTAAAATCATTGATGCCAAAATAAATGTCATGTTAAAATAGCATTCAAATCTAGCACTGTTGTTGATAGAAAAATTATTTTAAAAGATTAAGTTGTCATTAGAAATGCATCTAGAGTGTTGTGATAACTTTCTCCTTCAGAAGAGAATGCTAAGAAAGTATAGATGCAAAGATAACCTATGTTGAAAATGATTTTTGTTTGTACCAGTAGAATACTGCAAGTAAAAGCTAGACTGTACTTTTAGGTACAGTCCTGAAAAAGGAGGCAATATGGATTTGTACAGAACTTTAACACTATGTATGTACCAATTGTAAAAGCTGAGTCTAGAGATGCCTAGTGGTCAGCCCACCCCATCATGTGGCAGGGCCCATACAAGTATATAAGAGATATAAGAGATATTGATAGAGTAGAAGAGATTCTGGGATGAAGTGGTTCTTGGGAAGAAATCCCATCACTGGGTCTTTATGCACAAGGAGCCTGGCAGAGAGGGTGAAGCAATACTCACTTCTTCCCTAAACAATTGGGATGAGCTGGAGAAGAAAACCAGTGTAAATGCTGCCTCTTTCCTCCTGCAGGACAGACACCAGTAGGAGAAAGCTGGCCTTCTGATCTTTCTGAACCTGAGGACTACCTGGAGAGAATGGGCCAGCAGAGGGAGAAGTGATCTAAGGCCCCCCCAGCTGGTTAAATTACAACATAGCTCAAAGACAAGGATCTTGGGAACTCCTGGATTGACCAGAGAGGTAATAATTGCCTGAACTACCTATCTCCAGGAGGAGGGCTTGGACTCCTGTTTAACAACAGACTGAAAGGGAAACTAAAAGGAGCTGGAAACAGAGCCCAGAAGGTAGGATTGAGTTAAGTCCAAGAGCCCAGAAGAATCTTTTATTTATTTGGGACTTGGTTTCAGCTTGTTACTCCTCCCTTCACCCTCCCTTCCACAAGCATTGAATTCACAATGACCTGGCTGAAGTATTAAATCACGTAAATGCTGGAGAAACTGAGGTAGGGAGACACATTCTGTCAGCTAAGAGTACTACTGTGCAGTCAGATCCTGTTACACCAATGTATTTGGTGAAACAGGCATTGCAAACCAAAAATGCACTTCATTTGAGGATTGAGGATTTAGGTCACATATCAAACGTGTCTTGGAACAGCTGTATAGTAATGTGTATTCAATATCATTCTATACATAGGTTACCAATAATGCCAACTATGGAGTATGTCATATCTTCATCATGAGGGAGAAAACAAACTAACAGAAAGCTATTTCCAAAGATATCAATTATTCCTAGTAGAGGCAAACTGTGCAAAACTGACCTTGTAACTACAAAAGCAAGTTTAAGATTGAATTGTCTTGTTGAAATAATAATCTAGGTAAATATATAGCTAAGGTCATTTGTGTCTGTGCATTAAACTGACATCTGTAAACTCAGTCTGCATCTAATAATTTGATGTTTTTAAATACCCTAGTATATATATATTGTTACTGATTAATCATATCCCAAATATCTAAGAAGTAGATTCAAATGCATCCGTTTTTATAACAAGTTAAACTGATTTGATGTGCACTATGGAGGAATTATGGGATGAGTCATAATCATTTCATATAGAATTTTCCATTGTAATTAGTGAGTTTTATCTGTGAAAGGACTGGCACACTAGGCTTTAATTCTGTAAATAATCAAAAGAGCTGGGTGCAATATTTATTGCAACAGTATTTTAAATGAAGTCTGCTGAGTTTTCACCTCACCCCTCTTCCCTGAAAATGTAACATTTATGCAACATGCTTGAAACTAAATAGGTGTGCAAAAAATTCAACAACAAAAAAAACCATGATTTTTGGAATGGAGTAAGATTGTGCCATACTGATTAGATTAAGAAAAAATGGTTGGAAGTGTTCCAGAACTCCTGAGATCTAGACACCTCTGCCATTGACTGCCAAAGGAGACTTCGCACCCAGTCTTATTGACATGACAGACTAGCCCGCTTGGGAGGCAAAGAAGAGTGCTTGGGGCTTTGCCTCTGTTTGGGGGATATTACACACTCAGGGTGCATCTACACTTGTAAATTAAGTTGACTTAAGCCTGCTTAAGTCGACTTAATTTACTCTGCATCTACACTACAATTTCCTTAAGTTGACTTAAGCTGCTGCTTAAGTTGACTTAAGGAAATGTTAAGTTGACTTTATAAAACTTAGTTTAAAGTCGACTTACTGGCTAAGTCGAGTTTATTAAGTTGACTTAAGCCAGTGTAGACGTGGCTTAACCCTAAATCGACATTAAGGGTCCCCAGGGCTCCCCCACTGACCTCCCTACCATGGTGCCTGGAACAGTCAGAGCCTGGCATGCCAACCCACTGGGCAGGACACAGCCCTGCCCACCCCGCTCCCATACCCTGCCCTTGTCCCCATCCTACTCAGCCCCCATGTACTTTAGTACAATGGGGAAAATGCTGAGCCCCCTCGCACTTTTAAAGGGGTGCTCCCCCGCCCACCATGGACCACTCCCAAGTCCACTTAGCCCTTGGAAGTCGACTTAGGTGTCCAGAGTGGACACCCTAAGTCAATTTGGCAAGGTCGACTTTAATTTGACCTAAATTTACAGAGTAGACATGCTAAGTCGAATTAAAAAAGTTGATTTAGCAAAGTTGGCTTATTTTTATAAGTGTAGACATAGCTTCAGTGTTTAAAAGATGTGTAGGACAGATGGCATTTGCAGACTTTAAATCTGTTTTTTTTTTTTCACGTTGGCTCTCCAGCTGTTTCTGGATGTATTTGCATTTGGAAGATGATATTCTCATTTGATCTTGACACAGTGGTTGTGTCCTTAACTTCCAGAAATGGAGCTCATCACTGTTATCCATGCTTTTGTTACCTCAGGGTTAAACTAGTGCAACATGTTCTGAAGTGTTAACATATGCCTCAGGACACATTGGTCAATTGTAGACGGGGAAGCTAAGACTTTGACAGATGAAAAACTAATCCAAGGCCACATAACAGGATTACAAATGAGGTCGTCTCTTCCTATAGGGTGACCAGATAGCAGGTATGAAAAATCGGGACTGGGTTGCGAGGGAGGCCATATATGCCTATATAAGAGAAAACTCCAAATATCAGGACTGTCCCTATAATATTGGGAATCAGATCACCCTATCCTCATACCTAATCCACAAGACCAGTGGTTTTCAGACTATGGGTCGGGATCCAGTACTGGGTCACAGACCTTCATGTATTGAGTTGCAGACCCTCAGGTACTGGCAAGACTGGAATTCATTGCTCAAAGATGTAATTGTTGGGTCGTGGGCATAAATGATATTTTTTCAGCTGAGTTCTGAGGAAAAAAGTGTGAAAACCACTGCACAAGACCAGGTGCCAGGTGAGATAGTTAACCTCTTTGAAGTACAGATTTTTATACTGAGGGTGTGATATGTAATAATGTTTGTTTGTTTTCTGTCATGAAATATTTCCATACTGTACAGTAACCAGATCCTTTATGTATTTTGACTATTTTGAAAAGACTTAATAAGGTGGTAGAAAGAAATCAAAATCTCATTTGGAGAGCCAAATTGTGAAATGGATTTGAAACACAGGTCATTTTAAAATGGCTGAGTTATAAAGTTAGAAGAAACAGTTTGTGACTGAATACATCAAGAGACCTTAGCTGTTGTGTGTGCTGGTGAGCTTTGTAGTAATTGCTCAGCCCCCCAATTATAATTCACAACAGCTCTAACTACTCGCTTAATGCTATGTCAAGACTGCAGTTTTAATGGTGCACCACGCTGCTGCTAAACAGCAGTTAAACCCAGCGGTTAAATGACTGCATTGAGTGCTATTGAAAGTCAATACCACATGGTCACTTTCTTTTTTTTTTTTTAATTGCTGGCTCACTGAGGCTTTCAACAGTATTCAACCTCCAGGGCCAGCTTTTCTATTTTTCTCAGAATGGCAAATTGTGGAGATTATAAACCTTTAATTTTGCTTCTTTAATAAAAAGTGGAAATTAAAAGCCAGTGGGACTTAAAGTAAGTGCTCCTGAAAACTGTGGTTATGCAAATCCCATTATACATAATAATAATAAAAAAAAACCCAACAGCAATGCTGGACAATAAGAAGGGAAAGGGAAAGACTGCAGGAGGGGCCAAGAAAAAGTTTATTGGCCTGTGAGATGTGGGAATATTAGATGATATGGGAAATCTCAGGGGAAAGTCTGTAATTCAGCATCTGAAATGCCAGCCCCTGCAAAATGCAGAGGAATGCAGAGCAAAGCCTGGAGAAACAAATAAATGCCAGGGGAACAAGAGGCAATTCAGTACCATAAAAGGAAGAAGGACAGAATGCACAGGGACAAGAGCAAATTATATATAGGGCAGGGATAAATGAGGTAGCTGTCTAGAGGGCAGAGGACAAGAGGAAAACTAAAAAAAAAAAGGTTAAAAAAAGAAGTTGAATTATGCAGAGCAATACAAGAGGGGGCAGAAAAGAGGGCAAACAAAGAAAAGGGATTTGAGCAAAGGCAGCGGGGTCAAACTGGAACTGAAAAAGAAGGGGGAAACAAGAATATCTCAATTATTTTTTTGTTTGTACATGCACACTGAAAGAGAGAAGGACACATTTTAGGGTGGTGCAGACATTGTTAGACACAATACTTATAGTGCTATTGTTATCCCAAATAAAAAACTATTGGCCAGATTAGGCACTAAATCCCAGTAACAGGCCTTTCTGAGATTCACAAAGCCCCCGCTCAGCTGCTGCCTAACACTGTATGGCTATGCCTACACTTTTAATGTTAAGTCGACTCTGTTAAGTTGACTTAACAAGGTCGACTTTAAGTTGATTTAAGTCAACCTTGTTAAGTCGACAACAGTAGACATAGCCATCCTCACTGGCCTTAAGTTGACTTAATAAGGTCATTTTAGAGCTATTCCCCATCCACACTGGCTTTAAGTCAATTTAAGAAGTCAACTTAAGGCTAAAGTCGACCTTCAGAGGTGGTGTTATTAAGTTGACTTAAGTTGTTATTAAATTGACTTAAAGAAGCGTTTAAGGCGACTTAATAAAAGCCCAGTGTGGACACGACTTTGTGTAGTGTTGTGTAAGTTGACCTAAATCGCCAGTGTAGATGCAACCAATGTGCCTGAACTCACTTAGAACCTAAATTTTTGTGGGAAAAGTTGCCTAGGTTTCTGCCTCTGGGCATATTCACTGTGACCCCAACTGCATTCCAGACATCTAAGCCCAGAATGATGGTTTGCCTCTACTTAGCCTCCTTGTGGGGCCTGATCCAGTAAGTGTCCTCAGAGTTGGCTTACCAAATCCACAGTTCTTATCGGTGAACTAAAACAAAATAAGAAAGGGAAACACCTCTCTTCATCCTGGCTTTATGCAATCAACTACCTCTGAGGGACAGGGCTTAATATGTACCCCTGAACTTGGCATCTCCCATTGACTAGTTCATGTGAGGTGCTGCCTAATGTGCTGGATTGTGTGAATCCCATTCTGAGGCTCCGATCTCCCCCTGCTCATTATGTAGAAAGCCCGGGTAGCCTGATTTTAGCTTTGTGAATTCCAACAATTTTCTCAGTTCCTAAAAGTTAACATCACCATGCTTAAATCCTAGCCCTCAATTTGAGTTTGAGGGGTTGTGTGTGTATCCTGACCCTGGACCTTCGTCCTGCAGGTCAACAGAGTGGGAGTGACAGTTGGCCATGGAGAAGAGGTGGACCACTGAGCAAATGGAACCTTTATGGAGTGGGAGTACATCATGTAACCTGTCGTGCCATAATTGACCAATGGACTGTTATCATATTCATGTTAGTCCTGGGATATTAGAGACTCAATGGCTATGTCTACACTTGTTAAGTCAACTCTGTTAAGTCAACTTAACAAGGTCCACTTTAAGTTGACTTAAAGTCGACATTGTTAAGTCAACTTAACAGAGTGGACCTTCAGAGTTGGTGTTATTAAGTCGACTTAAGCTGTTAATAGGTTGATTTAAAGAAGCACTTAAGTCGACTTAATAAAAGCCCAGTGTGGATGTAGCTTTGTGTAGGCCGACTTAAGCATCCTTAAGTCGACCTAAGTTGCCGGTGTAGAAGCACCCAAAGTGAATTAGATAGTAATTTTTATTGGACAAATTTCTGTTGGTCATTGGGACAAGTTTTTGAGCTCTTCTTCAGATCTGACCAATGTGAGTTAGAAGCAACACTTTGAAGTATGAGATTCATTCTTTTCAGCCAAAAAGCTGTTGTAGGATGCTGGCCTAGTATTCAGTCAAGTGTATGAGTCTTAGGCAAAAACTACAAGGCTGAAAGATGAAAAGAGGATTAAGGAGAAATGGAATTTGTAAAAGAATACTCTCAAACAGGAAGACTACTTAAATAATATATCTGAATTTCTTCCTTTGATAAGCCATCCCATAAAGGCTGTTCTCTTAAGTGGCAAGCCAGAAAAACCAGGCTTGGTGATAAGTCTTTGTAGCTGTTGAGGCCTTCACCAAGTGCTACTGTAAACTAAGATCATATCTCTGCAGTCAAAGAAGAGAAAATGTTTGGCTCTTTAGTTCTGTGAACAGTTTTTTTGCTTAATACTTTAAAACAAATGAAACCTAAATGTGATATTTGCCCGTGAAATGTTACCCCAAACCATGGGGTTAATTGCAATAGATAGTACGATCGTGAGGAACATCTTAAAATAACCAAGGATATTATAACTTTAAGGGTAGATTATCAGCCAGTGTAAATCTACAGACCACAATGAAGGTATGCCGTTTTATACTAGCTAAGGATATTGCACTTGATTTTGAGCTTTTCTTCATAAAAAGAAGGGGGAAATAAAAATAAATTAAAATGTTTGGAATTACAGAAGTGACCCTATTGAGAACCATATTTATAATGCTGCTAGAGAGGAATCTAGACCAGGAGATTTTAATGTGTATGAAGCATTACCCAAGATACATAGGATCAGAAAATTAATGATATAACTATGTGTTTTATCATAGTGAAAATTACTCAGATGAACTTTCTTTACTTATAAAGTCCTTTATGCAGAAACACTTCAATTAGATTTAAGGTCTTTTCAGAGTAGCTAGATACCGATATGGCTTAAAACTATGGGGTGTGTGGGGGGGTAAACTTCTAATCTTGCTACCTGTCTCTTTAGTTGGAAAGGTTCTTCATTTAATCTTAGTTTATCTTTTCAATTCTTGTTAAGAGCCATGCATTGTTCATTCTTCAATATATCTTTCATTCATGAAATCTCGTTAATTCTTTTCAAAGATGTTCCTTTTACATTTTTTATAATAGGGTCAGCACACCAAAAGAAGTCATGCTAGTCTATACTTTCCCACTTCACACGATACCATCAGAGCATATTTTTAGGTATCCTGTAAGATTAACTTCCACATAGATCTATTTTCTAAGCTCTCTGAAACTGGAGAGAGCCTGGCTTTATTAGACAGTATCATGGATATTAACTCCTGTATTTTTAGTTGAATGGAGATGGAATGAACTTATTCTGAAGCACATTAAATCTGCAAAATTTGAGTGCTTTGATGCCAATGGCTTTTGCAAGGTATTTTATTTTCATCTTCATAAAATTAAATGTTTGCATGTAGCATATAATTCAATTTAGCCACACCAGAGACTCCAGTTTGTGCATTTATTAAAGTCTGACTTCATCTCTATTTATAGCTTGGTCAATTTTCATAAATCAGTTAACTTATTCAAGATGAAACTTAGAAATTAGCAATAAAAGCGGTGTGAAAATATTCCCAGTTTCAGCCAGTTTTCACAATATTGGTGGAAAAAAGTCTGGATGATGGGTCTATTTCTGCACACCAGTAGGGTAAGTGCATACTTGAATGGAAAGCCAGGACCCTGCTTTGGGTTTCCAGTTATCGACAGTGTGAATTATAAACATAGGGTTCTGCTTATACACATAGCATGTATATGACATGAGTATATAATTTTGTGTATATGTGTGAGTGTGTATGTGTGTGTGAACTTTGCTAAATGAGCTTCTGAGTGATATACAATCACTGGTATTTGCCTCTTAGGTTTTCAGTTAACAAGGAGCCTAAAAAAAGTATTCTCCTAAGTGGTTGATAAAAAATCAGAGCTAAGAAAATTACCCGAAACAGAAGAGGACAATTTTGCTATTCTAAGAACTTTTCTACACAGAGATATCCAAGATAGTTAATCTGAATTAATTCAAGGTGTGAGTTTGAAATGAATTAATCACATAGCATTTACCCTGTGTATGGATATTCATTCAGAATTAACGTGGCCTTTATTTATTTATTTCATCTTAAACTGAACTAAGGACTGCCTAATAGCTGAGACAGACAGTGAAAACTTCAGCTATTTCAACTTGCTTCAGCTTAGCTTGTAAGTAGATCGAAATGGTAAGAACACATTTCACCAGTATTCCATTCTCACTGGTATCTACCTGTCTTCTGTCTTACAGTTTAATACTGTTAGTATATAGCACCTTCTACATAAAATCAAAGTTGGTAGTGGCTTTCATGGAGTCTCCAACACTTTCACTTTTGGGGGGTAAAAATCCCTACTGGGAGTAAAAGTTATGCTTGGGATAGGGATCTTGTTTTTGATACATATATAGTTTTCAAAGGTATTCATTAACTTTTTCTGGAGGTGATGTTGAGAGTTCCATTCCTATACTGACATCGATGGAAGTATCATAGAATCATAGAATCATAGAATAATAGGGTTGGAAGGGACCTCACGAGGTCATCTAGTCCAACCCCCTGCTAAAAAGCAGGACCACTCCCCCTAAATTATCCCAGCCAGAGTTTTGTCTAACCGAGCCTTAAAAATCTCCAAAGATGAAGATTCTACCACCTCCCTAGATAGCCCATTCCAATGCTTCACCACCCTCCTCGTGAGAAAGTTTTTCCTAATATCCAACCTTGACCTCCCCAGCTGTAATTTGAAACCATTGCTCCTTGTTCTGTCGTCTGTTACCCTCGAGAACAGCCTAGCTCCCTCCTCTTTGGAGCAACCCTTCAAGTAGTTGAAGGTTGCTATCAAATCTCCCCTCAGTCTTCTCTTCTGTAGACTAAATAAGCCTAGTTCCTTCAGTCTCTCCTCATAAGTCATGTGCCCCAGCCCCCTAATCATTTTTGTTGCCCTCCGCTGGACTCTTTCTAATTTGTCCACATCCTTTCTGTAGTGGGGAGCCCAAAACTGGACACAGTACTCCAGATGCGGCCTGACCAGTGTCGAATAGAGGGGAATTATCACATCCCTCGATCTGCTGGCAATACTCCTACTGATGCAGCCTAATATGCCATTGGCCTTTTTGGCAACAAGGGCACACTGTTGGCTCATATTCATCTTCCCGTCCACCATAACTCCCAGGTCCTTTTCTACAGCGCTGCTACTTAGCTGATCGGTCCCCAGCCTGTAGCAGTGCATGGGATTTTTCCATCCTAAGTGCAGGACTTTGCACTTGTCTTTGTTGAACCTCATGAGGTTTCTTTCGGCCCACTGTTCCAATTTGTCCAAGTCTCTCTGGATCCTGTCCCTGCCCTCCAGAGTATCTACCATTCCCCCCAACTTGGTGTCATCCGCAAACTTACTAAGCACGCAGTCTATTCCATCATCAAGATCATTAATGAAGATGTTGAATAGAACCGGCCCCAGGACCGACCCCTGGGGCACTCCACTCGTTACCGGTTGCCAACCAGACATCGAGCCATTGATTCCTACCCGCTGAGCCCGTTGATCTAACCAGTTTTCGATCCACCTTACGGTCCACTCATCCAACCCATACTTCCTTAACTTGCCAACGAGAATGTTGTGGGAAACCGTATCAAAAGCCTTGCTAAAGTCAAGGTATATCACGTCAACGGCTCTTCCCGCATCCACAAATCCAGTCATCTCATCATAGAAGGAAATCAGGTTGGTCAGGCACGATTTGCCCTTGGTGAATCCATGTTGACTGTTCCTGATCACTTTATTTTCCTCCAAGTGTTTCAGGATGGATTCCTTGAGGACCTGCTCCATGATTTTCCCAGGGATTGAGGTGAGGCTGACCGGTCTGTAGTTCCCCGGATCCTCCTTTTTCCCTTTCTTAAAGATAGGTACTATATTTGCCTTTTTCCAATCCTCCGGGACCACCCCCGTTCGCCACGAGTTCTCAAAGATAATGGCCAGCGGCTCTGCAATCACTTCCCCCAACTCCCTCAGCACCCTCGGATGCAGTTCATCCGGCCCCATGGACTTGTGCACTTCCAATTTCATTAAGTGTTCCCTAACCTGACTTTCCATCACTGAGGGCCACTCTTCTCTCCAGTCCGCGTTACCCCGTGTAGTAGCCTGGGAGCTGGCCTGCCCTGTGAAGACTGAAGTAAAAAAAGCATTGAGTACTTCAGCCTTTTCCGCATCATCCTCCACGAGGATGCCTGCCCCATTCAGTAAGGGACCTACACCACCTCTGATCCTTTTCTTGTTGCTGATATACTTATAGAATCCCTTTCTGTTATCCTTCACATCCCTTGCTAGCTGCAACTCCAATTGTCCTTTGGCCTTTCTGATTTGATCCCTGCAGTCCCGAGCAATATCTTTATACGCCTCCCTTGTCATCTGTCCAAGCTTCCACTTCTTGTAAGCTTCCCTTTTATGTTTCAGCTCCCCGCAGAGTTCCCTGCTAAGCCACGCTGGTCGCCGTCCACATTTGCTGTTCTTTCTGCACATCGGAATGTTATCTTCCTGTGCCTTTAACAGGGTTTCTTTAAAATACAGCCAGCTGTCTTGGACACCTTTCCCCTTCAGATCAGCTTCCCATGGGACCCTGCCCATCAGCTCCCTAAGGGAGCCAAAATCTGCTTTTCTGAAGTCCAGGGTGTGTGTTCTGCTTCTTTCCTTCCTTCCATTGATCAGGATCCTGAACTCTACCATCTCATGGTCGCTGCTGCCCAGGTTGCCATTTACTTCTACTTCCCCGATCAATTCTTCTCTGTTTGTGAGCAATAGGTCTAGAGGTGCAAGGCCCCTAGTTGGTTCCTCCAGCATTTGTACTAGGAAGTTGTCTTCAATATTCTCCAAAAACTTCCTGGATTGCCTGTGCACTGCTGTATTATCTTCCCAGCAGACATCAGGATAATTGAAGTCCCCCATAAGAACCAGGGCCTGCGACGATCTGGAAACTTCTGTTAGTTGTCCATAGAACGCCTCATCCACCTCCTCTTTCTGGTCTGGCGGTCTGTAGCAGACACCCACCACAACATCCCCCTTGTTGCATTCTCCCCTAAACTTAACCCACAAGCTTTCAACCATCTTGTTTCCACTTTCATAGTGGAGCTCCGAGCAGTCGTACAGCTCTTTTACATATAACGCTACTCCTCCCCCCCTTTTTCCCTGCCTGTCCTTCCTGAACAATTTATATCCATCCATGGCAGCGCTCCAGTCATGCAAGTTATCCCACCACGTTTCTGTTATTCCAATTATATCATAGTTCCTTGTCTGTGCCAGTACTACCAATTCTTCCTGCTTGTTTCCCAGGCTCCTCGCATTTGTGTACAGGCACCTAAGATACCGGGCCCATTGCCCTACTTTGCCCTGTCGATTCTCCCTCCTGTCGCATCTTCCCCCTTGAAATTTCTTCCGGTGTCGTCCTTCCCCACTCACCTGAGGTATTATGACTTTATCAAGAAATAAACAATTATTTGACCCCTGCCCCCAGTTCCAAGTACCCCCTCTTTTATTCCTGCTGTTACAGCCCCAGCATCCCCCAAGTTCCATCCCTTCCCCCAGGTTTCCCTCAGTTTCACTTACCTGTGGGTGTTGGTCATCTTCCCCCTTCGGACCTAGTTTAAAGCCCTCCTCACCAGGTTAGCCAGTCTGCTTCCAAATACGCTCTTTCCCTTCCTGGATAGGTGGAGTCCGTCTCTGCCTAGCAGTCCTTCTTCCTGAAACAGCACCCCATGGTCGAGGAAGCCAAAGCCCTCCTGGTAACACCATCTCCGCAGCCAGGCATTCACCTCCAGGATGCATCTGTCTCTGCTCGGGCCCCTACCCTTGACCGGGAGGATCGAGGAGAAAACCACCTGTGCACCGAACTCCTTCACCCGTGCTCCCAGAGCCCTGTAGTCACCTTTGATCTGCAGAGGGTCACCTCTCGCAGTATCATTGGTTCCCACATGGATGAGTAGCATGGGGTAGTAGTCAGAGGGACGGATGATTCTCGACAATCCCTCCGTAACGTCTCGGATACGGGCACCTGGCAGGCAGCATACCTCCCGAGAAGCCTTATCTGGGCGACAGATGGGTGCCTCCGTCCCCCTCAGAAGAGAGTCACCAACCACCACAACCCGACGTTTTCTCCTGGGTGTGATGGTTGTGATCCTCCCAACCTCGGGGGTGCACGGCTTCTCCTCTTCCATATCATCTCCCGTCTGTAGTGCTGCGTAGCGGTTCTTTACCACAACGGAGGGTGGGATGGGAGCAGGGGTGGAGCACTGTCTGCTGCCAGAAGTAACCAGCTGCCAGTGTCCACCCTCTGCTTGAGCCATCCCATCCTTCTCCGAGGGTGTGGCAGCAGTCCTTTGCCTCTGGATAGTTTCCTCATCCTTGCATGTTTCCTCATGGATGCTATCCAGGAACTTCTCCAGGGCATGGATACTCCTGAGCCTGGCCACCTCCTCCTGTAACTCCCCCACCTGCTTCCTGAGAGATTCCACCAGGAGACACCTGTCACATTGAATGATCTCCCCAGCCTGACCATCTGAGAGTGGGAAATGCAGGCCACAGTCCTTGCAAGTCCACGCCAGGATCTGGGTAGAGATATCCATGGTCAGTATGTCTGTCTGGATACAGGCGCAGGTGGAGGAGACAGTAGTGGTGCGGGTCCTCTTCACCATAGTAGCTATACAAACCACAAACTTCCCACCAACTCCCTCGCAAACTCCCCTGTTTGCAGTCCCTGTTCGCAAGCTCCCCCTGGTCGCTCAGCCACTGGCTTTTAAGGCCTTCTCTGCCTGGGTCAGCCCTTGCCCCTCGTTAAGCACACAGGGGAAGGGTGATCAGAAGGCTGATTGAGCTGAGCAGGGCTGAGCAGAGAACAATGGTACAAACAGCCCCCAGACAATCACACAATCACAATCCCAACTCACACAGTAACTGACAATTCACAGAAATCACCTGTGGGGAAAAAAAGACACAAGCACAAGCACACACAGTCAGCAATTCACTCTCTCCCTTGCTTCTTCAGCAAGGGGATCTCCTTCGCCTCCTTCTCAGGGCTTCTCCTTCTCCTTCCCTCGCAAACTCCCCTGTTTGCAGTCCCTGTTCGCAAGTAACACTCAAGTAGAAAAGTGGCCTAAAACAAGAGGGTGGGGCAGACTTTTTTTCCCTTAAGAATAAACCATGTTTCCTAATATAAATGCCTATGGTAGAGAGAGGCTTAGACAAAGTACTTTATGTGTTATTTTGTCAATGTAATATTGAGCAAAAGCTTGGTTGTGACAATAAATAAAGCATACAATTCTTTTTCTTACTCTCCTTCAGTGAAATGCAGATGAGTGTTCTAAAATCTGCTTTCCAATGGCTATCTAGTAAATACACAGCAGTTGCTGGACAGTGACAGAGAGCCAGGAGAGAGAAGAGTGGAGACAATAGGAGATCTAATAAGCCATGACAGAAAACTAGATAACTACTTCAAGTTATGATGAGAGGAAGATCCACTGGCGATCAAATCTAAAGGAAACTTTGGAGCTCCATTCTAAATAGTTTGCATTCCTTTGGCATATTGACTGTTTAGTAATTAACTTTAAAAAGATAGGAACACCCTTTCCATAAAAAGGAGAAAACTCTTCCTAAAATCCAGAGGAACTACAACAATTCTGAAGCCTTAAAAGACTATATTTTACTGGTTTTGTGGCACTTAGTCTGTCACTGATAAATGAGCTACAAACAAGTACGAGAGTTCTAGAATTAGTTAAATCCCCCTGCCCCGGGTATGTACTGAACAAGAAATCTTTCAAAAAGAAAAAGGCAGAGCCTTTAATTCCTATCCTTTCTATGAAATCAACCAACAATTTTGGATTCTGGACATGTTTTACAGACCATAATGCTAGCTTTCAAAATCTTATTCTCTTTGATCATAGAGAAAACACATGCCATCATTATATGAGGAAGCAAGGCTTTCTATAACAGGAACTCTTGCCTTCAGTTTGTTCATATTGCCAGACATTGCCTTTAATCTATTTAATGTTAGAGAGGGACTCCTGAACATTATCCAGATGTATCTATAGCATAGCTGCCTTTAGAACTTATGCTGTGCCTCCTGAAATGTCAGAAGTGGCTATACCACCAACTTACCCAGCTGTCTAAAGATTTAGCAAGTAGAAAGTTATCTTCATTAAAATCCAACTTGGATATCGGCATTTTTTCCGTGCAACTGAAGGCAAAATAATAATACTGATAATGGAAAACAAAGTGGTTGCAACATAAACACTAAAAATGAAGCAAGAAGCAAAAGGTTTAAACATTTTCTACGGATTTCACCAAGCCCTGTATGTCTCAGTTACGTCCCCCAGTGGCTTTCAAACTTTTTACTAAGGCTACCCACCAGCCATACGTTGTCCTCCTTCCCGCTCCCATCCCACCCAGGGTCTGTGTGAAAGAGAGTGGTAGTAGTGATGTGGAGGAATAAAGTAATAGGCCAATACCCTTCACTACTTATGCCTCTACCTCCTCTTCGCCCTGAAGAGGGCCACTGATCACCTGCAGCAGCCTCTGTCCCCAAATTGCAGTTCTAATCCTAGCCTGGTGCAGTACCTCCCAGTTTTAATTTTCTCCACTCACATTTATTAAACTCTTTGTAGGTTCAGCTTTTTTTTTTCCCCAAGTAGTCTCTGTGTATCATATGTGGGCTAATCTATGCAATCAAGGTTATCCTCTAAGCCTGTCATGTTCTTGCCATCTTTGCATTTTTCTCCCATTGCTGCTTTGTGATTAGTGCTTATCCTTCAGGCATACACTTCAACTATCTGCATGTAAGGATGTCTGCATTCCACAAGAATAGAGAGATGGATTTTTTGAAAGCTCGCTCTTCCCATCTCATTTCATTTTTAATTTGAATATACTTTTGTCATTATACTTTTTATATAATCTTTTTTAATGTAATGCACCCATTTAGCTGTTTGTGATCCCGAAGAAAATGTTTGCTAAGTGCTTTGGGCTGTCTGGCTAGATGATATGCCTTCAGAAAAGGTGAAAATTGTTATTGTTGTCATGTTGCTGATCTTCTGCTTTTTTATTCTTATTATAATGTCACAATCAAAACTGTATTGATAAGATTATGTCAGGCTTTCTATTATTGACCCTATTTTTAGATTTAGAACTTGTCTATGAGTGTATCATTCTTTGTTAAAACACATCATATAATAAAGTCTCACCTTGGAACAAATTTTAGAAAACCTGAAACAAAAATTGAAGACTTTGAAAACTTTGAAGGCTAAAATATGTTCTTAAGCAAAGTAAGAAACATGCTGCTTATCTGTAAACTTCAGTTGTCATCGATGGATTTTTTTCCCCCCAATTTGTGTGGATGATGAAACTGATATTTGCCTGTTTTAAAAAAATCAATCATTACAAATTTATTTATATGTTACTTACACTAAAGACTGGGGGTTAGAATTCTGTTAGCAGCTAAGAGGAAATCTAAGAATTTATCATGCTTCAGATAGCTCAAAATAATCAATCAGAAACATTGGACTATACAGATTTTTTTTTCCAAATTTGATCTTTATGAAGATAATTATTTCTTTGGGGAAGGCTTACAAAAGATGTTCTACTAGGGTACATTTAGGTCTGCTATAGACCCCACCACAGTCTGGCATGGATATGGATAGAGACTACTACACATTGAAATATGTGTTAACTACGTGTGCAAAACAATCTGTTCAAACCTTGTATTTAGCAGTGATATTTGATTTAGTTTCCCAGTCCTGAA
The DNA here is from genome assembly GCA_007922175.1 of Pelusios castaneus. Taxonomy (NCBI): domain Eukaryota; kingdom Metazoa; phylum Chordata; order Testudines; family Pelomedusidae; genus Pelusios; species Pelusios castaneus. The sequence continues at coordinate 18,461,955 of ML685783.1, forward strand.
GAAGAGACCGATGTAAGCTAAGAAGCTTGTCTCTCTCTCTCAAACAGAAATAGGTCCAGTAAAAGGTATTACCTCACCCATCTTGTTTCTCTAATATCCTGGAACCAACATGGCTAAAACAACACTACATACTGGAAATCGTGTCATTTTGTGAGACTTTAACTTCCCAGATATAGATTAGAGAACAAATAATACTAACAGTGGTAAGGTCCAGATAGTCCTGGATTTAGTAGATGACAGATCTCTCCCAAAACATAGTCACTGAACTCAATAGTAATTATGATATTTTAGACTTGGGTGTTTAAAATAGTGAGATCATCATAGAAAAGCTGGTTGTAATAAATAAAGAATCTTGGATTGAATGATCGCATGTTGCTTCAATTGTAATTAAATTGAAGAATCATGAATAGCAGGTTGGCAACTAATATTTCTCAATTTGAAAGAGCAGACTGAGAAAATAAGAAAAATAGTGTAGTCACCTGGATTAAGAGGTCATGGACTTAAATGTGGTCAACACTTGCATTTTCTTGAAGTCAAAAATGCCAAAGATATCTGGAATTTGCATCTGAAGCATGGACCAAAAAACTTATAGGGAAGGATATGAGACCTAACTGTCTGTTTAAACACCTCAGAAAGAAAGCATACAAGGAATGAAAGAAGGGATTGATCAGCAAAGAAAGCTACTTCTTGATGATCAGAAAAGGTCAGAATAAAGAAGAATTGCCAAAAGTCTAGCCTGAGTTTGACTTTACAGTATTAATAAAAGCAAACAGTAAAAGATTCTTTAGTCATATGAATGAAAAGAGGACAAGAAAAGAAATAAGGTGCTTGTAGGTTAGAGATGAAAGATAATATAGACATAGCCCCAAAACAAAACAAATACTTTGCCTTAGTTTTCAATATAGATGACAATCTAGATGTCTGACAAAAGCAGGAGGGTTAATGGAAATGAGCATATAGAAATGTAAATTATAGAAGTTGTTGCATGTATATAACTGGTCAGCAATTTTTCCATCATTAATGTATCATGTAGCTGAGGTGGTCTCAAATTTGAGACTGTTGCAACTATTGATGACAACCAGTTGCATTCAGAAATATTCCTGCATATGAATCCATCTGGAGTTTGAAATGGTCCAGAGGTTGAATTTATGTCTAATGTGAGACAATTATGAAATTTAAACTAAAGAAGCTAAAATCATTTGACTTCTGCATTACATTATCTTTGAGTCAGAGAAAACAATGCCAGGCAAAAGGTTTCACTTCACCAATTGAAACTTGAGTTATAAAAATTACTAGGGTTATTGTTCTTTAACCTTGGCTTGTTCTGAGAATCTCAGGGAGATCTTAAAAATCTAGATAAGTCCAAAAGACTGTATGCAGTACACCTTCAATGCATAGGTGTGTACTGTTAATTGGTCTAAAGTTGTTTAAGTAATTCAGTTTTTATTGGAGTGTATGAATATTTTTTTATAAAAAAGAGGGCCCATATTTTAAACATGAGCACAAGGAGGAATTTTCAACCTTCAGCTGGCATGCAGCTGACTTTTGAATGTCTGATTCCTTAACCTTAACAGTGCAGGACATTAATGTATGCATTATTGTAATATTTTTTCAGAAATTCAAAAAGAGAGTAGTAGTGATATCATTTAAACTGAGAATATATATAAAGAAGGAGGAATTAACAATAAATAGTGAATAGTTGCCCATGGCCCCAAAAAAGAGTAAATATATGATATTTAAAATTTATATGATACATAGAGTATATATTATTTTTATAACATTTAAGAAGATATTAAATTCTAGTCACTGATAAGATTTCCTGCAAGAATAATATCATCAAAGAAATACTTAATGGGGACTTCATCTCCCTCATTTGAATTTAAAATTGTAATCAGTTGTACATTTACGCTGTTGCCATAAATTTACAATTTTCTTCGTAATGCTTTTCAAGGGAATCGTGTCTATGCAATCTGAACACACACTCATTGTAAAGCTGTCAGACAGAGAAACATTCTCTGGAGCGAACTAAGATTTACTTTATGATATACCAACTATTTAGAGGGCTATGGGCTATAATGGCTACTGACTTTTGTAAGATATATTTCAAGTCCTCTAATACATTAAAGTTTAAGTGTAAATAACTTACACAACACATAGTTGATTCTGCCTTAATAGTCATGAGGACTACAAAGCACATTTAAATAGAGAAATATTATAGAAGGTGGTAGACTCATTGAGTTTGTAATAATTAAATTAGGAGGACTATTACAGAGTCTGAATTTGGCAACGTAAGAGAATAATGAAGCATCCCAGGCACACTCACTCTCAATAATTAAGGCTGAACTTAGTCTTCTATGCTACACCTGAGTATGACGTGCACACATGTCCTGTTTGCCAAAACTGAATCAACTCAACCTTAAATCTCATAGGCACAGTTTTAGTCCAGGCTAGTACATCTTCCCTCCCCTCCACCCCCCCAACAATTGGACAAGCCATTGGAGAAAAATTAGGAGTTAAAAGGGGGGCCTGTTCTCACTTCTTGTATAGTTCTCACTTCTTGTATAGTTTCCTAATCTTTTTCTCTTGTTTTAGATTCTAAATGGCTTGTTTTAGAAGAAAACTATGTTAATTTTAATCTGTGATATGCTTTGACCAATTTATGGGGCTGTGATGGAAATGATTGGTGTGTTCATTATGGCTCCATGGAAATTATGAGCTCTGTATAGCCCACAAGTGGACAACTATGTTGGAAGACATATCAAGCAGGGGACTACACTAGGGATAGATAGGGTCAGGGCTTTTTTTGTGATGGTACTCAGGGGTACTGAGTACCGGCACCCTTTTAGGACAGGGAAAAAGAAGGGCCCTATCAGCAAAGAAAGAGTTAAATTCAGTAATCCCCTCTTGACATAGCTTACCTTCCAACACACTGTTATCATTTCCTGATGGTGAAATATAGGGAACTATGAAAAAGAAAATAAGGTTCTTCTCAGAACTAAGTCTAGATGTGGATTTGGACATCTGTATTTCACTCTCACCTAAATCTAATCTGAGTCTAGACTATAAATTGCCTCCTTGGCTCACTCTTTTCAAAGTACTACAGTGCAATCTAGCAAGTATGTATCATAGGTAGGTTGGATCTGAGACATACATTATAACATTTCACCACAGTCCAGCAGGGCACTTAAACATGGGCTTAAGTTTAAGCCGCTGAGTAGTCACATTGAACTCAAATCACCAAGACGAGAATAATAATACTCACTTTATAGGGGCTCTGTGAGGTATAAATCATGAATATGTGCAAAGTGTTTTAGATCCTCAGAAAGTTTTAGAGTAATAAAACGTGTGTAACAAAACCATGTTAACAATGAGTTGTGCTGCCTTTATGCATAGACTTGTTCTGAGATTTTCTACATATTCATTTTTCCCCATAAGGGTGATAATATAGCTTTATACAGTATCTGAAACAAAACATTATATATAATAATGTACAGTACATATTAATATTTAGCTCTTGGATAATGTAATGCCTTTTAAGAATTCATGAATATATAAACATTAAATGGAGGCACGGGACATAGATGTAGTGGGTTGTCCATTGTATTATATACTCCTGATATTCATTTTAAAGATGTAAAGTTCTACAATACTATATCAACACTGTTTTATTACTGTGATGTTTCTATTATGCTAATTTGTGACTGAGATCACTTCCACTAGTGTGTAATTTCATTCTTTGCTTTTTTTTTTTATACAGGAAAATGTCAAATGCCTGAATTTTCTGATGGTAAATTCACATAGCTCACAGTTTAATAAAACAGATTGCCTTGTGGGGGGGAGAGGGGAACATTGTTTCCCATAACATTTATCTCAAGGTTTTTCCATTGGGAATTTTATAGTACAGAACAGCTGTATATCCATACTAGTTTCGACACCTGTTCTAAATATTTAGTACTTCTGTATTCTCATACAATTATCCTGATGAGATTTTGCTCACTTTTCAAGATCATGAATGCTTATAAATATTTTCTGTGATGCTCTTTGTGGAAAAAAAACAACAAAAAACTAGCCTTGAATTTTCAAGGGCTAGATAGAATTGCCCCCTTTCCCTGCCCACTCCTCCTCCCCTTCTCTCCTCCCCCTGATCCCCCCCTCCCCCAACCCTTACAAAATTAGGCATTGAAATACTTCTTAACCACAAAACAGATGACCAGATAGGGAAAACGTATTCAGTGGTGGGAGGTTTTATTATCTAATTTCCTCATTATAGCATTTTCATTTTAGTGTAAAGCAGCATTTAATTCATTCCCATTTTTCCTTATGATCAAGATGATTTTGAGTGGGAGAGGATGGGATAGAAACACAGAATCACAGACAACATAAGCCGCATTGCCGCTATTGATTTTAATGTGTGAATCTGTAGCACTGGAAGCTGTCTCATGTAAGTAAATCTTATTATTCTACCATTTGATTTTTGGTTTTATGAGACTTAATGGAATCTAGCACAGTATGCCATAAATAAACCAACTCTGATATTGAACTCTCTTGTGATCTTGCAATGAGAAAATGCCATCAACTTTGTCAGTTCACAGGTGTACCTAACCCCATGCTTTGTCTGGTCAATGACACTGACTCATCACTTTCACAAGCATGTTACCTCTGGGTGTCAAAGTGATGATAGTTCAATCGATCACTGTGATGAGATACAGTATTGGCTTCTAGTGACACAAATATGAGCAATGAGACTAGGTGAAAGGATTTAATAGATCACCACACCAGTCCATTCACAAAGAAAGCAATAACCCTATTTTGAGAAAAATATAACACAATTGATCCATTAAATCCTTATAAAACTCTGTTTAGCTTAGTTTCAACCTAAGTTCCTATGCCACACAGTCAACATTTATACGGAAGCCCTATAACTGCCACAGAGGAGAAGCAAGCAGGGAAAGGGAGGGGCAAACTAGAGAGAAGCTTATCCAAAGAAATAATTTGTTCTTCTCCCCATTCAAACTCCCAAATGGGGAATTTCTCCTGTAACTATAGTGTCCTGAGATATAGGAAAGGTACTAGTTAAATCATGTGGCAAGGACAGGTTTAAGATTTATATTTTCTCATCCTTCAAGGCTAGAAATTAAAGATGTATGTTATTAGAAATAAGGAGGGGGAAAAAAAAAAAACCTCTTCTTCGGTGGCATAAGATTACTAGTCAAGATTTTCAAAAACAGTTGCCAAAACAGAGGTCCATTCTACAAAAGAGCTGAGCATCCAGCCACACCTACTGAAGTCGGTACAAGTCATGCCTTCTGCATGTGTTAATAGGAGTAAGAAGACAATAGGATAATGTGACATGTGAGCACTTTTAAGTCAGTCAGATTTCCCCCCTTTGAATTTCGTTAACTAATCATCTACTAAAAAATTTGGTTGTATTTGGCTAATTCTTAGAGTTTTCTTGTTGGCCTACTGTCTTCTGCTCTCCCTAGCTTATGCTCAACTACAAATACAACAAAAATAATGTGATAAATTTGCTGAGTAGTAATAGATAAGCAGTGGGCAGGCTAATTACTGTAAAATGGTCATCAAAGGTGTTCCCTGTGTTATTCAGCGTATTAGGGGTTGGAGCAATGCACTTTCTCTCCCTGCCAGTTAGTGGAAGGTGGGATTTTTCTGTGATCTGCTCTATGGTAATGCAGTTAAATAAAAAATCAAGTTCTTACCCTGCAGTCCTATGAGTGGATTGGTTTAGTTATGGTACCCTTAAAAATATAACCAATCTGCTACAGAAGAGCACACCTGATGTTACTCAAGTGGGATATTGATGACCAAGAGGGAAAGGCTGTGTGTTGATGATCTCTGGGAGTAATGAGGCAATTGGGATACACCAGATGCTAGAGAACGGGTAGGTGAGCTTTTTGACCTGAAGTCCACATCAGCATCGAGGTGGGCCAGAGAGGGGCAAAGGAAGTGGAGAGGCTGGGAGAGAGAGGGGCCACCATGCTCCAGACCATGGTGCCACTGAGACCTGGGCAGAACCTTGGGAGCTAAGCCTATGTTTTAGGAGAGGGGCAGGGCCAGGTGAGGGGAGCAGCTCCCAGGCTTCAGCTAGGTCCAGCTAGAGGGCCAGAAGAAAGTCTCTCATGCTGTGGTTTGTCCACCGCTGCTCTAGAGCCTCAACATATAACACATTCCTCAGTAATGAGACACACAGAATGTGACCGAGGACTGTTTTGGGACAAAGATTGTTACTGCTGTATTCCAGTGACCTCATGTGGGATCACAATGCTCATTAAAGCAAAGTCTAGACAGAAAGAGGGCTACATAACTCTGTGAAGTGCAACAAAACTTCCACCCTTCAAGGAACCTAAGAGTCTTTTGGGCCATTTTGTAGCTTTAAATAAATAGCCTTGCACTTTTCTTGACCTTTCCTGTTAATAAACAGGCTACCACTGGTATTTCACCACCTCAACAGCCACACCTTTCATTTGTAAAAATGTTTAGTATGCATTATGCCAAAATAGCGGCACAATTTTACAGTTTGATTTTAAGAATTTTTACCCTTTATTTTGTAAGCAAAAAATAAATAAAGTAGCAAAAGGAAAAACCCATAAAACAAAATTGAGCACTATTTGATTTTTTTATGATGGATTCATGAAAAATGGAGAGCGAGAGAGAATGAGATAAAAAAATCACAGTCTCCTTTTTACTAACTTTTCTCTACATTGTCTCTCTCATTGTCTAAACAACTCTGTCAGCCACATGCTTGTGTCTCGTGCTGATTTCTAATGCCGCTTGTATTCCCAATCTAGTAGGCAGACAGGAAAGAGAACCTTTATCTACATATATTTAATATGTCATTAATAGAGAGTTTATGTAAGGTCTCCAGGTACAAAACTGAGACCTCTAACATCACAAATGACATATTATTCACTTGTCTTACACTGCTTTTCAGAATGACTAAGCCAGCTTTGGTTATCCTGTCTCTAAGCACTATAACCATGTTCCTCTTTTAAGGAAAGAATCCAGGATTCCTGATCACAAATATTCTACTGCTGACTAGTAAGTAGTTGTGTAACCTACTGAGAAAGTGTGTTTAATATTCCTCCTGTGGCTTTTTTACAAAGGAGTTAAAATTACTCCTTAACTCAAGTTGTAAGGTTCTAAAGATCAGCAGATCAAGGTATTCAAGATCTGTGGCTGACCTGTTGAAATCTAAGAGTGACCTCAACACTTTTCATTTTTCAAATGTATTAAGTGAGATGTAATGATCTATAGGTATATAGGCATACAATGTTACTGTTATAGTTTTACTTTAGTGCAAGTTTGATGAAGTTTGATCTTCATATTGATTTTTGATAGCTGCCAGAGATGGAAGTGAAAATTTTACAGACTGTTAGTATGTGTTATCAGCATTGAAGGCAATATAAAGGTGGGAGAAATACACAAATCCCAAATGTCTCATTTCTGTGGTTTTAAGATTTGGGATGGATAGAATGTTCCTTCAATCTAAACCTATATTTTGTTAGTTCATTAAAAATTAAGGTCAGTTTCCTCAATATGTTATGGGAGATTGTGATGAATTACAGTTCTGTTCCATATAGTTAACATAAAATGAAACCTGCCTTTGGCACTAAAAATGCAGTTATGAAAATCAGGAACTTTTCACATTTTAAAAGTCTTTCAGAAATTCCCCTTCTCTCCTAAATTCAGGCATTGAGTTCACTCATTGCATTTCCATGTGTTAAAGTCTCCTTGCATTTCTTTGATGGGAAGAACAAAAGACAGTGGCATTCATCAGCCATTCCCCCAAAAGGTTCATGAAGCTTAAAGGCCAAAACATTTTCAATTACATGCTTAACCTTTGTGTTGAGTCTTTACTCTTTACCTGAAGCCCTGGCAGACAGATTTAGGCAACAGAAGAAGCAGGATGCTGTAACCTAAAATAGCCCATTGCCTCAGATACAACATCAGTGTCCATCAAGTGGATGAGATGAGAAATAAAAAAAATGGAGGGACGGGAGAGTAATTTACAATGGCAACACATAAACAAACAGCAATTGAGCAAAGGGAGAAATGAACTTGCTGCATCTGATCAAGGGGCTTCATTGCCTTCAATCAATGTGTTTTGTTATGTCTTTTTTGTTTTGTTTTATTTTTCCCCTGCTTATTTTGCAGCCCACTCTCCTTTAAAGCTTTTCCTGGCTGAATGACAGGTCCTATTTGTGAATCAGCAGGGGAGAGCAGTAAATATTGTAATTGTGGTGGTAATGCACTGCACCTGGATTTACAAGTGTCTGCTGTCTCATAAGGAGCCTCAGTAAATGCATGAAGTCAATCACTTGAAACAATCATGTCAAATATATACTGAGGTCCATTAACTTTTTTTTCGTGTGTGTGTGTGTGTGTGTTTTTTTTTTCTGGCTGCTTTTGAGAAATGTCCATGAATTTTTTAAAAGAAGTATCTGAAGGTGGCAGACTTCAATAAGTGGAAGATAGTGTACTAAGGGCCTGAGCCATTGACTATTGGCAATTGGCATAGAGAAGCAGGTCCTAGGAAACATATACAAACATCAGAAGGCAGAAACTTCAAGATGGGCAGAGCACTCATCTCAATATTATAACTGGATGTCAGAAAAAGAATTAGAGAAAGTGGTTCAGTGTTTCCAAGAAATCTTTGATACCACCCACATTTTCATGAGCTCTTTTCTTGTAGGCTGAGATACTCATACTGTGTCTTCAATCTCTGAACAAATAGCCAGTTTGGGGTGGAGCTTATTCCATTAAGCATTTGGGGACAAATTAATAAAATGATTCATACTCTTTTCTTTTTGAAAAGGTAAGAGGATGAGAGCACAGTAAGTCTTTTCCATTACAGTTTGCCTGTAATGTCACTCAATCTACTATAAGCCAAGTATAACATTGAAAGCAAAATAGGTAATAATACTACCATTAAGTAAGATAAGTTCTTTAGCAAGTCAATCAAAAGCCATATGATAAATACAGAATTTGCAGTGTTTCAAAAATGAATGTGATAATTTCTCATGTAAGATTTTCATAAGTTTTCAGTAATTTGATTTGTTTCCTTTCCCCCCCCCCACACACACACTATTTACAGTGATACAAATCATTTTTATCCCTCCCCTGCTTTTTGTCTTCACTAAAACCTGAGTCAAATTTATCAAGATTTATAATAGTCCATCATTCTTGCATTATGCTAATTATGCCATTGACCAGCATTTCTAGATAAGACTATAAGACAATATTGGACTCCAGCGATGTTAAAATATTGCTGACCGATGTCAATTTAGCAATTGTTTTGGTCCTGGGTCTTGGCAAGGGAATCTGGGTATCGTATTTGATAGTGGAACTGTTAATGTTATTGGGCCTTGAAATTGCTCTGTGGAGTTCTGACCTGATTTTTCATTATCTGAGAGTGTAAAGCAGATATTAAAGAGCTGTCATTCTGATTTAGTGCATTTTATACTTTCTCTGCACTGTCCACCAGAGTACATGTTTATACAGCACGTGAGGAAGCGAAAAGCCAGGACTGACCTTTATTGTTAAGGCTGGGAGAAGTGATAGAAATTTATTTTTCTTTATTTCATTTCTGTGTCGCCTTAAATTTTGTTGTGTCAGAAGACTAATACTCCATTTCCACAGCTTCTCATCACCTTTAGAATCGTCCCCAGAAAATTATATCAAACTTTTCATAATTTCTCTGGAATATTCTAACCCAAATTCCAAAAAGTTGGGTGTTTTAGCACTTCAGGGCTGTGGGGACTCAGTCCATCACTCTCATTGATGTTAGTGAAGTTGAAGGTGCTCAGCAGCCCACAGAAGGTATTCAGTACCTCAGAGCATGGGGCCCTTTGTGAGCTGGAAAACCTGCCAGCAAACACGTTGCAGCAAGCTGTGTAGTGCAAGGTAACATATACATTACTTAGTTGTTGTTGTAACAACTTCCAATGACAAATTCCCAGACAGTAGAAATCTTCATCTGCTTATACCACCAAACAAATCAGGTCCCGAGAATCTAGTATGTGTAGTATTAAGCAAGGTCTTCTCTTCCAATAAGGTATACCAACAATAATACACGCGTAGCAGTCATAATTACTTTTTATTCATGGATCTCAAAACATTTGACAAAGGAGAAGCTCCATTTACATAAGTAGGCTGAGGAATAACAAGGTGAAGAAACTTGCAAGGCAGTGACAAAGCTAAAAAAGGAAGCCAAATCTTGTGAATAAAGTGCTAGTTCAAAAATATTGACAAAAATGAAATGTCAAAAAATCCCAAACCAATGTTGTTGCTAGCTTTTCATGATAGTCCCCCCCAGCTTGTTCTTTAACCAGCTTTATTCCTGATTCCCAGGCTTGTGGCTTATGCAATAGGTCGTTCTTCTTCCGTATATGGAAATAATTTAACAAGGCACAAACATTTACCTTATAATATTTTGACTGCTTTAAAAAAAAACAAAAACTACTTAGCTAATATTTTTACCCAGTATTTATATTTTCTGTTCCAATGTAACAAGTTTTGGAAAATTAATTACATTTTTATCATATTTGTTAAAGCCAGGTTATGTTATTTTGATCCATAGTGTCATGATAGTCAATCACCTGTAGATTCCATTAAACTTGAGACAACCATAACATAAGAAAGATGGAGCTATATATACGACATGTGACAGACACTCAATGTAGCATTTTACCAGCACCCAATGTAGCATTTTATATAAGCAGTGTGCAAAGGAGACTCTGACATTAAAAGCTAAACAGACTAGTCCTTATAAATTATAATCGCGGCATATAACAGTATGGTGGAAGGTCAGATACACAGCTTACTATAAGTAAGTATGTGTTAAATTTATGTTTTTAAAGTAAAATCTTGATTTTAACTGTAATCTTGAGCAGGACTCTATGTTCTAATTGAATTGTTAGTCATATTCCTGATATTAACCGTTTAATAAATAATGATAATATAATATAATGCCCAAGTCTTATATAAAGATTTTTTTTTATCTGTAGATCTCAGAGGAGGTAAGTATCATTATTCCCTTTTACAGATGGGGAAACTGAGGGAACAAGAGGTGAAGTGGCTTCCCCACGGTCACCCCAGTGATCAATGGCAGAGCTGGGCCTAAACCCAATGTCTGCACTCCAATGCCTGAATATTATCATATTGCAAATAATATTTTGTTTTTAAAATCATACCTTATTCATATTCATTTCATTTTCAGACAATAACTGACTGGTTCAAAGGCCAGTCTCTTCTTTCAAGTCATCACTGAACAAAACATGTTAATTCATATTTATAAAATCACAATAAAGGTAAAGAAAACACAATTATTTTAGAGCTGGTTTTGCAAAACTAACGGTCAGCAAAATAAAGGCATCTAAACATAAGTCATCAAGTTTTCTCAACTCCAAGATAATACAACTCATCTGAAGGACAATGAGAGATTTCACCATTGATTTTTTTCAGAATTTAATGTAGACGATAGCAATCCATAAAGTCTATGTTTAAGAAATTAATCAAATCTTGAATGTAGGTTTCTTCTGCTTTTAATAGATAGTAACCTTTTATAACCTAAGGATTTTTAATTTCCGCCAGCTGTGTGAATCCCTTTCATTTACCACACAGCTAAAAGTCACAGAGAATAAAATGATTTGGCCATTATTTATATCTAGCATTTTAAAACTCTGAGTGAAATGGTGTCTGTTCTGTGTTAAATTAATGCACCTCCATTGCATCTTTTAAAGTGATTGAAAAAAAGACATTTTAATATGTTGATAATTTAATTTAAGGTGACAGCTAATGCTATTTGAAAAACTTCTTTTATAAGATGAACCAACCAAAGCAGAAAAGAAAAAAAGAGTCACTTTTGCTGACAAAGTTTCACAATAAAACCACCAGTGAAATTCCAGTCCTTTAAGGGGCAAATCCTCCACATCATGCAATGTCCATGTGAATGGGCACATAGTATTGGCTGGTTGGCTGACAGTGGAGTTGGTCTACAGTTGGAACTTACAGTGGTATAACTACATCACCCAGGGGTGTGGAAAATGCACACGCTTGAGTGACAAAGTTATTCTGATACAATACCTTATGTCATTAGGAGGGCTTCTCCTGTAGATATAGCTACACCTCTTGAGAAGGTGGACTATCTACATGAATGGAGAAGGTCTCCCTTTGGAGTTGGTAGCATTTTCACTAAGCACTACAACAATAGACCAGCTGCAGCTCTATAACTGTAGAGAAGCCTAGGTGCAATTTAAGGTGGTACTGGGCTCTCTGGGCTCTCTCCTAAGTTCATATATCAACACCAGCACTAATAGCATTCGTTATATAAGTTTGAGCTGATCAGAAAATTTCCAATTAAACATTTCTTCAGCTGGAAAACACTTACATTTGTTGAATGCAAAATGTTTCAGATGAACATATTGATTTGTCACAACTTTATTTTGAGGGGAAAAAAATGGAATGGGAACATTCTGATAAAGTCAGAACACTCCATTTCACCCTTTCAGAAGAGAACATTCTGATGTTTACATTTCAAAATTTCTTTTGATTTCAACTCAGTTGTTCCCTGTTACTTAAGATAAAATTGGAATGAAAAGGTTTTATTTTATCTCAGTGTAAGAAAAATCTGAGTTTTGTTTTTCAAGAAATTGTGTTTTTTTGGTTTTTTTTTAAACTTATTCTGGAATGGGAAAAAAAATCCCCAAATTATACAAATTTAGTGAAATGAAAAACCTGGTGTGCATACCCCTCTGCAATCTGTACTAGTATATCACTGTGTAACCCCAACTCCCTGATTCCCCACTCCTGAGACCCATCTTGCACTTGTCTAGCGGGGTGAACTCCCTTTTTGGGTCAGCTGATGCATAGCCACCTGTAAGCGGTCCCTGACCTACTGAATGAGTGCTTCTGGCCAGCCACTCATAGCATTATACAACTATATGACATCTCCCATCTCCACCCCTCATTCAATATCCCCAGTCCCAGATGCAACTCTAGGAAATGCTATCTTATAGCATTTGGTGTTGCCCACTGGACTTTGCAATTTATCAAAGATATTCATATGCACTAACTCTGTCATGCTAAACCAAGTCTCTAAACACACCCAAATCACATGCACTGCCTTAGATAAAACAAACAAGCTTATTAAGTACAAAAAGATTTTACATTATTATAGGACAGAACAATATAAGTCAGATTTCATCAGGAAGAAATGAAGGCAAATCACATTCTTAACTAAGTTTCAGTAGTCTTACGGTCTTATAGTCTTAGATGGTTCTCACCACAGGCTGGTTGTTTGGCTTCCAAAAAGGTTCCCTCCCAGAGTGGGCAGTCTTGATGTTGCCTTGTAGATGGATTGCAAGAGAGAGCTCAAGAAACCAAAATGTCTCCCCATTTAATATGTTCCTGCTCTCATCTCTGGACCTCACTCCCCCACCTCCCACTTCAGGGCGAAGTAACAAAACTATCTGCACATGGTTTTCTCCACATCCTGAGTCAATGAGCATCTCCTTATCAGATACTTAAGCCAGTCCATTGTTCCTGTATGCATGCCTCAGCGAGAGATGTAGTACCTCTGCTTTTAGTGTTTGCCTGGATCTATTCAAGCCCTGTGAGACATATGCTTTGAAATATTACCTAGTAGAGCTACATAACAATACACATGACATTGCAAAAAACAGATTGCTACTATTATAATATTCAGCATGTCATGAACATTCCAAAAGATACCAGCCATGACATACTTTGCATTAAACAACACACAGTTACTTTATGAGGGTGAACATGAATGTACACAATCATACCATAAGGGTGTACACAGGGTACTGTGTCACATCTGGTTCCCACTCAACTCTCTAGATAAAAGCCCAGTACTACAAAATATTGAGAACATATTGGATAGAGCTGAAGGACATTGACACATTGACCTCTGTGGAATGTAACTACACTCAGGCCCAGATCCTTAAAGATATTTAGGTGCCTTACTCCCCCAGGGATGACCCGTATCTCTCAGGAGAGGTTCAGCACCTCACAGGGTCAGGTGCATTGAATCGCCCAGCATCCTATAGGAAGTTCTTTCTATATTTGGAATATGCTTTGCAAGCTCGAAGAGTTGGTATCAGCCCAATACCACTGTTACTTAAACATCATTGTAGGTTACAAATCCAGTTACTAAAGAGCAAACAGAATTGCATGCTTCCCTCCATGCACATCTGTTCCATTATTTATTTGAAGCCTCCTTTCTGAGATATCTATTCAGTTTTAGTTCTCAGGATGGCTTTCAAGAGCCTTCATGCCTTTGTTGTTTCTTCCCATAAACCCAGTCTGTTTCAACTACTACTACAGGATTTATAATACCTTTAAATTTGTGTCACAGCCGATCTAGAAGAGGTGTGAAAGGACCATGTGACTGCAAGAGACTCCAGGAGAAATTCTACTAGATTCAGGCAATAATTTTGTCTGATTTATTTCTATATGCACCCAGGAATGCATTTATAATGGCCAGCAGAGTAACTAAATCAGTTGTGCATGTCCATACTAGGCTTCTTGTGTCAGCAGAATGTGTTAAAAAATACAGCATTTACATTACCACAGAGAGCAGTGCACTATGGGTAGCTATCCCACTGTGCAATTCTTGCGTAAGGTGACTTGGGAAGGGGTTAGAAGTTCAAAGCAGAGGAAAAGGAGGGGAGGGGATATCATCCTGGGATCATAACAGTAAGAACATTTGCAGAGGACAGGATGCACCTCCTTGTAAAAGCAGCCTGTCTGCAGTTCCACATGAGAGCAACTGCTTTGGGCAGTAGAGTTGAGAATGGTGACCAGAATGGTCACAATGTGAATTGTGGGACAGCTCCTGGAGGCCAATTAAGTTAACATAAATGATGTAGTGTTTACACTGCCACTATGTCGATCTAGGTACAAAGACTTGGACACTACATCTCTCGTGGAGGAGGAGTTATTAAGTCAATATAGGAGGAGAGTTAACTAAGTGGGAGGAACATTATAGTATAGATGCTGCATACTGACATTATTATGTCAATGTAAACTGTCTTGTATAGACATAACTCTCTTGTATGTACCAAGCCCGAGGCTGACAGCCATTGTCTACAACTTATTACTCTGTCAGCATCAGGCAGAGCACTGTAGAAATCAGTCAGCGTTAGTGGTATTGGATCACTGAGAAAGTGTGAAGCATGAAATATCGGAAATGGATAGAACAGGCTAAAAAGTAATAGATTAAGTTCTATCTCTATGGTAGTTTTATGCAGAACTATTGTTTTTTTAGTTCCCTGAGAGGCACTGATAGAGAAGAATATGTTTGCAAATTAACCAATCATTCATTTTTGTTTATGCACCTCTGAGATTCTCAGTGGTTATTTACACAGGTACAGATAGGAGAATAAAGGGTCACATTTTCAAATTTGTGTATAAGCCGTAATTCTGATGCGAACACACATTCTGGAGAAGACGCAGGACATCGGTATTCATAAAACTTCCAGAGTATGTATGAGCACCAAAGGATGGCCGAGTGGAAAAAGGAAGAATCACAAGGATGGTCAGAGATAAGTTCATAGAACCTATTCAGTCACCTTAGCCACTGGATCTACCACTCTGGCTCAGGAAAGATGGCAGCTGCAACAGGGAATCCCTACCTGCTATCTCTCCAGCATGTGCACTTAGAAGGTAGAAAGGGGTTTTGTTTGTTTGTGAGGAGAGTTATAAAATAAAATGGAACTTAGAGCAAAGAGAGTCAGGCATGTATTGGGATGCTAGAGGAAAAGAGGAATTTGGGGAGAAGGCAAAAGTTTTGGGGAGGTGACTGAGGAACAAACTCCAGTTTATTCTGTTTGTACTGAGATAGAGTACCCTTACCAAGAAAACAGTCAACAATCTATGCACAAGTTTCCTGGACATGGAAGAAGTGCATATACTCCAGAGACACAGGCTGGCAAAGAAGATTATCTACAGCCATCGCAGAGTCAAGTTTGGAGTCAATGGAACCATGTCCTTCATTATACTGGCCATGGAATCATCCCAGAGGAGTACTTTCAGGACATCAAAAGCATCAACCAGTCATTTGTATTTTTACGCTTAGATTAGTTCCTTATGATGCTTCAAAGGAGCTCAGATAGCATTATGTCTGATGTGAAAGAAAACCCATGTATAGGTAAGTAGAAGGCCCAAGGCTAAATCAGTTTCCCCAGGGATAGACAGAGATTACAGTAAACCATGTAGAAGTTCTTTACAATTACAGTTTCCATCTGCCTTGGGCCTCATGGACCGCATAAATTTTGCCCTGAGGATAACCACACTATGTAACCGAGCCTGAAAACAAGCAAACAGAAAATCCTTTGTGCTCATTATCATTGGCATTCAATAAGGAGATTCTTCAATTTTGGCAGGCTCAGCATCCTGTTATATTTAGAGTGCTTTTGCACAGGATGATGTATTATACTTCGATGGGCCTTTAGCATATGCTAACATGGCAGAGGGCAAGAAAGTGGCTGCACAGCCATTATAGGGGGTAGCTTTGCTGCAATATTATTTTGGTCTTCCCAAAGGCCATCAGAAATATCTCCACCCCTGAGAGAAGTGTGTACATACTCCAGTCAATGCAGGGTGATAAATGTTTTTCAGGGAGGTTAAATGAGCGCCTGGCTGCCTAGCAACCACTGTACATAAAGCAGTTTAAAGGTAAATGCACCATGCTTAATTTAAAGCAGCAGGGTACATTCTTGACAACCCGTAATGTGCCATTTGTTTGATTTTTAAAGTCATATAGCATGTGATGATGAATTAAAAGTAATCCCCCTTCCTCACAAATGCTCTGAAATCCCTTAAACCTCATCCCAAGGGCTCCTGATTCTCCTCTGTGCTATCCAAGTTCCTGTTGAGTGAGGATAGGAGTCAGGTGAAGTAGAGGACACAGTAACAGGATCAGCAATGTGACAGGGCTACCGTATGCAGCCTGAAAATTAAAGGATCATTTTGTGTGAGTTATACAGCTGCTACTTCATTACACATCTGTGGGATTTCATCTTAAATGCTGCCTTGAGGAAGCAAGTGTCAATCAGTTCAGGTTCATTTAAGCAGCTGTCACTATTGATATGCTACAGTAGCAGGCCTCCGATGAGGTCCAAGAAATCCAAGGTGGTCCCTTCTCCTCTTGTTCTGTAACATCACACACACTCCAAAATAATATTTTTTACATTCAGCATATTAATAAAGAAGGATTTCCTTGTTTTTGTTTAGGCTGATGGTATTTAAAAAGTAAAGTCTGTTTTGAACATAAACCTGTGACACAGGCTGCAATGCCCTCGATTGTGTTTTCCTCTTCATGAAGAAGCTGCCTGACAACATGTGAGAGAAGAGAAGGGACAACTAGAACAGAAAAGAGTTTACTTTGGCCAATCTCTGGCATTTAGAGTAGCATGATGGTGTCACAACCATTTCTCCTGTTTGTTAACAAGGTTTCTAGGCAAGGCAGATTTTTCCACACCCACCTCCTATTCAAACCATCTGTGCACAGGCATGAAGCTCTTGAAAACAGACATTTCTTTGCACACGGAAAAGTTTGTTCCTATGTACACCACTGTGTCTCTGCAGATTATTTCTTAAGAATATGTCCCTTTTGGGGAACCTTTTTGGGTGGTGTCATAGAGGGAGCCCTCCGCAGTGCCCCCATGTGGGGAAATCTGGGGGTTATGAATGCAGAGGGAGTCTACCCAACTTTGCAGGCTCCCCTCCGAGTTATTAAATGGCCCTTAGAGTTCAGGGCCGTACGGCCTAGCAGCCACAAAGTCAATAGGCAGGCCCTCGGGTCAGGGCAGTCCAGCCTAGCGGCCACAAAGACAATATGCGGGCCCATGGGTCAGGACAGTCCGGCCTAGTGGTCACAAAGGCAATATGCAGGCTATCCCGAGTCCTTCTTTCACAGGGCTGTACGGCCTAATGGCAAGAGGGAGAATGGTGCCCAGGTAGGGGGGCTCAGGCCCTCCCACTCCACTGAGCCCCAGCCCAGGGCCCTATGGATGCTAGGGTTATGGCACCCTGCCAGCAGGGATCCAGAGCAAAACACATCAGCTTCTAGCCATTCCACCCCAGACCCCACAACCCAGGCCCCTGGGCTGCTTCCTACCCAGACAGAGGGTGGTCCTCCTGCACGGTCCCGTTCCATGCCTCCTTGCCCCTGGTGGGGCCAGATGACCGCTCCTTCGGGGGACTCTGGAGTTCACCAGCCACCATCCGTGTCTGCAGGTTGGCCTCAGGGTGCCTGTTACAAGATGGCTGCTCCAGGTATACACACACCATTTCCCTGTACAGCTGCTTGGGGCTGGTCACACTCCTGGGAAGAAGCTTCAAGCGGAGCTCCTTCATCCTCGCCAGTCAGCCCCAATTGAGCTGAGCTGCCCTCCTTTATACTGAGGCAGCAGTCCGAGCATGCTCAGCAGGGCTTAAAGGGCAGGGCCTCCACCACCCATAGGGTTTATTGGGCTTCTTTAGTGCGGGGTAGGCTCACCCCATCACAGGTCTGTAAAATTATTTAAGTCTTGTTCTAGAGTAAACATTATCGGATTCCTTCCAAGTAAACTGAACTGGATAGTGAAAAGTTCTGACTATCCTTATCACTCAGGCTTTGTCTACATGAGAATGTTGCATGAGTTAACTTTAAATGTTTTTTAGTTAATCAGGTGCAGACACCTGTGGAGACATGAATGCTTTACGCGTCTGATCAAAGCGCATGACAGAACTTTTAAAGCATGGCAGCATGCCCGTGCATCACAATCTACTTAGGGCTAAAGATACACATCCGTCTTGCTGAGCACTCAGTTCTCCACATGGACAAGTCCTTAATGTCAAGTGAAATAAACCAATCTTAAAATATCTAACTAAATACATTTAAAATAACATCTTTAGTCATACTGGTTCCCCTTTCTCATGCAGACCTGACATGAGTGTTTCAAGAAACTCAACAACACATAAGGACAGAGCCATGATTGACTTTCTAAGGCTAGGCATGAAATGATGGGGAAGTAGATTGTGCGTATCTTGTGTGCAGAGGACATACATGAATCAGAAAGGAACCAGGTAAACACAAGTATTCAGGACTAAGAAAAATAATACTTAATAAATATAATCTCCCAATATAAATGTAAAATCTCATTTCATATTCTGATCACTCACTGTTTACTTGCCTTATGTGGTAAGCCTTGAATTTTTATTTTAAGTGCTAAGAACAGACATCAACATTCTATTGTGCTTAGGTGAACTCTGCTGATTTTATTTTTTTAAAACATAATTAAAATCCAAATAAAAGAAAATGGAAATAAAACATTAAGTCCTTCTAAGCTATCCCTGCTAATATTCATAAAGAAAGAATTAGCACGAAAAAGAAATCAAAAGTCATTTGTGAAGTTGTTTATAACCTGTATTCATTTCCTATTCAACTGATTAAATTACATGTCTGAGTGACTCTTAATTACATTTTGTCCTATGATTTCAAAAGCTTTCTATCTTTAAGGTCTGTTAGTAAACAAATGAATATGAGAAACTAAATTATATCCAATTTAATTTGCATAGTGCAAAAGCTTGATCATTGTCTTTTGGTGAAAAGAAGCTGCCAGAAGCTGATGTGGTGGTAGTTATGAATGGTTAGAGCTGCCCCTAGTAGGCACTGAACAAAGAGGTGTGTGCAAATAGGAAATAAAGTCAATATTGCATTCACATCTGGGTGATGGGTGTTTGTAATCTCGATAGCTGACACTTGCAAGTTGGCACACAGCCACAGACAGAACTAATCAAAAAATGGATAAATCCTTTGTGAGGAAAGACCTATATATGCCTACAAAATAAAACTTTTCAGTATGCTTTATGAAAGATATCTTAAGGAATATGAATGACCACCATAAAACCACCCAAAGGGGTCTTCCAGAGAGGAAAGAATTCAACCATTTGAAAAACACTGCCTCATTTCCAGTAGGGTCCACAATTGAGTCCACCAAACCTAATGGTCAACAATATGACAAGACCAGTACGTACAAAAGAATTGACAGAGACAAGTAGCTTTTTCCATCGTTAGGAGATTAGACATCAGTTACGCCAATGGGCTCCTTCCTAAAAATCCATATCTGGCAGATCCATATCTGAAGATGAGACACTAAAAATCTGATATAATGCTATCCTACAAATACAAGATACAACACCAAAGAGGGATAATAGTAGTAAAAGAATTACAGATTGTTTTATTGTCAATTATGATAGCACCACGGGTCCTTAAGCAAGATTACGGTACCTTTGTATTTGTCACTATACATACAGATAGTAAGAAACTATTCTGCACCAAATTGCTTGTTGTCTATCATTTGCATCTTTAAGAAAGGTTCTGAGGATCTAATATTTATATGTGAATCTTTATGTCTTATGTTTTCAGACCAAGATTTTGAAAAGTTACTAATGAATTTTGAAGCATCATTTTATTTTTATTTTCTTTATTCACTCTCTGAGGATCAGTCCTTTTTAAGGCGTTCCAAGTTGGGTACCCAAAAACTGAGGCACATGAAATCACAAGTCACTTTTGACAATCTTGGCTTAGATTCCTAACATTCTTTTAGTATGATTTTTCATTGGTTACTAGATTTTTAAAGACAAAAGGGATCATTAACCTTTTCTTAGCGGAATATAAAATATTCTGTTCTATCTATGTGATATCCAATTTATAAGTCTTTATTATAATACCACTCACATTTTAAAAGCTAGTTAGATGGCCCCAGTGTATTTGCCAAGCAATTTATCAACATTTATTCATTACCCAAATGGCGGACTACTTGTCATAATTAATTATTGAAGTAATAAATAGTCTTATTAATAAAAACTGATGACAAGAGCAAAATGACTTCCTTGATAAAGACTGATGACAGATTTTAGTATCTGACTCGACACTCGGTACACTGTGGAGATTGAATCTAAGGCCTCCTGCTTGGATAATAAATTGTTATTTCAGAGAATAAAATGATTGATACATTTGCTTTCAGAGGGAGGGGAATATCACCTGGGAAAAGATTCTATTCCCTAACTTATTTAAACAGACTATGGTGAAATTTTCTCTCTTTGAGACAAATTTAACTTTCCAAGAAAAGTGACAACTCTTTGGCTGAGAGAAAGCAATTGATGCTTGCTTGGGTGCTTGACTTACAGATTCTCCTAAAAGTCAAATTCACTTGAAAAGTCTCCTGGCTTTCTCGCTTACATATTTTGCATAATCCCCAGGCAGTCCTTGGAAATGTGGCTACAACCTAGTGAAGGGATGATGGGAAATTATGGCCTATAACATCATGACAAGGTCTACGCTGAGAGAAATGAAGTATGTCAGATTACTTTGGAAAGACTGGCACTGTTCTTATCATTGCATGGATGAGTTGGCCTGTTGCACAAGCTCATTGTATTTTTTCCGTTGGTTTGATCTTACCTTTTATGACAAACCAGCCCTGGAGACCATGCATCTTTTGACAACCTGGAAAATGGCTGTGGAGGTGAGCGGGCGGGGGGGCGAAGAGACTCTTGTATACAGAATAGGCAAAAAAAAAAAGTCTTCTGCTTAGTTTAGTAAATATTTTATTCATGGTTATCACAATTTAAAATCTAAATGACAAATATTATAAAAATCTCATCTCCCAGGGAGTACTTTGGATCCAAAAAGGTCTTCCATTCAGTTTCCTAAATATGTTTCTTTCCCTATTTTGTGTTTAAAATCAAACAAAAACAACAGAAAAAAAAAAAAAACCCTAGTAAGTGGCTTTAGATATTGCAAAATAGATCTAACATATGCAGTGGAATTTAAAACTAAAAACAAAATTGTAAAAGCTATTTTTGCTTTTAATAGCTATGCTGTCATTAGATTAACTGCCAACATTTTATATTTTAAAGATATACATTTTAACATTACTTACTATATATGACACCTTAGCAAGTTCCACTTCTGGTCTCAGAACCTACCCTGAACATTGTAAATTTACTCTTCTTTTTAGTCTTCTAAATGATGTATAATGAAGGTAGCAGCCTATTTGAGATAAGAGATACCTTTGTTCTCCTGCTTTAAAAAGTTTGTGCTAAAACTAGATACAGTGTAGTCTTACAATGTATACTTTAGCCACACAGTTGGTTTTTTAAAAATGTTATTATATTATGATCTGAAAAGAGAGATACAAATGAATAGAGCATTTATTTTTTTAGTCCATTTAAATGTTCTGCCTTAAAGTACAAATATAATATTTCTTGGAAATGAGCAACCATCACTATATAATTTTCTGTTAATTATTCCTTTTGTGTCTTTTATTTCAAAATGCTTTGTAAAAGCAGCCTTAGCAACAATAGAGTAATGATATGGAAATTTAAAATAGGGTGGGTTGCTTTTTTTAAAACTGTGGTATTTTAAATTTTTTATATTGAAAATATTATACGGTAAGTAGTGCAGTTTTGCTATATATATTATATACTGCCAACTTCTCATATAACTTAATTATACTATTTGATTTATGTTATATGTTATACTTTACAATATAGTAATTCCCACACTTCTTTCTAAATTGTAAGTATAACCATTATTTACCTATAAGAACAAATGCAATATGGTTGTATCTTTGTTTGTATTTCATCTGGCTCAGACTAATAAAACTAAGTATATGGATAACCATACTTTTATTTAAAAAATAAAAAGCTAAATAAATATTTTAAGAGCACAATTGTGGAGTTTAGACAAAAACACAGGTAGGAGACCAAGAAAGAACTCCACTTACAAACATACAGCAGGAAAAAAAATCCAAAGATCCTTGCTTAGTTCTTAATGAAGCAAAACTCTCCATTTGGCCCAGAATGGCAGATTTTTTATCACATTAATGAAACATATGAGGTCAGATATAGCCACACTTTGAATAATACCTAACCTTACTCTGCAACCAATCTTGTTGAAAGCATTGGGGCTACTTTCACAGTAGGATTTGATACAGCAAGATCCCATAAATAGTATATTTATGTACCTTGGAAAAGATGGGGGGAAATATATTGTAAAGCCCTTATTCACACTCACTATTTGTGTAAGTCCTCACTTATTTGAATAAGGGCTCCATAAGCTAGCCCTAAATCAATAGTAAATTAGAATGACTTTGAAATCCCTAATGGCACTGCGCTATCTTCAGCTTGCCCACAGTTTCATATATGGGTGTATCTACACTGGCAAATTAGGTCAACTTAAGGAGGCTTAAGTCATCCTAAACAAAGTGACATCCACACTGGGCTTTTATTAAGTCAATTTAAGCATTTCCTTAAGTCGACTTAAGGAAAGCTTAAGTTGACTTAATAACACTTAGTTTTAGGTCAGCTTAAGCCTTAAGTCAACTCCTTAAGTCAACTTAAAGCCAGGGTGGATGGGTATTAGCGCCTAAATTGACCGTATTAAGTTAACTTAAAGTGTTAAGTCAACTTAATAAGGTCGACAAGGGGCTGTATTTACACTAGAAAAGTTAAATCAACTTTGTTAAGTCAACTTAATAAAGTCGACTTTAAGTCGACTTAAAGTTGACCTTATTTAGTCAACTTCACAAAGTCGACTTAACTTTTCTAGTGTAGACATAACCATGCTGACTTGATTCATAGCAACAGGAGTCTTGACATTAACTTCAGCGCACTTCAGGTCAAGCCCTTCCTGCTAATTTGTCAGAACAATTAAACTAAGACAGATCTAAACATCTTCAAAGCCTCTGACAAAGTGGGATTTTCTCCCATGAAAGCTCATGCGATAAATAAATCTATTAGTCTTTAAAAGTGCCACAGGACTCTGTTGTTTTTCTGCAATAGACTAACACAGCTACCCCTTTGGAACTTGATTCAGATAAATGATATGTTGTCACCTGCATGTCTTTACTGGAATTAGAATAAATTAATCTGAAACCACATAACTGTTTGCAACCTTATCAAAGTTCATAAACTGAACAATGTTGGGCTTTGTCTGTACTGGAATGGGAGATGTCCAAAGAGACACTAAGGGCTTGAGTCTCCTCTGCCATACCCCTGTGCAAAGTGAATGCAATGGATGTGAAACATCACATTTAACCACAAAATGCTTAAGATCCATAATTTCCTCTTTTCAACAAGTTGTAGATTTAATTCTTACTTTTCTGTGGGAAAGTTCTATAAAAGATGTTTCTATGAGATAAGAAATAGCTATTTGGAAATAAAAATTTTCAAAACAGAAATATATAACATTTCAAAATATATATACAGAAATATTACAATATTTCACTATATACAAGTCAAAAAAATAGAATTTGTCAAAATAAGTTTTTAATATTTTGAACAGTGACATTGTGTATTGTAGAGAATGTAATTGCCTTTTCCTCTGCATGCTCTTAATTAAAGAGGATTATTCACTTGTGTTGATCACGTGGGTACTTGTTGCTTATGGCGAATTGTTGAAAACCTGCAATCTGCTGTGACAATGGATGGAAGGAAACATTTGTATTTGTTTTCTATAAGAAATAATGAGCCCAGTCAACTACAGAGATATACAAGAATAGTGGTTGTGGATAGCCAAAAGCAGGGTGCTATGCAGATCTCCCATACAAAACTAACAAGATATTTTGGTGATGGACTTTAACTCCACATTCACCACCTGATTGCTTATTCCCTCATGCCGCTCACTTATAAAAGGAAGATGCTCTGTCTGCAGCAAAGGGGAAATTGTATGGACCAGATGGAAAAAAGTGGATGGTTCCAGGTTCTGATTACTTTGGTTTCAAATTAAGCTAAACTGCATTAATGAATGGGTTTTGTTTGTTTGTTTGTTTGTTTGTTTGTTTGCAGTAGCACACTGAACCTACATTAGGTGATTGCCCTAATGCATCCGCATTGGTACAAATAGGTAAGTGGCAGAAACCTCTATGTAGACAAAGGATAAAACTTCCAAAACCAGCAAAGTTTAATTTCTGAGCATTTTTAATCCCTGTTTACTTGTTTGTTAATCAAATTGAGGGGAATTTTGATATAAAAAGAAAAAGCACTAGATTTCAGAAATACCAGAATAGTTGTTGTATTACCAGGAGAAAAAAAATATTTGCCTGAAACAATTTTGCTAAAATCCACCCAAATGCATTAATTGTTTGGTCAAACTAAATCAGCATTTTTCCACAGGGGGAAAAAAAATGTCTTACCCTGCTTAGGAACTAAAGTCCTACCTGAGATGTCTGACTGATGAGTCTTGCTCCCATGCTGATTGCCATATTGAGATGGGGAAGGAATTTTCCCTCAGGACAGATTGGCGAAGGCTCTGTGGTTTTTGTTTGTTTGTTTGGTTTTTGTTTTTCTTTGTCTGTAGCATAGGTCATGATGCAATTACTGGTGGATTCTCTGTACTTTGAAGTCTTTAAATCATGTTTTGAGGTTTTTAATAACTTAGTAATAGGTTACAGGTTTACTGCAGGAGGGGATGGGTGAGGTTCTATGGCCTGCATTGTGCAGAAAATCAGACTAGATGATCATATTGGTTCCTTCTGACCAATGTCTATGGGTATGTTCACACTGGAGCCTTAGGTCGACTTAAGGATGGTTAAGTTAACCTAAAGACCACTGCATCAACACTGGGCCCTTATTAGGTTGACTTAAGCGCTTCCTTAAGCCGACTTAATAACACCACCTCTTAAAGTCGACCTAAGGCTTAAGTCGACCTTATTAAGTCAACTTAAGCGAGTGAAGATGGTGGATAGCCCTTAAGTCAACCGAATTGGCCTCCAGGCCCCCTCGCAGAGTTCCTGGCCAGTCCTCCATCAACCTAGTACTTGCTAGTGTGGACGCAGGGCTGTGGAGTCTCTAAGTCGACTTAACAAGGTCAGTTTTAAGTCAACTTAAAGTTGACCTTGGTTAAGCCAACTTAACAGAGCCTCCAGTGTAGACATACCCTATGAGTCTATGTGGGAGACTTGAGCTCAAACACTTGTTCAAAATCAGGAAGAGTGGGGCATCACATATACATCTTATACAGCTGAGGTGCTCAGGTGAATGCCCTAAACACTGCTCTGTTGAGTATTCTGGAGAACCAGTGTGTTCCCACAGCTATCCCACAAGGTATGCTCTGAGACTGTCCATGCGATTGGGAATTGTAGGCAAGATTGGCGTGGAGGACTACAGTCAGGGGGTTAGCATGCACTACAGTTCTGAGCAGCTTGTCAGCTGTGGGGAAGTATTAGGATCAGGACTCAAGTATTGTATATTATTCCAGGGAAAAAATTCTGCTTCCAGCAGGGAGGTTCTCTGGATTTATATTGGAGTAACTGAGGGAAGAATTTAGCCTCATGAATATATACCAATGCAGAGTCCCATTGAATTAGAAAGTGAATAGGGCCAAAGGATCTCTTAAAAATCTGACACAAAAGTAGACTATGATAAAAAATAATTAATGGCAGATGGAAAATGCTGCACATTTCTGTACATGTTAATATCAGTTATGCCAATTAACCCACACATGAAGTCATGTCACTAATTTATAATTAATTCAGAATCTATGTCAAGGAAAGGAGCCTGGAATCAGGTACAACTATGACAAGTGATTCATTAGGTGGTCTTTGCTAAGAAAGGTGCTATTCGAGAAATCAACAGAAGTTTTCATATGGGCATAAACAGTACTAAACATTTAATAGCAGGCAAGTCTGCCAAATGCACATGGTTGTACTAAAAGTGTACATCTTCAGATGGTTTGAAACTGTACTTTTCTGAACTTAGCCAAACCATTTGGGGATAGAAATTAATCAACATTGTCATGAGAACAGATTCACAGTGTCTTTTTTTTTAAGTGAAAGTTAAATGTTAAGTGCTAAGATCATTACTCAGTCCTTACTCAGTCCAACTCTGCAATGCATGGCTGAATTTTACCCACAATTAGTAACAAACTTCTTTTGGAACTACAATATACAGAGGCTAAAAGTAAGATTTAGTAAAGATCTATATAAATATCTATGTATAATAAGAACCCCCACAATTAAACAAGGTAAGATAAAATGTAGATTGAGTGTAATTGCAGCAGGCTACAGGTTAACACACTAAGGGCACTGAAGGACAAAGATGAAGATTATTTCATAATTCTCTACAACACGTTTTTTATACATTCTTCTGTTGCATCTGGTAGTGGCCTCTGAAAGAGAAGGGGCAGTAGATTAGATGGGTCATTGATTTTACGCACTATGGCAATACCTTGTGTGATTTCTATTACTGATGATGATGATGATGATGATTGGTATTAAATTAGCAATACATGAGAATAACTGTTGTGTTTTTTCTGTTCCTGTGACTGGACAAATGCAGGAAAGGCACACATGTGCAATGGGAAGACAAGGGAGGGCAGAATTTTTTGGCCAAAAAGTTTGCACATCCCTACTAATCAGTCTTATTTGTATTATGATCTTTGTATTGCAAAATTGCATGATTATTTATATTTTGTAAATTACAGCTATATAACTATTTAGCACCATACAAGTTATCACTTGACCTGTATGTCATTATCTCACCATCTGGTGTTAATATTCGTGAGTAAAACATGAAATACAGGTTTTATGTGAAAATTATTTTATTTGTGACCAAACTAGAGAACTTTGGTGGTAGTTATATGATATATTTATCTTCTAGAAAATTGTCCAATCATATACTTATAGAAATTTTCTGTAGAATATATTAGAAAATTAATTTCTGCAGAGTTTTATAAACCAACCAAGAATTTATTCCCTTCATGAATTCTAAAGTTTGGTATAAAAGTTCTATAATTAGGATAACATTCTCTTAGATTCAACGGGGTTTTAAGACTCCTTTCTGGCCCATTTTATTTGTTTCTTCCCTATTAAAATATATAGGATTTTTAAATAAAAGCTAAATAAATAAATGATGTTAGGGCAAAGAATGCCAAAGGAAGAGAATAGAAGCTGAAAAAGTAGGTTTTGATGAGATCTTATGAAAGCTAAGCAAAATATAATCATTTTCAATAAATAATGAAGATTCAGCAATACTGAACATTTTTTGTCAATTCATCTCAGCTTCGTTGAATTGCTGGTGTAAAACAATCTGAAAAAGTCTGAACATTTCATTTTGACACTTTTGAAACAAGACGTATCAGTGTTTTTATTCAAAATTATTTATTTTCAAATTGTTCTTCAATATATTTTAAAATAAAATGAAATTCTATAAATTGAAAAGAAATGTTTATTTTAAGTCACCTAAAACATTTATTCCCTCCCCCACCACAATTTTTGCTGAAAATTAAAACAAAATGTTTAGGGTTGATCTGTAGGATATTTTTTTTTTTTTAATATTTTTTCAGACTGTCAGTGAACCAAAAATATAAATTATTCACACAGCTCTAGACTAATTAACATCTGCTCCCTATGCTCAAAACATCTGAAGAATTTGCTATAGGACACACCTTAAAGAAAATGATTACCGGTATTTCTAATGTATGAGGGGAAAATCAGGCACAAGCGAGAACTCATTTTTATGTATAATATTAATATTAGAATAAATTAAGAGTTGATTAGATGACAATAAAATATTCTGAATGAAGAACAGATTAGTCAGAAAAGTGCAGATTAGTCAGTCTTTATGCAAGGTTTTCCAGGTTAACCTAAATGATAGAAGATTAGTTGGCTGCTTCTCAGCTAACTCCATCATGAATTTAGAACAGCTAAGTGCACTGGTCATAGGCATTTTTTGATAGCTCTTAATGTAAATTTTGTTTATACAGTTTCGACATGCACTCAGATGAAACATTCTATTTTCATTTTTTTAAAGTAAATTATGCTGGATGGGAAATGATTTGCAATGTACTTGGCTTAAAGTAAAACCCAACTTTCATGTAAAGGTCAAGATATCCTCTGCTACATTGTTTTTCAAAGTTTTTACATTTTCCTTTGTGTGTCCTTAAAGTTTCTGCCTGGTTTTAGAAGAGCATAGGTTGGGAATATGGCCAACTGAATTAACATGTATACAATAATGAAATATTAACACGTTTGTACTGGAGTAGGGCAAGTTAAAAATGAGCTAAAAGCAACAAATATAGGAGTTTTAAAAAAAATCCTATCTACTTTAGCAAGTGTTTTTAGCTTTGGATTTGGCTGCTCCTGATACTTCCACACTGAAGTGGTATGTTTGTGGAGCGCACAGAGACATGTTTGAGAATGCACTGCAGACTTAGGCAATCAGGTCTGGTTTTCTCTTTCTCTTGGCTTCAGAAGGATGGGTAAATGTGGCTGAGACAGCAGAAAGCTTCAGATCAACATTTTCACTTATAAGACACAGTCAAAGCTAGAGCAAGCTGAATTCTGACTCATTCAATTTGCCAGTGTTCGCACCCCTTTCTGCTCATATATCCACAAATGTTGCCACAAATTACTGCAAAATGGTTCTTCTATTTTGGTGGAATTCGCCTTTGTGCAAAACAGGGATGTAAGCTGCTAACCGTTTAAATGGTGAGCAGCAATCTTACTATTTAATGATTTAATTACATGACTAATTAAACTCCTGTGGCAGCTGCGGGGACTTCCCCACTTTCAGGTCCCAGCTGGGAGCCTGAGGCAGTGTGCAGTGTCCTCTCCCCTTCCCTCCTCTGCCCTCCCTAGTCATAGCTGGAAGCCGGGGTGCTTGCAGCCATATGGGGACCTTTTCTCACCCCTTCCTTCCTCTCCTCTCCCCAGGTCCAGCCAGGCTGCAGCCACATGGGGAATTTCTCCCCTCTCCAGCCCCAGCTGGGAGCCCAGAATACCTGAGAGTGGACTTCTCTCCTCCCTGGTCTCAGCCAGAATTTGGGCTGCAGCCCTGTGGAGACTTCTTCCTTCCCCTCCTTGGTCCCAGTGGTAGGAAAAAGCAAAAGGTTAAAATAGAAAGACAAGTAGAAGCACCTAGGTGCTGGCCCAGGGCCTAACAAAGTAATCCAAAGCAATGTACTGTAGTGTACCTTCCAAAGCAATGTATTGCAGACCTGAACTGAAGGTACTGACAAGAAACAGGTTGTGAAAGTCTGACTTCACTAAAATCAGCAAGAAACAACCTGAAAATGCAATAATAAGTACAAGAATCAGAATGTACCTTGTGGAAGGTGGTGTTGGATTGGTCTACCACCAACGAAATAAGAAAAGATGTTTTGCATGGTTTGGCACATGCAAAGAAAGGTAAGCTTCAGCCAAATCATGACACCTTGATGGATGGAGATGCCCAGGAATGCATGGACCAATCAATGTAAGGTCAGATGAGGGTATAAAAGTAGGAGCCCTGGAGCTCAAACCCTGTGCAGCCTAAAGGGGTGATGGGGAGTCCTACCATCAATTGAGCTGTTCTGTTGCATTGAGAGTACGTATGCTGCCAGCAGATCTGTTGATATAGATCACTTGCCATTGTGCTACGTTGTAATAAAGCCTAGTCTGGCATGTTCATTTCTACAAAGATCCATGGTCGTGTTGGTTTCTTTGATTGTGAGTGCTGACTCAGTTTACCTCTTGCATATAGGGTACGCCTGGGCTCCAAATCACTGAGCTAACCGAGTTCTCACTGAAGATTTGAGCCAAAGGTAACCCAGAGTGTTCACCAAAGGAGAACCTCGGCTTAGGATCATCAGGCTAACTCAGTCCCTGCTTAAAGATCCAAGCCAGGCTCTAGATCACTGGGTTAACAGAGTCCCCACTTATAGATCTGAGGTGGGGTAAACCTGAGGGAGCATGTCTTCAGAGATTAATGTACACAATCACGCACACAGCCAAGCTGATATCAGCGCCGGAGACAGAACAACACTGATAAGAACTGATAAGAACGTCTCTCACCTGATGGGCCTCCCACACAGCCCATAATGCACCATGACCACACCAGCCAGGAGGCTGTAGCCTCCCCAGTCCCAGCAACTGCAGGATAAGGTAACTTAAGTATTTAAACAATCTATTTTTAGAAGTTTAAATGGTTAATTCATTAAATGATTATTTACATCCCTAGTGCAAACACTAAACAGAGGTCTAATGCACCCTTTAGATCCCACTACAAACAGGGCTTAACTTGACCATAGGCCCCGTGTAAGCTCTCTCATCATGGTGAATTCCACCATCTCTATAGCACTATTCAGTGTAAGCTTGATTGTTAGTGTGCAAATACGTGTATCTTGTATTTATATCAGTGGTGGTCATTCCCTGGTCATAAAGTATCAGGGGCTATGTCTACACTTGCTAAAATTAGTTTGAATTAGTTAGTTTGAATTAGTTAGTTTGAACTAACTAATTCGAACTAATTTTAGTTATTTCGAATTAGTTTAATTTGAACTAGAAAAAGTTAGTTCGAACTAAGCAAGTGCCATTCATGGCACTTGCTTAGTTCGAATTAGCAATCCCCATTCATTTCAATGGCCGGTTAGTTCAAACTAAGAAATTAGTTTGAATAACATGGCCACATTGGCTAATTCGAACTAGTTAGTTTGAATTAACCCTTTAGTTCGAATATCCTATTCAAACTTATTAGTTCAAATTAAGGAAGCTCTTAATTCGAACTAACTAATGCCTAGTGTAGCCATGGCTTTAGTTAGTTCGAATTAAGCCTCCTTAATTCGAACTAACTTGCCAGTGTAGACATAGCCAGGGAGCAGAAACAGCACCAATGGGTATGACTTCTAAAGAGGTAGGATATATCTTCATGTTCCAGATCTGTAGGTAGAAGAGAGGCTTCCATGACCTCTTCCTCATTTGCCCATCACACAGCACAGGGTTGGATTTAGTCTTACTGTTCACCAGTATTGTGCAAGCATCATCCTTTGATGCCTGGGTTGTTTATAACATAATATTGTCTTACAATATCTGTATCAAATGATGATTTAAGCTCTTTTGGGAAAGTATTTTCTAGTTATGTATTTGTCCAGTAATTAGCACCATAAGGTCTGATGGATGACATGCTACTGCAATATAAATATTAGTAAAAGAAGAATACCATATTATGAACAGGCTTGATGCAACAGAAAACACATTATGGGCTGTATGTTCACTTGTGTAAATTGGAATAGCTCCAGTGAAGTCAATGGAACTATGCTTAGTTACACTCCATATGGGGACTGAGAGGGAATCAAAGTATGCAATTTCTACTGAATCATTTCCATTTTTTAAAATGACCTGGCATGTCCATAGGATTTTTGTTTAGGTTAAATTCTGCCACACAAAACCCAAGAAAAAAAGAAAAACTCACTTCAATTTGAGGGACAAATACCAGTAGTGCCATTTTCGCACTTCTGGGTACAGCCTCAACATAGTCAAGCTTAGACACAACACTAGTACAATGGTGTAACTCCCTTTAATTTACTCATCATTTTTCCCCATTGCAAGTGAAAAGATAATCAAGCCCAGAGAATGAAAGGAACAGATATGAATTTGAATGCATAATCCCAGGATAGGGGTATGAGACTTTACCATCCATTGCCTTAATTTCAGTCAGATTTGAAAGAAAATAGACTTTCCTTATTAATTTTCCTTACCTCTTTGATGTTAAAATAAGACTGGAAAAATGACATCTAACTGTCCCATTTCCTCTGCAAATGCAGAAGAATAATGACTAATGATAATGACTTATGTTGCTTCAGCATTATGTCCTGAGGAATGCTCATCATTTGTAGACTTGCAAATTATCTATCTATCTATCTATCTATCTATCTATCTATCTATCTATCTATCTATCTATCTATCTATC
>ML685783.1:18494718-18614593 GCA_007922175.1 Pelusios castaneus
ATCTATCTATCTATCTATCTATCTATCTATCTATCTATCTATCTATCGGAATGCTTTCATCTGTCAGATTCTGAGGTGGTTTAAAATGGCATAACTATTCTGACTTTATTAGATTTCTACAGATTTACACCCATTGAAGATCTAGTCCCATTTTCTACAGCAACAGCATACCACAGTTTAGAACTGGAAATGAATAGTATATCCAATTTCAACTGCAGAGTAATTTTAAGTAAGCAGAGTGTACTTATTTTAAATGGATTCTGGTCATGGCTCAGAGTTAATATCTCTACACTTGCAAAAACTTCTGTTTTTTTTTTTTCTTTTAATAAGCATAAGGTCAGGATCTTACTGCTAAATCTCATCTGAAAGATGTCACATGCAGCAACCTATTGCCTCTAACACTATGAATGGGTGTTGACTCATTAGTGACCAAGAGGAAGGATTTCTCTGAGAAATCTCCAAACAGCTATCTGCATATTCCTTGGAGATTCTTCCATTTTAGTGTAGACCAGGATGGATGCTGCTGCTTGGCTCATATAATAACATCAGATAACATTGTGAAGTTGTAGTGGTAGTGGTAACAGAACACATATGTTCTGATCCGAGGCGAGATGACCTTACTGCAGTGGGATGAAGAAGAAGACAGTTCATCTCCTGCCACGTGAAGTGGAGAGGGAATAAGAAAGGCAGGAAAAGCAGAGGGGTTGCAGCTGATAGATCTGCAATCACATGTCTCCACAAGCTGTAACTTCTGCCACAGAATTGTATGCAAGGCTGCTCAAAGGTCACAGAGTCTGAGTGTGTCTGTGAACCTGAATGCCTGGGGGGTACAGATGGTAATCCAGTCCATCCACATATAGCCCACTTATCTCTGCACACAGTCCAGTTAGTCAAAGTTAGACTTTGATCTATGTCTACACTTACAAAAGCTAGTTCGAATTAGTTAATTCAAACTAACTAATTCGAACTAATTTGAGTTAGTTCGAATTAACTTAATTCAAACTAGCAGGGCCCCACTAGAATGTTACCTCAAATTAGTTAGTTGCAGGAAGGTCAATCTGCCGATTAGTTCAAACTAAGCAGTTAATTCGAACTAATATGGCCACATTTGACTTACCGTAGTTTGAATTAATGGATTGAATTAACTGTTAATTTGAACTAAGAGATCAAATGTATTAGTTCAAATTAAGGAAGCCCTTAATTCGAACTAATGAAAGCCTAGTGTGGCCAAGGCTTAAATTAGTTCGAATTAAGCTTCCTTAATTCAAACTAACTTGCAAGTGTAGACAAGCTTAAGAGTCTATTTGTTTCTGAAATTGGAAGATAAAGCAGTGTATATTCTTCTTTTCCATAATGAAAGCACATGATAACCTCAAACCTGTAAATTCTTTTGCATTGATATAGTGGCCTCTAAATGCTATTTATTTTGAAACTACAGTATATTGGAGAAGTAAAAGATGGTTATAAGCACTTCATTATATATTATCGAATACATACGGTTAAATAATTTACTCAAGTAACAAATTAATACTTGAAAGAAAACAGATTAAAATGTATGAAATCTGTATGTATATATATATATATACAATTACTAATATAATATTTCATTTTATAGAAGCATGCACTTAACTAAAAAGCACAGCACATCTGTTTCTACAATCACTAACTAAAGTGACAACATGATTTTATTTGAAACATAGTTACATTAGACTTGAGAGCTTACATGGATTTGCTTATCTGCATTGTCTATGGAGTTTGGAATCGCAATTCATTATAATGCATTATACTTTATTTATAACTCACAAATGGCTTAGAGATTTAGATTTTGCCATTTTATTCCCAAATCCCTTCTTAATGCTTAGTGCCAGTATCCATTAGGCACACTTGTTAAGGGCAAACTAAGTAACGGAAAAAACACTCAGAGATTCATAGAACCAGCTATGATGATTCATCCATAGGAAGCCCCAGTTCAATTACAAGGTTCAAAGTATAAGCAAATTTTCTTGTTTTTTTTTTAAGAGCTAGTAAATGCATATGAGCAGTAACTAGACAAATATCATGGAAAGCTGAGTCTCAATGTACACTGAGATAGGTCCAATTATATTTTTAAAAGTTATAACTTAATTATGTTTACATAACTATTGGTTATTGCCTGACTCTGAGAACCTCATCTGAGTAGAGGTGATCAACATTCATATAAGTTTCTCAGGATTTGTTTTGTAAGGTCGGAATTTTAATAAAAAAGTATTCTTCACTAGTAATTGCATTACTGCCTATTCCCCAGTACTTACATCTATATTCCTATATATACCTTTATAGTTACAGGAATGGAACCCCAAGGATATAACGCTCAGAAAGGGATGATCGGGTTCCGGACAGAATACCATAGGCAGAATTACAACAGAAAAATGCAAAGCAGGGGCAGCAATACTCTATTTCAATGTGCTTTTATTCAAAAGTCTTCCACAATCTTGCCTTTAGGGCCTGTAAGAAGCTAGCTAGAGGCAGCCTTCTCTTTGTGTGTGTTGGGGCTGCGGAGGAGGGGGGGAGGGGAGGGGCGAGAGAGGGAGTATCACATGACAGAAAGAGCACCTAAGAAAGTTAATAGTGTCTTTCTCAGCATTAATTTATACTGAAAATGGTTGTAGAGCTTGGCCTCCTGAAAGGAGGGTCTCAGCCATCTTGGTTGAAAAATGTTGTGAAAAGGACTTGAGGTAAGTAGAAACCTTAAAAGGGGGCATTTTGCTAATTATGTTTGATCTCTGAAACGCAGGTTGTGATTTTGTCTGACACATTTTGTTTTCAATATTTCTACTTGCTATCACTAGGCCTCAAGCTTTGGCCAATAAACTTATTCTTGTCTTTTTTGTGAACAAACCTGAGGCTACTTTACACTACACATGACTAACCGTGGGGTATAGTGTATATGTAGCAACATACCACAGTGAAAAGCAGACTGCATCCACTCTGCAGCGTGTAGCTACACGTGTCAGTAAAGTCTCTGGTGTGTGGGAGGCAGTGGAGAAAGGCTAGGCCACAGTCTTTCCCATTGTGGTATAGGTCAGCATAGATGTGGTCTCATTCTTTATTCTACTGAAGAGCAAGCACACTCAATAGTGTACATATGAAAATATATGTGCAGTTTTTGCCTATGGTAAGGAGGGGCTCCAGCAGTTGAGATCTGTGCAAGCTGTCCCCACTGCTTTCCTGTCACCAGCATCTTTTTCCTCCTGTGAGGAAAATCTCTGGCAGTGGGAAGAGGCTGAGCCTCCAGTTCCAGAATCTTTCCCTGCTTTGGGGGAAGGTTCCTTCTGTGGTCAAGCTGATAAAGCCTTTCCCTGGGACCTTCCTAGCCAGAAACGTTCCATGCTGGGAGTCTTTTTTCCTATGGCTAGGAAAGGCTCCAACTCCACATGACACTGCTCAAAGTAGCAGTTGTGAGGGTGAGTCATGGCTTGGGTAAACAGAGAGAATGTATGGCTGCATCTACACTTGTAAATTAAGTCGACTTAAGCTTGCTTAAGTCGACTTAATTTACCCTGCGTCTACACTACAGTTTCCTTAAGTCGACTTAAGCAGCTTGCTTAAGTCGACTTAATGAAAATTAAGTCGACTTTATTAAACCTCGAAATAAGTCGGTTTAGGGCTTAAGTTGACTCCCTAGAGTTGACTTAAGCAAGTGTAGACATGGGGTAGCCCTAAGTCGACTTAGGGCTACCCCAGGACTATACCAATGCCCTCCCTGCCAGGGAGGGGAGGAACAGGGGGAGCCTGGCATACATACCTATGTACATACCTATGTACAATGGGGCAAAGGCTGAGCCCCCTGGCACTGGGCAAGGGGTGCCACCCCCGCCCCCATGGACCTGCCCTAGGTCCCCCTACCCCTAGAAGTCAACCTAGGCATCCAGTGTGGATGCTCTAGGTCGACTTTGTAAGTTCCCCTCAAAGTCAACTTTAATTTTAAGTGTAGACTCACTAAGTCGACTTAGTTAAAATCGACTTAAAATTACAAGTGTAGACATAGCCTATGGTATGAACTCTCATGCATACATACCTAACCTCAGGCCTATCTTTACTCACCTAAGTCAGGCCTCCATGGCTCCACTGCTGTTTGTAGTCATGTTGTGAGGACCATGTGAGTATGTAGTCTACATGCCGCAGAAAGATGTGTGCAATGCAGACACACGCCCGCCACTGTGCTGTAAGCAGAGCTGGGATCAAAGGGTAACTAGTGAGCTGTGGCGTAATGTTCCTTTGGGAACAGTGGGGCTAGTAATGTTGCATCTGTCAAGTAGATTAAGGGGCTGGACATCACAGGGGCTGCTTATAGGAGCCAGGGATTAATGTGTCGATTGCTAACCTACATAGGGAACAGCTGCGCTTGTGTGAACTGAAAGGGGAACATTTGTGCTGCCTGTGGCTGCAGTTGTCATGGAGCTGACCCCTGAGGGATCACCAAGGCTTGCTAAACTAAGGGCAGGTGATAGAGAGACACCTCCCAACCCTGAGTACCCTCATGAAGTGTCACGGGGGGCAGGCAGAAGGGTCACATGTGGCAAAAAAGCCTGTGCTTGAATTCCAGTGATCCAAAGCTGGCTGTGTGCAGTGCTGGTCCCCTTCAGGCGTTCTAACTTATGCTAACCTCCCATGGTATTGTTGGAGTGGACCAGCCAACCATACCCACTATACCAGCAGCAAGGACCGGGATAGTGTAGAAGCCGTTACAGTCTCTAAAAAAATAGTCACAACAATTAGCTTGATCAGCTTTATGTTTTAATAACAAATAGGCCTCTGCTTTGCTGTAGTTGCAACTAGGTCATTAAATAGCCTTTAGGAAGGGCCACCAAATAAAAGTATAGCTGTGACACTTCTTTTCAACTCAACCATGATCTCTCCTAATATGTTAAAAGGAAAGGAACAAATCCAAACATGAAAATTAAAAGTAGCATAAAAAGATTTCAGACAGAATCAGTTAAGTTTAGAACGGGAAAGAAGTCAAGCAAGCAAGCGACCCTGGATGACCAGATAATTTAACCAAAATACTATAACTGAATACACTTACAATAATATAGGACATACAAGAGCTTTTATTTAAAAGGGCCCATTAGATTACATTTTAGACTAATGGATAAAATTCCCAGCTTAATAGAAGCCCTAGAGTAGTTACACGTACATTTCAGACTTGTCCACGGATCTTGTGATGTGTCACGGTACCAAACGCTATTTTTCATTGGAAATAATGCTTCCCACCTATAGTTAAACATGATAAATGCATTAGCAGGATCACATTAGTGCTGGATAACAGTCCTATTAAAACTTGTCCCCACTTCACTTTAAAATGCTTCCTGAAAGTTGGGGACTGAATGCACTCAGCAGAAACCTCATTTTGATGAGATATACTAGCCGGGTTTTAAACTACTGCATCCATATGGACTTGGCCAATGAATATAAAATTTATCAACAATAGGCACTGAACAAAAATAATCAATTCTCAAATTCCCCAGAAGTTTAAAGAGAAAGGTAACTTTAAGAGGCAAACATTTGCTAACCTGAAAGCATAAAACATTTCCACCCATAGGATATTTACTATTCAAATATGAATTTTGTAGCTAAAGATACATTTTCACAATGTAACATCTAAGATTTTAAGATGATCTCAGAATTACAGTTGTCTTGGCTGGAAGTATCTTTCAGGGTTGAATTCCTCATGATTGACTGCATTCTCTCTTACCCTCTCTGTAATAGACCCTTACAATAGCTTCTTGTATATGAAAGCACTGTTAAGAGTTTTACATATTTCATTTAATAACTGTGAATACTTCAAAGAAGTCTTTAGAGAAATACAGACTGATTTGCTCTAATTTTTGAAGTATTATATTATTTCATTTGTCAACAGTTACACCTTTCTTGAATAGTCTGTAGGATTTCAGTAATGCAAATACTTTTGAATAAAGGGATATTTTTCTTAAACCACTTGTGTTTTTTTATGACTAAGACTTGGCCTTGTAGGCCAGTCTTGTTCAAACCAACATTTTTGGGATGGAATATAGGTGGCTTGAAACTCTTTGTGGTTTGTTTCTTGAAGAGAGGTGGACATTTCCAATCAATGGGTCAGGTTGGGAAGTACCTTCTGGATGTTTACAATTGGATATGAGTATTTGTTTTGTATTTACGTACTACTCCTTGCTTAAAGTCAACAAAATGAGTAAAAATACTATTGTAATTTCATTTTCCATGCTGTTTCATATTTTTATACATATCCAACCTTCATAACTGATATTGTTATTTTCCAGTAATAAATTTAGTACTTAATATCTACATGGCACTTTCACCATAGAAAAAAATAATTAATTAATCCCCACCTCCCTGACTTTCTTCTGCATCTAATTCTTCTGTGTTGGTAACTTTGCTTCAGCCACTTACTGTAATTAAAGTTAGATGCTTACTTGACCTTGAAGAGATATTTATACCATGTTTTAAGAGCAGAGCGATCTTTGCTCTGAATTGACTGTAAAGAGTTAATGACAAATTAATGTTAAACTGTATCTTTACCTTTTTGTACTACATTGTGTGTGTGTGTGCGTGTGTGTTGCCTTTTGTAACTTGCATGATTTGATTTCTCCCTAATGTAAATGATTATCCAAGCAGTTCTGTGGTGATGCAGGGAAAATACTAAGAGATTCCTAACTTTATAGCTATGTAATTTTACATTGGGAAACCAGTTTCTGCATACCTCCAGCCCCAGGATAAGAATTGCAGTATAGCAAAGGCTGAAATCTAAATTATGATCTCTAGAGAAAATAAAATGGCTTTATTTGAATGGAAAAAGAAATGTAATGACTATTTAAAAAAAATCTCCAGTTGACATCTTCTGCTGCCTCTTACATCTATTAAGTATTAAAATCTCCCAATAAACTAGCATTGAAAAGCTGTTTTAAAAATGCAAAAGATATTTCAGTTAGGTTTTTCACAGAAAAAAAAATGTGATTTTGATTTTAACATTTTGATCATCTCATAATTTACTTGGGGATTCTTTTATCTTCAGATACTTGACATAAAATAAAAGCTTTTTTTTTTTTTTTATTTTTTTTTTTTTTAAAGCCTGAATATTATCTCCAGGAGGGCAGAAATATTCAGCTGGCAAAATTTTAACCCAATGTGTCACAGTTTCTAAAATGTTTTTCTCATAAATTATTTTGACTTTATTTTAACCAAGATCCTTATGATAACCCAAACCCAAATTCACATTAATTGATCACTGCCTTCATTACTGGTCACATCCCATCCACTTCACACTCATACTCTGAACAACATTTCCTGATTTACCTAAAGCTCCAGTCCCCCCTTCCCCCTTCCCTTCCTCACATTCAATGATCCAACTTCTCCACAACACTTGTATCCAGTATTTTCTTCTCCCTTCCACCAGTCCCTAGCCAGGGCTTCACTCTCACTGTTGCTTCCTACTAGAGAGCACCTCTGGAAAAAAGTACAGAGCTCATGGTGATTTCCTCCACTGTATATTTATCCTCACCTCATATCAAGTCAGTCAAGAAACAGCAGAATCTCCTTTACTTTATTAATTCCTATACTTACAACGCTTGCTGGCTCTTTTCCAACTTGTACTTGCTCCACCTCGTTCAATCTCCCTTTCAACATAAGCTTGCCAATTTTTTCAAAGACAAAATCTACAGAATCTTTAGGAAATCTTCCTTCTCTCCCCTCTGCCCCCCACCCTCTGCTTTCTGTACTGTGTTAGTGGAAATGTTCATTAAATTAAAGCAGTTTTAATCTGCACAGCCCAAGAACATATTGTTCATGCACAGTAAATATGTTACCAGCCTCCTAAGAAAGAAGTTATTATGTGTCCCTGACAACTTGTTTTTAATTTCATTTATTTTAAGGGACTATAACTACCCCATTCCAATAGTATACATTCTAGAATAATCATTTATCTTCTTTGTCAAAGTCATACGTAGAAAAGCCCCATCCCTCTGAGAGGTTCAACAAGGTGAGAGTAGTTTTAATATAACTGGGGGCATTTACAACATCTTCTCTCCCACACTCCCCAAAACACTGATTCTAAAACAAACAAACAAATAAACCCCTACTGTCTCTCATGTTGAACCAAAATGCCAGACACTGGCACATAACATAACAAAAAAGTAGGTTGTTTTTCAAGAAGGGCCTCATTCCACTCCGTGGAAGACTATGAGTAGGTACAGGAAGACTTTGGTTAGCAATAAGCTATAAAAAGTCAGAAGAACAGTTCTTTAAAGAGAAACAAATCAATGAGCAAGAACATTAGTGAGTGATGATTCACTATTCTAGTTAGCTTGGGGTGGGGGGGGCAGAGAGTGTAAACTTTGGGTGGCTTCAAACAGCTTAGTTTGGCTCCTCCCCCCAATCTTTCAACCAAGCCCATGTGTGCAGAATCTTCTAACTCAGTACTCAGAGATGTCCCACCGAAGTCATGGCCACAGAACTTTTTAAATAAAAATATTTTTTATCTTGTTTCATTCTGAATTGTTGAATTGAAACAAGTATTTTTATTTTTTAGAAACGTGTCATTTGGTTTGAGTTTTTTGAAACCAGAACATTTCAGTTTTCCATTTTTAGTCACAGGATTTTGGGGGCCCCTCT
Organism: Pelusios castaneus; assembly: GCA_007922175.1. NCBI lineage: Eukaryota > Metazoa > Chordata > Testudines > Pelomedusidae > Pelusios > Pelusios castaneus. The sequence goes on from ML685783.1 coordinate 18,503,362, forward strand.
TTTTATTTTAAGATTTTCTCACCCCCCCCCCCAGAAGAAGTAGAAAGAAAATAAGAAAGTAGGGGATAGCTTACTAATCACATGTATTTACTGTTCTCCAATTGTCCTTTCCCACCCACCTGCACAAATGGAAGATGAATCAGCTCTGCAAAGTCTGCTTCCCCTCTCATATTGCAGGTAAAAGGCAGTACTTGGTACCTTTATGCTCCTGTTCTGTAATATTACCAGCCCATAATTTGGTCTCACTCAGATTTTCAATATATTTTCCATATTTCATAATGTTATTCTCAAATCAATTAAAATCTGTGCTCCAAGATATGCAATTCAGATACAAAATTAACCTGTTTTCATGATGTTTTGGTGTAACCTAACCAACTATATTTAAAATGAGAAATAGATTTAAAATCTGGGCTCAGTCCTGCAATGTCAATAAGAATGCCAGCATGAATAAAGATTGTACTATATACTGTGTGATCATCTGGATTTCTTAATGTTCTTATTTGCTCTGTTAACTATACAATACCATATTATATCTGTAGAAAAATAAGAGGGAAAAAATGCGAGAAGAGATTATATTAAACTCTTCCAAATCATCTGATAAGAAACTGTACTTGGCACCTATATTTGGTATTTTCTCAGTTATAAAATAGCACCTATAATCAATATTTAATATCTCCTTGTATATTTTAGAGCAGTCCTTTTTGCAGTCCCAGCTGAACTAGAAATGATGATATTAAAATCTATTTTTAAGCTTTAGAATCTATCAATTAAAATCTTTATTAATTTACAATGAAAAAATACAGTCACTCATGGGGCGAAACACACCGTCTCCTTTTATTTTCTCTCTCTGTAATAGCAAACACAGAGGTGTTATCTTTGGCATTATAAGAACCGCAGGCAACAGATACACTGCAAGGGGAAAGCACTTTCATTTAAGAACAAGGAGAAAAAATTGAGGGAAAGATAAAGATAGACAAGGAAAGACAGGCTGGCAATCAGAAGTGGAGGAACGGAAGTACTGCTATACTTTTGGAGCCAAAGAAAACAAAAAAGACAGGAAATAGATTTTAAGATACTTACAACAGGCTAAAATTTCAGAACCAACACAAACCCCTGGAATCATAACTTTAAATATGACACAATCATTTTGTAGGATAAGGGATAGCAGAGCCATTTCACAAACATAATTTTCTCCCCTGATAAATAAATCTGTTAGGCTATGTCTACATTTGTTAATTTAGGTTGACTTAGCTTGTCCATACCTAAATTTTAAGTCGACTTTGGGGGGACCCTACAAAGTCGACCTAGAGTGTCCACCCTGGACACCTAGGTTGACTTGTAGGAGCTAGGGGGACCTTGGACAGGTCCAGGGTGGCGTGGGGCACCCCTTGCCAAGTACCAGGGGGCTCAGCCTTTGCCCCATTGTACCTGGGTACAATGGAGCAAAGGGGGACAAGGACCCTGGCAGGGCATAGGGGCAGGGTGGGCAGGGCTCTGCCCTGTGGGGGGGAATGCCAGTCTCTCCCTGTGCCCCCCCCCCGGCAGGGAGGGCAGTGGGGGAGTCCTGGAGAGCCCTCAGTCAACTTAGAGTCAACGTAGGGCTACTCCAGGTCTACGCTGGCTTAAGTCGACTTGAAAAAGTCGACTTAAGCCAAAAGTTGACTTAAAATGAGGTTTTATAAAGTCGACTTAATTTTCTTTAAGTCAATGTAAGCAGCTTGCTTAAGTCGACTTAAGGAAAGTGTAGTGTAGACGCAGAGTAAATTAAGTCGACTTAAGCAAGCTTAAGTCGAGTTAATTTACAAGTGTATACGCCCCCATAGTCTTTAAAAGTGCCACAAGACTCTGTTGTTTTTTCTGCAATAGATTAACACGGCTACCCCTTTGGAACATAATTTTAAGTAGCGTCTCTTTGTGAGAGCTCTCTCTCTCTCTTTTAAAGAAACACTCTCTAAAAAAACAACAGAGTCCTGTGGCACTTTTGAAAACTAACAGATTTACTTATCGCATGAGCTTTCGTGGGAGAAAATCCCACTTCGTCAGATGCTTTGAAGATGGGAAACTAAGTGGGATTTTCTCCCACAAAAGCTCATGCGTTAAATAAATCTGTTAGTCTTTAAAAGTGCCACAGGACTCTGTTGTTTTTCTGCTATAGACTAACATGGCTACACCTTTGGAACTCTCTAAAAAGTGAGATTTAAAGATCTAATTTCCAGAATTGTGCTTTTATTCATTTTTCCACGCTTGTTTTGAATGCTTCTCCATGTTAATTATATTGCAATAATTCAGTTGCTTGTAAAACGGATTGTACGGAAATGTCCCACTCATATGAAAGTCCAAATCAGTGGATTAAATAGCAGGCTATGTTCTCAGTATTTCCATGATGATTCTTTCCCCATTTAAGGGCAAAGTGACTACTTAAACCCAATGGCTGAATCAACTACAGAGGCCTCAGTGCTGCAGGGTCAGAAAAGAAAATGCAAACAGTGGCAAATCCAGTAACTCTGCCTCTCTCCTAGTTGTGTGTACTGCTATATAGGGACCCACATAGATTTAGATTTTGCATTAGAGCTGTGAAAATGGCTGCATAATTCCCCAGATCATCCCCCTTTGTGTAGCATAATCACACAAGCTTCACTGCCAGAAGAACTCATTGTTCGAAGAGGGGCTGGCTGGGGGAGGCCTTTGTATTGCTGTCAGGAGAACAATCTATTATAATGTACAGCTTTTACTGCTGTACAGCGCTGTGTCCATTATAAAATTGGACTGCATTGCCAATGGAAAGTAAGGTGATGTATTGGAAACAGAGGCTGAGAAATGGAAACTGTAGATTGCATTTGAGAAACCTGGAAAACTTCCCAGATTTTATATCTGTCCCTTTTTTTATATATTATGTCACCGGTGGAGAGGCTGAACCAGAAGCCAGTTGTTTTGTTTAGGGCAGGTCAGGCTGGGAGGACATTTCATTAGAAAATCCATAAAAAAGCAAAGCAGCATTGTCCTTTTTTCTCTTCCCCCTGTTGTGCTCTGAACTCTCTTTTCTTTCACTGAGTGGCACTAGTGTTGCATGCTGATGAAACAAAGATACCTGATCTGTCATTGTTTTATAAATCAGATTCCAGCATCTGACCCAGTTCCTTTGAAGTAATTGTCTATTACTTTTCCTTTTCTAGATACAGGCAAGTTTGATATCAATAACAAGAAGGATTTTTGAATGCGGTTAACGGCTATTTACTAGTAATTATCAGAGTAAAGCAGCAAAGTAATTATTAGAATAGAAGAACTTCTGTGGTACAGTCACAGGATATTTGCTTAGACTTTGGGCCAGATTCTAAGTAGCTGTAAATAGGTGTAATTGAACTGAAGCCAATAGAACTATGTGAATTTATCCCAGCTGAGGATCTAGCCCTTTATGTTTTCCCCTTGACAATCAACAATCATGTTACTTGCCTCATATCTTCTTTCAATCTGCATGAATTTTCCTTCTGTTGCCTTCTTTGATGTACCATTATGAGGTAGATTAACCATTATAAAATGTTATTCTCAAATATGCATACATATTGCATCCAAAGTAATTACGCTAGGAGAATGTCAGTGATGCAACCAAGCACTCAAAAGTAAATAATGTCATAATTAAGGTTGCCCAAAAAGCTTAAAATAGGAAACACATAATTAGTGGCCATGTTTGTGAAAAGTTCGGTTTAAGTGACTGGTCCAGCTTCACATAGATACTCTGCATTAAGAGGCAGAGATAAATGTCATCTTGGAGAACTGGATACTGTCTTATTTAACTGAGATGATCTTTTCCTGAGATTTCTTCCATCTTTCCCTATACTTTTTCTAAATGAGCAGTGGATCCTACAGACAACAGCCTAATTCATTACACTGTCCTGACCCATCCTCAGAGCACCACCCATCCAGTGCACAGAATAAGACAGAGATCCTATGGAAAATATAGTATGTGATCATGTGAGTGAAAACAGTTCTGGTGGGTGTGTGTTCTATAGTTTAGACCCATCTGCTACTGTCTCTCTGCTCCAAGTCTGACCTCTTCTCCTTCCTTAGCAATTGCTTCAGTTCTCCCTTTCAGCCCCCCCTCCTCCCCAAAGCTTCTGCCTCAATCTTCTATCCACGTGCTTCCCTCCTCAGCATGTGGAAACTGTCATATTTCAGAGACCAGCATTTGGCAAATTTCCATGGGACAGCTCTGTCACTAAAGCAATCCTCCCTGTCAAATTTCAGTAATCCGATCCAAGCAAGGGATGGCAGTGCTAGAGCTTCTCAATGAAATGGATTTAAAATACTCCCCCTCCCCCCAACCTCAGTAATCTTTGGGCTAAAAATGGCTAAACTATACTTGATGAAACATTACAATACAATTCCTCCTGGAGCATACATCCAGCATGGAAAATTTCATCCTGTACCGTTAATTATTAGCAGTGTTCTATGCAACTGAATACAGAGTCTTATACTGGAAAGTATTAGGCAACACTAACTGTACTTGTCATTACCAGAGATGCATGTAATTATAGCAGAAGAAACTACTAAAGTTAAGTTTGCAGATGTGTTTCAGTTTCAAGTCCTTGATTTTGGTAATTACATCTTTCCAAAACTTTTAACTTTTAGACTGATTTTTTTTAAAGGTCTTGTTCCTGCCACCAAAAGAATTACTTATCCATTTTTCTGAGTCAAAAACTGTTCCATCAATTTTGAGTAGAAAAAGAACTAGATGGGGCAGGAGGATGGAGGAGGGAAGAGAGGGAAAAATCCTATAGCATATGTTGTTTTTTGAAACAAGAAGGGCCAAGGATAGAAAATGGATGTTTCGCATGGAGATAGTTCTCATTAGAGGAAAAGCAACTGAGTGCTTAGGTGAAAATTTAATATAACCCTGTCATTGATCCTTTAATGCTAGACTTTGCCCGAGCTCTATAGAAATTGAATGGAGAGTTGTGGGGTTTTGTTTGTTTGTTTGTTTTGTTTTTAATCATTTCCTAAAAAAATGTAGAAAAGAGTTGCCTGGTCAAGAAATAGATAATGAAAACAGAGAACAACAACTCTAAGTGGCATGTTGCTGTTCCTACATAGACTATCATATTCCAAGAAGCTTCTGGTGCAAGAAACTGCATTAATATATGATCTTGGTCCACATTGGGCCAGATTCAACTACTCTTACTTACATTGACTCCGTCTGATGTTCAATCTGCAAATGGTTTCATTGACTCAGTAGCACAACTGTGATAAAAGTGATACTCTTTCTCCATGTTAAATATCAGAATCTGTCTCTGTGAAGTGGTATGAGAGTGAGATACAGATCACTGTGCTGCAACTAGTCATTTAGATCATGGTCCCAAGAAGCTTTGCTTTGCATTGATAGTCCCCAGTTAGACATGCAGAAGGTCTTTCCAGGGCCTACACAATTCTATCCAGATTGGATCAGAAAGGCCTGTGACTCCTTGGGCACTGCACTCTTCTCTGACTTTCTTTTGGTTACAACCACATCCTTGCTTCTCCTGCAGCCAGGGAAGGGTATGTAACTCAATGGTGTCCGCAGTAGGTAAAGGATGGGAGAAGGAAGGCTCCTGGAAACTTAAAGTGGTGGCCAAAAATAATAAACTTCATTAGTCTCCCTCTTTGGGACGCAAAGGGTTAACAGTGGGCTGCTTGCTGGACTAAACTCAGAAGCCAGCTTCACAGATAACAAGATAGCCCCAGGGGATTACTTCACAGTTTAACATACCATGAGTTACACAGAGATAAACGTTCAGAATAAACCCTCCTCTTGGACTCTTTTCATAATTCAGAGACAAAGTATAACAAGACAGAATCCAATACATAAAACAATAAGCATAACAATAATCCCCAAACCTACACCAATTGTAATACCTTGGGTTAAAACTGAGGTAGAAGAGTTATTCACATTCAATCATGAGGAATAAACGTGGGGGGGTGTAATTCGGGTTCACATACATACCAAACTTGGGGTCACATACGTACCAAGACTATCAGGCAGGCAATTAGCAACAGCATGACGTCTTAAGGTGGAGGTTGAAATCGACTCGGGCCGGCACTCTCGGGGGAACTCCTACTGCAGGGTGATCAGGCCTAGCAGTTAACTTGAGGAGACTCCCACTTTGCTCCATGCGGCATGGTAGCTTTTATGGCCTAGGCCACTGCTTCCTGCCGAGGGCTGTGATTGGCCAGATTTCGCTGCAGCAGGAATTTGGGGGTGAGGGGCTGCCCGGTTCCTCCTGTCCTTATTTGGCCAAAGGAATTTTCACCAGCTCTCTAGGTTCTGGGTCAGAGCCCTCTACACCCCTGGGGGGGGGGGGCAGAGCAGCCATGATTGACTTGCCCTCCAGCTGCCCTGACATGGGCGAGGGGGATGACCCACCCCTTTGGGAGCTGGCTGAGAGCGAATTAGGGTTCGAATAAAGCATGTTGATGGTCACAAGCCTAAACAGTTTCTGTACGTGACCTGGGGGGAGTATCTGGTGTTGATGGTCACAAGCCTAAACAGTTTCTGTACGTGACCTGGGGGAGTATCTGGTACGTGGCCTGGGGAGCGTATCTAGTAAACAATCTCTATGTGACCTGGGGGAAGTATCTGGTAAACAGCATCTTATGACTTTATATCACAAGGGAGGTGGCGGCCACTTTATGGGGTGCTCATAACAGCACCTTAACAAATGGTATGTAAAATCCCATAGAGAATAGGGAGAAGATATCTTTCCCACCGTTCATGTTTATATGGGAGAGAAACATGATTCCATAAGAATAAAAGGCTGAAGCCAATGCCCATTAAAGTTAACACAAGAATTTCCATTGTCTGTAAGAGAAACTGGATTGCGCCCATAGAGATAACATGTATTATGGCTCTATAGATCTATATAGATTATTATGAATTCAATCTTAAATATGATTACTATGAGCTCAGTACAATAATTAATATACTCAGTGAAGCACCATCATTTGGAATACAGAGTTTGCTGACTGAGTTTCCAAAGTGAGAATTTATTTAATGGAATCTAATGAATTTCTTTCAAGAATTATGTTGTTATTAATTTTTAGTCTGAATTAAATGTGATACCTAAGTTCTCCAAAAAAAGAAGAAAAAAAGTCAAAACCTGCATACAGAAGATGAAAGAAAAATCTCTGGGTGTAATTAAAGTTTATTCACATACACCATACAGAATCGTGTAATTTTATGTTTCTTATATAAAGAGCTTTAGTTTAATTTTAAATATGCATGCAAGGCATGCACCTATAATCACAAAGAAATGCCAAGCATGAGATTTCAATTATTTTTTTAAGTTTAACCCACTTGCTTCCCACCCATACTGATTGTTTCACTAGAATTTCTTTATCTTTACCACCATTTACAATATGCTCTAGACAACATAAAGGTATAACTAATGCCTTTTTCTGTTTTCTACTTTGAAAAGAAATGCTAACCCCATGAACTTTATCAACACATACAGTATTTCTTTTTGAGAATGTCATTTTGTGTGCTGGAGGTGGAATGCTAGTAAGAACAAATGAGATTGTTAGTGTATGTATTCTTTCAGAGTTTCATTAACACAGAAGGAAGCCTTGCATTACAGCCAGGACTTAACTTCCATATTAAAAATTATACCATTAAGTGACACCTATGACTGAACTGAACTACACTGAAATTGTTACACAAGTAAGAAGAAACTTCTGTATATAGTATTTTATGTATTACAGGTACATCCCTTATTAAAAATGCATTGGTTATGAGTACTAAGAATATACTGAAGGCTCACTCCATACTACAAAATGATCATTGAAGTATATTAACGTAGTAGTAATTTTGTAAGTAATGAACTTACCTAATGACTATTTGCACTTGTCATGGCAACCGCATTTGCAGATATTAACTGATTTGCTTAATGTTGCTGGAAAATGGGGTTCCTGGCCTCAGATCTCACATAGCCTTTGCTTCAGTTGCTATTTCCCTGTACTGTGCCTGACTGAATCATCAATGTCAAGAAAAATATGCTTTTGGTATCCAAGAACAACAGGCCTGTGATTTAGTAAATTTGAGGTAAGCTCTCTTTGAAATAATAGCAACAATGAATAGCAAAATACTCTTACAGGAATAAGCCAACTCTGTCAAGTTAAATATATGTCGCTTATAACAACTTGTGGGAGATTTTGATCTTTAAAACTCTTTTCAGGATTAAGGGGATGGGAGCAGCCTCTGTAAGGCGGTTACACCTTGCCTTCTTTGTGCATATGGGAGAGAAGTGGTAATGAGTTGACTGCACAAGTATTTTTCTAGGTGAACTTGTTGCACTTTCTTCTCAGAGTTTGGACTATAGAATTGCCATGTCTGAATAGATATAGATATTATACGTGTTTTCTGCAATGCTTTTTTAAACATTATCCTATCCCTGCCTTTTTTTCTTTGTCTCTTCTTCCCCCTGCCTCTAAACAGACATAATAGGTGGCATACTTAAGTACAGGCATTTCTTCTTCCTCGACATGGCAAGAGATGTGATTAGCAATGTTCCAATAACCAACTCCAGATTAGTGAGCCAATGAGTGGCTTTAGAAGTGACTTAGTAAGTCTGAGAGGCTACCAGCAAATGCTTGAACCAGGCAGTCATTTAAAATGTGATCCATAGTTTGTGACTGGTGTCCACAATCACATTCTTTGTTTCTTGTCTCTCATCTTCCAGAGATGATAGCATGTCACATGCCATAGGATGATCTAAAATCGCTCAGTGCAGACTGTTGTTTTTGAAATAGGTTAAAGTCTGGTAGTTCTTTTTGGCTACGCCTGCACTAGCAAGTTAGTTCGAATTAAGGAGGCTTAATTCGAACTAACTAAATCCATGGCTACACTAGGCTTTAGTTAGTTCGAATTAAGGGCTTCCTCAATTCGAACTAATAAATTCAAATAGGGTATTCGAACTAAGGGATTAATTCAAACTAACTAGTTGAAATTAACCAATGTGGCCATGTTAATTCGAACTAATTTCTTAGTTCGAATTAACCGGCCATTGAAATGAATGGGGATCGCTAATTCGAACTAAGCAAGTGCCAAATGGCACTTGCTTAGTTCGAACTAACTTTCCAGTGTGGCCATGCTAGTTCGAATTAAGCAAATTCGAACTCACTAAAATTAGTTTGAATTAGTTAGTTCGAACTAACTAATTTGAACTAATTTTAGCAAGTGTAGACATAGCCTTTGAGGGTTGGCAATCAGACGTTAGTTTGAGACATTAGCATTATCCCAGAATTCTTTCCAGTAAACTTCAGGAGTGATTGTGGATGCATTAAGATCTTAGACCCAATCCCAAACAGGCTTATGAGATTTCAGGTGTGTTTTCACAAGTTTTTGGAGGGTCTCATGAATTGATAAATTCCAGCTGCCATGCTTTGGATGTACTCACAAACTGATCAGATTTTGGATGATGGGGTAAGTGCCGGAATGGGAAATATTTGAACGGGTGTTGTTCTGATTGGCATCACAGAATCAATTGCATGTCCAGAGATTTGATATGTGACCAGCCCAACCACACTGGTGTGTGAGATGTTTAATTGTCAAGTATGCTAGTGCTAGACCTGGTGTTTAAAGTGTGTGTGCATCCTCATCCATGTTGTGCCAGCAGCTAAGGCCACCAACTCATTAAAAAAGTAAGTTAATTTTTAAGCAGATGCGTAAATCCAGTTGATTTTACTGGCTTAAAGTTAAGCACGTGTTTTAAGAGCTCTATTAAAGAGGGATGTTTTGTTGAATCAAGGCTTTCATATCAATCCTGTCATATTTTCCATTTTACTGATTTTAAATAGGATTATTCATGTGCTTAATGTTAAGCACATGCTTAAGTGCTTTGCTGAATGGGGGGCCTTGTGCACTAGTATTAAATTCTTTGTCTCCTTTCTTCATTCCCCCACTGAATAAGGTTTACTCACAAAGCCAATCCTTACATTTTATTTCTTAGTCTTGTCTATTTTTTCCAATTCTCATATTTATTTAAAAAACAAAACCAACCAACCAACCAACCAAACAAAAAACCCAGCAATGAAGGAACCACTTCAAATGGTATTCATGAATAATGTAACTGGAACTCTGTAGACAGTGGCTTTAAACTATGTGATTCAGAGCAGTATAAGAAGGAATGGGACAGAACATTTATAGAATATTTCACAGTCCATGATGGATCTGGCAAGAGCTCAAACTAAATGTGACACATGCCTTTTCAGAATGTAGAATCTTTCCATGAGACTACAACTCATCCATACATTGGAATTTATTCTGTACACATGTTAGGATTAGAGCTGGAGTTAAAATAAAAATCCACATCAACATGAGGAATGTCAGAAACCACCCCTTTTAGGCCATACATCCTTAAATTAGCAACATTTGAAAGTTATCTTTCCAACCAACATATATGTTGCTGTTAAACTGGTACATTCTTGAACAATAGAGGCAAATGCTATCATTGCAGTTTAAGGAGCATATTGACATATGGCAATCAGTATTGCTGGATTGTCCAGAGCCCAATTTGACAAGATAGTCTTGTAAAGTGCAACCAATTAAACATTACATATTACACCTAATGGGATTAGGTTATGATTACATTGCATGGTGTTAAGACAGCTGATGAATACTATATGAGATCTTCTAAATAGTCATTCATTAATGCTGACATGACATTATTTCAGAATTATTGTGTTAAACTTGGTTATAATTCATAGGTGAAACAGGAAGTGAAAGTGTTGCGTGAAAAATCATATTTTGTCTTATCATCTTCTAACTTTGACAGCCAAATAAGTTATATGACACTCGTATAATGTAGCCTAAGGATTCAATGTGAGATGAAATACTCATTCTGCAGATATTAAGAAGCAATTCACTAACATGTTGGCAACCACGTCTACATTTTTAAAAATTATTTCTATTGCAATAGTGCCTAGGGACCCCCTAACAGGAAATATGACCCCATTGTACTACATACAGTACAAATAAGTAACGTAAGTAATTGCTGCAATTGAAAATTCATACTCTGGGAATTAGACAACATACAGTGGATGAATAAACAGACTTTTGGAACTTGCAGAAGTTGAGAGCAGAGAGCAAGTGTGACAATAGTCAATGTCTAAGCAAACCAGACATTTTTTTGTTTTCTCGTTACAAACATGCAGTTTGGCATTTGACTAGGGTAACAGTGAGAGCAGGCACAAATGATTACATGAATAGTGTGTTCACAGTGGAAACAACTGGAAGGTGGCAGCCACCGGTGGAGCTGGAGAAACGTGGATATAGAAAAACACCTTACAGTCGTTTGTCCAGAAAAGCACTGGTTATGTGTTCCAGGGCAATTTGTGCAGTTATCTTAATAAATAATACATATATTTCCTAAAAATGTATTAAAAGGTACTTAATAAGAGAGTGAGTGGTGGACAGAATATTATATGTAGAAACATTTCTAAAAGCTCTCCCTCTCTCCTGTTTTCAAATGGCATGACACAGCATTGCTCTAGGCAGATATTGGCTGCCTGTAGGACGGATGGCTAGCTAGCACATTTAGTTCAGACTGTAGTCTGTACAAGCCAGAGCTCCTGGAAAGCTGGCTTTTCTGCCAGACAGGCACCCAACACCCTTCCACTTAGGCTACACAGCTTTGTAAGCTTCCATGAGAGAAAGAAATTATCCTCTAATATTCAGTGACTCAAGTGACCTTTATATCATTTTCTCATCATTTTATTACTTTTCTGCTTCTGTTCAGGGTAGTAAAAGGATCAGTTATATCCTTGTACTATTAAATCTCATATTTTCAGCCAGTATTAAAGGACACTGAAAGGCACATTTATTATCTATTTAGATAATCCATTGTAGCAGCTTTTGAAAGACCTGCACAGATCAGATGAAAAATAGAACATATGCTTTACAATGCTTTTCTTCCTACAGTTTACATCCTATAGTTGAAGAGAGGGACTTTTAAATGAAAGAGCATCTAATATGACAAAACTAAGCCCTGGTCCTCACTACACATTTATGCTGGTATAACTATACTGCCTGAGGTGTGGAAAAAACACACCCCTGAGCACCACAGCTATACCGACCCAACTCTGCGTGTAGACAGAACTATGTTGACGGGAGCTTCGACATAAGTACTGCCTTTTGGGAAGGTGGAATACCTATACCATTGAGAAAAGATTTCCCATTGGCTTAGGTAGCATCTTTAATAAGTGCTACAGCACAACAAATATAAATAAGCCCTAAGTCTGTTAAAGGCTTAATTTTAACATGTATGAATTAATTTAAAAATTAACATCTGTTCTAGTACATATTGGGGTGGTTATACATTAAACATGCAAAACAAAAGCCTTCAAAGCCAAAGATTTCATTGTGAATTTTATAATCAGAAAATTTTAACATTTAATTAAAATAGACATTTCTCCATAATAATTTCAGTTTTAACAAATCTGCATCTTCTGACAGGTATATTTTTCACTCATTTTTTTTTTAACCTGCTCTACCTTTAAGTGAGTAACTAAAGCCCAGATCCTTATGGGTATTCAGGAATCTAACTTCCAGAAGAGCAGATTTTGGCCCTATGGGATAGAGCTGGTCAAGTAATGAATAAATAAATAAATAATGGTTATTTTCCCAAATAAATATGCTCTATTTGCTCTGTATTTTATAGTGAGATTATGTTATTTGTTATTCACATGTCCACTGACTTTTTGGTGGAAACAGTTGCTTTTGGTCCCTGTGATGGTTTGAGGGACCTGCCCATAAAATTTATGAATTCTGTATGTATCTTACCAAGCAGTAAACAACAGCTGGGGAAAGTTTTTCAAATGAATAATTTATTTCCCCCCCAAAAATGCATTTTGGGCTGACCTAAAATTATTTGCAAATTTGACCTGATTAATTTTGACATACAGTCACATGTGTTATATCATATAGCACATATGTTCCCTTGTAACTTTATACAAATGGCTAGGGCATTGGTCTTGCATATGGGAGAGTCTCATTTGAATCCTCCCTCTAGAACAAGGACTGTGAATTCATATTTTCCCCTTTCCAGGTGAGCACTCTAGCTAGCAGCCTATTTTAAAGCAGCCTTTTTTCCTCACTCTCTCCTGTTGAAGTTGTTATACTGTGTGGGAATACATAAATAGTCATTGGTGCAGGGACTTGCTCTCTAGTTTCTACCAGTCTGTCCTCCAACTTTCCTGTTGAAGCTGTTTCACCTTATATAAATACTTAACTTTTCACTGATCTAAAGAGCAAGAGAATGATTCTGTAGCCTGGTGATTTAAGTCTTTTCTCTGCCTGAGTGAGAGGACTGATTTGAATCCACCACTTCTACCTCCCAGGTGAGTGCTATAATCACCAAGCCAAAGAGTCATTTTTTTTCTCTTTAGCTCAATGAGTATTTCCCCTACGAGGAATGAGGGCTGGCTTTGAGTCCTTGCTCAGGATGGGGATCCAATCTGGAGTGGGAGTCCCTGATCCTTTTAAGCATTTTAGCTCCTAAGCTCAAGGTTTTAAGAAAGAACACATGCAGTTTTCTGAAACTGACTTGACTCTTCTGATTTGCTGACAAATTCTTAACATTTTCAGGTATTTGTTCTGATCTTCAGTTTGCTGGCTGAACCAAAATGTCAATTGTTCAGTCAGCTCTACTGAACTCCATTTTGTCTTCTCTATTGTTCTTTCACTTTCATGCTGGACCAATATTCCAATAGGGACAGTGGCAAAGGATCTACAATAGAGGGTTATTAATTCTTTAATACTCTATTCAAAATGGAAATATCATAGGCAAAAGGTTTGTCCCTGCCCAGAGGAACTGGTTTAGTAGGGCAGAGAGAAATTATCTGGTAGGGTTCAGTGGTTAACTATTCAGGCTGATGAGGGGTTACCTGCAAAAGACATTGGAGGATTACAAATTGTTGAAGCTGTTCTTTTTGCTTTTTCTCCAGCAAATTTTCACCATTTTGTGATAAGGGAAGCTGCTGCAAAAGTTATATGAGGAAAGGTAGGAGAGAGACCCACCCTACCTAAAACACAGATGGTCCTCAAGGGAAAAGGTAAGCTAGAATGAGGGATATGGTTGCAAAGTTTATAATTTCATATGGCTCTGTATTTCTCATGTCACTGAAGAGCAACAGTCTTGTAGAACACTGCAAAATGTCTGTGCATGTTATATGCTACAACTACTACATGCTCCGTAACCAAGAAGGCTCACACTTTTGGTGAGAGTCTGGTTGAGCATAGGTTTAAGTTATTGGGATATGTTGCAGGTTAGTACTAGAATTGGTGGCTTATGGCAGGTGGACTGAGGGTTTCCATTTCTGAAAAGGGGCAGCTAACAGCCAGTGCTCAAGAAATGTGATGGGCAGTAATAATGCTGCAGTCTTCAGAGACTCAGGAGGCTTAAAACACCCAGGGATCCAGCGGGTGGTTCCGTTTGTAGCACTCTGGTGAGCAGCCTGGAAGGGAAGCCTGATCTGATTTGTGATGGTCTGCATTTCAGGTTGTCAAATTATTTGTATTGGAATGATAGCATCATTTATCACTCATTTCGTATTTTGTATGTTCTTTTTTTTAAAGTCTTCCAATCAAGGACCTAAAATAATATCATGACTCAGGTGACCAGTCCCATCCCTTAAATAATGAATCATCATTGTAGCAGGGTGCAACAGAGCCCTAAACCAGAGCCCTAATTGAGGGTGAAGTGAAACTAGCTGGCTGGCCTGGGAGCAGCTGTGGGTTTCAGCTACCAGGCTCCAAAAAAGCTCCCAAGAGAGGCAATAGAAGGGGGGGAGCCAGGAAGAGTAGCCTGTGGAGGGAAAAAGCTGCCTGCAGCCAAGGTTTAAATTCCTTGAGTTCAGGCTGAGCTGCTAGAGTTCCTGGGACTGAGTGGCCTGTATAAACCTGTATATATTTGGTGGTGGGTTGTGCAACATAATAAAGTGCACTGGTGAAACTGGAGTCTGCCTGCAGTCGGATTGAGCAGTAGAGACAAGGTGAGCCTGTTATGATCATCATGATTTGTTTCAACTGACTACAGGCTGCAATTTGTCATAAACTCTTTGTAATAGTTGAAACAAAAGCAAATATTTTAAGATAGATTTGCAATTAAATGCCCTGGACACTTTATTCACAAAAACTAAGTGAAGGTAACAGTTAAACCTAGTGTAATGAAGACCAAGTAGTTTTGAAAGTTCTCCCGCTCACATGATCCACCCTCCCCACTCTTCAAGATTTTTCTTTTCTGAGTGAATCTTTCCTCCACTCATACTAATAAGACACCCAACAAGCCACAAGATATCGCTTCATGAAAACACACCCTGCTATTTCTTACTGTCTTTCTCTGTACAGAAAAAAACTCTCAACTAACAAATTGTGCTGTCCAAAGGACAAAAATAAGAAATAGATATACTATGTGATTTACTATTAGTCTGTATTTTACAGTGTGAAGTGACCTCATTTACTATTTAGGCCATCTGGTATCAATTAGGAACTTTTGTTTGTAAGTCATTAATTAGAAAGGCTGTGTGAACTCTGGCAGAACAATTAAGGTGCCTAATTTGCTACTTCCTGAATAAATTAGTTAATCAAAGAGTTGGTATTTGTTCTGAGTGCTTTGAAATTTCTATCACTTGAATACACCACTTAGGCCAAACTCTGCTTTGAAATGAGAATTACCTGTAATTGAGTAGTCAGAAGTATTGAGAAACACAGTATGTGTACCACTATCCATTTACAAGTTCTCAACATTGAGTCATTGGTTTGTCCTTGAAAACTACTGCTTTGAACCTACAGTAATAATTAAAGAATGGCTTTTAAAAATTTCATGGCTTTCTATCATATCAATATTATACTTAACATTCAGCTATCCTCTGCATGTTGCATTTGATCTCTCCTTGGCCCACTCTCTACTGACGTGGGCCAGAAGGCTGTTTGTCCTTCTCACTTTTGCCCTGTAAAGAGGGGGCAACCTCTGATTATTATAAACACACACTGAACCTGAGACTCTGTAATATAGATGTGATTACATCAACTCATTTATATTAAGCATGTGTCTTGAATATAAATAGAGGAAATACTGCTTCACCTTTTTGTTCCTCACAGTCAGCTAAATTGATGAGAGAAACCCATGGTCAAATTCATCCCTAACATTTATTTCAGTGATGTCATGCTTCAAATGTAGCTGGCCCATGATATTTATCAGTCTTGCAAAAGCGATGCAGGTCACTTGTTTAATTGGACTCTGGAATTCCTTTGCCGGCTGTTACAAGGCATTCTTTATGATCAGTGTGAAATTATCATTGGGACAGACTATGTCCAGTTTGCAGATCAGTAAGATTTAATGGGCAAGGATTTCTTGGGTATGTAGTTCAATATAAAGCCAAAAATTAACTACACCGTATCATACCCAGTAGATCCAAAGAGTTATGTTTTCACTCTAGGGGAGGGGTGGGCAAACTGCAGCCTATGGGGTGGATCTGGCCCACGAGTGCCTGTGCTCCGGTGAGCTTCCACTGTTACGCTCCCTCCTCCGCACCCCCGCAGGCTGAGCAGCAGCTAGCCAGGGCCAGCCTTTCAGGCTGATGCTAGGAGGAGGAAAGCAGAGCACAGCAGCTGTGGTATGGCTGAAGTGCTGCTGCTCTGCTTCCCCGCAACCTCCCAGCTCCAGGGCTGATCTCTCAGCCACCGCATGGCCCCACCCTGATCTGTGCTCCCTGCAAGCTGGCTTTGGGGTTGTCATTGTGCTGTGGCCCCAGTTGGCTCCCCGGGACTGGCTCTGTATTAGCTTATTGCCCCCTGCCGACTGCAGGGTCATGCAGCAGCTGAGAGCTGACCCCAGAGGGAGAGAGGGAAGGCAAGGCTGAAGCTGGGATGGAAGCTCTGTGTGTGTGCCCCTTCTCCCCCCCCCCCAGCTGGCATCGTGCTGCGCCTCTACCCCATTGGTTCCCCAGGGTTGGCTCTGTGCACCACCACCACCAGCTGACCTGCCGGCATCTCTTTGCTGGCCAAGGCCCACCAATCAAAATTATTGCCCGCCCCTGCTCTAGAGGCTGCATACAGGAATGGCTTGTTTCAGGAGCCTGCTCTGGAACAGCTGACATCATCTTTTGCACAAGGGGAAAGCAATGAAGTGTGCCCCCATACCTGGATGGTGTCCTTTTCTACTTTTTTTTTTTTTTTTTTTTTTTTTAAATTTTACACAGCATCCTTTCATTCACTTATTTTGGGTGACGTATCCATACCCTTCAATCTCTATATATCTCACTAAATATAATAATTACAGATATATGTTCTTGCCATGATAATTGGAGCAAAACAGTATCTGGTAGTGGCACAGGTGGTGGGAAAAAATGCACATCAATGTAAAATGCATAAACTCTTGCCTTGTTCATCCTTATTTATATGCAACTATAAACTATCTGCTGTGTTTCACAAAACCCAATCTTTTGATTGTTTGCTGTGGTGCGCAGAAACTGATATTCACCAAGGTTATTTAGCAGTACTGGTCTCTGCCAATTGTCTTCAGCAACTTGACTTTACAAGCAGTGGACAAGTCAACTCAGGTTCAGTACTCTGGCCACACCAGTGCTCCAACATGGGTAACGGTCATGTTCTATGTGCCGAAAAATACAGAATATGTGATCATATGCAGATATGGTTCTGAATCTCTAATCGGAATGGAATGCTCTAGCAGAATGTGTGATATTCACCATTGATAGTTTATCTACAACTTGGCAGGCTACCACACAAAATGGTTTCCCCATTTCCTATGAGGAGGATGCAGATTGGGCACAAAGCTACATTTCAATAACATGATGCAGGTACCTTTGAGAATCTGGGAGAGGGGGTTAGAAGTGAAAACATGATTTTGAGGAGTGATAGCTAAACAAAATCCATTGGCTTTACATGTAAGTTTTGTCTGGAAGCTTTGGAGATATTAATTAATTGCTTTATCTTTCCTTAATAGGGTCATAGGAATGGAAAACTTAAGAAAATCTAGGCAGGTAGCCCTGCCGGTAGACAGACAGGTTGAGAAGTTGCATTCTCATCCCCTTCTTCAGGAACACTCTTATTGCTGGTATTAGCAGTTATCCTAAGTAAGAGTGCAAAATGAATCCCTAGAATACAAGTGCTAAACTTTAGGGTTTAGCAAATATATACATAGATATGTACCTATTTGGAATAGATTCTTTTGGCGTCTTGGAAAGACCCTGACATCTCTCTGAGAAGTAGTAAACTCATTTTACTGAATCAGCCCAATTCCACATTTAATAAGAATCCCATAATCAATATGTTCAATCTACAGCAGAACTCCAGATGAATTAAATGGGGAGTTCACACAAAGATCAAGAGTGAAATACACTTTTTAATATATAGTTATGTAAGTTCCTTTGAGTTCTTGGTTTGACTGTAATGCAAGTCTCAAATATTAAAATCAACAAGAGTTTTTTAGTAAGATGAAGCCAAACATTGAGTTCAAATGCCGCCTCACTGAAATATTGACAAGCCATTGAAGGAGACTGCAATAAAAATAATTCAAAAAGTGTCTGTGAAAGATTCATCCTACCAACTCTCAAGTGTGAAATCAATAGCATACATATTTTGCACACATCGTACTGCTTCACATTTATTGGTCTTGCTACCAAAAGCGAAACATGTTTTGTTTTTGCCCACACTAACCAGCCTCTTCTTATTGGATTATAAATATAATTGAATTACTCGGTTCATATTTGTTGCAACAGTTAAAGAGGTAAGGTTTCAGCAATTGATTGGTACACCAGCCAGAATGTTTGTGCAATATCTTTTATGATGATTAGCCATGCTACGCCTGCTCTGACTGAGCTGCTTAATACATGGGCAAAATACTATTTTTATTTTTTTGCATTCTAGTTTTTCAGATGCATGAGATCAAATAGACTTGTTTTTTTGTTGTTGATTAAAATAAACACCGGTCATCTCTGGAAGGGAATCTCTGCCAAATCTGACCTTGATCTTTCGTTTTGGTGACCCACATCATTAAGAGATGAACTGTATATTGCTTTGTTGGGGACGCTGGTGCTAGTGTGTCACATCTGGTGACTGACTACACCTGCCTCAGCAATGGTCTAAACAGCATATAAATACTAGCTTCCTGCCTGTTATATATAAGGAGACCTTCTGCAGTATAACATAGTTAAGTTAAAGCATCCCAACTGAGTACATGATATATGAGCCAATGGGAGATGCCAAGGTGAGGGCTTTAAGCTAAGCTCCATCCCTCTCTCTGAAACAGGGAACTAAATCTAATCTGAAGGGAGATGTCTTCCTCTGCTAAAGATGCTCAGTTGAGAGCTTTTTTTTTTTTTGGCATTAGGCATCTAGATTGTTTTAGCAGGAAGCCATGATTAGGGTACTCATCTAGGAGGTGGGAGAAAAGCTCATTCAAAGTCCTCCTCTCTATACAAAAGAGAAGGGATCTGCTGCCTCTCATGAGTGCCCTAATCATGCGGCTATTGGATATTTTGAGGTAGGATTCTTTTAATCTCCTATTGAAGCTGTTGCACAGTGGATTAAATAATTTTTAAGAAGTCATTGGAGTAGGGAGACTGGATCCTGCATATGCTTAACCACCAAGTTATAAAATTCTTGTGTGCATATGCTCAATCACGTTCTTTCTCCTCCCCATCCAATGAACTTTCCATTATTTATCCATGCTGGAACAGCTTCAGCATGGTCCGGGGGGGGGAGGGGGGAAGAGAGGGAGAGGAAGGGAGAAAAGAAGCAATACAAGAAGGATGCTATAGCATGGTGGTAAGGGCACAAACCTGAGATGTGGTAGTTCAAATCCCTTCTACTTCTCTGGTGGAGTGGGGAATTGAACCAGAAAGAAGACTGTTTATTTGCTATTTTAAATTGTAGGGAGAAAAATAATTACGTTGTATGCGACAGCAAATGTTGGCAATCACTGCATCAAGATTTATCATGCACAAGCTTATTCTAAATTATTTATAACCGCTCCTATTTCCTTACGTAAGCAAAAATTCAGACATGGGGAAAAAATGTCAGATTAGTCTTGTACCATTTATTTTGAACACAGGAAATGTCTTTAAAATGATGACATTCAAAAATCCTGAAAGAAATATATAAGTAAAGACAAACAGATAAAAGTAGTACAACATGAGCTGTACATAATTAACGGTTTTATTTTTATCTTGGAATGAAATGACAAGTAGTAACATTTCAAGCTTTCAAATAGTGCAGAATATTTAAAGAAAAATACAGTCCTTAATTAGCAGGCAGCTTATTGGGAAATGTTCATAGCATTATTGGGGAGGGGAGGGTTGCTAAAACACTGCCTATTAACACGGCTACCCCTTTGGAATTTGACTATTGTTAAAGTTGTTTGACATGTTCCATTATGAGATCAGATTTTCAGTTGCTTAAAACTTGAGAACCTTTAACCATTTAGACTCAAATTTTACATGCTGGACATCTGCCTCGGTCTAAATTGTCTTTGAGAATTACAGTCAAAATAGTTGTCATTTCCAAGAATGTGGTTTGAGAAAAATATGGGTTTTGCCCATATTAAATTCCGGTGATCTTTTGTTTTGAGTTGCCCTAGAAATACCATGCTTTGAAGTAAGGGCATGGAATTTAGTAGAGAACTTGGTGTCTTTTGTATTAGGAATGTGTCTTTTCCAGTCTCCTTGAAAATCTACCCAATTTTAATCAAGGAATATTTGATCAAGGGGAATTTGCAAATGCCGAGGTGCATCGTATATCTAGAGCTCCACACCTGAATTGTTTGAACATTCTGTCCACTGCAGCATGCTCCAGCCTCCGGCCTCAGAGAACAGCAGAGCAGGATTTTTCTGCAGTGGAGCTTTGAGGTTTGGCTATGGATGGCGCCAGGCACCAGAACCAAGTGCAGTGAGCATGTCTCTGCTGTGCTTTCAGTGACCCCACTATTGTGGACAGGGATGATGGAGGAAGAAGCTGCTAGATTTAAATGCTGAGGGGGTAAGAGCTAGACCAGGGGGCAATGGGGAGTGAAAATGGACAAAGGAGCCTGGAGGGCAGGGGGAGGGACTGGGAAGAGTTATAAGGAACCAGGGACAAAGAGACTGGGACAAGTAGCCCAGGCAGGTGGCAGACACAGATTGGATGTGGAAGATTGGATGTGGAAGACTTGGACTTCCTATTTGTATGAGCAAACAGTGTATATGAACAACATAGGTGGGGTGGGATGTGGGACACAGACTGGAGAAGGAGCTGTGCAACATGGGGTGGCTGGGAATGGCTGTACAAGGGATGAGAAGTGTGTGTGTGTGGGTGCCTGGAATGGGCTAGGTGATGAGAATGGAACTGGGACAAGAAATAGGGCTGAGAGATAGGTATAGAAGAGGGTCAGATTGGGAGAAGAGAGCAAAAGAGTCTGTACCAGCTTCAGCACACCCCTCCAGCCTGCCAGGGATCCCAGTATTCCTGAGTCAGCTCATTCTCCTGCTGTCAGCAAATATCTGTGAAACCTACTGGCAAAGTGTCTCATCCTCCTCGAGTGCTGGTCCATGTAGAGGATGACAGCCTCCTAATGCTATCAGTTGCTCTGTCAGCTTGACTTGCAGCTCCATGTGAGAATTGTAAAAGTTTGAGTGCTGCTGATCCACGCTGCTGTTAATATGACAGCCCATGTTGGAATGTTTTACAGACTGAATGCTTTTAAAAACTAGGAATTTACACACACACACAATGTTATGAACAACGAAGTAAAATACTGAAGCATTAGAAAATCTGCTGTGTAATGTAATTTAGCTTTGTTGTGTGTATGCGTGATGATACAGTTTAGTTATGTGATGACATGCTATTTTTTTCATAGGACCTCTGCCTCAGTGCATAGGATGGGCCTGCACTGAGAATTAATGAAGGCTGTGTAGTAAAGGAGATTTGTCTGTAATAAATTAATGTTTGTGAAGCACTCCAAAAATAGCGATAGCTCCACAAGGAAATTACTCCTTACATCTTCTGAAGATTTGACTAGTGTTTAGTAAATTTGAAGAAAACAATATATTGAATAACTCCTCATTAAATGAACACTGTCCATTTTGTGCACTGAAAGTCAG
Organism: Pelusios castaneus; assembly: GCA_007922175.1. Classification (NCBI taxonomy): domain Eukaryota; kingdom Metazoa; phylum Chordata; order Testudines; family Pelomedusidae; genus Pelusios; species Pelusios castaneus. Next base: position 18,525,481 of record ML685783.1, read on the forward strand.
TAATGTAAAAAAATAGTATGTAATCATATAAATTAAACTAATGTGCATGCAAGGAGTTGAGGGGGGGGACTAAATTAAGATCAGATGGGTATTTCCTAACATTACATACTTGACCCCAACTTCATCTTTTTTTTTACTTTAGCTTTTTGTGTGTAATAGGCATAGATATGCCTCTGTGTTCTGTGGTTGTGGAATATAGACACGGTATCCAGCCATTGCACAGAAATGTGCTGCAGAAAGGGAGATTTCTCCTGAAAAGCACATTATCTTTCTGCTTTTATGGTATAGAAGAACCCTTAAAAGATGACACAAGATCTCAGCCTATTCAGCATAGCATCCTTACTCTAAAACAATAGCTCTGAGACCTGTGAGCTGCTGGCCTCCTCTGCAATCTGTGTGCAGGTGGCAAAGGGATGGGAACTATGCTTTGTTGTCACCTCTCTCTGATCCTTTTGATGTGATGAGAGCCCTAGGGATACGGAGAGAAAGCAGTACTCCAAGATCAGGGTCCATGCATCTTTATTTTCCATGCTAAATATGAAAGGATTGCAAGGGCCAGTGGTGGGATGGCACTGAATGTCCAATTTTCAAATGCATGACTACTCATTTCCACCTAGTTTGCTTAATGTATACCAGGTGTTAATAGGAATGTATAACCACAACAAACACTGAATTGGCAATACATAATAACTGTAGTGGATTACTTATAAAGGTCCAAGGACCAGCATTTGAGTTATCCAGAGGGTATAAGGGCTGTGGTTTATTTCTTTTGTCTGCAATCCAAATGCACACAATTCAAATATTACTGAAGAAATTTTCCGCAGCCTTTCCAAATCCACATCTCCTTTAGCTGTGGAATAAGCATATTTTCTTTCAAACCCACTCTTTTTCCAGAAAGTTCTGAAAGTGGCGCAAACGGGAGGCTATAACAAACATTTTCAACCCTAGCTAACCCTTCTGCCAGGAGCCAAGGGCAATAATAAGAAAACTGTGTGGCTATGTCTACACTTACTAAAATTAGTTCGAATTAGTTAGTTCCAACTAACTAATTAAAACGAATTTTAGTTAGTTCAAATGAACTTAATTTGAACTAGAAAAAATTAGTTCGAACTAAGCAAGTGCCATTCATGGCACTTGCTTAGTTCGAATTAGTGATTTCCATTGAATTCAATGAGCCGGTTAGTTCGAACTAAGCAATTAGTTTGAACTAACATTGCCACATTGGATAATTCGAAGTAGTTAGTTCTAACTACTTCGAATTAACCCTCACTTCAAATAGCCTATTCAAAGTTATTAGTTCAAATTAACCACATTGGTTAATTCGAACTAATTAAAGCCTAGTGTAGTCATGGCTTTAGTTAGTTCGAATTAAGCCTCCTTAATTCGAACTAACTTGCCAGTGTGTCTATAGATCCTTCTTGAGATATAAATAAAATGATGGCTGCACTCTTATTTCTGGTCCTGGGAAATGAAATAAAGCTTCTCTGGCCACATTTATAGGCTGCTTTTCCCCATGAATTTTCACAAATCTCTTTTTTTGGAGAAAAAGTGGAAGACAAACAAAAGTGACACAAAAAAACCTATTTATAAACAAATCCATATAAATAGTTAAGCATCACAAAATGAATACAGTAGGAGTCAACTCCTCCCAGGCTGCAGTGTTCAGAATCTTGTTTTTCTCCACAAACTATACTTGCCAAACACCCTCGCTTACAGGTCAAGTCAGCGTTTGTGATAGACAAGAGTGAGTCTGTTTGGATTCTGAAAGAAGTGTTCCATCTGTTCTAAGGTGGACACAGAGTAATTAAGGAATCGCAGCTTACTTCCACAGTTGGGTATGTCAGGGTGCTGTGTAATCTCTTAATTTTTAACACTTCTGGCTTGGTCCAGCCTCACTGTGGAGATTGCTCTGTCATCACCAGTCCTGGCCTAGTGCGACCAAAGCATGAAGTCACCTCTCCATAATTGCTGCTGCTCTCCTTGGTCTTCTCCTTGGTTCTCTCATCTCTCTGTTACTGCTGGCACTATCAGGCCTCAGCCTGCAGATGTCTCCCTAGGAAGCCCAGAGTAAAACATTGGACCCCTGTTCCTGGAGTTCCTTCTCACAAGGACAGAGTAGTCCTCCTCCCTCCCCATTTTTTTCCCCATGAACCCAAGCTTTATTATCTGGAGTGCATAAAGCTAGAGCATATCCTTCACAGTTCCCATTTCCTTTCATTAGTTAGAAAGGGTAATTGCCTTTTTATCATCTTTAAACATCAAAACTTAAATAGCAGTCAAACAACAAAACTTAGAAGGTGAATTATGGATAAACAAGATGTAAAATGAAGTTGTCCAGGTCTGGCTTTTTTTTTCTTCCCAACAGGGGGAGCAGAGAGCTCCATCATTTAGATCTTGTGGCTATAGGCCTTACATATACAATTCAAAAGGAAAAAAAAAAAAAGCAAAACAGCTTTCTCTCTTTACTAGGTCAGATAAAACCTAGGTCTGTAAATAAGATAGTGCTGTACAAAAGTGAGAAACAATAAAACATATCCTTCAAAACTTGGATGAAGTTAAACAAGAAAATAAATCTGCATAAAGCTAGTTAATTACCTTAAAAAGTTATTTCTGTTTGACAGATCAGTAGAAAGCAATGGCCAACACTGAAGGAATCAATTTGCAGTTTCCTGTGGGCAGTAGTTAGAACCTGAAGCACAGATAGCTTAATCAAAAGAAGTCTTAGAATGAGAAGACCAGACTCGCACTGACTACAGACAAATTCTTCAGAGCCAGCATATGTTCAGCGTACAGTGTGTGAAAATGAGCTTGGCCTATAACATCTTATTTTCAAGAAAGATGCACTCAGAATCTTAATGATATTTTAAATGTTAGGTGCATTATGATATATGTAAAGTTCAACACATTTGCAGTTCTTTTGGTACCTTCTGGCAAAAGAGACTGCAGAGTTCCATTGCCCAAGTTAATAATGCTTTTTCTTCTTTACTTTTGTACGTTGCTATAATTTATTCATAAACAGAATCACAGTAAGCCCTTTAAAATAAACAAACTCTCCCAAACAGACAGCAAAAAAACAAAGGAATACCCTGTCAGAGTATCAGGTTCATGATCCCATGACCTGATCCAAAACCCACTGAAATCAGTAGAAAAATTTCTATTGACTTCCAAGGGAAATGCATCAGAGCCTAAATAGACCAAAAGTTACCTGACTGATCACCAATCAGAAACCTAAAGGAAACTCAAACCGAAAGCTTTATAGAAAGTGCAGTGGCAGATTTCTGAGAAAAGTCCTGTTCATTTTCCTACATCCAGTTAAGTCTGTATCATTCAATACATTTTGCTGCCTCTCTTCTAGTGTTGGTTCAGAATCCCTTTTCTGTCCCTCTGAATCTTTTCCCTAAATTGCCCAGAATAAATTCCACTTTTTAGAAAGGGTTCCTCATGATGTACATAAAATCTTTCAGGTGATGGGGTTTCTGTTTGTTTGTAAATTAAAACCATGACAAAACTCTGATTTAAGATGTTTATAAAGCCTCCGGCTAACTAGCAGACATATGGGCCACATCGGTATTCATACTGATAAATATATCAAACAATGTATTTGAATCTTTGCTCAGAAAACCAAGTGAAATGGAAGATGCATTAAATGGTACATACAAAATATTGGATAAAATTGCCTCAAATATTCATTACATTATATTTTGTATATATAAACATTCACAGAGAAGCTGTATTCAAGCTGAGCTCAGATGTTTGGCAACAGAATCCAGTTGCAGCCTGGATTTTGTCCACCAGCTCCTGAATATTTTTGGAGAACATCCACTGGGCATCCACCAGTGTTTTGATTCAATTTAAAATGCCCATTAGCGCCAGTTTTTTCCATTTATAAGATATTGTAAAAGCTTTTAGCCTTTGAGCTTGAAGAGAAAACAAATCCCCAGCAGTTCTGTCCTGTCACCTATCTCGCTTACTTCCATTCTCAGTGTTGTGACACATACACACTCTATTACCCATTTTGGAAAAAAGAGAACATTTCTGGTGGCATCGTCAACTGCTAAGCAACATATTCTGTATGCACAGAACTACTGCCACATGAGAATTATTCTTGTCAGGTCCATGCATTTGTCTATCATGGAGTTTTGCAAATGACTTTGCCTCTGACAAAACCCAGCAAAACTTGGAAATTCACAAAACTTAGAGATGTTTACCTCTTTTTACATCCAAGTAATTCTCAAAAATGTTGAAAAAAAAATATCCTGGAAAGAGCTTTATTTTTCTTTGAGGGACCCAGCTTAGTCACTTTTTTCTTTAACTAATAAATGCATAAATAAATATATTTAGGGGCCATGCCACCCCGTGCAAACCAAGGTTGAAAATTTCACCAAGTACCCTGGCTTAAAAGCATTATTTCACCAAGGCTACAAATACCAGAGAAGCCTCATTATCTGGGATCAGATCTTGTGCCTGAAAGGAGATTGGAGTTGAGGATCAGGGGCATAAAGTGTGATCAAACACCTCAAACCTCAGCTCAGATTTCCTTTTTCTTTGGATAGGGTTTGTCCTTAGGTGAGAGAGTCTGGTCGAACTGTTGGGCATGTAATACAGTTCAAAAACAGTTGAATTTTGCTTGGGTTTTTTACTTCATTGTTTTTCCCAACAGTTCTATTTATTTATGTATTTTTTTTTCTGTTTTCTATTAACATTAGTGACTTGGCCTTGCCCCATTCTTCCTCTAAAACCAAGAGTTATTTCATGTTGTTCCGGACAGATTTACACTGAGCTTTCTGCCATGCTTAGCTGCAAAAGGCTCAAAAGGGGAGCATATATAAATTAAATATGCAAAACAAAAAAGACTTGATTTCTTTTTTTTAATACTGATAAAATATGTGGTTGGTAGTAAGAGTTAATCATTTAGGTGTATTTAAATGGATGGTGTTTGCTGCAGCCTTATCTGTGGTCAGACCCGAAGGCCTCAATCCTGCAAATGTTTATACTTACGCTTACCGTTAAATATGTGGCTACTCCCAATAACTTCAATTTAACCATTATGCACAACTGTTGGCAGGATAGGAGCATGTATCAAGATTTTCTAAAACAGGTGCCTGCAGTCAGGCATCTAAATCTATTGTTAGGGTCCAGAATAAATTGTTTGATTTTTCCAAACTGATGAACACTCATTCACTGTAATGGGAGCTGTTGGGTGTTCAAAACTTTTTAAAGTCAAGTCACTTACATTAGACTCTTAGACTTAGATGTAAACTTAGATTTTCAAAAATAACTTTATTAGGCTTCTATCTTTTTTCTTCTACATAATTATGAAATATCACCTATAATATTTGTTATATATATTTGATTGAAGCTTTATGTACGTCATTCAGCAGCATCACTTCACCTAGACTTCAATTATTTGTTCTCATCTAATTAACACTCATTCATCTTCTGTGTGTGTGTGGGGGGAGGGTTGTTTGTTTGTTTGTTTAATTTACAGAAAAAAAATAGCTCAGATAATTTTGAACACAAAATTTCTGGGTCAGAGAGATGTGAATAGGTCCTGATCTGCAAACATTTCTGCACATGCTTTATTCTGATTTCAACATCAGTGTGAGTAGCAAACTCTGCAGGAATGGGCCTTACTTTCATCACTACTAATAAAAGAAACAAAATAAGTGTTTTTTAACTGTGTTATACAGTCTACAAAGAATAGGTGCACTATTCAAACTAAAAAAAGAAAAACTGGAAATCTTTTTCAGATTATTTTCTGGGAAGGAAAGAGAGAAGGGGGTGAGGAGAGAGATTATTCTGCTGAATATTGCCAGGGATGAACTAGACAGCCTTTTACTGTTTTGTTTTGCATGCACGTGCGCACATACACGTGCAGGCGCGCGTGCACACACCACATTCAATTGCATATTACTTCCTTTCTTCAATCCTGATCCTTTTAAGCTCAATGGGGCTTTTAAGACTCCAGTCCTGTAAAGACTTGTGCATATGCTTTAACTTTATGCTCTAGGACTACTCATAACTTGTGAAGTTAAGGATTTACAGAAGGCTTTTCAGGATGGAAGCAGAGTCAAGCCCTCAGTGATTAGATGGAATTTTATCTATATCAGCTATTAAAAAGTGGTACTCATGTACAAAGATGTCTATTCTTTTCTACACAAGCCGACTTTTCAAAGCATTCAACTGTTGCACTTTAAGATAGTTACAGTCACTGGCTTGTTAGTTCTACACAGATATCTTATTTGTAATCATTAATATGCAGTCAGGAGATGATTAAATGGAGTTGTGATACAATGTGACACTGTATAATAAATGAGAATGGAAAATATGAATTTATAACCATAAATCATGTATTAAAACTTGTGACAAGCTCACATTGATTAAGACAATGTAGAAATAACAAACACTATATATGCCACTTTCATGATGAAAAGAGAACGTTTGCTTTTTAATGTTATGATTCTTATTTCTGTCTTCTACTTCAGGTTCAGTTGTTCTGTTGCTCACCACATTGCAAATGCAGCTGTGACATAACTAATTAATCTAACACTTAATTCCAGTTTGACAGATATCCATCAACCACCTTCCCTCCTTGTTGCACCTCATCAGATTACTTTCTTCCATGTCCCCACCCCTCCACATTACATGAAATCCTGACGCATGGTTTCTTCTCCAAAAACTTTTAAAAATAAAATTAAAACCAAACCGCTGAAATCTTTATTTAGCAAGAGGAAAGATAAAGCCCATTACTAGTTAATATTTCTGTAGCTGTAGTAAATTTAAGCACATGGCTAAGTGTGTGCAGGTTTGGGGCCAATGTAGTTTCACTGAAGTCAATGGGAGTAGTCCACATCTAAAGATATCCAGGTGTTTAAGTCTTCGCAGGATTAGAGCCACAGAATTTCAAGGGTCAAATCTGGAAGGCCATTATCTTGTTTCTCAGTCTAGTATATGTTTCATTAAAGTCTTTAGTAGTTTGCCTGAGATGGACTGCAGGAGTTGAACCTTAAAGATCTTTTAAAGTGAGGTACTTAAACTTGAATTAGATAAAGAATTATGAAATATGCTATAAGGAACAATTCTCTACTGTATTTTTTATGAATGGACTAGATTACCTGCTTTTTAAAAAAAAAAAAATCTTTTATACAAATTAATCTAATTGCAGGACTTTTTTGTGATGGTACTCAGGGGTACTGAGTTCCGGCACTTTTTTTTCTCTTTTGTGATGGTACTCAGGGGTACTGATTACCAGCACCGTTTTTTTTTTCCACAGTGATGAGACCCTGGCTCCTGCTGCCATCGCTGGCGGCCCCAGGTCCCCGGCTGAGTATCAACACTTTTTTTTTTTTTTTTTTTTTTTTTTTTTAAACCAAAAAAAGCACTGTCTAATAGTAACATTGGGTCACAGTCAAGGTCAGGGCCCTTGTGCACTAAGCACTGTATTAACAGAGTCAGCGACAATCTTCAGCCTGAAGAATGTATAATCTGAGATAAACCAGACAAATGATGGGAGAGGAAACAAACATTAACTGATTAAATGACTTGTCAAGGTCACAAACAGAAGATCAATTACAGGGGTCAGAATAAAATCATGGAAGAAGAGGGTTGGAAGGGTCCTCAACAAGTTATCTAGTCTAAGCCTCTGCTCAAACCAGGACCACTCTTAACCAAATCATCCCAGAAAGGGCTCATCTTAAAAACTGCTATGGAAGGTGATTCCACAACCTTCCTAGGTAACTCTTTCTAGTGCTTCACCACCCTCCTAGTGAAAAAGGATGGTTTTTTGTTTTGTTTTGTAATATCCAACCTAGATCTCCCCCACTACCACTTGAGACCATTGCTATTGCCCCTAGTTCTGTCATTTACTAACACTGAAAACAGCCTAGATTCATCCTCCCTGAAACCCCCCTTCACATAGTTAAAGGCTGCTATCAATTTCCCCCTCGTTCTTCTCCTCTGCAGGCTAAACAAGCCTAGTTCCCTAATCCTCTGTTTATAAATCATGTGTTCCAGCCTCTAATAATTTTTGTTGCCCTCCACTGAACTCTTTCCAATTTATCTACATCCTTTCTCTAGAGGGGCTCCCAAAACTGTAGAAAGTACTCCAAATGTGGTCTCCTCAGTGCCGAATAGAGGGGAATAATCACTCCCACTGAGCTGCTAAGAATGCTTCTACTAATGCAGTCCTATTTGCCATTAGTCTTCTTGGCAATAAGGGCACATTGTTGACTCATATCCAGCTTCTTGTCCACTGCAATCCCCAGGTCCTTTCCTAATGAACTGCTGCCCAGTCAGTTGGTCCCCAGTCAGTAGCAGTGCATGGAACTCTTTTGTCTTAAGTGCAGGACTCTGCACTTGTCCTGGTTGAACCTCATCAGATTTATTTTGGCCCAATTTTCTAATTTGTCTAAGTCACTCTGTATCCTGTACCTGTCCTCCAGCATATATACCATTTCCCCCAGTTTAGTGTCATTAACAAATTTAATGAGAGTGCAATCCACCTCATCCTCCAGATCATTAATAAAGATGTTCAACAAAACTGTCCCCAGCACTGACCCATTTGTTACTGGCTGCCAACCAGACATCAAATCCTTGATCACTACCTCTTGAGCCCCTGATCTATCCACCTTATAATCCATTCATTCAACCCATGCTTCTTTAACTTGCTGATAAGAATAATATGGGAGACCATATAAAAAAACTTTGCTAAAGTCAAGATATACCACATCCCCTGCTTTCCTCACATACAAAGAGCCAGTCATCTCCTTATAGAAGTTAATCAGACATGACTTGGCCTTGGCTAAACCATGCTGACTGTTCCCAATCACCTTCCTCTCTTCCAAGTGCCTCAGAATGGATTCCTTGAGGACCTGCTTCATGCTTTTCCAGGGACTGAAGTGAGGCTGACTGATCTGTAGTTCCTCAGATTTTTCTTCACTTTTTTGAAGATGAGCACTAATTTTGTCTTTTTCCAGTCCTCTGAGACCTCCCCTAATTGCCATGAGTTTTCCAAGATAATGGCCAATGATTCTGCAATCACATCAGGCAACTCTCTCAGCTCCCTCTGATGCACAAGTCCATGGGGCTGGACACAATGCATGTCCAGACTTTCTAGATAGACCTGAACCTGTCCTTTCAGCCCTGAGGGCTGCTCACTTCCTCCCCATTCTGCGCTGCCCACTGCAGTAGTCTAGGAGCTGACCTTGTCTGTGAAGACGGAAGCAAAAAAACTATTGAGTACTTCAACTTTTTCCACATCATCTGTCACTAGGTTGTCTCCCTCATTCTGTAAGGGGCCCACACTTTCCCTGACTACTTTCTTGTTACTAACATACCTGTAGAAACCATTCTTGTTACCCTTCAGGTCCCTTTGTTAGCTGTAACTCTGTGATTTGGCCTTCCTGATTTCATTCCTGCATGCTTGAGCAGTATTTTTATAGTCATCTGACCAAGCTTCCACTTCCTGTAAGCTTCCTCTTTGTGTTTAAACTCTCTGATGACTTTGGTTAGCCAATGTGGTCATCTGCTATTTTTGCTATTTTTTCTGCCCATCAGAATGGTTTGTTCTGCATCCTCAATAAAGTTTCTTTAAAATACAGTTAGGTCTCTTGGACTCCTTTCCCCCTCATATTAGCCTCCCAGAGGATCCTGACCATCAGCTTCCTAAGGAAGTCAAAATCTGCTTTTCTGAGGTCCAGGCAGGGTGTTCCAGAAGGGGTGGGGAAGGAGAGGCAAGTGGAGCTACTGCCCTGGGTACTGAAGTTTGGCAGGCCCCACGCCACTGCCCATGCAGCCCTGAGGAGGGGCCACGGGCCAGAGGCTGACCTCTCTGTGCTGCTCCTCTGCAGCATTCCATGCCCACCTTGCCCTGCCCCTGGCTGGTCAGTCTGTTCCAGGGGCAGGGCGGCCTAACCCCAGGCCCTGCAGATCCGTGGCCACATGCCAGCCTGCCTCGCCCCCTGGGATGGATCAGCCAGCTGGGGGCAGGCGGGACAGGCACTTAACACTGAAGAGGAGCAGCGCGGGGAGAGCAGCCTTTAGCCCCAGCCTCTCCCCACCCACAGCGTTGAACAGGGCCCCTCCAGCACCGGAGGCCCATGCCACCCCACCTCCATTCTGGCCTGGGGGGTGGGCTGGGGGCCCCCATAGGGCAATTAGCCCTGGGCCCCGCTCCACCCCCTCCGGAGACGGCCTTGGGTCCAGGGTCCGTATCCTACTGTTCTCCATTTTCCTTTTTCTCAGGATCTTGAACTTGCTCATCTCATGGTCACTGCTGCCCAAGTTATCATCCATTTCTATTTCCTCTATCAATTCCTCCCTGTTTGTGAGCAGTAGGCGAAGAGGAGCATGGCTCCTATTGGGAAACATCTTTAAAGCATCTGACAAAGTGGGATTTTCTCCCACAAAAGCTCATGCGATAAATAAATTTGTTAGTCTTTAAAAGGGCCACAGGACTCCTTATTATATTTTGCTGAACTCGACTAACATGGCTACTCGTTTGGAACTTATAAATATAGCTTGCTCACAAAAGCTCTTCATATTGAATAGGGTTCTCACTTCTTTAAAGTTTACTGGATCAGGACTATAATGTTCAAAATTACTGTAATGTAAATCCAAGTAAATGAATTACTTAGATGTTGCTTTGTTGAGTGATTAAGGAAAGGAAAACAATCACCTATACAATGGTGAATAGTCAAAATTTTGCTTTTTGTGACTATTTTTGCTTCTCAAGTCCAGCTTCTCAAAGATGGAAAAATGTCGATAACATATTTAAATAGAAATTTGTATTAAAATTCCAATGAATATGCATTGATGTTTCATCTGATGTGTGTGTATTAGAAGGAAATACACACATTCTGAGCTAGCTGAATTAAATTAATTTTATAAGTGCATCAACACAAAGCTGTGCATTAAAAAATTAGTTCAGAAAGGAATTTTATATTCTTATACTGTCACTGTCTATATAGCTGTCTGTTTTTTATTCTGCCTATCACTATGATATTAGAGTTCCTATTCCATTCAGTTGAGGAAAAACTAGTTTTGTATAAACATAACTACATCTAGAACTTTATTTTGTTCTTAAACGAAACAAACAAAACAGCAGCCTCTTACTCCATATATCTTATTAATCCTCTGGCTCATAATTAAAGTTTGCATCATTTGTGAATTAAAAACTGATGGTCAGATCCTCAGTAGGTGTCAGCTGGCTTCATTGATTTGAATGAGACAATTTACACCAAATGAGAATCTGGCTTGGAATGTTTAAGTTACAATAGTAGCTGGTGACAATCAGCATCCCTTCAGCAAATGTCGTCTTTTCTTTTTTTTTCTTTTTCTTTTCTTTTCCCCCATCAACATCTTTCAGAATGTGTTGAGAAAGGAACATTTTGTAAAATTTCTTTTTCCTTGTGGAGTAAATAATTGCTCTCCAAGTAGCAAGTTCATGTTCAGAGTATACTGAATGGAAAACATGGACAACCTACTAGCAGTTAAATAATAAAAGTGTTGAAAGTCAGCAGTTTTCTTTTACTGAGAGTTTCATTTTAGTTTGCTGGAAATAAATTTCCAGTGTCATCTCCCTGTGAGGTTAGATAAAATGACTACTCATCAGTTTTGTAGGACAACTAACTACAGTTCTCCAGTGGTCATTCATTGCAATGGCTTGTGTATGCCAACAAAGAACACACATTCTCTTGCAGCACACATTAGAGCTACAGCACGAGAACTGTAGAATCCTTGTGGTAATGTTAGTACATCCTCACCTGATGAAGCACAGTGACAAAAACCTAACATGCTGTGACTTTCCTGGGGCTTGGATTTGAACAAGAACAAGTTGAAACACAAAGAATGGCAGTGTGAAAGAAGGAAAGAATAATTCAAGAACAGAAAGATGATTTTTTTTCCTTCCATAATATAACTTTAGAATTGGATGAAATACATCTAATACTCCATGCGTACTAGAAAGTCTCCCCATGCCTGGATATGAAGGACCTATATTTCTCTTTTGAGTAATCTGAAATGCACTATGTGCTGAACACGATTCACATCATCTTCTTTTTCATGATGAGAAAGACAGTTACATCTATTTGAAATCTAATAGAATAGATACTTCACTGAGTGGTACTTCACATAAAAATAAATAGTAGGTTTCTCTATCTGGGGACTGAAAAATTGAAACTTACAAAATGAGAGATTTTTGAAGATTTTGATAATGTTTTGTAAGTAAAATGATTTCACATGGAATAATAATATTTTATTCACTCATTTGAATGTATTATAAACAGAACAACCCATAACTTTGTCAACATAATACAATGAGTTGATACAGAAACTCTCAGTCCAATTATGCCTGAATTTTGGGGTGGCAGATTTGTTTTGAAAGGCAAATCTAGATCTGCAGTAAAAGAAATAGCACCTATGTGTCAGTTATCTATTGGTTATCTCCCATTATCTACTAGATTATGCTTTCGCTCATGAATGAAGTTAGTAGACAGTGAGGATCAATGTCAGAGTGGAAACTCCACTTGTATTTGTATTTTTGAAATCTATTCTACTAGCTCAACGGTGAGCTGATCAAGTTTTAGCAATAAAATGCTAATACATGTAATAAGCAAGTTGGGTTAAAGACTGGTCTTTAACTCGGCCTGCCCACTCATGTCAAAACTACAGATTGCCTTTTCTGCATTAGGATTGTACTTCACATTAGCTAACTTGAGTTAAGAACACACTCTTCTACATAACAGTGAAGTGAAGGCTAGAGGCAAGATTACTTTTCTTGGGCCAGGGACGCAATGTCTGGCTTGCAATTTCTGTGAAGAGAGCTGCCTCTGTGCTGCTTTCCTCCTACCTCTGCTCAGGGAATCGAGAGTTGCACATTTTGTATATGAACAAATTACTCTGACTCTGTCTCACAGATCTCTCATTCAATCAGAAATCACCCTACAAGGATCTGAATATTGGCTACTGCTTGGCCAAAGTGGCCAAAATATATTTTCCACAAGATATTAAATATTTTATGGTAAGGTTCCCAAACATTTATAAAAGGGCGCAAGACTAGAGCCATTATTTCTGTTGATTCAGCTACTCTTTAAAAGTCAAAGGCTACCTATTTTATTACAATCCAGTATATAATTTGACAAGGATGTTGGTAACCCAGAATATTTTGTTTCAGAAGCCTAACACCATGCATAAAAGTGTTGCTTAATTGTACCAATTGTACTGTGACGATTATACCTATCATACCTATCAACAACTGCAACAAAAGAGCCATTATAGATTTTATATATAACTGTTAAAGGGATTCATAATAGAGTTATATTATATACGTGAATTGCGTGCACTCATTATGCACAGGACCATGCCATTCTGAAGTCTAGGAACATATGCTCGTTCAAAAATGTAACAGCAAAATTCTTATGTGAATACAAATATCGTTGGAAAAAATGAACAGAGCTGGCAGTTAGTGATTAGTAAAGTAAATAGTTTGAATAATTACTAACACAACATTATGTCTATGCTTAAACTGGGAATTTACAGTGAAAATTAACTATTCGGAGTTTGTTTATTTAGATCCATATTTTTTTTTCCTTTTTGCTATCCAGATCAGAAACCATTCTGACAAAGGAATTAAACATGTGCTTAAGGCAGAAATGTCTCTAATGGATGAGCACATCAACACAATAGTAAAAACTTTCATCTTCAAAGCTATGACACAATCCTGTGTGGCAGCTGGTGTCCCTAGAAACCTGCCCTCTCTATTGTCTATCTGTGTGGGTCGGTGCATTATCAAACCTAATGTTTTTAAACACCAGAAAAATCCCTTAAACAAAGAGAAAAAGGGAGCCTCCTTACTATTATTTTGCCAGCTATGTACTGTTGGAGGATTTACCCTAATATATTTCTGGCTATAACAATCTGCTGTTGTCTTACCTCGGATCTCTTTAAACAGTTTTTACAGTTTTCCTGGAAGAGAGTCACATATGTTTACATAAAACTTCCTTTAGTGACTAAATCTCTTAAATCTCTCTATTCTCTGACAAAGACATTTCTAACTAGAAGATACTATAACTGTTGCCTTCTGTGCAGAAGCAGGACAAGCAAAAGATTCCTAATAAGCCAAATTAGTTTTAAAATTACAACAAATCTAATGCTCTTGAAAGAAAAAAAAAGCCTACCAGCCTTCAGACCAAACACTTCTATGACAATTTGTCATCTAATCAGGAAGCATCACAATCTCAAGCAATATATCTTCTGAAACAGGAACAGATATTACTGCGTTCTACTCTAAAATGAAACTAGATAATTGTATTTAACATCAGGTGCTAGAGACACTGTATATAAATCTCCATCATCTGACCTTTGGAACCTTGACTGAAGTTATGGGAGTGGGATAGGGAAATGAATTTCTAGTTACATTCTCAGTTACATAAAGGCCCTTCTCATGTTCTGAAAGTCTAGGAAGAATATAAAGAGTTGGAAATGAGCCCTGAAATTATGCCCCTGCATAGGGAACCTCCTTGGACAATGCAGATCCCCAATAAATCCTCAATATCAGCCTTGTTCCCAGGTATAAGTATGATAGGTATAAGAACAGGTTACATTGCATTATGGTTATCTTCCTTTTTTTAGTGCTTATAAGTGACCATGAGAACCAGAGCATAAATCAGAGCATTCCCTCAGACTGCTGTATTTTAAGCCTAGTGGATTTTTCATGTCTTTGAAGTTGCATGTTTTTATTACTCACTGAATGGGAGTTCCACACCAGCCCTCCAATATGACCATCTAAGCAACTTCTTTAATGCTGATTTATGTGTGTGAAACCTTAGAATTGCCTGTTTTGGTGTTGCCCAAGCTACCAATAAATAGAACACTGAATAGCACATATGGCTTCAAGCTAATGAAAATGGCACTGAGGAACATTAATCACTGACATCCTCAGAGGGTGGATTCTTCTTCCCCAGACTGACTAAAACTCCATCAACCAGAGACACAATTTGCAATCAGCACAAGTAGAACTGTTTCAAAGCCTTGTGGTGTGTTGATTTTCTCCCAACCTTTGTTTTTTTTCATTGAAGAAATTTCAACCAGCTTTAAAAGAAGCTATATTTGATAAATAAATTAATTACTAGGAAATAGTTTAACCAACTTGTGCATTCAAAATATGATTTAATATATACATAATACCATCTATATATAATAGAATTATAATAAATTAATTAATACCATCAGGAATAACATAACGAACCTCTGGTAACACAAGGTGGGTAAGATAATGTCTTTTACTAGATCAACTTCTGTTGGTAATAGACACAAGTTTCCAAGCGACACAGAGCTGCCACTGCTTTTCAGATCTGGGAAAGGTACTAAGAGTGTCCCAGCTAAATACAAGATCAAACATTTAGTGTAGCGTAAGTATTTAGCATATATTTTAAAGAACTATTCAAGGTAAACTGTCCTGTTAACATCCTAGGGCAAAAAGGAGGATTAATGGGTTCCAGATTGCTATAATTAAATCATAAATCCATTGTCTTTATGAAAACCATGATTTTTATTTTTCTGTGTAAGTTCATTTGAGAGCATGCTGCTTGGCTGGTTTCACTCACATAGTTTTCATGGGGGTATTTAGTGCACTGAATGAAATATCCCACATGTTGTGATAGCCTTATATAAACCTCATGGATTTTGAAAGGTATGTTTCAAGGGTGTTGGTCATTGTAGTAACAGTCATGCATCTGCAGGTTTTGCATCTGTTGATCGGGCAGGGTTGGTGGTTAGAGATAGTGGCTTGTTGCTTGAAGGCCAAAAGATATGGTTCAAGGAAGATTTCTTTCATAATGAGGGCCCCATCAAATATGGGTTGTAGTTGTTTGATATCCTATATGGGTTCCAATGTGATGATAGGTGACAACTAGGGGTGTACAATCAGAGGAGGTTTTATTTCTGTATTGAAGCAAATTCTCTTGACGTATTTGGGTGGCCTGTTCCATGATGCAGTCTACTTCTCTAGTGGAATATCTTTGTTTTTTGAAGGTGTTTTTGAGTATGTTAATGTCCCAGAGCACATTCTATGGTATCTGTGTGCTGGGCTGTAGATAACAGACTTGGTGTTTTGGGGGTCAGACTGCTTAAACTCCATCACCGATTTCCACCAAAACTTTGAAAATTACCACCTGTCCATTAAACTTTCTGTGGAATGCTCCCACAGCTGCTCCCATCAACTTCCTGGACCCCATATCAGCTTCAACAACAGTACCCCACAAGAAAATAAACGAGAATGTCATAGATCAACATACCTACTTTCATAGATCCAGAAACCAGACTTCAGTTAAGTGATAAAATAGATCTAATGACTAATGATGTTTGGGAAAAAAAATTAATCTATCACTTATTATTTCTAAACATCACAGTCTGAGCATCTTGTTAGCTCCAAATCTAAAAAGTTTACTTTTTATCTTCTTCCCATCTCCAGAATCCATTCATGGAAATGTAGTTATCCAAGACTCACAACAGCAGAAGGAAGTTCAATGCTGGTAGTATAACTATGCAAGCCATCGGAATGATTTCTAATTTAAGTTTAAAATGTTCCTAAAAAGGTCCTAAATTATTTAATGGTAGGGCTTATTTAATTATATTTGTTCAGTTAAAAGTAAGATTTCAAAGTACAGGGATGTTCAAGGTAACATTGTTTTAATTTTTCCACTTCCCCTGAATGGGATCTGGAAGTTTTCAGTGGAAAGTGTAGGGGGAGCTAATTTAAATAATATGCATACTAGCCAACAGTATCAAGGCAAAGGAACATCAGTTAGACTAAATCTATTTTAAACTCAGATAAATGGCACTGATGCAAGTTATTTTTATACCAGCATGTATGCTAGTACATCAGTATAGCTACATCAGTGCACAGAACCCTATGTAGACAGGACCTTAGCACAACCAACTGAAAAAGGAGGGTAGGGGAAAGACTGAGAAAAGCTCGGCTCTAAATTTTCAAATACTCAATTTCCAACTTGCTTTAACAGCTAGAATCAATATCCAAACAAAGCCTCCAGTCTTCCCTCCCGCTAAAATTTCCTCTCCTCTTCCCTGAGAAAAAGCCTCAGAGAATGAACGGACTTTACAGAAAGATCTGGTAGAGTGGAGGAAAGCAAGGTCTTTCAAGCTAGGAGAGACCAGACCACACAGCAGCCCCAGGACCAGTGCAGAACAGAAGTCTGTTCTATGCCTCTTTTCCAAAACCCTTGGCTCTCACACAACCTGGGGAGCTGTGCTCCTTGACAGTAGATCTAGACCCTGTTCTCTGTTAATTTGTTTGCACTGCACAGCAAATGAGGTTTCAGGAGCCCAAACTCCTTTGACTTATTTTTTATATATACCACTATCCCATATCTAAACATTCCTACCTCACTGTTGTATTAGACACTCTGTGGTATATAAGAGATCTATATTCTGCAGCTGGGTGACTAAAAACCCCCATCCAAAACAAGGAATCAATATCAATATCTCCTCAGCTAGTGTCATGGCTTCCTTTGGAGTTTGTGCTAGCTAGAGAAAGGCACTCAAGTATAATATAAAGGCATCCCCTCACTCCTGGGACTGAGTCTGTTTCCTCTTCCATAGCAAGAAGAGACATTTCATCCCCACCTTAGGGTTTTGAGATCTTTGGCTGACAAAGTTTTAGTCTTTCTGGTGTGGAAAATTAAAATAAAGATTTTTTTTTAAATGCTGTCCTCCATATAATCTTTGTAATTATGATGCTACCTCCCTAAAAATTCTTTTGCCCTTTTTTCATTTTCTCATTGAACCTCTGTCAATCATGGTTGATGGTATTTGTCAGTAAATGTGTTGATAGATCTGAAAGTGTGTGAAAGTGAAATAATGTAGTAAACTGTGGAGTTTGCCTTGTTTGAAAATCTTTAAACAGACTGATTTTCAAAACATAGAGATAGAAAGTTAGTATCCTAAATAAGTGGTTGGGTTTCCAAAAGTACTGAGTACCCAACAACCAGTAAAGTAAATGCGTGCCCAGAAAAATCAGGCCTCTTATTTAAAACCCTAAATATGGACAGAGGAGACTGGAAGTATTTTTAAAGACCTGGGCTCTAGATATCCCTGGCCATTAGATGATTGGTGCAGATCATTGGTGGAGATGTTAGATTCCATTGGGTTTGTCAGGAACTACTCAATAAATTCTAAATGATGGTGCATTTACTTTCATAGTTTAAAGATTTTTAACAGAATAGTGGAGTACTTTAATGAGAAATCTACAAGGTTAATGATATTTTACATTCATGATTTGACTTTAAAAATAAATTATTAAATCAGGTTATAAATCTCATTAAAATCTAATGTCATTCAGCAAATCTGCCTAGTATATATAATTTGGAAAATTGGATTTCACTTTAACAGGTCTATGTACAATATTTCAAGTTAATTACAAAGGCTAATTTTTCCAAAATGTAATGCTAGCTTACAAAAGCTGCCCCATGCTGCAATCAGAATTGAGTCCCTAAGAGACCGGATTAAATAACTAGGCATCAACACCATTCAAATCAATAAAACAAACCTCCCCTGTACTAAATATTAATTCATGTCTTCACAAATCACAAGGGGTTCAACCTTCAGAATAGCATTCAATGTACCTAGGAGAATAGCAAAAGTAATGTTGTTTTTTTTAATCCACTTCTGCACCCAGAATAAATCAGAATGGCGTTATGTTTCTCCTTTTCTGCCACCACCCTGCACCTTGATTTGCTCTTTAACATTTCTCTAGTGAGGATCACTGGACACCACTCTAGCCATGCTCCAGATATGCACCTTACAAAGCAATGGTGTACAGCTCATATAACTGGCTCTCTGTCTGACAAGTGTTTGCCACACACTGGAGGAATCATTAGGGCATATTTACAGCAACTTTGGCATCTTCTCTATACTCCTGACATAGTACAAAAGGAACTAAAGAGACTGGAGGATTTGGCTTATGAAAATTAGAGCCAAATATCTTCAGCTATGCTTCTCATTAGATTTTGAAATTAGGAACAAAAGATCCAAGGGCACCATTCATGTAGCCCAAACACATGCCACTATTGATGTCAATGGCTGCATCTACACTGCTGCCTTAGGTCAACCTAAGGATGCTTAAGTCGACTTACAGAACTCTGCGTCCACACTGTGCACTTAAGTCGACTTAAGCGCTTCCTTAAGTTGACTTTATAACACCACCTTTGAAGGTTGACTTAAGGCTTAAGTTGATCTTATTAAGTCAACTTAAGTCGACTTAAAGCCAGTGTAGACGGGTTGCCTACACTACAGGCTCTGTTATGTCGACTTAACAAGGTTGAAAAGTCAACCTTGTTAAGACGACTTAACAGAGTTGACGTAACTTAACAAGTGTAGACATAGCCAATGGGAGTACCACTCAGAAATCTTGATGCAATTGCCACTGAAACAAAGTAATGACACTCATTGACTGCAGTGAGGGTTCCATTACAATGTTTAAATTCCAAGATGCTGCACAGTGCTCTCTGGGAATTCCTCATTCTCTTACTCCTTTGTATGCACCAGCTCTCCCAGAAAGACTTGACCTCATATGTTATAACATGGCCATACAATGTTTTGGATATAGATATAGATTCCACCCCACACCCCCAAAAACTCAAAAATTTACCATGGAATGTTTCAATGAAAATGAACTTATTTTCATTTTTGTCAAAATTTTCAAATGGAAACGTCTCTATTTTCCCAATGCATTCTAATGTAAACATATAAATTGTTTAGAAGCCAGTGTTAATATTTTTTTTAAATGTTTTGCAGCTAACTCTTATTTGAAAATACCTGGTCACTTTTATTTTTTCTTCCAAAGAAGTTGCAATCTGATCCCCAAAGTTTTATTGTATATTGTGAATGAAAACAGTACACAAAAAGTGGAGAAAAAAACTACATTTAAAATTGCAAGATTGATTGATTCCAAGGTCATACGGGACAATTGTAATCATCTTGTCTTAGCTAGTATAAAGCACAGGTCATAAAAATCCCTCTATCCCCCCATAATATCTAGAGCATGTTTTTTGGGGGAAATCAATCTAATCTTGATTTACCATCATGACCCTTGATAAAATGTTCCAGTGGTTAATTACACTCACTGTTCAAAATACCCAATCTGAATGTGTCTAGCTTCAACTTCTAGCCATTGGCTCATGTTTTACCTTTCTCAGCTAGACTGAAGAACCCATTATTAAATATTTGCTCCCCGTGTAGGTACTAATAGACTCTGATCAAGTCCCTCCTTAATCTTTGTTAAGCTAAATATATCAACTTTGTTGAGTCTATCACTATTAACTATGTTCTATAAACCATACAAGGTCTAAAGAGCATTAATTCCCCTCTCCCTATATCTAGAGTATCCAAATTTTAAAAATAAAAAGTTATTTCTATACAGTGGTATATGAATGAGACCACCAAATTAACACAGAGCTTTTATTTCCTTTGCTAAATAAGTTCTAAGCCTGAGCTAAATCGATATACCAAAGAATAATTTAATGAAAAGATGACAGAAATTGTATTTTCTTGTTTTTTTCAAAATAAATTAATTCACAAGGTGCTTTATCTTGTTTAAAACTTGTCTATGCCCAAGAGATACCAGAGAATATTCTTTAATGTGGAAAAATAAACTCAGTGCAGCGCAGAGATAGGCTTAAACAACACTGATAAATCAAATTTAAACATCAATACTTTTTAGCATTCCTTTAACTGCACTCTTCTTACAGCTAATGAAAACCTTAGAGCAGTTCTCAGAGCCCCAGCATTATTGATTACAAAGTACCATAATCTGCTTCTTGAAAACCTGCTTTACACAAGTATGTAGAGGTTCATATTTTCCATCTCCCAGAAAAACTAATAATAATTGTAAATGAACCAAATAACCCCCTACTGAGATGCCATTTTCACAGCAAACAACATAATCTGTAATAAAGTTCGAGAAAAGCGCTATGAACTCTGAGTAACAGCAGCATTTGTTTTGTTAACTAGTCTTCGTACAAAAGGAAGGTGTAACAATTGTAATTGTACATCTGTCTTGTATCTCGGAAAGCTTCCTTAATAGCAACGGGGGCTGAAAAGCATAACTCCTGACATCACAATCACAGTTTATGTCTATGCTGACTTCTAAACGGATTCATATTAAAATAAAGGCCTTCTTTTACAGTGCTTACTGGGAAAAAAATTCCTATTGATTCCTGTCTGCCCAGGTAAGGACTGCAGGATCAAGCGCTTCTAGTCAAATCTTGCTTGCTTTATTTGCAGAAGACCATCTTTGGTGAACCTTAAGGATTTTGTGAGGAAGGTGATTGGATTTGGACCTCCATACATAATCTTAAAATAGACAAACATTGTGTTTTAGCAAAAGGCTAGTCAGTAGTTTTATGTGGTATCCATCATGGTCTTTTCTCTCTGCTATTTGATGTTACTTTATATTAAAGTGAAGTCACCTCTCTTAATCTAATCAATCATGCCATTTAAGTGTGTATATTGAAAAACCAATGATGAGTATCCATAATGTACATTACATTAACAATAACAGGAGTTACTTAAATACCTGAATTAAAGAGAAAAATAAAATGCATTTTGATAAATAGAAACATATCCTAACTTCTCCTGCATTGTCTTAACTAACCAGCCAATCTTCATCACAGAAAGGGGAAATCCCTGAGTGTGTAGAGCTGGCATAGTCTGCTACATCAACCCTTTGTCCCTTTAGCACCAGATGTAAAGGACATATCAGGGAAGGAACATGACCAGAGCACTACAGATGAGAGCCATGACCAGCTGGTAACATTTACAACAGCTTTATATCTGCTGGATCAGAGTGTTTCCCTCAATCCAGATTTTGCAATTAACAAAGCTCGGTTGGGCTCAATGATTAAGAGCATACTAGTAAAAATGTTGAATGTCTGCGTTTCTGGACTCCCCAACTTCTGAATACATCAAACAAGAATAAATTTGACAAGTAGACCAATGAAAAGAACTTTTTTTCCTTACTAATTTAAGAGGCAAGTAACTAGTCTTGCATAGCAGAATTCCCAAATAGCATGGATCCTGAGGAAGAGGATGCTTGTTCTATCATAGGAACCTGTGGCTGGAGCCAGCTAGAGCATCATTACAAACCAAGAGAAGTTCTCTAAATTTATCAAGTGTGCCCTAATGTCCAGCCAGGATAAAAAATTCCCTCAGCAGTTCCAGAATAGTGGTAACTTCAAAATGGTTTAATGACCTCTTTCTCTTGGCCCTCTCTGGTCTGCTAAGGAAATCTCCAGCACTTCTGAGCATCTGGGACACAATTTTTAATTTCCTCTGTTTGTATCCCAGAAATATTCTGTGCACACTTTCTATGGATTACTGAGGAATTGTATGTGGACTCAATTCCATAAAATTTGAGCTTCAAAAGATAAGTACAATTTACAGGCTTATAGAAATATGAGAACAGTAAAAGAATCCTGCCCAAAATGTCCCCACATGAAACAGGTATTAGTAATAACTCATAATTATATAGATGTCCTGATCCTATAAATCAATATTCAAATAAGCAATTGTATTGAAGTTAAGAATTCAGAGACCACCTGTGGGGGGAAAAATATCAACCTGAATACTATCCTGGACAGACTTTATTTAATGTTTCTTTTTGTGTTTTTTTTTCCTCCACTATCATGATTATGCTGAAATAAAAACAGTAAGTTTCATTAGTTGTATATTGTTAAAGGGCTCTAGTGGTCAGAAACCCGTATCTTTATATACAGGAGTGATAACCAGATTTAAGGGCTGCCCAGAAATTACCTAACACATTTCTAGTGACTTTTCAAGACCCATCCGCCTCTTATAATATTGAAACATGCAAAAATAAAGAGCTACCTATCCCCTGATGTCTGACATAATTTATGAACAGTCCCTTATCTGAACAACAATTTATATGAACTCCTTCAGTGTCAATTAAATGGTCCTGATGCTGACTGACTGAAATTAGAGCAAACGTATGGCTTGTGTCTATACAAATTCTCCAACTAAATATATGTCTTTACAATAGAAATAGTTAAATAGTAACTGGTGAGCATTATAGGTAAAATCCTGGCTTCCCTGAAGTTAATGAGACTTTTGCTGTAGATTTCATTGGGGCCAGGGTTTTATTTTATTTTATTGGCAGATATACACTTTTTGTACTCTATGCAAACATTCCTGAACCAATTGCAAATTTTCTGAACATATCTGGTTCCTGATTTCAGGTACATCTTCTAAAACCAAAACCATTTGAATTTAGTGGCACTATACCAGATATATACTGTTTTAAAAAAGATGAAAATCTGTCAGTCTCCTTGTTGTTAAACCCGCTTCTTTCAATGGCTGGTTGAAAGATACGTTAGTCTTCTTTAGCACTGAACATAAGTACATAACACTCAGTACTTCAGGTTTTCCCCCAAATAGACTAAGGTGTATTTGGTGTCCTAATTCCCTCAATTTTCATTCATTCATTCATCTTCACTTTTCCTTTTTACTAGATTTGAGTTGTTTTTTAGAGAAACATTAGATGAAATTCCATCAAATTATATTTCTTCAGAATGTTTCACTGTGAACAGTGGCAGTGGAACATAAAATTATGATGCTGAATAAAGCTTATTTGGCTTTCACTTTTATTTCATTTAAAAGAGAAACTCTTGATTAGATTTCTTTAAAAAATGGGGATATACATTGAGTTGCCATGGGTTTGACTGTCAATGGCACTAAACTATGTCTTGTTCTCACCACCACCAGTGAAATATCAGAATATCTATAATAAATCCTGAATCCAGGCAAGATCAAAGTGGTATTGATTGGAAAAAGGAAGTGCTTTACAGAACCAGTCAAGATTTTGCTTCACCCTCCAGTGAAGACATGAAGCCTCTATTCAAAATGGTACAAATGATTGCTCTAAAAGGGCAATCATTAGAGCCCTGCAAATCTGCGGATATTTGCTTTATATTCATGGATATCTATCTACTTCTTGCAGATGACAGATCAGATGGTCATGGAGGTTGAGACCTCTGTGACTTCTGTGATAGGGCTGGAGTAGATGCCAGCCAGGACTGCAGCTGGAACAGCTGATCAGCCCCTTCTGCCCACCTAACCTATGAGCTGTTAAGGCAGTAGGCAGAGTTTACCATCTGATCAGCTGTTAGTCCGAAGGGTGGGGCCAATCACCTGGCAGGGCTCAACAGCTGATCAGGAGGTGATGCTTATCAGCTGTTTGGGGTGGCAGGGACTCAGGGTGACAAGTGTGTGTGTGTTGGGGGTGGGGAGCTGCTGGCTTCAAAACAACTGATGTGCAGATTCAGCTAAATCCAAAAGAGGGAGGGTGGATTACAGTCCAGTAAAAGTTTTTTTTCAGTGGATGCAGATCCATATATTTGTATCCTTGTAGAACTCTAGCAATTGTATTAAGGAATTATACTTAGTGGTGAGTAGGCTTAGAGCTCTTGTCTGTGGAAGGCTAATTAGCAGCATAACCCTTACAAGAGGCTGCTTTGAGGTGAACTAGTTAAATGAATAATAAATGGTGGTCTTCTGAATTGAGTTTTGAAACCTGAAGCCAAAGCACATTGGTAATGCTGTATAAATGTGACAACAGAGTTCCAAACAGCAGCTTGGAAAATATCCAGAATGAGCATATTTCTTACGCATGCTGCAAAAGATGCTTTGAATCTACTGAAGCATGATCTTAGATTATTAAACCAGGGTATTACAGATCTGCGTACAAAACCTAATTAGAGCAAAGCGTCTGTGTTTTGGATTTGTATCAATATGGCTCAAAGTTAGGGGATTTATTAAAGACTGTTTCAGATGGTGATTATTTATTTTAAAATATTAAATTTTTCACGGAGTGAGGTGATATTCTCACAGCATTCAAGTTTTTAAAAAAATAGGATGGGGGCACAGAAACTCCTTTATTCTTTAAGGAGAATCAGCCATCCAAGCCTGGCTATCATTTGTTTTCATTTCTGATGGTATTGCTCTGAGCAATATTGTTTTTACAGCTACACTGGAGAGAATATTTCCTTAATGTTTCAGAAGGCATATACACACTAAATTCAAGTCCCAGAATTAGATGGCAACCTAGTGCCCTTTAATAATCACATACAAAAGGCTCTTATTTAAATGCCACAAACTTTTTTTTATAAACAAGTTTTAAACAAGGCTAAGTGAACTAACATTTGCACTACTATTCGGAAGGCCATTGTTTCAATGTACATTTTTTCCAACATAGACTTTATGTATGTGAATGTGTATGGGAAAACAGATGCATAAAAATTGTTAGAAATAACAAAGAAAATGATGGGGGTTTAATTCAAATGATTATTTACAACTACTACTTGCTGCCTTTAACTAGTTCTAGTCCATACACAGATAGCCAATGTTCATCCGTGCTTAAACAAAACAAATTGGCCCACTAACTGGAAAAAATTCTAGGGCAAAAGATAGCAAGAAACAAAATATAAAGACATAAAAAGGATACCAAGTCAACTGATTCATTGTCTGTTATTAAAATCAGATTACCTTCCCACAAAAATTGGCCTTGATATTTGATTTTTAGAAAGACTCAAAACACCAGCTGGAATTAAAGCAGTTAACCTGCATAAGAACTGAACTAGGCTCCATCTTCCCATCTCCTTCTGTGAGTAACTTTACCTGTATTTCCTTTTGACTCATGTGCAGCCAAGGATAACCCGATCAAAATGAACATTTTCACGGTGAAAATTTTGATGTTTCGTACCGTATTTGTATAGCTATCACCATGCCAGAAGCAGAGGCAGCCTTTGGCTATTAGGGGCCCTATCTGAAGGCCCATTGCAGGGACCCCTA
The DNA here is from genome assembly GCA_007922175.1 of Pelusios castaneus. Classification (NCBI taxonomy): domain Eukaryota; kingdom Metazoa; phylum Chordata; order Testudines; family Pelomedusidae; genus Pelusios; species Pelusios castaneus. The sequence continues at coordinate 18,551,359 of ML685783.1, forward strand.
GAGGCCCATTGTGTGGCCCCGTCTGTATCCCCCCCCCAGCGCTGGTCCCCATCTGCAGCCTCAACCCCAGCCCCAGCTCCCCACCACCATCCCTGCTCCCGACCCCCCGCCCCGACACCCCGTGGCCCTGGCCGCACTGCAGTCCCAGCTCCCTGCCACTGGCCCCAGGGTCTAGCCCCTCCTCCTGCTGCTGACTGAGGTAGATGCAGCTTTTCGGGCCCCTTACTGCTCGGGGCCCTACGCGTTTGCCTGCTTCACCTACCCCAAAAGCTGCCTCTGGCCAGCAGTGTTAACCAGTTCAACATTCTCCAGGATATACCCAGTTGGTGAAAAGCACTGCAAAAAATAAATAAATGGCAGAATCTCCCCTCTGTTACACCACTCTTTATATTGATTGAGTCAATGGAGTAATGCTGGCATACTACTGATATAGCAACTCGGAAAATTGGGCCCATAGATTTAAAACATGCCAAATGCCCTGTGTGCATCGAGGCACTTACTAACATTTTGAAAAACTTTCAGACACACTGGATGCAGCATGAACAATACATTCATGAAACCCATTTGGAGGGCAATTCTTTAATACCACTTCTTTCCAGTAATAAGAAATAGGTGGCATTTTTAATCAAACTATTTAAAATCCTTTCAATTTATAATCCCATTTTTCTCCTCCCAATATAAGTTTTGTTTCTCTCTCCCTTTCTCCTCCCCACCAGTGCTCACACATACAGCATTGGGTGTGTTCCAATGCCTTGCTTCTATAGCTTCCAACCTAGACTGCTCACAAACAGCCTCCAGCAAGTCACTCCCCTCCATGTGTGTGCTGCAGGCATACCTTGGCTCCCACCAGCCTTCATTATGTTGCAGGGTGTCCCCGACACATCCTCAGTCCTAGATCTTCCCACATAAATGTATGTGCTGTATTGCCCAGCCCTTTTCTGGACAGCACAAATATGTTAAATCCATTATTCCTATAAAGGAATAATATGCCATCTTATTACTGTTAGCAGTTATCCTCACACTTCAACTTCAACACACTGGATTAAATAAAACAAGTTTATTAACAACAAAGAGAGAGATTTTAAGTGAGTACAAGTAATGAGGCATAAACGTTTTTAAAAAATGATTAAAAAAAAGGTAAAACATTTACTGGTACTTAACGAACTATATTAGATTCAAAGCAGAAATTCCTTACCATATGCTTTTAGGGGTCTTACTGACAAAATTCTTTAAGTCAGGACCCCTGGCCCAGACTCCAATGGCTGTTTCCTTTGTCTTTTTAGTGCAGAGAATGTAATGGGCAGGAAGAGAAAGAAGGGTGCCTGTTACTTCTTTTTTTTTTTTTAGTCCTGTCTCCCTTCGGAGAAACATTTCCAGCTGAGAATGAGATGACAGGCAGCCTGCGTGGAAGGAAACTTCATGCAGTTTTTTGCTAAGATGTAGCTTTTTGCCACTGCTCCCTTTCCTGCCAAATGGCCACTTAGCAGGTAACGGTCCATCTGCCTGTCTGAGATGTCAGTTTGCCCTTTGATTCTGATGAACCTATTTAGCCACTCCCCAGACTTCTCTGGAAAACATACATGTAATCACAATCTCAGTTTCTGTTTAACTTCATATATAACACTGCTACACATATTTTGCCATGATATTATTGATGATGAAATTGAGTTTTTAAATGATAGCTCATAAAGCATTGCTGCTACAAACATAATTACACTAGCATGCACGGTGTGAATATAGAACTATTGTCTGTCATTTCAACACGTAAGCATGGTACGTTTTTCACCAGAACATTAAAATATATTTTTAAAAGGTAATATTGGTATGCACATACATGATTATGTAACAATTCATATTTTATGATCACTGTAATTACTCTTTCTGCTTTATTTTTACAAGTCATTTAATGCTTTTCAGTCACAATTTTTGGTTTAAAGTCTACAAACAGTTCAGAGCTTTTCAAACAGGAAAGGGTATATGTAGCGAGGTCCAATTTACTAAAAAAGAGCAGAATATAAAAATATCGTAACCCATGCAGTTTAAATGAAATCTTGACAGCTGCTATTCACAAGTATTGCTGACATGGTTTATATTCTATTAAAATTCAGAATTACTGCATTTTCATCACTTTCTAGTTCCACAGCTGGCATTTCATGTTGTCAGCATCCTGTGATTTACAAGACTGCATGTAGTGTAAAAATGTTGTTTTAAATGGACAATTTCATAAGCATGTTTACTAATTAATAGGCTGTGGCAACTTAAAGATTAAACATACCGTATGTTCCAAAACTAGACTGCTTTATGTAAGAAAAAAAGATGAATCTAATAGCTTGAGTTTCATTAAACTTTTATGAAAATCACTTGGAAAACAAACATTTCTATGCAAATTTAGAAACAATGGTTTAATTTGTGAAGTAACACCATCCCGTATTTTTCCAATGGCACAAGAGCAATGTAAAATACATGAAAGATGATACTGATATCACTACTTCAGTATGTAGATGCTGTTAACGAGATAGTGCATGGAGTCTTAAAAATAAAGCAAAGTTTCTAATAATGTTTATAATGGATTAATTATGATATTTAATCAAGTGATATAAAGCAAGTCCAGCAGAAAAATGGAAAAGATTTGTGCCATGAATATTCTTCTTCTGAGACCTGTAGAAATTATGTAAATCTCTGAGAATTAAGTCAATATATTATACACTGAATAGAACACCTCATATCTTATCTGAGTCTAAGGGAAAGGGTCCTCAGAGCATGTCCCCATGTTCCTCCAGGGGGTCTGCCACTGTAACCTGTGGTAAATCTGCTAGCTCAGTCTTCTATGCTGTGAACCTGAATGCTAATAAACCCTTCTGACTTCCGCATTGGCTAACAATCCCTTCTGACTGGAAAGCAGAGTGCTGGGCCCCTGGGCCATGGAAGAACTCCCTGGGACCCTCCTCCCCCTTTCCGCAGGGGAAGGGGCTCGGACAGAGGGAGTTCCCAGTGGGGATTAACAGAGAGCTTGCAAGATACTGCCAACATTTGATTTCTAAGTCCTGTAATATAAGACTTCAATACAAAAAATGTTTATGCATATATGTAACTTTCAGCATATGAATAGGCCCTTTGAACTCAGAGGGATTAGTTGTGTACATCATCTTGAAAATTTTGAATTGTTTGCAGGAATACCAGAATACTAGTACCAGGTTTGTCTGTTCTCTCATACACTGGTCACTTGATAGCCTGTACAGAAACTTGTAGGTAAATTTCTGAGTCTACTAAAGAAAAATGTTGTTTTTTATGCTTATAGGTGGTGGGTTTTTTTTTTTAATAGTTTTAAAAAATGTTTGTTGTTAACACAAGAGGATTCAATTTTATAAAGCTTTCACATCAGCAGCCAAAATTAACTGAATGTCTGGACAAAGTTTAAAGAGACCATATTGGCTAAGGTTTTGGCTACATTTCTTCAAATAAAAACAGCAGCAGTGCACAAGACTCCTCTTTTGTTTTGTTGAACTAGACTAATATGACTACCCCTTTGGAACTTCACAAACCTTGGTTACAAAAGGATGATTTACATCAAGAAAAATCTTTATTTCTTTCTGGTGCTCTGACACTTTTATAAACAGAGGGAGGAATTTAGGAGTTACGGTAGCCAGAGCAGATCAGTGCAGATGTCCATCTAGGCCATTCACCTGTCTTTGAGAGTGAACATTTCTAGATGTCTCAAGAAAAGTGCAACAGATCCCAAAGGTGACCATTATAGAGTAACCTCGCTATAGGGGATGCTTCTTCTTAACTCCCCACCTCCCGTCAATCAGTTAGTGATGGGCCCTGTGAATTCTTCTAGCATAGCCTTGCATAAGCATAGTTAGATGATTAGTCGTACTATTTACCGTATCTGAAAATGTTCAGAGGAACCTGACAGTATTCAGGTGACTGTTCATAAAACATGAATTGGGGGTTGTAAACAGTGCAGCAATGCTTTTCTTTTTTTTAATACTGATCTCTCTCTACCTAAAATCATGTTACAACCTCTTCGTTTCTTAGTCTTTCACCCTTAGATCAGTTTTAAAAATTATTTTATCTAATTAATTAATTATTTATCTAATTAATTAATTATTATTATTTATCTGCAAGTGTGCCTACAATTAAAGGAGAAAAATAAAGTATCAAGTATTCTAGCTACTCAGTCAGGCTAGTTTGAGAGGAGTGAAAACACCCACCCGGTCTCGTGTCTTTTTAGATGTGATGGTGGTACATCAGATGCCAACCCTTGTCAAGTCTGTTGGCATCAGTAGAGCACTGACAGATTCCTAGCTGGAAATGAAACCAGCTCACTTATATATTTTTCATAGACTTTATAGCCCGAAGAGACGATCATGATCATCAAATTAGTAGTCTGACCTCCTCCACATTGTAGGCCACAGAACCTCATTCATCCACTCCTGTAATAGATCCCAAACCTCTCGCTGAGTTACTGAAGTCCTCAAATCATGATTTAAAGACTTCAATTTGTATAACTATTGTTTAAGATAGATGTTAGACTTGTAATGGTCTGCTCAGTGTTCAGTCTTAATAAAATGCTCATAAATTGCTTTATGCATGAATCTTACTTGTAATGTCTGTGTTCCATGCTAAAATGGGAAAATACAAATTTTGTTTTTATAATTGTAAAAATGCTTGCTCTGAGCTTGGGAATTTAGTGGGAAGAGTGGCTCACTCCACCCATCCAGAGGAACTATCAAAATTAAGTGAGTTATCCTAGGACAGAAGTTCATTAATTCCCCATCTACTCATGGAAATTTATGTGCAGAAAGCCCATTTATTTGAATGCTGGAAAAGGGAAATAAAAATAGGTAACATGATGATTTTTCATCTCTTTGCTGTTTGAACTCTCGGAAGGGCTGGAACTAACTAACGTTAACAAAAATAAAAAAATTCCAAAGGGGTAGCCGTGTTAGTCTATTGTAGAAAGACAACAGAGTCCTGTGGCACTTTTAAAGACTAACAGGTTTATTTATCGCATGAGCTTTCATGGGAGAAAATCCCACTTCGTCAGACGCTTTGAAGATAGGAAAGTTACACAGTGGTAGGAAATTAAAATAAAAAATTAAAATAAATTAAAATAAATTAAAAAATAAAATTAAAATAAAAAAACCAGAGATTGCTGAGTGCGAATCTAGGTTAAGCCCTAAAAAGACATTCAAATGATGACAGATTACTGCATCTGTCACCTTTTGAATCACAGACTTTCACTCATTTGTGTATTATGTTTTTGCTTCCTTCCTTGTCCCTAGTTAATAAACCTTTAGCTAGTTTATTACAAGAATGGCTACAGGCATCTTCTGTGGTCTGAGATCTAAGATGCAAATTAATCTTGGGTAAATGACTAGTCTCTTGAAATTGGAAGCAACCTGAATATATTGTTTGGTTTTGGTTTGGGGCGACTAAGTGCTTACTTGGATGGCAAGATAGACTGGAGAACACAAAGGAACTGTCTAGGACTCTTCTGCAAGACTATTACAGTGATCTAGGGGTTCTGTTGTTGTGTTTTGGTGAAATCCAATTATAGACGATAATACCAGTTTGGAGTTTCTGCCCTACTTTTGACAGTCTGAAGTGAGATTGGCAAATTCAGTTATGATCCATTCTGGACAGTGAGAAACTGAAAACATAAGGAAGGTCAATATGCAAGATAAACAAACAAGATGGTATTAAGAAACTTGAAAAAGAGAACAAAGAGTACACTGAACTGCATAAAGAATTATCATGATTTATAACTATGCTTCCAGAAACTGAAATTAATATATAGTTGGTTTTCAACTTTAAAAACCCATATCTTTAAAGACAGTGTACCATCTTCATTGGAAATTGATGGCATCCTTCCCTCTTTCTGAACTGGAAATAAGCATCATATGAAGAGCTAAACTTACCCAACACATATCCCTCCTGGATATGTATGTTTCCACTAAACACTCCATTATAAGTAATTTTAAAATGATTTACCACTTCTACTACTGCCTGAATTCCACCCAAATGAGGTTGGTGCCAAAGTAGGGGAAATATATTTTTAAAATGTACTTTGTAATTCCAGCTGACCTTAATATTGTGACCACAGTGAATATTCTCCAGTATTACAGTTAAATATTTTTGGCTAGAAAATAACATATACTTTGATAATTGCAGTTACTGGCTGATACATTCAACCCTATCAAACTTTCAAGTAGTTTCAGGTCGTTTGTCAAATGATTGAAATAGAAACTTGTGTCCTTTCTTTTCAGTTTTTTAATGAACATAAAGCCTCTTCCCTTCTCTCACTTAAACTCACTGTAGCCACATATTTGACTTTAAATGCCTTTCTGTGCCTTTTTATTGCACATGTTCAGATATTTTATTGTTTGAAAAGATAATGTATCCAATCTAACATGACATTGTTGGTAGGTAACCCAACTTGCATACGTGCACTGCATGTTATGGGCACAACCTTGGAGCATACAGTAGAGAGCGCACACACCTGCAGATGCAGACTCTACCATTGAGACCTTTACTCTGTGAAGAAAAATGGCCTTCAGTTGTTACAGTGATGTGGGGGGTATGTTGAAGTCTCACAGTTGGAGGAGTGGGTCTTCAGGCACATTGTTCCATTTTAGGTCCATCTCTGCTCTGAATGTGCATACTCTTGTCTTTTGGAAAGAAAAGTAACTTCACTTATGAAATAATGCACTCAACTTTTGCCTTTGGGCATCATGGGCTTGAGTCAAAGACCACTGAAATTAATAGAAAGATTCTATTCACTTCAGGCCCCATATCATTAGCTCGGTATATTTTCTACCCCAGAAGCAATATTTTACTATGTTGTTGCTTGACAAATGATGCACTAGTTATGAGTAAATAACAGAGATTAATGCCTTCAGTTTTGTAGGAGGATCACTGCAAAATTGATACAAACCAGGTACATGTGCTCATTTTCTGAAGAAATCTTGTATAGTGCATGGCGAGCCTTAATTAAGGCCAAGGCCTCAACCAAATCCTTCAGGTTACATTCAAGGGGTGAGTTATACTTTTATGGAATAGTCTGTAAGTTCTTCTTCTGTTATGCCCTCCTCCATCCCCTTTTAGCGTTCAGAGCTCCAGCTCTGTGCTCACTGCCTCTCATAGCTGCATATCCTGGATTTGTTACAACATGAAAAACTTACAGCCCTCAGGCTACCAAACTCCGCCTTTCTTCTCAGCACTCCTCCTCCTACAGCACTCATTGCTTCACCTCTTCTGATTTTCCATGGGCTTCTGTGTCTTATTCTGTTTTCACTCTCCCATTCACGTCAGCAATTGTCTCAGTGGTGGAATGGCTTACTCGTGTTGACTGCCTGTTTTCTAGGTGGTCTCACTTAGTCTCCCCCACCCCTTTTAAAGGCACCATGATGATATAAGTAGCTGTTGCCAAATCTTCACTGCTTCTGCCACTGAACAGTTTCTGGCCAGCCAGTTTATTCAATTGCCATGTCTTCTACACCTAGATTTCCAAGGTCAGTTCCTCTGTGTTTGAATGCTTGGGAGCAATGAAGGGGATGGATATTTTCAGCAAAAAAAGTACTTTTTCTTTCCATATTCATTGGATTTCTGCTTTAGAAACAGATGTTCCAAATTGATTTCTGACTGTCAAATGGATGAAAGGTAAGTTCAGATTCTGGTATTTAGAAATGTGCTCTCAAGTGGATGAAACTGTGTCAGACCTTTTCTAAGTTGGATAACAAACCAGATAATCCTTGACTCCTGAATCCTTTTATTATCTCAACTGTATCCCAGTCCTTCAAAAGAAGTCCCCAACCTTTAAAAGTCTATCTATTTAAATGCATTCTGGCTTCTTTCTTCCAAGAAGTTGGCAGCCCTTATTCTATACTCTTTTGTACCAAGCCATGCTTGGTAAGAAAATAAATATTCCCAACAGATGTTGTTTGGAGAAATATTCCCTATCAGAGAGGGCTAAACAACTAGACAGGCAGATATATGAATTTACTGCTAGAAAGGATCATCTTACCATTCTTTAATGACCATATACGGAGAGAATGTGTCGTCTTTCATAGATTTTAAACAATGACTTCATATTCCTTTGCTGTAAATAGGGGCAGGTCTTCACTGACTATGGCATATTCATCTTCCAAATTGACTGAGTGGGTTTGTGAAGACCCACTTAGCTGATCAGGAAGCCAATCTTGTAAGACCACGCTCACAGAAGAAGTAGCACTGAGTAAGAAGGAAGGCATTTCCCTCAACTGAAGAGACCACAGTAAGTTGTCAGTGGGCAGTCAGGGAGATACGCAAGTTATTTTTAATTCTTTGCCTATCTCCCCTTGACTGATGCCAAAATCCCGCCTAGGTATAGACTTGCCCAAAGACTCTAAGGAGAGGAAGCACATATTTCAGCCTTCAGCAGCCTTCAGATTGTTTTTCATGTTGCGCCCCGTCAGCAGTTGTGTATACTGCAGGGGAGACCAAAGGGAAAAGTTCCCTTGCAGGGGAGATACAAGGGAAAAGATTTATGGAAGGTGACAAGTTAGGTGAAAAGGGAGCTGGTATTTGCATGATCTTCAAGCCCCTTTGCAAGTCTAACCAAGACTAATTGAAGAAGCAGCTATTCTCGTATTCCATACCCCATTCATTTCCACACCAGCCCCGGTTGTCCTGAAGATCATTCAGGCCAGGATAAAAGCTTCTTTACACACATGTGAAGGCTTCTGTGCTGTTCAGGACTTGCTCCAATATAATTTATAACTATATCATTCTCTAGTATAAGGTGGAGGGAAAAGAAGGTGAAGAAAATAATTATTGCTTTCTTGGGGAGCTATTCCATTAATTTATATAAATGTCCCCTTGTGTCTCATCAATGGACTCATCTACTTTTTAGAGAAATGAAATGTAAACTCTTATTTTATAAAGCTTAACTTCTTCTAACTTGACTTTTGCAAAGAAAAGTGAAACCTCTTGGGTCTCGTGTCATGTACAATATTGGCAATTTATTTGTTTAGGTTGGTATAAAGAAACTTGTACAGTTAATAGTTTTATAATTTCCTACCACATTCAAAATGCATAAGTCACAGGAGATTACATTATGACAGCAATCCTAATGACTCTGGCACAGAGAGATTTGCTCTACCATAACAATTCCATGTAATTAAATTTTGCTTTGGAGTTGTTTTTTTTTAATTTATTTAGATTTATAGTATCCTAAACTGAAGGCACCTTTGATGTATTTAAGAAATGCAATAAACATGGCCAGCAACTGTCCCAGTCCAGGACATGACAAACCAGAGATATCAAAACCCTGATATCCCTCCACATCTGCTTACTCATCCATCCAAATGGCCACTGGCACCATAATATCAGAACTTGTCTCCTAGTTCATCCTCCCCAGAAACCTGGTGAAAAATTTGATCCTTGCTCTTTGTTTTAAAGCTCAGCAGAGTCTGCCTTTTTCAGACCCAAGGAGAATTATTTCTAAAGTTCAGGGCCCTCTCAAAAGACCCTCTGACAACAGCTTAGAAGAAATTAACTATTACAAAATGTGTTAATTATGCAATATCAAGGGTTGTTTCGTTCAAGAAAAGGAGCGGTAGATTCCTTTCCAAATCATCCTCTTAACACAGACTCTAAACTTTGTTAAATACCATAACATTCATGTTTGCAGAAATATTAATCCCCTTTAAAGTGAATTTAATGCTGCTATTATAAAATAGGAAAGCTTATTTTAAATAGTGGTCACAAACAATGAAAGCAAAGGTCATTTTTAAACTAATCTTTCTCTTGAGATCTCTGCCATAAAAGGCATTTAATTTTTCTCTGATTAATTAATTGGTCTCACATACCACTATTGTTCAATAAATTTTTAATAGTAAAGTATTCTGAAGGTTATTCCAAGGATCTGGAAAAAAACAGGAGGAAAGACGTTTGATAATTAAAAGAACTTTTAGATAAAGTGGAAGCTAATTTGTAAACAGGTGCATAAAGAGGAAAAAATCCATATCACAAAAAAAATATATTTGTGGTAACTCAAATGAAAAAGGTTTGTTTCCTTTACTTCTCATTGTTTCCCTTCAAAAGATGTAAGCTATAGCTGCAGAGATAAGAATGCAAATCCATATCGAATTCAGTCTTGTTGCAGGCTGTCATTCCGATGTGTTTGGCATCTTCAAATCCCTGACAGAAGAAGTGAGGTGACATTAACCTGCCAGTCCTTCCACCCCAGTCTGACTGTTTTGAAGGCCTGAGGCAAACACATGCGACCAGTCACTAAAGGATTTGGTACCATTCCTATGGTGCAGTAAGTCTGTAGCACAGCAGCTGTTGTTTAGTGATAGATCAGTGAAGCAAAAAATTATGCTGGTATAAAAAAATAGATCTTGAGCCACAGATCTCATTCTTATGCCTTTGTTCTGCATTAGTAGGAAACCTCTGGGATTCATTTAGCTGTAATCATTTGTTACTGAGGGGCAGAGCGTCTTTCAGACAGTGATGATGGAGTCACCTTTGAAACAAGTGCAAATGAGTAGAAATCGTTTTCCAATCTATCCTTCTGGGATTACATTTGATAAACTGGTGCAGACTTCGAGAGCCTGCTCGGAATGTAGAGAATAGACATACATACTAAACAAGCATTTTGTGCTTATTTTGTTAATATTTTTCTTCTTGACAATTTAATTAGTTTACCTTCTGGACTTTCAACCCTTCATTCAAGAACCGCTGATAGACATACAAAGCAAAGCTAAAAAATCAACATCACGAGGCAAATTCTGTTCTCCTTATACACCCACTGAAGTGTGTCCACACACACACACACACACACACACACGTGCGTGTGTGAGCCAAAGTTCCCTGGAATCAGTAGAACTTGGCTTTGAATCTGGATTTAAGAGGAGAATTAAAAGTAGAATTGTTCCATAATTCACTGTAATAAATTCTGATTAGTTCATTATCTGTACATAAAGTTTAGCCAGTAGTTTGTTAATGAACATGTATGTATTCACCTTTGGTCAATTAACCAACATTATCTCCATATGAATTATCTGTATGAAATTGTTCGGTAAGTCTATTGAACAACTTACAAAGTTTTCAAGGTGAGCACATCTGGAAGGACTATTTCTCAACAGCAAGAATTCATCATGTTATTGCATTGAACAGACACAGTAGAATGATTGCAAATATGTAAATAAAAGCACCACAAATGGCAGAGAAGTCAATTAGTGGGTTTTATTCACTAGATTATTTGCCCATTTATGCATAATTAGGATGTTGGGTTCTAGTTTAGAACTGCCATCAGACCCTTACAGCAGCATATTTCCCACTAAAGTTAGTGCAAGTCCTGCCTAAATAAGCTGCATTTTATGTAAAGCAAATGCTATTATGTGCAAACCAGAAGACTTCTTGTGAAAATTTGAGATTGAAAAGAGTGTGTACTAGATTACACTCTCATAATTAACGTATACCACATTGGACCCAAATTCTCTAGTGCACTAGCTTCTTTATGCAGATTGCTGACCAACTCTGGTTCTAAAACGAACTTATCTGGCCCCAGAATTGGCACTCCAGTATAGACATCCTTCACTTGCCTACAGACAGCACATTTTCTCTTAAGACTAACCTTGTTACTTTGATGATGAAATATGTATTTTGAAGTTTTTGTTCTAGCCCTATACAAATTCTAGTCAGAATTCTAGCTTACAGACATTATATATGTATTTTTTAGGTGTACTGTGAAAGACAACAGATTGCCAAGAAGACACACACCAACAATTTCAGGGTTTAATAGCTACCTAAATGCACAAATAAGGTATACTTTTAAAGGTTGAAAGTACTACTATTCTTAACATACAATGACTGGTGGAATAGGCAACTTCTATTTTAACCTATGTTAAACATATTTCATGAAGAAAATATCGAGCAGAAATAGTGAACATTGGCATATATTTTTCTGCATCTTCACTGGGACTTAGGGTTGCTCAGCACCTATGAAAAAAAAATTGTGCTACTTTTATTTAGGTGCCTAATATATAGCTTTAGGAGCCTTAGTTTAGGTACCCAGGTTGGGCAATTCTGACCTCGGTGTTTCCTTTATGATTTTGAAGAGCAATAGAGAGATCCTGGCCTGTTTACAAAAACTGCATTCAGATGTGCTTTGTATACTCATATAAATCCTTGCTCCTTCCTGTTCAATCCAGAAGCTCTTCACAGAAAGCAGTGTGGCCTAGTGGACAGATCATTGGACTAGGCCTCAGAAAATCCTGGCCTGCTGTGTGGCCTTAGGCAAGTCACTTAATTGCCTTTACACCTCAGTTTCCCTATTTGTAAACTGGGCAGAATGATGCTGACCTAGTTTGTAAAATATATTGAAATCTACTGATGTAAAGCTCTGGATAAGACATTGGTGGCATTATTATTTCTAGATTTATGCAGTGTGCCAGTACAGGGACCTGATCTTGGTCTGGCCTTCCAGGGGTTCCCTAAACATTTGCACTCTCCCACTGCTTCATCACATATTCTTTTCAGACTGTTATATCCTTGGAAGAGTGACTCAATCCAAGTCTGAGAAGTAACCTCCTCCTTCTTACTTGTAAGTCTGTTCATATGTCACTGCAACCTTTTTCCTCCTTATTAGTGATCTTGGCATAACTTCCACTCCCCAAGTCATTTTAATATATGTGTGTATTGATGTCTCAAGTAAGCTTAACAGAGCAGGGGAAATTTGTAGACTGTTATTGAGTTTGTACATTTAGGACATTATAGAAATGCTTCCAAATAATGCTAATCAATTGTGATGTTAGACAAAGTATTGCAAGTTCAGGTGAAAATAAGCAAAGGGGCAAATAAACTTCTGAATTACAATGAGCAGATTTTCATGCAAACATACATAGCAATAACTTGTGAAAAATCCAGCGAGTAGAAAACAAAAATTATCAAGAGTTTTGTGTCTTCAGAGATTTGCCAAAGTTTTCCAGTGATCATCAGTCACTTTTGTTTGGTTTGTTATGTTTGTAACACCAGTTATGGATCTCTAACTCCTAAACATAGCTGTAATATTAGATTTACAGATTTAGCACGATTCATACGAGTTAGTATGAAAAACTGTCCATTAATGTAAGTAGTTTCTGTGCATTAGATTTTTATGTGATAAGGAATAGTTCTTGTAAACATTTTATTTAAAATATACCATTTTTATATCGCTTCCTAGAATTAAATATGTATCCTTAAAATGTGTAATTGTAGCTCTAAATGAATTATTTAAAAGGGCATTTTATTGTTAGAATATAGTACTGTAAATAAAATACTGTAAATACAAACAAAATGCTAATAGGTTGTTTCTTTGTAAATAAGTTACACTCACTGTTCCTCTTCCTCGAGCGAGGCAGTGAAATTGTGATCAGAAAAGCACAGTTTGTCACATTCCCCCCCAGAGAGTTGATCCTGTGTGGGATATAGGAAATGTTGAGTTTATAATCAGTTTTCTTTACATTGTTCTGCAGGTTATACACACTCTTCCTTCCTCTGCAGAACAAATAGGTGGGGAAGGTTACCTTTTCTTCTTTGGGTAGTCTTAGCATTCCTCACTGAAAAGAAAATGTTACCACTTCATTTGTTTAACAAACATAGGTGACTGTAAAATAAAGAGCTGCAGTGTTTGATGGTGGGGTGGAAATGTGGTCATACTGAAGCCATTTGTGAAATCACGACTTGGGGAAAAGTTCCATTACAATCTATAGCCAGAAAAAGTCTTGGGCACAGATTTTGTGCAGTTTTGAGATACACAGGACCGGGAGAAGAAAGGGCAAAGATGGATCTGAACAATCTTTCTACTGCACACATTTTTTGCTGTTGCTGTGTCTGAAAGCCAGGGGACAGTTATAATTTTAGCCTTCCCATGGCTACCTGTGAGTTGAAATGCATAATCTCCATACTGCTGAGTACCTCATCTGCACCTCCATACTGCTCCGCACACTCATCTCAAGTTCTGCTTACCTTGGCCTGTTTGTCTGCCCTGTATGCTCTGTGAGGAGAAGAGCAGGACTATATAATGCTACTTAGTTTGGCCGTTTGATGCTCATACCTGAGGGTATGGCTCCCTAATGAGTGCATCTCCATTGTAGCCCATATATGTCCTGGAGTGGCCAGGTAAAAGTAAAAGCTCATATTTCATATCCTGTTAAAAGGACAGGTTGTAAAAAAATAAACATTTTCCTCCACCACGGGGAACTGTAAGTCTGGCATCTCTCAAGTGCTTGAGTCTGGAACCTTAACTGTCTTTTATTTTAAGCTCTGTGTGCATGTATGTTCAGTTACATTCATCAGGAAGGAACATATCAGAACTTATATAAGTAGTATATGTTTGAGAAAAACACAAGGTACCACTGCCTATTGTATACTTTTTGGCTATGTCTACACTGGCAAGTTAGTTCGAATTAAGGAAGCTTAATTTGAACTAACTAAAGCCATGGCTACACTAGGCTTTAATTAGTTTGAATTAAGGGCTTCCTTAATTTTAACTAATAAATTCGAATAGCCTATTCGAACTAAGGATTAATTCCAACTAGTTAGCTCGAATTAACCAATGTGGCCATGTTAGTTCGAACTAATTGCTTAGTTTGAACTAACCAGCCCATTGAAATCAATGTAAATCGCTAATTCGAACTAAGTGGGTGCCATTCATGGCACTTGCTTAGTTTGAACTAATTTTTTCTAGTTCGAATTAAGCTAATTTGAACTAACTAAAATTAGTTCGAATTAGTTAGTTCAAATTAACTAATTCGAACTAATTTTAGTAAGTGTAGACATAGCCATACATATTAAATGGACCAGATTCTTAGACTGTGTAATCATCATCATCAATCCACTGAAATCCATGGTACTATGCCAATTTGCAGCTACTAAGTATTTAGGTCATTATATAGGTGCTCTTTTTAGTTCTCTGTTCTGCGGAATGATCAGGTGCAGTGGAATATTATTGAATTCCACCAAGACTGAGAGGCAGACAGTCAGTTCAAAGCTCACACTGAGTTACTTCACATTTTAACTCCAACAGAAATGCCATCATTGACCGCTCTGTTTTGTGACAGAATCTATTATCTTTATGTTTCTCTTTTTTGCAGTGGGGATGCTATAGCCACCCACTGTGACTTTAGCTACTCGTCAGTCCAGAAAAATGAAATAAAGGTTTGAAACTAAAGCTTACAAAGTAGTCTGAAGATAAGATTTTCCCACTTTATCTGATTAATGTTCTGATTCTGACACAAGTGTACTTTGTGCTAGAGGACCATGCTTCATTCTGGAAGTTACTGTAATCCTCTCCCCCCTTAGGGTTACCATATCACCGGGTTCTCTCGGACATGACCTCTTTTTTAAGTAGTCTGTTCCTCATGTAGGTGGTTTTTTGAAAGAACCAAAGTCCAGTGTTTTTGCAGACCAGATATAGAAGCCCGGAGTCCAGATTGGTCCACTTCCTGATTGGCCCCTGCCTTGGGCCTTGCATCTGCAACTGATTGGTCTATTTCCCTTCAGAGATAGTTCCCAGCCATCAGGGTGGACTTCATCATCAGTTTCTCCTCCTAAAGGAAACAGTCTGCAAGACCCTGAGTAGTGGATAACTGCTCAGCTCAAAAAAGGTAGTAATATTAATAAATGACATGTATGAGATGCCCTTCAACTAAATCTCTAATAGAATTTACACTAGTTAAGTCCTACTATATCCTCATCAGGTAGGTATGTATTATACTCTCATGCTGTGAACACACAAACAATGAGACCAATGACATAATGCCATTAAATATGGAGGCCATTACTTTATTGAAATTAATAGCCAACAGGGAGGCCCCTTCCCCTGCCTCCAACTACCCATTTGGGCTGTTCCAGTGAAGATTTCAATGGGGCACCAATGTCCCCAGGTCACTCAAACCTGAGGATGAGTATAGAATCAATGGTTCATTCTATACCCTCTAGCCTGTCCTGGGACCCTTCCTCTCCTTCAGACAAGAGGTAGGAAAGGTGGGATGAAGGGAGTTATGCAAACGAATTTAGAGCAATTCCACTGAAGTCAGGGTAGCTACCTGGAGTAACTGAGATCAAAACTATATAACATAATGTATAACACACACACACACACACAGTTATACATTGTTATATATTATACATATATAATATGAACGTACCCTAACTGGAAAATGTGATTTTTACAGTACTTATAATATTACTAGGAAAGTGTTAACTGATTTGCAAGATTCTGTTGGGCTGTACAGTGGCTGAACTGTGATACTCTAGGATGGTATGTACAGTTTGTGATTACCATGCAAACCCTGAGAACAAAGGCTTTTAGGATTCAGACTCAACTCATCAAATGCAACCCTTGACAGTTGGATAATTCAGAGACTAATCACTTTGTACACTGTAATCAGACCTGCTCATGTGTTTGTGATTAGGTCTCCATCTAGGGGCTGACCTTTATATGGCAGATAAGAAAAAGCCTTAAACTAAGAGGGAAGGGGAGAGAATGTGGGCCAAAGGCTCAGTTAGAGGCAAACAACATAGCTCCACTAAAGTTAGATATACTAGTTTACAGGAGCTAAGGTCCAGCCCAATTTTACTGAGGTTTTTTTTTAAAAAATAATTAATTAAACAGGGACAGAAAAAAGCAAGGAACCACCACTCACTGTTTTTTTTCAGATTTAAAAACAAAACAACTGGTTTCTGGACTACTTTATGTTCATAAAGGGGAAAAAAATGGCATTACACAATTTTTGCTCTTCAGAACATCTGTAACTCCAGTGGCTAAGGCCCGTGTTTTGGGAGCAATAGCTCCTGATTTCTAGTTACCATAGAGAATATTTTTAAAATATCTTTTTTATTATTATTATTATTATTTAACACAGTATGCACATTGTCTGGAGCCTGTATTTGGCTAACAGTGAGAAAATGCCAACATTCTTTAAAATGAATGCATTGGCATGCATGTTTAAAATGAATGGGCTTCTGTTTAATTGAAAAAGGCACATATACCTTTATTCTTTTGCTAAGCATATTTGTAGATCTCATCCTCGTAATTTGATACGCTCATTCCCTTCACAGTGAAAAGCTGTGCAACTCCATAATGTCAGAGAACCAAGTGGTAGTTATCACAAAGAAATCCCTTTTAACTCACTCCCCAGATTTATAAAAGAAAGTGTTGGGAATTATAATAAAATATGTTAATTTCTATTTATCAACAAACTTAGCCATTTGAACTTGGCAACTTTATTATATCAGTGAGAATGTTCCTGAAACCTTAGTGGGTTGTTCTATAATGTCACGATGTTCCGTTCAACAAGAGCCCATTTAAGCTGGCCAATCTCTTATCCCCAAATGGCCATTAGTCCCGTGATTAGGACACTCACATGAGATGTGGGAGACCAAGATACAAGTCCCCACTCCAAATCAGGCAAAAGTAGAGACTTGACTCTGGGTCTCCCACATTCCAGGTCTGTGCCCTCTCAATTTATAGTTTATTCTCTATTATATAGATTTATATCTATTAACTGAGCACCTGATTCTTCCATAATCATGAATGGTGAGTTGTACCTGATTATGCAAATGATCCCCAGCTAGATCAATAAGACTTTTTACAAAAAAAAAAAAAAAAGAGTGAATCCATATAAAGGTGATAGAATTGCACCCTCAGTTACTAACAGAGAGCTATACTCTTTCCTGCTGCCCACAATTCCTTGTAGTCAAGTACAACAGCTAAGCAAAGTTCTCCATGAAGCTGAACATGCTCCTTTTCTCCCATTGCAAGACAACTTAAAGGAGGTAGGAAGGAGGACTGTGGGCTATGGTGGTGGGTCCTCTCATTTTCCCAGTGCACCAGCCAGGGCAGCTGGCCAGGTAAGCAGAATCTCTTGAAGAGTTGTGGCAATGAGAATGCTTCCTTAGGGAACCAGGAACCCCAGGAGAATTTCTCTCTTTGAATGTTCTTGCCATTAATATTGGAGAGGTAATAGTTCTAATCTGTCTTTCAGTCAGCCCATTGTGTTTGCATATAATTGCCAATGATTTAAACTGTTTGTTCACTTGTCAGAATCAGAGGCCAAAACTCAAAATAAAATTTTGTTTGAAGAGTGTAACTTTCTGTGGGAAGCTCAGTAAGCCAATAAAATGTGGGCAAGGTTCCAGGAATATATCTGCTCACTCTTGAGTGCTAACCTATGGAGTGGGAGTGAAGAGAGTGGAAAAAATTAGGCCTGGGGAACTTGTAAATGAATTGGATAGAATATAAAATATGACATAGAATGAGTGAACAGAAAGAGTGAACAGAGGAGGTTACAGTGAGGGAAAGAAAAAGGATTCCTCTAGGAGACTCTCCTTGATGAGTTATCATTGCTGCTATTACCACTTCTAGCTTAGAGAAAAACTATAGAAGCCTGGAGAAACTATTTTCTAGAGCAAAATATTAGGGAAGCCTGGAGAATTCAGTTAGCTGTTTGCCAGACAACTGAGTTTTTGCAAGTTTATCATAGCTGCACTTGTAAGAATTTTTTCCTTTTTAGAATCCAGGTCTTCAGGTAGCAAAATTGTAATTGCTCTAGTCACTTATTTTAGTTTTCTATAATACACTTATTTAAGTAACACTTAAAAACATGTTAGGCTTTTAAAAAATATGTTAAAATATTGTAGACATTGAATAAATATGTTAATTTTGAAACCAAGGCTCACACTAGCTTCAGTGGAGTTAGCTTGTAGGGCGAAGGTGTAAGGCTTAGTCTATATTGAGGGGCTAAGTCAACAGGAGATACACAATCTGCGGCACAAAGACTGCGTATCTCCCATCGACTGACTTACTTCTACTTACCATGCTGTCTTGACTGGACTGCATCAATCAACAAGGTTCTTCCATCAATGCGGTGTTACTACACTTGGGAAGGTGGAGTAACTGCATCGAACGGAGAGCACTTCCAGGATTGATTGAGCGGGTCTACACTGCCCACTCAATCGATCCTGCTGCATCGATCCGTGAGGCTTGACGCAGTTTTCTCTGAATAAACAAGACCTTAGTATTCTCCCCTCCCTTTCAACCTAAGAAGAGTGGGTAGTGTATCCATGTGTATCTATACAGCATCAGCTGCTTGATGAAGTCACAGCTACAGCTTCTGAATGCAGAATGGATCAGGCTAGAAATTGAACCACTAGGAACACTTCCACTTGCTTTGGGTCCAAACTACCTCTCTTACTGTATCTTGGGTCCCAACAGTGTACAATGGGGCCACTCTGCTTCTCCATACAGGACCTTCTACAGTTTTTCCTTGATGTAGCAGATTTAGAGTAATCTGTTTATAATACTAGACTTGTATATGATATGAGCGACATATCCAGGTGGCATTTTAGAACAATTACATTGCATTCAAAAGAAAGAAATAGATTTTTAATGAACTATAAGTGTTTTATTTTATCCTGCATCTTTGCTGTCAAGTAGTATTGCTGCTGACTAGCTGTACACTAATAAAGTAGCTTCATTCCAAGCATTTCCCATAATAAAACAGACAGGCTGTAGTAAAACAAATATATGGAAACATATAGTGGAACTCAAGCACTTGTTTGGAATATATAATTCCTTTTTATTCCATAAGAACCCATTTGTTTTCTCTTAGAAGGACTATAATTATCATGAACAACAAGTACATTTAAATGCTACTGAAAGCATGAGAAGGCAAAAGCCCATGTTACAACATGTGAGTGATTTACACATAAAGTACTGTGCAGAATTATAAATCCCACAGAACTACAAATGTTGATGATGTCCTACAGACAAATGAAAGTCAAGCCTGCCCTAACGCAGTGGCTTACCTTTTAATTTTACAGATATGGCTACTGCCTCAGTTTGCCCTCTTAAGTGTGTTAATTTATCCCTCTGGCTAAATCTAAACTCCAGCCATTCTGAAGCCCACGTTCTCCTCTGTCTGGGTTGTAACAGGTGGTCTCACAGTCCAGGGAAGCATCCTCTTACCCTGTCCTGGAAACTCTGGAACCCAAAAAGAGGAACACTGCTTGGTCCAGCTCTCTAGGGGCTTCTTCCTCCCCTTCCCCTACTAGAATTTTTCCCACTCCAGACTGCTACACAAGCAGTTTCACAATTCTTTCCTTTTTAGTTTTTTACCCCATCTATGTATTTCTTCTATGAATGATCATGCCCTGGTACATGTGTGACCCAGAACCCATTTTCTTCAGCCTTCTGTTCAGCTGGACAGAAAGGGAGTTCTTGTAGTTCGGTCTTGAGAACTACAGATTCCAAATTCTTATGGTTTTAGGTTGTATCAGAAACCTAGCCATCCTTGGTTTATAACTTCCCTTGAAAGGGAAGCATGTTCTACTACAGAGTCCTTGCCTCAAGGAATTTACAGTCCACTTAATCTTGTCATATGTTCTACCACTCCCAAAATAGGGCAGTCTGCTCTTGTCATTACAAAGAAATAATAACAAACATATTTTTTTTCAATTTTTGAGCTATATTTTCCACCAAGTGGCTAACACAACATTAGTTTTTGCATACATCAAATAGCTTCCAAAGGCCTAAAGATGAACGAGGCCTTCCATGACATGATCCCCTCTGAATATTAGTTATGTCCGAGGTTTTCCTCTGCATACTTTTATACTGTGTAGCTGTGAGCAATAAGTGTTCAGTGGAGTTCCCTTAATCATCAGGCTGTTAATACTACTGAAGATTGTGAATTGATAACAATCAGGAGGATAACACTCCGGAAGGATCATCCAGTAATGTGGGATAGTTATTGTTGCTGGGAGACAATTAGTGTGTGTGTGTGTGTGTGAGAGAGAGAGAGAGAGAGAGAGAGAGTGAAATAACTACATCACTTAACTAATACATGGGTTGGTTGCAGATGTTCGCTTCAATTTTCACTATTTATATTGTGCATTTAATAATACGATCACATGGTATTGTATATATTCCCCAAATGAATGACCATATCTTTCATAATCAGAAAAAGGGCTTAACATTTCAGAGTGCGTACACGCAAGAGGTGCCAGTGTAGCTAAAGTAGCCTTTAAATAGCCTTGGAAGGATTAGATTTTTATCAGAAAACATCCATTTCACCATACATGGACAAATCAATGGAAATATTATTTCACTGATAATAATCAGTACAATAAAATGTACAAAGAGTCATAGTAAGAAAATGCTGCTTGAGAACTTATTAGAGTTTGATGTAAGAAGATTTGTTTTGTATATTTTGACATCTGCTGTTGACAATTTGTGTTTCAATGGTTATAAATATTTAACTTTTTTAATCTTAACACTTACTATCGTTAAGTAATTGTCTGATAAGCCCAGTGTCTGACTTCCCCATAATGTCTTGCAATGGTGAATATTTAAATAGATTAAAAAAGCTTAAAAATAATCTTTAATATTAATCCTTTGAAAGTATAGAAAGAATACTAACAACCCCTATTTTAGAATATATTCCTAGAATATGTTTGCAGTGTTCTCCTAGCTCTGAGAAGGAAAGAGAGAGAGTTAGTTAGTTAGTTTAGTTGGAAAGAACTATAAATATCTCAAGATGGTTGATTCTTGTTAGCTTTCTATGTATTAGCATAATCTGGCAGGTTAGAAAGTTGTGATACCCCAGCTAAGTAGTGGAAGCTGCAATAATCAACCAGAAACAAACTGAATTTCACTCACCAATAATCCATACAAATAATGAAAATTATTTTTACACTTGGTAACTAACCCAGATCTGACTACACTTGATGTTCAGTACTTTCACGGGGAAATGAAGTCATTACGCTGTTCTCTTCATGCCAGGCAGTCCAAACTTGTAGTTTTAGACTCTATTAAGTTGTCTTCTTCATATGCTCAGTACAAATTACAGGCCAGCCCTGCTTGCAATAAATTAGTGGAAAATTTCCTGGGTATTTGGCAATAGAGTTGGTTGGAATCATTTTGCAGTGGATGCTGGAGATGGGGGGAAATAATGGAACATGAATATGAGGTCAGTTGTCTGTTTGTGCACTGAAATAAACATTGTTACAAAGCTTTATAAGAACTACTAGTTATTAACAATGGAACCGTATTAGAGTGACCTGACATTAAATCTATGCTACAAAACATGGAGTGATTTTCTGTGCAAATTATGGAGTGTGTGGATCATCTACATATCAATGACTCTACTGTAGATATATGGTACTCACTCACATCCCCTGAATGGGAGAAAGAAAGCAACTTTCATGTCAGATAAAGATTTCTTAAAAAAGAAAGAGTAGCCCGAAACATGAAACAGCATTTGTAAAATTCAGACTATTTAAAATAATCATATCCATATATTTGATTGCCACAAAGATATGCATACAATTTCCCTGGTGAATCATTCAAAATATTTAGCAGCAATTTTTAAATGGCTAAATATAAATATATAATAGTTGTTATTCTTAGCAAATTTCATTTTTAAATGGTTAAATATAAATGTATAACAGTTGTACATAAAAATGAGATTTGCTAAGAGTAACAACTGTTATATATTTTGTTGTTACATGTATAAAGATGATTTATTAATACTACTCCCTGTTTTGCATTTTTTTTATTATTATTCCAAGTGAGATAATGTATCTATGGTCTGTTAATCTTATTTGATTTTTTTTACCATATGCATTAATGCTCAATTATAATAACATTTAGTGTTGCTAACTCCTTGCTATCTAATACAGAATCCAAAAAACACTATTAATAGTGGGTTCAATCAATTTCTAAGTGCATGCATTTCCTCTAGGTACTGATGTAATTGCAATCATAGAAGACATTAAAGGAACATGTTGTAAGAATGGGAAAATTGTGTAAGTTAGAGTGCCAGGGACAATGAATAAACATGTATACGATTCTTCTAAGTGCTTTTGGAATGAAAGTCTATTAATCTACTTACCTATTGAATGACTCAAAATACAAGGAAATAAATTTTCTACTCCAAAGTTAGGAGCTTTATGAATGCATATGGGAATGCTACCACAAATGCAGGAAATCAGGACTCATCATAGTTATTTTTACTTAAATGTTAGGCTGCAATTTTTAATGAGGGTACTTAAAATAAAAAAAAAAAACAATCTCTAACAGTCACTTAAGCAGTCATTTAGTAGTAAAATTATATCTGTTCAAAACGAATCCCTTTCTCTTCGGAGCAATAGACTGTCTACTCTCAACATGAAAAAACCATCATACACCTCCACTCAAATGGGATTCATTCTTCAAAGCCTAAATTCCTCAACCAGTCCTATTCTACAAGAGTATAGCTACAACAAGGGTTACCTTAAATCAATTAAAGATATTGTCACTTTTCTGCTGAACATTGGAAGACAGCCAGGACTTTGCAGGTTGGCTTCCAACTAGAAGTAAAATCAACATGTAGTCTGGAAATAATCTAAGAGTAATCTTACTTTATGTACATAAACATCAGTCCAGAAATAAAGATGGTCACAAATAGCTGCAGTACTCTGATAGCTGGTCTGACCTCCAGAGCCTTGATTGGCCAAAGGATAGATACACTGGAGAAATTAGCCTCTCCACCTGTACAGAGCCCCAGTTAGCTAGAGCGCTCAAAATCCTTGACCTAAATCCCATCTGCCACCTCGTATCTGATTGAATGAAGGTTTTGTTATTCCTAAAAGGGATTGTGTGGGCTAAAGCAAGTAAGACAGTCTGAGCTCAGGCTAAGTGAGCAACCTCAATGTGAGGACCCTATAAGATTGCACTTCACATATGAATTGGCTATAGTCCAAAGGGAAGGAGGGGCTTTAATCTGGGACTAAGGACTCAAGGCTAACTAGGGTTGTCAAGATTGTTTGTGATTGAAGGAGGCAGAGTTTCTTTTAGGCATCTGCAATTTACTATACACTCCCGCTGAGAGACTGTTTACTGAGGTTCCATACATCCTAGTAGAAGTGTTGTGAGAGATATGTGTGTTGAAGTGATTCCTGGATGAATTCTTCCCTCCCCAAAGAGTTTGGAATGACCTGGCAAAGAGAGGAGCTCCAGCACAAAAGTTGGAGGCAATTATTTCTTTTGAGGAATCTTATCCCAACACCAATGCTTAGCTCTCAGCAAGCAACTCTGAATCAAGAATTAACTGTAGTCAGAGATAAATGTAAAGGGAAAATTCCCCTGCTGCTTGCACACATCCTTGTACCCAGAAAACTGCATAATCAAAACTGACATAAAGCACGTCTTCCCAAGACTGGAACCTGTTCATGTGCTAAGAAAGAGAACTTGAAAAACCAAGTGTAAAAGCCCTACCCTGCTGATATGAAATATGACCATGAATACTTGTAATCATATGCATATTTCAGTCTGTCTTCCAAAATGGGATTCATGTGCTTGACTTCTAAGGCAGGATTAGACAGTTTCAAAACCCTCATTTATAGAAGAGAGACAATGACTTAGTGCTCATTTATAGGAGAGAGATTGAGTGGCCTTAACTGACGAAACAATGGAGTAGCATTCCCCAGCATAGTCCCTGACGGGTAATACTTATGACCGCAAGAAAACAGTTTGAACAGTGTGAGTTAAAGAGAACCAGACTGAGAGACCCCTCCCCCCACACCATCCAGACTCTCAGGTAAAGGTAAACAGGTAGAGAAGAAACAACTTCTTGGGGTGAGTGGTCCCAGGATGGGTCACAGATATAGCTGGGATTGCTAAAGAATGCTAGCTACTCTGCTATATTCCTGTAATCTAGGAGGAAAGCATTTCTAGATTAGTTTAGAGAAATATACATTTAGATGAAAATAAATATGCACATAAGCTGTATGCTCTTTTGAATCTCATTTTTTTCCTCATGCTTTGTTCCAACTTAAAATATTTTGTTTTAAGATGGCTGTTGGTCAATATTTCTAGTCACAGCTGCCCACAGGGAAGAAATATGAGTGGCTGAAACCCAGCCTTATTACAAGCAACTGGAATATAAAATAAATCAGTAATTCTTTATTTGGATTCAGAAATTGGTGCTCTGAGAAATGCAGGCTGTGCCAATTATTTTTCACTATTTGCTAGCTGGTACGTGCTGCTGGCAATAGAAGCCATAACCAAAGACCACAGAAGTCATTGGAAATAATGCCTTTGACTTTGACTCAAATAGGTTGTGAATCAGGCACTATTTCATTTTATTGACCAACAAGAAAGTGCTTCAATTATATAAATGACGATGCATCCCTCATCTTTGTTCGCTGATAGTCTGGATTTGCTCTATTAACCATGATTCTCCATGTGAAACATCTTTATTGTTAGTGCATTAGCTTCCATGTTAACAAAATTTTTATGCCCAAATTTTCCAAAGAGACCAAATTAATTCTCAGTTTTTGCCTTCCTTCAATTGTAGGGCCATATGATAACATGTAGATGTCTACCTGGTTTGTGGATGCTTACAGATCTGGTTCTCTGTACTCTTAATTATACCTATCTGAGCTAATATAAATCAAACTCAAAATTGCAGTGTTTGATAAGGTAAACAACAAATGACCATCTCTCCATTTTTTGTATTGTTTTGAAAATCAAGTAGATTTTATTTTTATTTTATTTTGTGTGTCTCATCTCAGCCATTCCTGCAAAATGAGTCCTCGTTCATGCAGTCAACTAACGTGTATATGTAACCTGGATATCTTTAGATCTAATTAAGGGTTTCATTATCTCCGTGAGTAATGCTACTTTTTTTATGTGGCAAACGTAAAGTTAAAATCCTACCCTTTACTTTTATCTCTGCTTAAGGGATGGAAATGGTGCTTGCCATCTATCTTGGTACCAAATAAAAAGGAAAACAAATCCAGTTTTAATTAATATTAATAATGTACCAACAGAGCCAGATTAAGGCCCTAAGCTATGTCAAGATTCAGAGGCCCCATATCATAAAAATAAAGCGAAAAAAGTGTATTGCATTATAACAGAAAGGGTAATGAGAAATAAACGATAAACTGTTATATTTGCATATATACATAGGCAAAGATGTAACGAAAAACAACTAAATAAAGCATACATCTTGCAAAAAGCCTTATTTGCATTGTCAATTTCAATTTGATAAATCTTTAGTTCTCTCCAACATATTTAAAGGCCCCTCATAATGTGAGGCCCTATCCATGGCTTACTTGGCTTGTGCCTAAATCCGGCACAGTGTCCCAAAGTCATTGTTAGTTGTTACCATTGGCAAAAATATTGTATTTCCATAGGATACAGCACGACCATCAAAATCTTGTTTTTCCTCTGTATTCTGTTTAGAAAATATTATGTTGCAGTTTCCAGTGCAACCACCAGCTGGCAGTGGGGTCAAATCTTTTCTAACTAACCTGAACTTTTTATCCTGGCAGTGGGACAGATAATCTAGTTCCTTTCCACACATGCTGAAAACAAAGGAGTGTGCTATCCCCAGTATCCTCACAGTCCTTGTTCTCACATTTCCCTTGCTGGTTGGTGTTCACATCACTTCACTTTTCAAGTGTTCTTTTGTCCTCTTTTTGACCGACCCAGTGTTCTTTGCTCTGAAATTGCCAAATGCATCACAATTGCAGAGTTAGCAAGCATCTGACATTGCTCAATAAAAGAGGTTTCCTAGTTTGGTGGAAACAAAATACTCAGTGACAGCAGGGAACAATTAATAGTACAAATATTTGTGACTAATAGGCTAATTGGAGGTTCAAATGTGCTACTAAAGTGATTTCAATAGCATGGAATGGCCCTTTGCAGTTCCCATTATATGTGGGCAAAAATCTGCTTCTCTCAGGACAGCATCTTTCCTGGGCATCTATATCCAATTAAAGTGACTTCACTTATACTTGGAATATACTGCAATACATAGTAAATAACATACTTGTACTAATGTACATCTTGTGTCTGACGAAGTGGGTTATAGCCCACTAAAGCTTATGCCGAACAAAATCTGTTAGTCTATAAGGTGCCACAGGACTCTCGTTGTTTTTTAATGTATGTTTGCTATTCATATAACCAGAGAAATATTGGGTATAGCTTGAAAAATCTGCATTTCATTATAAAATTATACTGTAGGAGAAACAGTTTAAGCTAAAAAGATTAATATGTGTTATGCTTATCACATTAACAAATATGGTGAAAGTGTCCCCTGCTCCCCTGAATGGGCTGCCTCTACTGTGGGTGAACTGAAGAAAAGGAAGAGAAATGGAAAAGGGGTCTAAGAACAGCTTCCCTGGGGTGGTTACTTTTTTCCTGGTGAAGATGGGGAATGGGGGCGAGAGCAGGGAAGCAGGGGTGGGGACCAGGAGGAACCAGGATGGAAAATGTGACACTAAGTCAAAGTTCGGGTCCCTAACCAGCTCCTAGGGCAGCTCAACTATGCATCCCCTTTTCACAGTTTGTGGTGATGACAGTGGATTCCTTATTAATTTGTGTAGCAATATACTAAACTGATTTCTTTGGTATACCCCAATGATATACTTTATGGATATTATTATATATCTATTCATTAGGGCTTGGAGTAAGTTATGCTAGGTCCTGAATAAGCACAAAACAAAAATACAGTACCTACCCAAAAAGCTTACAAGTACTGTAGGATATTGATTCAATGGTATGCTTTATGCTTCTGGGAAACATAAGTAAAACAATCTCTTTGTGTTAAGAGGTGTTGATTTAATACATTGATTTAAATTAATAGAAATACAAATATTTTATAACATGTTGGGTTTTTTTCAAAGTTAAGAAATATGGTCCAGAAGACCATCCAGTGGCGTAACGAGGGTATCAGGCACCTGGTGACCAAGCTCACATTTGTGCTTTCCCAACCACCCCACACCACCCTATGCTTTGCAGCCCCACCCCCTTCCCAGCAACTCCTCTGCAACCTGGTGCCTGGGGGCTTGGCTCCCAGCTTCCCCTCTCTCCCCCCCATTGCTACGCCACTAAGACCATCTCTTTCCTTTGAGTGATAAAAAATAGGTGATCCAAAACTGTAAGCTAGAGGTTCCTGGGGAGAAGCTTTGATCAAATGCATGTAAATAGGGTGAAATACAGTCAAGTACACTTAAAAAAAAAACCTCACTGAGACATATTTTTCAGAATAAACTATTGTTTATGAATCCTAATTGATTAATAGCCAAAGGAAGCTAGATGAACACTATTTATTTTATTAATATATCTGTATTGTACCTCCACCATCACTGTACTTTGTCCTTTCCAAAATAATTTACATAAAGCTTAGATTATTGTCTTAGGGAAAAAATGGCAAACAAGCATTAGCAAAAAAAGAGCCTTTATTGCCAGTGTTCATTATTTTCCTGATAATAAATGAAATACAATCTCAAATATATCAAATATATTTAGCTGTTTGCACAGTTATCTGCATCTAATTAGGGACCTGAAAATTATTAATATGCAAATTGAAAAATTTTAATGCATAGCATTACCCTAAAATCTATTTAAAATGTCCCAATGTATCTCTTCAGAATATTGCCCATATTATCTGAATCATTTTTAAAAGAACATATAAAAATAAATAACTTGATTTTAAAAAAATGCGATTTCTCCCTTGGAACAAGAGCTGTGTATCACATTAGACTTCTCCCTGGCAGAAAGAGGCCAAACAGGTGACCATCAATACTGCTTGTTGCACTGTATCATTATTAGTGATCTGGGGTAAGTGTTCCTTTTCCACCCAGGATTGGTTTCATAGTGCTCCTAGCTTGAGAAAGAAGGACTCCAAATAATGACTGAAATTTGTAAAGGGCTTGGTAACAAAATTTGTGATTAAAAAACTAATGGCCCAATCCTGGGCCATTGAATCTATGGAATCTAGAGGAAGCAGCATTTCTGTTACCCCAGTAAATAATTTACCAATAACTTCCTTTGTGGTTATGGAAATTAGGATAAAAGTAATCAAACCTAATGCTGCATGACTTAATCTGACCAGGAGGGCATGTTCAACCCCTACATGTATTGCATGTAATTAAGTAGCTATCCTCTCCTTGATTCCAGTCATGTATTTTTTTCAGTTTCCCTTTTCTCTTGATTGATTGTTTTCTCCTGGTGGTCCTCAGGATGCTGGCATGCTTAGTTTGCTGGGATGACTTAGCTTTTTCCCTGTTTCTTTCCTGTCTGGAATTAACAAACACGTGCACACACACCCACTCACAGTTGTTTACCTCCTTTGCTCTGACTTGCCCATGAAAGTCATAAGTACTAACTTCACCAAGAATCCTCTATACTTCAACTATGTTTTTCCACAACAGGAAGTGCTATTAAAAGGTGTGGCTGTGTTTACATTTGAGAAAGGGTCTGAAACAGGATGGAACTTCCAGGAAGACTTCTGGAGACTCTGGTGTATTTTAACATACAAGAAAAGAACATGCATTTCTTTCACTTAGTGAGTTTTCCTAATTTAAATATTACTTAATAATGTTCCTTCTGTTTAGCTTTTTTGATAGCAGAATCATATAGTCACTGAAAAATCATGAACAAAACAATGAAACATGGTTGGATGCTGTTAAGCAAAAATTCTTTGCAGAATCCAAGGGTGCATATTTAAGAGCAGTGAGGCACTCCCGGAGTGTATTAATGGACCATTAGTTTATTTTTTGGGTGGGTGATATTATTTGGCCTTTGGCTTTGTGCCTTGTCTTGCACCTGGAGCAGGCATTAATGGGCCATTAAGGCACTCCTTCGAATGCTTTTCTGTTTCATGTGATTAGAGCAAGAATGCGTAAGTAGTTTAATTTCTTCTACATTTGCAATGTTGCTAACATTTATTTTGCAGAGTTGGACACAGCCGTGGGAATGACAAAAGAGAAATTGTGCTGTCACATTATGCATAGCTGAGAAGCCAAGTTGAAACTTGAAATGTCTGGTCAAATTTAAAGTCCTTTTTCTGAGCTGCATGTGACCTAGGAATATTGGACTATAGGCTTGATCCAAAATCCCATAGGAATCTTTCTATTAACATCAGTGGGCTTTAAATTGGACTATCTCTGAGGTCCTCATTAATGAACTATTATGATGCTCTTGAAAGAGAGGATAGAGGTGTTTGCCATTCCTAGTGCTGGGCTATCTACTGTCCTTGAACATCCACTAATTCCACTATAGCAGTAGGATTCGTTTGTCACTAAATCTTCTCCATTTATATGAACTTGTCTGCTGATTTTTGTCAAGCAACTCTTCCTCTCCAAATTTATATTGCATGTTGCATCATGAATGCATGCATATGAGAGAGGTAGTCAAATACTACAGGCACTCACAAAAGAAATAGATCAGGCTGTCAAACTCATTTGCTAAGGAGGACCAGATTTGACTGAAATGTACTTCAAGTGGGCTGTACATACTATAAATCAAAATACTTGGGTACTCTCATGTCATCACGGAGTGCTGTGTATGCAAGACTGTGCTCTGTAATACCATACTCTCTCTTGCTCTGTGTGTGTTAGAGTAAGAGTGTGGCCTCACAGAGCACAGTCTCGCATATCCAATGCTCTGCAGTGTTGTGAGACCTGACACTCTTGTGGCATCATGGACTACTGGGTATGCGAGACCATACTCTCTGTTTCTCTCTGTTAGGAAGAGAGTATGGTCCTGCAGAGCACAGTCATGGGCCGGATGGAAGAGGTTTGAGGGCTGCATCTGGCCCGCAGGTCACATGTTTGACACCCCTGAACTAGACATTCATTGCCCCATAAGTCCATATTTCTGATCAATCTGGTGACCAAAATGTGTTACAATAATCTATATGTAATAAAATTGCTTTCCCATTTCATTATTCGCATGAGTATTCACAAGAATACTCAAATGTCAATGTAAATGAGCAGTCTTGTGGCCCTTTTAAAGATTAACAAAGGTGCCACAAGACTCTTTGTTTGTTTTGCTGAACTAGGCTGACACGGCTACCTCTTTCGAACATCCCCATGTGTTTGTAGGGCCATCATAAAAGCTATTTGAGGGTCTGGAGGATATCCAGAGGGGAAACAGATGTTATTCTGTGTGACTCAGGTAATCACACACTGACTCCTGGAGCTGCGGCTTTAAGAAAAGATACCAAATGCCACAGCATTTGCAGTAAAATTCCTAGGATTTGTATCACAATTAAATCTTCCAGTAATTATGCATAAAGAAAACAAAATAATCAAAATCCAAGCCAAGCCCTTGGAATGCATTTACTATATGCCTGATGCTGTTCAGGAGATGAAGAGCGTCTCTATTTTACACATGCAGTCACTAGTCTAAGGGAATAAATGGAGTTTAGACTCCATGTGCCTCCTTTCCCTTTCCATTATCCAAGGGGCTGGTGGAGGAGCATTACCGTGGTTCTATGATATCTGGAGATTCTTCCATGATAGGGGAGGGAATATCCTCAAGTACTAATTCTGGGGCTAGGGGAAACTGTATTGCCATTTGAATACAGTTTGTGGAAAAATAAAATGATGAGGAATTTATTAAAAACACTGTTTGCAGAAATAGGTAGCCTGCCTTTGATGTCCAGAAATACAGAATGAGAAAGGCTTCCTATTTGCATTCCAATAAGATCTCCATTTCTTGAAGTATGCTTGGGAGGCTTTAATTTAACTAAGTCTTCTAATTTGGTTTCATCTGTGGTTTGAGAAAAGGGAAGCACTGGATGGGGAAATGAGGAAATTCTGAACCTGTTGCCTGTAGAAGAAAAGAATCCATTACTTGGACAGACAAGCAGACTGTCTAGCATTCCTTCCTACCTCTTCCTTCCCACATCAGACATGGAGGAAAGGAGAGTTAGAGAGACGGCCTGAGTTGGGTGATACTCTGAAACAGTTCAAAATCATTGTATCAAAGATGAGTCAGGTATTCGGTTGGCTGGGTTAATATTAATTCTTGAAACGTTTACTCCACCTTAATTACAGATTATGAGGAGGGAGTGAAAGTGGGAGGTCCCACCTCACATGGTAGTCACTAGCACAAACATGGTGTGCGTGTTTCCCCTCAGAATAACCATGTCAGTACCAGGCCCAGCAACACTTCTTTTTTTCATTCTTTATCCTCCCATCTTTTTCCAAGCCACTCTCACTTACAATCCAGGTATCTGGGACAGAAAACCTAATATGATATATGCCTGGATCGCTTCTTCTCTTATTTACAAAGCAACCATATGGAGGTCAGTTATGGATTTACAGCTAAGTGACAGTACACTCTCAACACATCTAGTACTTACTGATAAAAATATGCGTAATGCTTACTTGCAAAATTATGGGAAATACATTTGGCTGGATAGTATATGATAAACACAGGTGAAGTGAGTAAAGTGCATTTTTATAGCTGATTTGTCTTTCTGTGAGTTATTTTCTTGGATTTAACTTGCAATCAAAGTAATATGATGTTCACATTCATGGGCTACATAATACATGTAGAATGTGATTTGCTTTCAAATGATATCTATCTTCAGTGCTAAAGATATCTGATGAATTATTAGCCATTTAAGCATATAACCCTAGCTAGACTGTAATCTTGCTCAGGGCAAAATATTCTGTCAAGGGCATGAGTGAATAATGGCTTTTGGTCATAGTACGTGAAATCCATCTAGTTCTGTGTATATTCCAAAGCAAAAAGTAACACACAAATCTTTAAAAGATATGAATGAAGGTTAAAAGTGTAATCTATAAAAATGTTATTAAAAATAAGAAGAGTTAAGCAGAAAAGTCAAGAATCTGGAACAATAAAAAATAATAAATAATAAAATAAATAACACAAGTAATAAAAACATACAAACAATTAAAAATATGATCAGTGTGCAACATTTTATCCATGTATTTTAACTACTTATATGTAGTGCCAATCACTGTGTTCTCTTTTAGATTTGTGAGAACTCATTGCTCTCAATGGGGCTGCTATGGTAAAAGAGAGCAAAGGGATAGCATACATAACTCACCGTGACTGCACATTACACAAAATAAGCCCAATGAAACCAACAGCTCTTGTATGAGTATGTGTTCACAAGAGTAAGTTCTCTACAATCGGGCCCAGAGTTTGTTCCACTATTTCTGGAAATTGTTAAATGACTGATTTGGAAATTTCTTCATATTTACCAATACATAAACTTATACACATGGAGGTTATCTGTTAATAATTTAAATTGTATGTAAAAACTGTGCTAAATACTTTGCAAAAGCTAGATACATTTTGTAATACTACTTAGTTCGGTCATCTTCAATTTTTCTCCATGACTAGGGTGACCGAGGATCAACAAGACATACAGGCCTACTGGCATTTTCACCACCATATTGCTTACACCATCTTTGAGGAGGATTAGCCAACACAGAGTGAGAAAAGCATCTCAGGCACCTCCTGAGCTATGTCTATACTACTGATCTTACTGTTGCTAGTACTGTAGATCTGAACGGGAGACAGCAACAGTGGAAATTGTTCTGTAGGCGTGACAAGTCTAGCTACAGCCCCAGATGAAAAATCTCTATAGAGCTCTTCAAAGTCAGACCTTATTAACTGTGCCTGCCTACCAGGAAAAAAAATCATTACATTCACAGAAAAAGTTATCGTCCTTGTATTGTATTCACCTGCTAATAACTATCAAAGACAACAAACTCTACCAGAGCAGAAATAGCCAATTTTTTTTGTTTGTGTACTGTTGTTCTTTTAAATTCACGTCCAACTAAACATTGCCAAATGTTAATATTTTACAGAAACCCACAAAAATAATTTTAAAATGGCCTTTCTGAATAATTGAAGATGCCTTTGTCTTTTTACCAGAACTATCTATAAACTTAACATAGCATCAATGATAGTTTACCACAATAGTATCTACCACATATTATTTACTATTACTTCAGACATTTACTGTAAGTGATGAAATTACTAACAGGACAAATATAGCAGGCTTACTAGCAAGTAGTTTACGGGCTCTGCTAGCTCTCATTGTAAGTAAAATTAAGAGACACTGAACTGAAGCTGAATTTTATGCAAGTATATGGAGAAGTGAAAATCCTCCTGTCCTCTCCATCCCCTCCCCCACTCATGTGCTTTTCACAGCTAGTATATGAAGCAGTCATATTTAGATTCCTGGGAGCACAGTTCTGTTATGTCTCTTTCTTACATAGTCCATGCAAGGAATGAAAGACTACCCTGGGTTTCCCTTCCCTGTTCACTCATGAAAGGCCAGCCATAATCTCACCTTCTTCTAATCACAGAGAGTGAGTTACAGATTTCTAATTTGGTGTACTATGGCAGTGGGCTGAGGGACATTCCCTCCCAATGAAGGTGGGGGAAGGGTGTGACTGGAACATGATGAAGGGTATGGAGGGTTTCTCAAGGGGTGTAACAGAGGATATACTCAATGTACACTTTACTGATGCACTTGGGAAAGACTTCCCTATATTTCCTAGGGAAGGGGCACCTCTTCAACTCACATGCATGCAATCTGTATTATCCAGTCCTAAGAAAATAAATATTTTTTCTTCCCGTAAAGAAAGGCAATTTCTCAATGGCCAAAATCCTTTCACGGTCAAGCAGCACAAGCCCCTTGAATTCATAGACCACATTCTCAGTCAACTATGAGACAAATTATCTCACCTAAGTGCTTTGCACATATATGGAGCCTTGAAATAAAAGCACTTTAAAATAGTAATAAAACAAAGATCACAAGCAGCCCTATTTATACAAGAATCACACTGCAGAACAAAGAGGTAACATGATTCACCCAAGTCCACACCACAGGCCAGTGTTAGAACTCGGACATGCAGATCACTCTTCCCTAGCCATTATCTTTTCTATATAGCTAGGACCATAAAGGCTACTTGGGTTACCAAGTCAAGGTTATGAATCTGGGTCAGCTTTGGACCAAAAATGCTGTCAGTAAGAAATGTAGATTTAGGATTAGAAACACCTCCTTAAGGGCAGGAGGCCTTCAGTTTTCTGACTATTAATATAGTTGTTTATAAATAAACCTACTTACTGCCATGTCAAAGACTACATGATGACACATTACATAGATCAAGTAGCGGCTTAGTGTATGAACAGTCAGTCTCATTGGTTTAAATTGAACAAGGTACTACTTAGGGAGTAGAGGGGTGTCAGAATTTGGTTTAGCAATGAATTAAACTATCATCAGTGAGTGTTGCTTAGCAAGGAATTGCACATTTCTCTTAATTGGTTGAGTATCACTCCGTTCTTCTGGTGAGCTCTAGAAATAAGATGCTCCAAAATTATGAAAAAGTAGGGCAAATATACTGGACCATCATTGGAAAGCATCCATCCATAAAACTATGGTAGAATATTTTAGTCTGTGAAAAGCTTTGACTAAAAATTACCATTGTTGTTTCTATAAAGATAAAGTAAATTCCTTTTCCACTGAGGGCTACAGACTTACTCCAGCAGAGGAATCTGTGCTGTCTCGGGGACTTTCTTTTTGCCCCACCACCCCCACACATAAGATACAATTCTGTGGTGACCTTGAGAACTACTTTCGCTGTCTCAGACTCAAGGAGTATTTCGCCACCACCAATGTAGAACGCAATGACCTACAGATACCTTCCTCCCAACATTGCAAGAAAAAGTATTCAACATGGACTCCTCCTGACGGTCGGAACAACAGACTGGACTTCTATATAGATTGTTTCCGCCGCCGGGAAAAGGCTGAAATTGTGGACAAACAACATCACCTACACCATAACCTCAGCCATGCAGAGCGTAATGCCCACCAGAGCCTCAGAAACAACTCTGACATTATTATTAAGGAGGCTGACAAGGGAGGTGCCGTCGTCGTCATGAATAAATCAGATTATGATCAGGAGGCTTATAAACAGCTGTCCAATGGAATGTTCTACAAACCACTCCTCTCTGACCCCACTGAGGAATACCAGAAGGAACTACAACACCTACTCAAGAAACTCCCCAAAGCAGCACAAGAACAAATCAAGACAGACACACCGCCAGAACCCCGTCCAGGGATATTCTATGTACTACCAAAAATACATAAAAGAGGAAACCCCGGACACCCCATCATCTCAGGCATTGGCACGCTTACAGCAGGATTATCTGGCTATGTGGACTCTCTCCTAAGACCCTATGCTATCAACACACCTAGCTATCTGAGAGACACTACAGATTTCTTGAGAAAAATCCAATCCATTGATGGTCTTCCAGAAAATACCATCCTGGCCACTATGGATGTAGAGGCTCTTTACACTAACATTCCCCACAAGGATGGATTACAAGCTATTAGAAGAACCATCCAGGATGATGACACAGCTAAACTTGTGGCTGACCTCTGTGACTTTGTACTCACCTACAACCATTTCAGATTTGAAGATGATCTATACCTTCAAGTCAGTGGCACTGCCATGGGTACCCGCATGGCCCCACAATATGCCAACATCTTTATGGCCGATTTAGAACAACGTTTCCTCACATCTCATCCCAGAGCACCTCTACTTTACCTACACTATATTGATGACATCTTCATCATCTGGACCCATGGTAAAGATGCCCTTGAAGATTTCCATAGAGATTTCAACAATTTTCACAACACAATCAAACTTAGCCTGGAACACTCCACACAAGAGATCCACTTTCTGGACACTACAGTGCAAATTAGCGATGGGCACATAAAGACCTCCCTATACCGCAAACCTACTGATTGGTATAGTTACCTACATCCCTCGAGCTTCCATCCTCAACACACCACACGATCCATTGTGTACAGTCAAGCCCTAAGATATAACCGCATTTGCTCTGACCCTTTAGACAGAGACAGACACCTTCAGGATCTCTACCAGGCATTCTTAAAACTACAGTACAAACCCGCAGAAGTGAAGAAACAAATTGACAGAGCCAGACGGGTACCCAGAAGTCAACTACTGCAGGAGAAGCCCATGAAAAACAACAACAGAACGCCACTGGTCACCACCTACAACCCCCAAGCCAGACCTCTTCAACACATCATCAAAAAACTACAGCCTATTTTACAAAATGATCCCTCGCTCTCTCAAGCCTTAGGAGACAGACCTCTCCTTGCTTTCAGACAGCCCCCTAATCTTAAAAGGATACTTACCAGCAACTACAGATCACAGAACAGAAACACTAAAGCAGGAACACAGCCCTGCAGCAGACCACGCTGCCAACTTTGCCCTCATATCTACACTGATGACACCATCACAGGGCCTAATCATGCCACCTACTCCATCAAGGATTCGTTCACCTGCTCATCCACCAATGTGATTTATGCCATCATGTGCCGGAAATGCCCCTCTGCCTTATATATTGGACAGACAGGACAGTCTCTGCGCCAAAGAATCAATGGACACAAATCTGACATCAGAAATTGCAACACTGCAAAACCTGTAGGGGAACACTTCAATCTCCCTGCTCACTCCCTTGACGACTTGTTAATAGCTGTGTTGAAACAGATGAATAACAAAACACAGCTTCAAAGAGAGACTGCAGAACTCGAACTTATATGCAAATTTGACTCTGTTGTCTTGGGGTTAAACAGGGACTATGGATTTTTCTCGCATTACAAGTGATTTGACCTCCCCCTCCTCTATGTGCTGTTCCCCAGTGTTTTGAATCCTAACACCTATTTTGATTTGCTGTTACAGCCTGACCTGATGCTATGTCATACACTCCCCTGCATTTAATTTCCTACCACTCTGTAACTTTCCTATCTTCAAAGCGTCTGACGAAGTGGGATTTTCTCCCACGAAAGCTCATGCGATTAATAAATCTGTTAGTCTTTAAAAGTGCCACAGGAATCTGTTGTCTTTCTACAATAGTTTCTACAATAGACTAACACGGCTACCCCTTTGGAATTAGTATTTCCTTGTAAGCCTTCAGGGTAAGATTAAAGATGTTTTCACCTGTATCTTAATTCAGGTTAATATCATTTGGTGTGGCATTTATATATTTTATACATTGTAAATCTTGATGACCATTGACATGTTTTGTGGTCAAATTTTTCAGGAGGAATTTCTCCAACTTCAAGGTGCAATTCCGCCTTTAGGGCTGTCTCTAATCATATTCTGCTTCCCCATGTACATAAAATGCTGAGTCTGGGGCATTGCTGTGGTCCGTATCTCATTTTATAATATTGCTCTGGCAGTATGACTGCGAAAAGATGTAACCCTAGCTGTATGAATATGAAAAGTTGAGCAAACATGACTTCTCAGTTGAACAAACTGCTGTATGCAACAGTTTTTCTTTAATAACCATGTCATACTTCAGTGGAAATGCACCTGTACAGAACAGCTAATATACTTCAAGGGTTGGCTGTAACAAGTGGCTGGAGTCCAATGGCACTTGTTTGTTTCTTTTTATTTCTTCTGCTGAATCTTTGACAAGAATAAACAGGCTTCTGCCCATTTCAGAAAGTTCTCCTAGTGGTAATAACTTTTCTTCCACTTTGCTCAATTTCTGTCGGTGAGAATGTGAGATTGTGCCTCAAATTTATATATTTTGTGACCAAGAAGGTGAATTAATATTGGTTCAATTCTGAGCTGAATAACCCAACAATCAAGAACAGGATAGAAAGTCGGTACACTGATCCTGACTACAAGAGCTCAAATGGAAAAGCTAAGAACAGTCTCTCAGATCCATCAATATTCATTTATGTTAAGAAGGTGGCAACAGTGTCTGCCACATCTTCTGTCAGTATCCTGAGCTTGCTTAGTGTAATACATCTGATCTGGCTGGGGGCAAATTGTCGCCCATGGGAATGAAAGGCTTTTCTCAGACAACTGCCCTTTGATGAATGTCAAAGTTCTTTAGGAATTGAACTTTTGGAAGAGAGAGAATGCACTAGAGCAACACCAGCAAGACTTCTCTTCCTCAATATGAGGTTTTCTGTAGTTGTAGTTTTCACTTCCTGCTATCCCCAAATAAAAGGTGAATTCTCTCATTTAAAATCTGGTTTCGCGGTGAGGAAATTACTATATTTTTGCTTAGGTGCCTCTGTGAAAACCTACAATTATTTTTCTCTGAATTGGAATTAATTTAACTGCTTTTCACCATGAAAAATGCCATTATGTTCTGTGGATGAAATGGTAACATTTACAAAGTTGTAAATTATTATTTTTCACACAATACTCATTGGGAACAACATGGAGTAAATAGAATGAAGATTAGTATCAATAGGATTGAGAAAGGGATGTCAAAATCAATATCACAGGCAATGTGTTCAATTGCTCCATTAATACTAATGGGCTCTCAGGTTCTATAGCCCTGGTTCTGGTGTTTCTTTTAATCTACACTTACAAAGTTGCCAACCTTCCAGCCCTTGGGCCTCTGAACTTTGATCTCACCATCATCAGTGAGATGATGAGATGGCCAAGCTTGGCAAAGCCTTTCCCCTCAAATAGTATTTGAATATACAGGATAAAACAATCCTTTGACATAATGTATAAACAGCTTAATATTCATTTAATGGACTAAGGGAAGCAGTAGTATCAGTAATATTGCATGTTTGAAAGAAGCCACAGAACTCAGCACGAGGACTAATTTATATTTTAAATCTAAGAGTTCCATTTTCATTTTCTGAACCGTATTCAGAGATACGGTAGCTCCAGGCTATTGAAATTTTAGTTGAAGATACTAAAGGGATCTGAGGCAGTTGGTTCAAGATAGCTGAACCAATTTCTTATTCAATGCTCAAGTAACAATTTTTGCTTCATCATTATTTATGTAGGACACCTCAAACTGACAATTCACAAGTCCGTTATGAAACTGAGCCATTTCTGTCACTCTTTTCAATGAACATTATCCTTCAGAAGCCAGTCATCTTTAAATCAATTTGTTTAAATAGGTAAACTTTTTTGTGATTTTCAGCTCTTCCTTCCCTTATATTATGCTATTTTAAAAGCTTTTTTAGGGAGGCATCTTCTTTCCAGAATGATACAGCAAATTTGTACTATTCATTAATATTTTTATATTATTACATTCTCTCTCCCACTTAAAATAATGATGGTGCACTTTTCACAGAATAATTTGTATTATTTTTGTAGCCAGATATGATCCCAGGATTTGTCTACACGTGAAAATTAATCTGGAATAAGGCAAAATGTGAATTTAAAGCAAATGAACTATTAATGAATTATCTCCATGTGTGGGCATTCTTATTCCATTCCAAATAGATGAAGATAATTCAGAATTAAATACTCTTATTCTAGAATTAGAGCATCTACGCATGAAATTAATAAGGCAGAGCTATTCCAAAAGCAACTCTGCATGCAGGCAAGCCCTATACATTGGGAACTGACAGCTAGAAGTTATAGTGCAAATTAGTGTAAAACAAGGACTCAATGTGTATTTCATATTTTTGTTAGATTGTTGTGACGTTGTCTGGAAGATGAGTGACCATTTATAATATTATTAATACCAATATGACAAATTTGCAATGTTTCTTCCAAGATATGCCATATACAGTATCAACAGAAAAGCTGCAATCTATCAAATCTGACTAACCCATTTGTATGCATGAATCATCTTTGTATCTAAAATTAGGAATATAAACTACAAATGTGCATACTAAATATGTTTGTTCTTGGGGTAACAACCATAGGTTGCATATAGTCTAGCTATATTGTGAATGGACTATGCAAGCTAATGGCCTATTACAAGTTATGTAGCTCTCATAATAAACCATTGAACAAGCTTCTCCCCTACCCTGAGGCTTCCTCTGAAAGCCGGAACATGTACAATAGCTTCTTCTATGACTCATCAAAGCATGCCAGGGCATGTGACTTACTCATGTGATCCTGGACTCCATTTTGTATCTGTAAATTTCCACAAGCTAAGGCTAAAGTATCCACCCCCTTGCAAGAAGGTATATAGAATTGCTTCACCATCTCCATTTTGTTTTCTTTCCTGCTTCTTACTTCTGGTTCAACTCCTCTATATCTGAAACATTGAACAAAAGCCTGAACTCCATCCTGGGACTGCATGTGATCCAAGGTAAACTGTACAAGCATGCAAAGTCCACAGTACTAATATACATGGATATTGAAGTCATTTGTATGTATCTGATTGCTTTCATCATTTAACATCTCTCCTCTTGATTGTTTCTTCCCTAAACCTGTCATTGTAGATACTAACAGATTGGCTGGCAGTGTGATACTTTGACATAAGATCCAAACCCAGTATTGATCTGGTATCATGTCTGGCCATTTGGAGATCAGGAGAATGTCTTGGAAGATGAATGTTTCTTAAAGTAATGTGTCTTTATACTGGATCTAGGTGCTGATTAAGAGCTAGAGAGTGAAATGCAATAAAGAGGGCACGTATTTGGGGGGAGGGGAAGGGAGAAGGAGAGAACTTCTTGATCACATGTGCAGGGAATCAGAAGTTCTGTCTGTAGCTGGTTAGTGAATGTAACTTCAGTGTTAGCTGTCCATTTGTGGGGAGTTTGCTGTCCTGTTTTGCACACTGCCCTATTGTGACATTTTCAGGTGGTCTAACCTATTCACAGTCACCACTGGAAGTTCTTTCCCCATTCATATTGAGTCACGGGAAAGAAAATGAATAGTCAAGAAAAGAAATGAGGGGATATGTAAAAAATGTACATTAAAGGCTGTGGACAGTATAGCTTGACCAAGTTATAACTAACTGAGACACTTGCCCAGAGATTGTATAATTGACACTTAAATGTGTGCTCCCTGTGCTAGATGTGGTTTCATTTTAGTGATAAAAGGCATTTACTGAAAAGGTATGTCACCCTGCTATTTCCAGAGATGGAGCTTCTGAAAAATGGTGCACCCTCAAAACTATACTCATATTTTAACTGCTTGTATGGCATACCCAGATTGATCCTGAAGAGATGAGCAGATTTGCCCAGCAGAAGCTGGCAGAGATTGCTTTACCTTTTGTGGCATAGCCAGACCACAGAAGACTCCATTAGCACTGCGGATTTTGGTTTGAGAAGATGGCAATAAAAACGTCGGCTACCAAATGGGAGGTCAGGTTGTTGAGGTTTTGGTAAAGACAGTATTTGTTTTTGGGGAGAGGCCTAATGTTAATAAGGTCTATCCTGGAACTGCTTTTCTAGAAATAAATGAGAAAAAGACAGAAAGACTATAGTGTTAAAGAGCATTTTGAGGAAGAGAAGTGAATCCATTAAAGAGAACAAACAAGGAGTCCCATGACCCTTTTAAAGACTAACACATTTATTTATCACATGAGCTGTTGTGAGAGAAAATCTAATCTTCTCCCATGAAAGGTAATTTGATAAATAATTTTGTAAGTCTTTAAAAGTGCCACAGAACTCCTCGTTTGTTTTGCTGAAGTAGACTAACATGACTCCCCCTTTGGAACATTAAACAAGTTAAATTCAAATACCCGCTTTAAATAGAAGTGGGTTTTGACATTCTGGTGGAAATTGAGTGGTGAGAGAGACATCCCATTGGAACAGATTTCAGAAGGAAGAAAACAAATACCAGGAAGTGTCTGTAGTCTTTGTTTCCTCTAAAAATCTATTTTGTTGGGGTGCTCCCAACTTGCAAAAACTATGGATGAGTCAACCAGGAAAAGTACAGTTAATCAGATCCACAGATGGTATGTTCTGCATATAACTTGTCATGCTGTAATACAATGTATTCCTGGTAGAAAATTGTTTAGACTCTAAAGTTCAAATTCTTACATTTGCCTTTGTAGAAACTACTAAAGGAAGTTCACATGAAGAGTATTAACACTTGTATAACCAACAGAGCACTATGACTCAGGGATATGTGGATTGGGTTTAGGTGGAGAATTGCTTTTCATGAACAACATATGCAGCGGACTGAAAAGAAAATTGTGGTTCTTCCCTTGTAACCACTGTATTTGCTCAGGGCCATGGAATATGTAGCAAGTGTCTTCAAAATTCCTTGATAATGATATTTTTGTGAGCTTGCAATTTTGCCTAATATCACTAGATGTAATGAACATTCCTACATCTCTTTCTTGTTCATCTTCCTTTACAGCTCTAAAGCTATTCTCCCACTCTACCTTACTCGGACCAGGAGGAGAGGAAGGTCCAAAATCAGCTCTTTAATCTCCACCACTGGCTATATTATATTTGAATAAAATTCAGAGGGGCGGTTAGGATTAGGGTCCCATAGCAGTGTGAGCTGTACAAGCATATGAAGACATGGTCCCTGCCCTAAGAAGCTTACAATTTAAAATGTATAAATGAAATAGTGAGAACAATATATACCCCCCAAAATCATGAAGCACAGAGGATTAGGCTGAGACTTTCAAAATGGCCTAAAGTAATAATTAATTTCAACTGGATTTGGACATGGAACTCATTTAGGTGCTTTTGAACATCGCAGCCAAAATAATATATAATCTTGTTGAGTAGACTTTGTGCCACAACTGCCTCTTCAAAAGGAACATTTTTTATGTTTGTTTTAAAATGTTGATGCCAAAGAATGTACTGACTTGCATTACCAAGATTACAGTTTTCCAGGGGCTAGTAAGACAAGGAATTAATTCTGTGCCTCTTAGACATAAGAGCAAACATGTCTAAATAGCTCAGGGCAGCCTGTTTCTGAGGCTGAATCAACAGACTAGGGGAAATAAGGCTCATGCTCCTGCTCTAAAAATAGTTGTGTAGATGTTGTGGTGTCAACTGGAGCTTGAGCTCTGACTCACAGGGAGGGGAGTGG
The DNA here is from genome assembly GCA_007922175.1 of Pelusios castaneus. Taxonomy (NCBI): domain Eukaryota; kingdom Metazoa; phylum Chordata; order Testudines; family Pelomedusidae; genus Pelusios; species Pelusios castaneus. The sequence continues at coordinate 18,594,964 of ML685783.1, forward strand.
GCTCAGATCCTGAGCTCCCCCTCCATCTCAAGATACAACTAAAAGGCACAAGCTAGATAAAAAATTTAAATGCCAGGCATGTTAAGTGTGAGGCCTGTTGACTCAAGCTTGCTGCTGCCGACTGTGTAGCTGTACCTCCTCAATGTAACTTAAGATCCTAAGCTTTGAAACAGGCTTCAGGAACCCGAGTCATTTAAGAGCTCTTGAAAGTTTCAGCACTTGTCTGTATTGGAGTGCAGTTCAGCTATTGATGGATAGCAACTGGTGAAGCTGCACCAGGTCTCAAGTGTCGATATGAAAAGCCATGATTTGCACTGTTTTAGCTCGTACCACATCCAACCAGGGGCAAACTCAGCAAGGGCCAATTTCAGCTGTCCTTGTCTCCACTTGGAATTTGTACCAGCACAATTGTCTTGGGTTCCAATGTGACTGTGGTTGTATACAAGGGGGGAGAAAGGTAAACCACCTGAGTTTTAAAAATCATATATTATTTTATTCTCAGACGAGTCTTTCAATAACATCCATGCCTTCTAATAATTATTTCGCTATCATACGTAAAACGTTGTGCTCCCTTTTTACATGGGTTTATCTTTGCCTCTTGTAGAAAAAGAGGAACATAGAGACTGCTGATAGAAGATGTAGTGAGAAGACGGACACACTGTAGTTAGACAATTTCTACGCTCCTCTCCACTTTTGGAGACCCTAATGAGTTAAATCACACAGGTCTACGCTACGGCATTTTTGCCTCACTCCTGAGTATGGAAAGGACAGTTTCCATTGTATCAGGGATAACAGTGGAGACATTGTGCCTCCAATACATTTGCTCTCTTGATGCTGCTCTTTGTGCAGAAGGGAGTGCACAACCTTTTCCAGCCATGAACTTTGAGCAGATGAACCTGTACAGTCTATGGGTCAGTGTAGTGAAAGGCCACAAACCCATTTCTTTTCCACCCCTTTTCAGGTTACCTATGCCTTCGATTTTCAGGAAGCAGAGATACTATCATCATAAAAGGCTGTTAAAGTTAAGGAGTTATACTGGGGCTTTCTGTGGGGCCCTCTGTCTCTGTAAACCCACCCAAGGACTTCTATGATGTGGTCCATAGGGGTGGGTGGAGAAAAGGTCATATAATATTTTTCTCTCACTGTATAGCAACCTCTCTTACCTGCAGAGTCACTACACAGGAGCTAAAGAGGGAGGACTATGAAAAAATGGGGGACCAGCTGATCTACTATATTTGGAAGCATGGGACAATAATGCTGAACCCCAAATGGTCTCTAGCATGGATTTTGTCTGAAGAATACATTCTTGGGTCACAGAGCCCTCTAAGATAGCATGACAAAGGAAGCTGGGATAGCAGTAAAAATACGAACTACTTCAGCATCCAAACTACTTACGAGATAGACTTTTTAAAAAATCTACTGCTTCAGCCCTTTGGCATACATCACATTAGTTTGCCCACTGTGATGGCAGATTTGCTTGTAAAAGTACTGTCAAATCTGTGAACTCTCCAGAAATTTGCTTGTACGCTACACTGCCTGTCAATGTGATTTTTCTAGTCATTTATTAGGAGGCAGCCTCGATGAGAAGATAGATGCAGGAAGCAGATTCAGCTCTTCCATTTGCTAGCGACCAAAAGTCATTACATCTCTCTGTATTTAATATTGAACACAGAAATATCATGCCAAGAAGTTGTACAAGCCATTCAAGTTCATTTAAGACCCAATTTCAATATATTAATGAAATAGGTGACAATATATGTCCCAAAGGAGTCCAGCACACATCACTTCTACTACCTGAAATTAAACATTTCTAATTCCCAATGATCAAAGGTAAAAACAATGGGACTGACAGTTTTTCCAATGCATCGATAAAAAGTACAACTCACAACTAAAACCTTTCAGGGTTGCTTTATATCTTCTTTCCTTCCACCCACCCATGCACATGTTCAGTTACCAGAAAACCTCAGCACTCATGCTGTGCACACAATGCGTGAGTTCCGTTAAAACAAGATTCAGACATCAATTCAATATAGTCATTATCTGAAAGTACATTTAAAATCTCTGCTGATAAAATACATGGTTGTGTAGTAGAAAGTGAGAGTTTAAAACTTAAGGCAAATACAACTGGCCAAAAATGAGGCCTGAGCCCTGACAAAGTAGATTGTATTCAAAATCCAACCCGAAGTATAGTTAAGGATGTGAAAAATTACTGTAGTCTGTAAGGAGTCATGAAAATTAACAATAGCTGTCTAAAATTCAAATGCACCTGTATTTTGCTGTTTCAAATACATAAAAAGTGCTAAAAGATCAAGGTAGTAGCACTAAAAGTAACATCGTTTAAAAAAAAATAACAAAGGCCATTTGACCTTGTTAATGTCATAACAATATGCGATATCAATATGTTTTGGTCCAATCCCCCATACATGGAGATGGGTAGGACTGGATATCATCAGACGGTGGCAACTACTATGTAACAGGGATCGGGAGGAGGGTGGGAGCAAAACCTATCCATAAGAGTGTATAAAAATGGTGGTCAGAGGCAATCGCTTTGTCCAGCCTAGGGGATGACAATCAACTCTGCTGTCAAGTGAGCTGTTCCATTGCATCAGGGCACACTTATTTAAAGTATACTTATAAAATGTAAGTTTCTTCTTATTGTGCTTCACTTCAGTAAACCTGGCCAGAGTGCCTTCGTTCTCAGTGAATTCATGATCATGTGAATTCATTTAATAGCAAAGGGGTGTCTCACTTAACTGCGCAAATTGGGAACATGGGAAGCTCATGCACACAGCCACTGATTAACAACCCATCGGCTGTCCACCTAATTAACGACTGACAACAGGTTGATGCAAAGGGTGGCAGAGTGGCAAAGGATGAGAACAGGGCATTCATGCAAAGTGATCTGTTTTGCTTGGTGAACTATGCTCCAGTCAAACAAATTGCATTTTAATATAGAAAAATACAAAGTTATATAATTAGGAGCAAGGACTACAGGCCTGTGTTTAGTGTGTGGGTAGTCCTCGGGGCCTGTGATATATGAGAGGTCAGACTTGATGATCTGCTGGTCTCTTCTTTGCTTAAACTCTGTTATTCTGTGACTACGGAATAGGAGACTGTATCCTGGGAAAGTGATTCTGAAAAGTATTTAAGGGTTATAGATGCCAAGTAACTCAATGTGAGCTCCCATTTTGATGCTGAGGTAAAAAGGGAAGTATAAACAGGAGAGTAGTGAGTAGAGGGGCATTATTGAGATGGAGATTTTGTGAGGTTGAGGTGTCTACATTTTAAAAGGCTGTGGGAAAATGGTAATACTGGAAACAAAGAGCCACAAAAATGATTCAAGGGCTAGAAAAGATGTCAAACTGAAAGATTTAAGGAGGTCAGTCTGTTTAGTTTAGCAAAAAGATTAGACTGGTGACTTGACTACAGTATATAAGTACATGCAGGGGGAAGAAATATACCTGACTGTAAAGAGCCCTTTAACATAGTGGACAAAGGATAAGAAGCAATGGATGCAAGCTGAAGCCAGACAAATTCAAATCGATAAAAAGGTATTTTTAAACAATTATCATTTGTTTGTTTATTTTAAAAAGTGAGTGATTTTTTTCCATTGAAACAAAGAGTCAAGTGAAATGATTGATTCTCCATGTCTCTAAGTCTTCATATCAACACTGGCTGCTTTCTGGAAGATTTACTTTAGCCAAATATAATTTATGATTTAGTCAAACATTGGGCTCAATATAGAGGTATCAGGGTGAAATGTAATGACCCGTGATACACAGGAGGTCAGACAAGGTGATTTAAAGATCCCTTCTGGCCTTAAACTATGAAAAATTACAGTTACATGTCACTTATTTTTAATGTTATGCTACATCACACATTATGCTATCCTTTGTAACAGAATGTGAAAATAAAAACCTCATAAGGCTAACCTGCCACCCACAACAAACTACAATTTTTAGAAATGTCACAAATTTGTGTTATTTCTTTGATACACCATTGTGACAGGGTGTACGGGGTCCTTTGTGACCCCTTACTGAAGCCCCTAAGTTCCTGTTACCCACTGCTCCTTCCTGAGCAGTGGAGATAGGTACTTCAAGCTTGCTTAGAGAAGCTTCATAGAAGCAGCCAATCAGAGCCAAATAGGCTCAGATAAAAAGGGGCTGCAGGTGCTGCTTAATAACTCAGCTGTTTAGTGAGACCAGAGGGGGAAGGTTGGACCTCGTCTTCAGCCAAATGGGTTTGATGGACTGTGTTTGCTGAAGCTGGGAAGCAGAGGACCTCAGAACTTTAACTCCAAGGTAGTGGGTAGAAGTAAAAGGGGTTGGGGGGAGGTGGGAGAAGAGGCTGAGGAAATGCAGGAACAGATAATTAAAGGAAGCAGTATGTGATCGCTTTTCAGAGGGTCCCTGGATTAGATCCTGGAGTAGTTGGTGGGCTTGGGTTACCCTGCTAGCACCTGGCAAGCTGGCCTATGTTCTGAAAATGGGCTGAGAGTCCTTTAGAGGAGTTTGCAAAGGGCTGAAGGTGCTGGTGAGTGCTGACAGTTTGATGAACTCTTTGCTACCCAAAGGGGGCCTACTAGGTGGGACTTGGCTGAAGGGCTGAGTTACTGAAGACCTAGCCAGTGAAGTTGGGGAGCATCAGCAGTGGGATAAAAATTACAGCAGCATGCCCAACTGCTTGTATGCACGAGTCACAACTGTTCACTGTTAGAAAGATTCAAGAAATGAGGTTAAAACATTAAGCTTAAGAAAGCTTAAACTTTTCTTCTTTAATTTTGAATCCAATCACTTAAAACTGTGATGCTTTCAAAAGAGGGTTTACTTTAAAGGGGAAAAAAAACACATTTAATTTGAGAAGATGGTGGTCAGATGGGCATCCTTGGCTGTTTTGTATAAGCACCATTAATTCTTAGGACTCAGGGCTAGCAAGTCATTCATCTTGTGGTTTCAACACTCTTGTTACAGTAATTGACATAATAGGAATAGGCCAAATCATCATGCTACTCTGGAGGTACAAAAGAGATGAAGCTGCTTTGCACTGGGGAGCTATTTTCTTTAGAGAATACCCAGATGGCATAAAACCAGGGCAGTGAGATCTGCGGCCAGGAGTGCTGGGAGCTTGAAGTACTCCTTGAAATTGCAGAAAGAATTTCCTATTTTGCGAGACTTCAGTTTTAAGTTGTCTGCCTGTTTTGCACACCATGCTATTTTTTAAAAAAAAAAGGTGAAATAAAAGGATAATGAAGTATGTGTTTAAAAGGGAAAGAACACATCCTCTGATCCTGAAATGCACGTAAATATTGATTCATGATGTATAGCAGTTGCTCTGCTATATTGAGTCACACCTAGTAAACACTTCACGAAGATGATGTTCAAGAAGGAAAATGGTAAGACTTGGGAGGTAAATGGTGCTGATACTGTGGGTGTTCGGAACATGGAGTATCCACAGAAAAAAAAATCCAGCATCACAGATCAGCCCTTCAACTGTTCGGTGGCTGATGGGTAGCACTGAGAATCTGCTAGTCCATGGGTAATTGGATCAGCCTTGAATGTGGCCCCACCCTGCTTCTTCCCCCATCTCACCCATTAGCAAACCCAAGGGTTGGCACCTGCTTACTTCCCTGTTTTCAAATGGAGTAGAAGAAATAGCAGACTGAGGCTTTATCAGGCTGTCAGATGGGAGTTTATTTTTGATGTGTATATAGCATCTGGTAGCACTGAAAGCATCTTTGAAACATCTCATAAAATAAAGCCTCTCAGCTTTAAACAACTATCAGTTTCATAAGTCCCTTAAAGTTAGATGATTCCTATTCTTGAAAAATGTATTTTTTCAAACTGAAGTAGTCTGAACAGGATTAGTGTTGACAGTGTTTGTGTCTGTGGACACCTCTCTTGTGCTATAGATTAAATTCTAATTAGTTTTCTGGACAAAAATTGAAATAAAATTACACAAAATCCACAGACAGCCCCACAAAATTAAAACATTCTTTTAAGATTGTTAGATTCCTAGGTCTGAAGGAAACACTGTGATCATCTAGTCTGACTTGTATAAGAAAATCCCCAAAATAATTTCAAGAGCATATATATTTAGAAAAACATCCCATTTGTATTTAAACATTGCCTGTTGACAAATCATGGTAAGTTGTTCCAGTAATCAATTACTATTAAGCACTTGCATCTTATTTCCAGTCTCAATTTGCTTAGCTTCATCTTTTCTATTTAATGTATACCATGTTAATTTTATCATTCTAGATTTTAATAAAAATATCATAGAAGTCTAAGTATATTACATAATACTATTGCCTCTATCAACCAAAAAGAGAGGTCCTTTCAAGTTATTTTTTTCCATAAAACCACTTGATTGGCATTAATTATAGAACTCTCCTTTTAACTTTTTGGAGTCCTCTTTAGCCACTTCATTATTTTGTCCATGATCAATGTCAGCCTGATATGCCTGTCATTACACAGGTCATCCCATTTGCCCTTTTGAAATATGGCACATTAGCTTTCTTCCAGTCTTCTGGGACTTTCGTCAGTGATCCAAGGCTATTGAAAAGCAACATTCAGGGTTCAGTGAGTTTCCCAGGCACCTCTTTTATAACTCTTGGATGCAAGGTCTGTAGATCCACTGACTTAAAATGTTTAACTCTTGTAGCTGCTATTTAACATACTCCAGAGGTAGTGCAATAGAAAGATTATCATATTATTGGTTTGTCCCAAACACAGAACAAAAATATATTTTGAATACTTCTGCTTTCTCTGCATTAAATCTAGTACTGAACTGATACCACTATTAAGATTATTTTTGTTCCTGATACAGTTTTTAAAAAAACCTCCTAGTTCTTAACTCCTGTGTCCCTTTTGCTTCCCTTCATCAGTTTTTACAGTTCCTAGCTTCTGATTTATATTAATTACTATTCACTTCTCTTTCTTCTATATTTATAGAGACAGATCTGCCTTCACTTTCTCCCTGTAAACCAAGTTGGCTTTTTTAACCAATATGGATGCCTTCCCTATTCATGGGATTGTAGCTTTTTGGAAATCCAGCAAATTGTGCTTAAACAATTTCAAATTATCATTCATATTTAAATTCTGACCTAGACTCTATCCTGTTTACACATTATATATGTGGCCAAGTAATGATCATTTATACTTAAACTACCATTTGCTTTTAATTCTGTGATCTGTTCCTCTTTATTTATCAAGACAAAGTCCAGTATTGAACTCCCTCACATTATTTCTTTTGGGTTTTGAAACTGTCAAAATTCAGATGTACTTGATTTGTTCTTCATGGAATTAATAGCTGGTATGACTGTTGTATAGAATACAATTGTAGGAAAAAAAGGGGAATTGTAGGAAAAGAGTGTTATTGATGCCATCAGCACAGAAGCTTTTAAGATAGCTGCATACAAAATGCCTGGATATTTAATCTGGAGTTTTGGACTGCCATTGTTTTTTATGCAAATATTTATTTTCAGTTCAGGGGCTACAAGGAAAAAAGATCTGTGGGGAGAAAGTCATGTGACTAATTACAGGAAGGGAGGAATTTCAGCGCTTGAGGTAATTGCATCCATTCTGATGATGCAGGAAGGCCTGCATCTGCTCATTCTAAAGTCCATGGCACTACTCCCATTAATTTCCTTGTGGCAGGATAGAGGTCATATTTCCTAATTTATGCAAAAATCAAAGTGTTCTGGAATAAGTGTGTTCGGTATTGTTTTGAGTTGGTATAAATGGGACCCAGTTCCCAGAGGAAAAGTTGTTATGCTAACATTGCTCTTGATTTTCATTATGATTATTGTTATCTTAGTTTAATCAATGCTCAGTGCTTACATAATGCTCTTTGGTTTTACAACCATTAACTAATAGGCATTTAAAAAACAAACCAAAAAAAAGCTGTAAAGTTTCAGATGGCTGCAGGGATTCCCTTAGATTAGAGATTCTACAATATGGCAGTTTAATGTCTCATAATGAAGAAGCCTGGAATTTTAGTGAGTTAATCAGATTTCTCCCTCTGTCCTGCCCATTTGCTTTAATGAATTTGAAAACAGAATTTATTTTTAACATAATCCACACGTTAATAAAACATGCTAAGCTATGAGGCAGGACAAATCAGGATCACTTGGGTAGGAAGTAGCAGTTGGTGAAGCCTCCTTACTTCGTCTTTGCTTTGATTTGGGTGTGGGGAGGACATTAACTTCATACCATTTAGGCACTTTTCCTGGCTTTGAAAACTCTCAGAAAGAGCTAGGAGAAACTGGTAGTCATTTGTGAGGTTTTTAACATCACACCAGGACCTGTTTCCCCACCAATGGACTTCCTGGTTACTTCCAGCTCTAATTGGAAGAGGCCACCTGCCCACTATATCGTGGCAGAATTGATATCATCTTCCCTAAACCAGCCCTGAGATAGGAATCTTCCACCAGCATTCAGACATTGCTGTGTATTTTAGTACAGAGAGCTATTGCTAGGAATCCTAGAACCACAAGAAGAAACATGTAAAGTACCGGTATACATTTATAGTTGAACGCAGGAGTGACCGGATGCTTTCAGCAAGTGATTCTGATGTCAGGCGAGCTATTGCTGCCCTGGTTTAACTTTTTATAGCTCCTTTTATTATAGGGTTACATCTGTACTCTGTGTGGATAGCAAAGTTCATTATGAATGAAAGGAATAAAGAGATTTCATGAATTGCACACAAAAAAAAGTTTTTTGTTTTTTTTTAAGGGCCTCACTTTTTTAGCACAATATGTTTGGGAGCATCATAGGAATTGCATACAATTATTCTATGAAATAGCAATGCCTAAGCCCTGATACAACCGCCAACCTACACACACACTCTTTCTGCTTGGAGGGATAGCTTTTCTGTTACTCCTTTCCTGCAGGTCTCTCTTGTTGACTTGACATTACAAGTAGTTAGTAAAAAATGCACCTTTTTCTTTCCTTCTGCCCCTTCTCCTCCTAGATTTAGCTTCAGTTGACTCTATATCTTTCTAGGGATTAGGAAGCTGGGGAATATCACTACAACATGCCAGTTTCAGTTCACAAGAACTTGTGCAAATATTTTCCTGGCTTTTCAGGTGAGACTTGCGACTTGAATGAACTTCATATTACCAGCATGATACTCAACTGAAATATAGTGCTGGTTTTCATTGTTTCCGAATAAGCCCACATACCCTGCTGGATTTTAATATATGTGTAGTCTTTGAAAAACTAGAAAGGAGATTGAAGTTGAGCCCAAATTCAAACCTTGGCAAAACAGTGTAAGGGAGTTTAAATGCATGATGAAACCGGAAGCAGGTGAGACTTTATTTCAATGAGTACATGTTGTTCTTTACAGCTGTCCATGACCTCACCGGACTTTGCTTTACAATTCAAGGGCAGAATAAGGAAGGTGTAGTGTCTTTTACTGTAGTGGATGAATGTTCTTTCGACCAGCGGTTCTCAAGGTTTTTTGTTTTGTGACATGGTTGGCTTCGTGCGCAACTGTGCACAACACAGAGTCCTTCGCTAACAATGCTTCCACAAAGCCCACCTGCCATGAGACTGCTGCTGTTCTTGGTCAGTAGAAGTGTTCATCATGGCTTCTCCAAAAACAGATTGTAACTCACCCAACACTCAGAAACTTGTTTTACAACAGACGTTGTCTGGGATTTTCATCTGAATTGCATGCCCAAATCCCATTGAAATATAATAGGATTTTGGCATATAAACTGATGCCTAACTCCATTAAGATCCTTTAGAAAAAACATTGAAGTTTTAGAGGATTTTTTTTTTAAACTTTAATTGACACATCCACCAACTTTATTATCCCTACAGAACAGACGGTACTCTTTTCTCCTCCTGCAGGTACTGGCACTTAAATACTATTTTCAGAGTTCTGCTGAGACTTTTCAATTAGATTAGTGCCTTCAAAAGACAGTACTTGTTACAGTTCTGTTGTTCCATTGATTATTCTTTGCACAACACATAGATACAATTGTCTCAAACCCCTCTCCCATTTTCTTTAGTTCCTTTATCAGGCTATTATCATCAGAGTGCTTTTGGCCACAAAAGCTAAAAATAGCACAAGACAGGTTTATTTTAGGAATGCATATTACAGCTACACAGAGGTAAGCAAGAAGTGTTCAGAAGTGCAGATCTTCATGCACTCCTAGCAATTTCCTAATAGAGTAGCAGACTTCCTGAATCAGTGGGCTCTTGATGAGTTTGTCTCCCAAAAATACATTTTAATTTAATGTTTATAACTAAATCTTTTAAGAGAAACTATAATCCATGTTCAGCATACATGTGAGGTCTTCTGTGACTAGTTGGTCATTATCTCACACAGACATTTCATGTGGTGTAGTCCTCATTATCAGGAATATAACTGCTAAAAAAAATTTTACTTTTATTTTTTTGATCTTGTTCAAGTGTTTCAACTCTTATCTTGAATCATTAAGTGGAAATTATTTCTGTTTTACATACCATGTAACAACACTAACCTTAAAGCCTTCAACTGATTGCAGTGATGTGTCATAGGGAAGAACTGAACCCACTGATGTTCAATTTTAATTTAATTTTATTGCCTGAGGTAATTAATGACCACTAATGACATGCATTTTTGCCCTCTTGAGTCCCCAAGTTAATCATTAGAACGGAATAGTTGTTGAGTATGGGCTATGACTGGTAAAGTGAAAACTGGACATAATTTGGAACAGCTGCTATCACTTTTTCAATTTTGTTGGGGCAAAAATCAGGAACAAAATGTTTTCTGAGCAGCTTTAATAACTCATGAATACCACTTATGACTAATTATGAAGCTCACGGTTTATTTTTTCCTACTTTTTTAGGAAAAATTACTATAAGAATTAAAGTATGAATGCAGTAAAAATCCATATTTATTACATAATTTTAAACTTCTCCAGTGCTTCATATTTTAAGAAAGCACACACAGAACTAAATAAAGGATGAAGGAAGTCACAGAAAATGGGAGTGAGGGAGGATGCACTCAGACTATAGCAAGTCATAGCATGTCGCCCTGACAAGGCCTCTCAGGAGGTATTCTGCCTGCCGGAGGCCAGTATCCGAGATGTTACGGAGGGATTGTTGAGAATCATCTGTCCCTCTGACTACTACCCTATGCTACTCATCCATGTGGGAACCAATGATACTGCGAGAGGTGACCCTCAGCAAATCAAAAGTGACTACAGGGCTCTGGGAGCATGAGTGAAGGAGTTCAGTGCACAGGTGATGTTCTCCTCGATCCTTCCGGTCAAGGGTAGAGGCCTGAGCAGAGACAGATGCATCCTGGAAGTGAATGGCTGGCTGCAAAGATGGTGTTACCAGGAGGGCTTTGGCTTCCTCGACCATGGGGTGCTGTTTCAGTAAGAAGTACAGAGATGGACTCCACCTATCGAGGAAGGAGAAGAGCGTATTTGGAAGCAGACTGGCTAACCTAGTGAGGAGGGCTTTAAACTAGGTTTGAAGGGGGAAGGGGACCAAAGCCGACAGGTAAGTGAAACTGAGGGAGACTTGGGGGGTGCTGGGGCTATAACCGCAGGAATAAAAGAGAGGCTAGTTGGAACTGGGGGGGAGGGGAATCAAAGAATTGATTTTTATGTCCTAATGAAGTCATAATACCTCAGGCGAGTGGGGAAGGAGAAATTGCAAGGTGGATAGAAAACTGGCTAGATCAACGGGCTCATCAGATAGGAATCAATGGCTCGATGTCTAGTTGGTAACCAGTAATGAGTGGAGTGCCCCAGGGGTTGGTCCTGGGGCCGGTTCTGTTCAACATCTTCATTAATGATCTTGATGATGGGATAGACTGCGTGCTTAGTAAGTTTGTGGATGACACCAAACTGGGGGGAATGGTAGATACTTTGGAGGGCAGGGACAGGATCCAGGGAGACTTGGACAAGTTGGAACACTGGGCCAAAAGAAACCTCATGAGGTTCGACAAAGACAAGTGCAAAGTCCTGCACTTCGGATGGAAAAATCCCATGCACTGCTACAGGCTGGGGACCAATTGGCTAAGTAGCAGCACTGTAGAAAAGGACCTGGGGGTTATGGTGAACAGGAAGATAAATATGAGCCAACAGTGTGCCCTTGTTGCCAAAAAGGCCAATGGCATATTAGGCTGCATCAGTAGGAAAATTGCCAGCAGATTGAGAGATGTGATAATTCCCCTCTACTCAGCACTGGTTAGGCAGCATCTGGAATACTGTGTCCAGTTTTGGGCTCCCCACTACAGAAAGGATGTGGACAAATTAGAAAGAGTCCAGCGGAGGGCAACAAAAATGATTAGGGGGCTGGGGCACATGACTTATGAGGAGAGACTGAAGGAACTGGTCTTATTTAGTCTACAGAAGAGAAGACTGAGGGGAGATTTGATAGCAACCTTCAGCTACTTGAAGGGATGCTCCAAAGAGGTGGGAGCTAGGCTGTTCTCGATGGTAACAGAGGACAGAACAAGGAGCAATGGTTTCAAATTACAGCTGGGGAGGTCAAGGTTGGATATTAGGAAAAACTTTCTCACTAGGAGGGTGGTGAAGCATTGGAATGGGCTACCTAGGGAGATAGTAGAATCTCCATCTTTGGAGATATTTAAGGCCCAGTTAGACAAAACCCTGGCTGGGGTGATTTAGTGGGAGTGGTCCTGCTTTTTAGCAGGGGGTTGGACTAGGTGACCTCATGAGGTCCCTTCCATCCCTATGATTGTATGATTCTAAGTGAGACAGAAATAACACTGCACAGAGCCAGGAAAATAGTGAACATACCGAAGTGACATAAGCCTACAACTAAGGGGTGGAGGCTGGAGCTTGTTCAGCTGTAGTGTATACTACCTCCGCAGTTATTGTTACAAGTGCCTCACCCACAACTGAGCCCAACACAGCAAGGGATTATTTAGAAGGCAAATTAAAATATGGTCCCAAGTACTGAAAGTGAGAATGTCTTCCCATAGATCTCCTCCAGGAAGCCCTAATTAAATGAAGTAGAACTTCATCATGTTTTATTGATAATTGCTCATCCAGGCTATTAGCCCATGAATGTGTCATCTCAACTATTGGTACAGTTAATTATCTGAGGTAAGAGGCAATGTTCTTGCACACTGAATTTCCATACTATTTCCTTTCAGTGGGGAATTGCTTAGATGTGTTGATCATTTGATTTCTTGGGGCCTATCCTGCTTCTTTAAAGGGACTGTTGCGTTCCACTGACCCCAGTAGAAGTAAGAATCAGGCTATTATATATGAGTAGTGCTACTTTTTTTTTCCTAATGAGATAAATCATGAGCAAAAAAAAGAAGGTTAATGTTCCAAGGGGCCTAATTATAATCAGGTGAGAGCCTGAAAAGGCAACTAAGGTGATTTCAGTGAAAGCCCATATGAAAAGTCCTAATTAAAAAGAATGATGTCCTTTACTTTAAACCCCCAGAGAATATAAAATGTCTATTTATCTTCTCCAGACCTAGTAGGAAGACTACCTGAAAGTCTGGTGTATTTCTAAGCAAACAAAAGAGCTCCTTTTTGGCTGCCACAGTTGACTCTGATCTATTTACCAAGGACACTAACAGAAATCAAGTATTATGATGGCCAAATTCATAAAAATTAAATTAAATTGGAATCCAGTAATAAGTTTACTGATTGAAGCCTCATATCTATAAATATTTTAATAAAATTGTAGTACAAACATTAGGATGGTCTATTATGAAATATTTTATAGCAGAGAATTACTGTGATTTAAGAAAAAAACTTGAAATACACAATTTAACACAGAATTAATTTAGCTGAGAAGCCTGTCTTAAAACCCACATGATCATTTAAATTTATCACTTCAGTAAAGCTTCCCCCCCCCCTTTTTTTTTTTTAATCTGAAGGAACAATAAGGTACACAAGGTATTTTAGCTGCAGGGTGCATATGTGGAGAAAGTGTTTCCTGCAGAGATCATCTGCCTGCCTTGTAAATTAACTGCAAAAAAGAATCTGGTCATGTTACAGTATGACATTTAGTTTTCTAATCTGTTTAATACCATAGTTTGCACATGATGTGTTCTGATGTGCTTTTATGTTTCTGGTACTAAAAAAAGCACATTAGAGTTGCAGTAGTGATTCTTTTACAGACAATATCACTTATAACAAATTGCATTTTCCAGAAGGGGGGGGGGGGAGGTAAAATCTATCCTTTATGTTCATCCTTACTAAATAAATAATTAAAAAAAAGAAAAAATAGACAGCCTCTTGCTTGTCTTTCAGTTTGTCTGTATAAGGTGCAAGCACCATTTTTGGATTCACATGCATCCAGAATCTCCCATTCTACTTTAAAGACTCAAGATAACCTTAGTCCAGAATTTAAACTAGTCTGAGGAAGAAATATCTGCAGCACATTTCATATTTCTCAAACTCATTTATCACTTTCGTTTCTCCTGTAGCCCCTCAAACCTAAAAGTAGTTAGCTGGCTATCATAATATTTTACTATTTTCCAGTAATTCCTACAAATGTGGGGGTTTTTTTGTGTAAAAGGATAGATGGCTTTTTCTACAGTAGTTGCCTGGGCTACCACCCTTTCATAGTTCTCTTGTGCCTGCTGAAACACTAGTTTTCACAGAGCACTCATACTATGTAGCCATATTTCATACAGTTTAATATACTGTATATCATGCACCCAGTATTCCCGAGTAATTTTTATACCAATTAAAATAAGCTCTCCAGGCAAAACAGGAAATCCTCACAATGCCTCCCTATATTAGTTATCCTGAATTTGCAAGGGGGCCACCAACTGGAATGTAAACAACTTTGCTCTCGGTCATCAGTCCTTTTCCTCCAAACATGCTGCCCTTCATGCCCTGCCTTTCTTCGCCAAGTTAGAGCATCTACCTGAACTTCCCTTAATTGATCTCTGTAATCGATGTGTAGCTCCCATGAACTTCAAATGTGAATGCTCAGCACTTCTGCAAGTGAGAACTCAGGTGCCTCAAGTTGGGTCACTAGAAAATGAAGAACACAGTGAGCATCTGTCAAAAGCTTGGATTAAGTGACTTTCCTAGCATCATCTAGAAACTGTGTGGTGAAGGCAAGAACAGAATCTAAATGACTTACCCATGAACTCATATCCTTCCTACTGTCCTCTAGCTTATTCACAACACATGGCTCAACTTCTGCAACAAGGAAGGGGTCCTGCCAACAATGACCTTGTTCATGACACAACCCAAATTGATTCCCTGACCACTGCCCCAGTCTGGGCCTTGAAGGAGGCAGGGGATTATTTTGGGGAGGTGTGTAGTGGGAGTGGGGAAAGAATATGATCATGTGAGTAAAGACTTGATCATAACGGATATGCACAAGGGAACTGAATTAAGGTTTCATGTAGTTATGCCATTTTCTAATTCTTGAGTACTTAATATTGCACATTAATGTACATTTTTTGCAGTATCATACAGTGCTAAATGAAAGGGCAATAATAGTGGGGGTTACAAGTTACACTTCAAAAGATAATGCACATAAGGATGGTGATATGACAATAAAAGCCACCTCCAGATGGCTGAGCCCCTTCAATTCATATTTTCCAGCTCTCATTACAGCTTTCTATGGGATGCATTTTCTGTTAAATTCACCCTTTAAAAGTGGAAGTTGCACATAATTTATGCATAAGATACACCATTCATTTCTTCTGACTTTGACACAGTAAGGACCCATTCTTCTCATATAGACCCATCTGAGTTAGGAGTAACTGAACTAAAGACAAACAAGGAGTCCTGTGGCACTTTTAAAGATTAATAACTTTGTTTATCGCATGAGCTTTCATGGGAGAAAATCCCACTTCATCAGTATCTGATGAAGTGGGATTTTCTCCCATGAAAGCTCATGTGATAAATAAATTTGTTAGTCTAGTTCAGAAAAAACAAGGAGTCATGTGGCACTTTTAAAGACTCACATGGCTACTCCTTTGGAACTTGTACTAAAGACCATGGCATTAGACAGATGTACAAATAGTATAAGGCTATATCTACACTAGAATTATGATTCCCAGCTCTCGTACACATACACTACTGTCCTTAGCTCACTAGCTCGATGAGAGCTAGTACAAGTACAGTAGCATGGGCTACCCAGTTGAAATGCAAACCCACCTGAACCTCTTGAGAATGTACTCTGTGAAGCTAGTCTATGCCACTAGTGCAGTGATTCTACTCTCTTAACCATGATTGCTTGATGAGAGTTAGTACTAGTATGCACATGTGATCTGGAAATCACTTCCCTAACTCAGAATGTAGATTTAATTTAAGGAAAAAAAAATAACATACTGGGTGTGTATAAAGATACCTTGATATTTGTGGTAGTGGGTCTGCATCAAGTCCCTCTCATTTCTTTCTAGGCAGTTTGCTTCCCCCCACCAGATATCAAGAACACCTTCACACTATTTTAGCTAGAAATTTTGCTTCATTATTTTTTCTTGTGGCATTTCTTTGAAATGCAAGAAGGCAGAATGTTTTGACCATTGCTCCTGGGAAGGAAAAGCATTTTACATTCTGATGAGTTAATCCGTCAGGATGAAAGATTCTCAAAGGAAAGTGGTCCAATCTGGGGGGGGGGGGGGAACAAATAAAATTCACACTAGAGAAAACAGTTCTACTGAAGGATACAGCAGGGGAAATATTTCCTCACCAGTAATTCTTTAATCTATGCAAAGTTCTCTGAAAGAGGCAAATTGCTGCACTGGGTCATTACCACCAAGAGGGGAAAAAAGGTTCATGCAGATGTGGCATCTGTAATAAGTAAAAGTTTTTAGATAAGAAATGGTCTTATCTTCTGATATAATGGGTATTGTATTTTTAAGAAAGTGTTGAAGAGATCTGGTATCACATAGAAATGCAAGATGCTTTTTACACATTGCAGAGACAAAAGTCTGGGTCAGAGGGAGTAGGAAAGACAGACAGTACAGGAGAGAATTTAGGGCTTGAGATGTCAATAGAGCTGCATTCAGTCATAAAAATTGAATTTGGCCCTTCACGTTGATAAGACTAAGGCCTTGTCTACACTGACAGTGGCAAATTTGCTGCTGTCCCTTCACTCTTCTAGGTTCAACTGAGCGGTTGTTCAAGGCGTGCTCAAGGTAAGTAAGTTACTAAGTCAAAGGGAGATATGCAAGGTACATAAAATACCTTATGTATCTACCGCCGACTGCCTCCGAAAAGTTCCGCGAGTGTAAACTAGGCCTGAGATTCATATAAGCATAGTACAGTAAAACACTGAATCTCATTTTCAAAAACATCTCACTGAGCAGACACAGGACAGCTTTTTTAAAAGCTAATACATTGAGATTTAATGCATGATGGTGGTTGGGTTTGTTTTTTTTTTTTTTTTTTTTTTTTTTTTTGCCCTAAATCACAGTAGTAAAGCAAGCCACAGCCGCTTGGTATAGCTATTCTTATAAAAAGGATTAGTTTGATTAGTAAAGTAAATAAATAAATGTTATATGTTGGAAGAATATAAAAGCCTGTTTTAAGATGAGCTCACTTAAAAGGAAGTATATTTTAGGCTAACAAGTGCGCATTAAGCAAAAGTACATGAAGACTCTTAAGGAGAGCCAAATTTGTATCTGATACAAAACCCATTAAGTCAGTGGGAGGTTTTTTGTCCATTAACTTCAAAAGGTTTTGGATCAGACACTTGTTGAAACTTGTAATTTTCTGCCATTATAATTATGGTGAGAACTGTACTAAACAGCCAAGGCAATTCATGCCGTATACAAAAAGGATACTGAAAGTTTTCATGGCTTAAGTCAGTAGCCATGAGATTAACAATGAATGAGAGCATTTCTTGGAGAATTGGAAAGAGATTTATTTGAACTCAGGAAGAAGCTATTGGGAAAACATAGGATAAAGTAATTGAAGTCAGTTATTTATACAATACTTTTGTTTTCTTTCCTATTATCTTTTGGGATTGAAAAGAACAAACACATTACATAAGATTTCTTAAGGGAAGAAACGGAGAGAAAATAGTTCCACCAAAGATTGGGTGTCCAAGACATCAACTGAAGTGAGAAAAAGAAATCATGAACAGTAGACAAAATTGCAAGGCAAGAAAAGTAAAAAATCCTTACTAATTTTATCAATGTCCCTCTCTCACGAAAAGCTGTAATTACAGTCCTGGCATCAATGCTGGCATTGTCAGAATCCAACATAGTAAATAACACATGCAACTGTGGCTATAGTGGGGAAAGTATCCTTTAATTCAATTTCTCATTCCAATAATCCACTACCCCCTGCCCACCCAGGCATGAGTTTGTACTCTGGATCTATACATTAAATCCCACAAATTCTGAAAATTCACCCCTCTTCAGGTGCATTGAATATAAGACAATTTTACAAAGCTTCCATTTTTAAGTGCTGGGGATTTTCCCAGATGCTGCAGCCATGATTCAGTTAGGGTTCAGATGTTGGATGTGATCTTCAGTATCTTGAAGAAAAAAGATCATGGGGTCTTTTGAAACCAAGCCTATAGTGTTGTTCCAAGGAACTATACAAGGATATATAATCAATTTGTTGTGTGTATTTTTGGGGGAGGGGATGGAGGTGTATTTGTGGGTCTGCTCTCAGAAGAGGAAGATGCTCAACACATTTCAATGACTGCACTTCCATTGCTATGTAGCTCTCTCAAATTGTGCTGGGAAAAAAAGATCACAGACTTAGTTTTCAAGTTAGAATGATTAATCTTCAGATGTTCCTGGTGGGTGTTTTTTTGTTGATTTGGCCAGCAAAAACCTTATAGCCAATACATTAGGTGAGACTGATTTTGGGATTAAGTCCACATGAAACCTGTCTCCATGTGTTCATCATGCTTTGACAATCTTATCCTTCATTACTTCTATGTGGTTAAAGGTGCTTTTTTAGCAAACCTACTGTTCTCTGTTGGCTCCTTTTGCTCATTTCCCTCGAGATTTGGCTCCAGCTGAGAGCCTTCATCCAATGATCCATGATAGGATTCTACAGGTGTTAGCTGCTTTTCTCCTTTTTCCTTCCTGTTTCCCATCACTTTGAGAACTTAAAGTTAACATCTGCAGAATACCATCTTTAAAAACAGTATATTAAGAATAAAAACAAATCCTGCTCTGCAAGTGTAGCACTGTTACCCGGGAACTTAAATTCTGTGATCCGTGAGTCTCTGTACCTGTACCAGAATAACTTCTTTTCTAATGTGGTTGGCTTGCTAGCTTATTCCATGGAGATACAGTTACAACATTCTGATCAAGAATTGATACTTGAATCATCAAATTCTTCAAAAAACCAAGTGGTTTTTAATATAATAATAATAGTAATACAATTAGACTTTTAAAAATGAAAGTCACTTAATACATACACACACACATCTATAGAAACCTTTGATAGAGGACCACTGTTAGGAGATATACGTTACAGACAATAGTGTTTAGTTTCTTGTGTCAAAGGGGTACCTGTGTCCTGTGGCACTTTTAAAGACTAACAGATTTATTTATCGCATGAGCTTTCGTGGGAGAAGATCCCACTTCGTCAGACGCTTTGAAGATAGGAAAGTTACAGAGTGGGAGGAAATTAAATGCAGGGGAGTGTATGACATAGCATCAGGTCAGGCTGTAACAGCAAATCAAAATAGATGATAGGATTCAA
>ML685783.1:18615328-18625548 GCA_007922175.1 Pelusios castaneus
CCTATGGCATTTTTAAAGACTAACAAATTTATTTATCACACTTATCTATCTTCAAAGCATCTGACAAAGTGGGATTTTTCTCCCATGGAAGCTCATGTGATAAATATATTTGTTAGTCTTTAAAAGTGCCACAGGAGTCCTTGTTAGTTTCTTGTATGTTTTAATACTTACAGAATTACCATCGAGTTTCTAATAGCTTCACAAACAAGCATGTTTCACTATACTGTAGAGAGTTCTATTGTGTGAGAGGAATGTAATTAGCCATGGCCTTAGCCCTTAAGATGACCTTTTAGAAATCCTTGACCCAGGACATTTTTTGAGGCCCTTGAAAAGTAATGAACAAGACCTTGACTTTGATTCAAAATTATAGAATCATAGCAATGTAGGACTAGAACAGTTCTCAGTAGGTCAGCTAATCCATTCACCTGCACTGAGAAAGGATGAAATATTATATAGACCAACCCTGACAAGTGTTTATTCCCCTCTTCTTTATAATAATCTTTTATGTACTTGAAGACAGTTATGTTCCCTACAGCCTTCTTTCTCCAGACTAAACAAATCCATTTTCTTTTTTCAATCTTTCCTCATAGGTCATGTTTTCTAGACCTAGGTCTCTAGGAATCCAGTGTAGAGAGCTGAGGACAGATCATGTGTGATTACAATCCCCTATTCACTTCCCCTTCCCAACTTCATGCAGGAGTCCTCTTCCTCCCAACTATGTATGTAACCTTGCAATGTAAATCTGCCCATGTGGTCCTCCATACTCAAAGATTGTCTGGGAAGGGATTATGACTTTTAGGTAGGTGCAATGGCTGCAACCTGGGCCAAGAGTTAATGTTTCAATCATCCTCAACCCTGACATCACTGCCTGTTGTTGAGCAGTGGTTCAAAGATGATTCTTGTCTGTTCTGTTTTGTTCACAAAATAAAATCCAGTCCTTAACTGCGCCGAGTTTTACTCTCAACAAATACCTGGGCAGTCAAGCTACCCAGGGGTACCAAGCTCTTTGCTTTCACCATCTGTTCTGTTTTCCCTTAGCAAAGATTTGCCCTTCTATTCCCCTTGATCAAGAGACCTGGAGCTGGCTACAGCTAATGTTAATTTTTTAATTAATCTTGGCTATCCAACCTAAATACCTTTTCATTACATTTCAAGCCACCATGGTTTGGCAGAGCTGAATACAATTGGCACTCAGTATTAAAAAGAGGCCCAGAACTTGGATTGTAGGTGGTGGAGGTCAGACAACTACTCTGGCAGAGTTAGTGGCACATTAGAGTTTAGTATTGGCTGTAATCATTGCTATTAGATCACTGCCAAATTCATAGAGTTGAGTAAAGGTGCTATTCTGAAGGCCTAGTAAATTGTACTATTCAGAGCATGCATAGTTACAGCATCATAAAACCTAGAGAAAGTATGATATGCCTTTGACTAAAGAGACAGAATTCCTATTAATGTTACAAACGGTCACGCACATGCATTTGCATTAAGGAATAAGTTTCATACTGAGGGATTTAGGGGTGTTCTCATTCATTGTAAATGTGATCATGGTGACGATTTCCAAGGTGTACAAAATGAGAGTTACACTATGAACTAAATTGTTAGTCCTATAAAAATGTTCAGAATATATTATTTTTGTAATGACACTCAAAACTAAAAAGAATTCAGGGTTTTGTTTGTTTGGGTTTTGCTTTTTCCCTTCCTCTTGATTTCAGAGAGAAGAAGAGGATAAAAGGGAAAACCTGAAAATATTTTTTTTTAAATTGAACCCCAAAGTTGCAAAGATTTGTGAAAATCTTTAAAGTTTTTTTTTTTTAAATTTCAAAGACAGCAGAATAAAAAAAGAACGTTGTAGAAAATGTTGTTCATTTTCTAGCAAGGAAAACAAGGAAAGCTTTTCTATAAAGAGCATCAGAGAGGCACAGGCAAGCTCTTGGAACTTCAATTTGCTACTTATGTACAACATCTGAGTCTTAGATATGAAGTGACACAGACAAATTATAATTGGTTGGACCTGAAACATTAAGTTTGGATCAGTTATGAGAGCAGACTGGTTTCCGATAGTGCTTATTAATATATATCCAAAGCACGGTAACTGAAACTATTCCAGTTCTTTGAAAAGTTGCTGTCTGTTCAGTATGCTGGTTGTGTCAGCAAAACTTTATATCATCATTATAGTATTTAGACCATAAAGAGTCCCAGTAGTTAATGTAGAGGGAAGCATTTGCAAACTAGTCTGATTCAGTATGTAATCTTTGATCTTAATGTGACCTAAGAGAAGATTTCTATCGAGACCTGTCAAAACTGCAATGTCAGAAAAATGGAAATGATGCAATTTACAGATTTTGCAGATCTAGTTTCCAAACTTGGTACTGAAGCTTCCTTAGGTGAGAGAAAAATCCTGTTACAAAGAAAAGGTGGATTTTTTTATCTATTTTTTAAATTTTAAATAGGTCACTAAATATGAAATGTAAAACAGCTGAGGGATTTGTGCTTTTTCTGAAATCAAGCCCTATGGGATGAATTTGACTGCCAACAGTATATTTGTTAATTGCTGCTGTTGTGATCCAAAGAGCTTTTCAGACATTGACACTTTTATATTGAACATCTAAATTAAATTCCCTTTTTCTGCATGTGCAAAGGCACCTCATAATGGCTTTTACATGATCCTCATCATGAATGTCTTCCATTTGGGGCAGTAGCAAATATTCTCTAATCCTTCTGTCTTTCACTAACCTTGCCACATGGAAAAATGTGTAGACTGAGGGCTTGTCTTCACTGATGGTGGTAAATTTGCTGCCTTCAGCTCGACCTTCCTGATCAGCTGATTGGGTTTGTGAAGACCTGCTCTGTCAATCGAGGAGTCGATCCCTGAGAATCACCCTGGTAACTGGAGTAGTGCTGAGTCAAAGGAAGGGTCTTCCTTTCGATTCAGCGCAGCGGACGTGCTGGGCATAGGGAAGTCAAAGTGAGATACATAAGTAACTTGTGTATCTCTCTTCGACTATCACTGAAAATG
Organism: Pelusios castaneus; assembly: GCA_007922175.1. Taxonomy (NCBI): domain Eukaryota; kingdom Metazoa; phylum Chordata; order Testudines; family Pelomedusidae; genus Pelusios; species Pelusios castaneus. The sequence continues at coordinate 18,618,345 of ML685783.1, forward strand.
GCGGGCACTGTAGATCTGCCCTTAGTCTAACAATCTTTTATTGCCCAACTTTCTACACATCTGGATATTGTTTTCTGGGATTCAGATCTACTATTAATATATTGTCAGTCTAAGACTAGTAAGTTTATTTATACAATTTTTAATAAAAGTGTGACGATGAAGCCTATTTGCAGAAATCAGTTAACTAATTTACATGAAAGTGTCATAATAGGTTTGTATTTCATCTGCATGGTTTCATTCTTTTAATATTTAATTGCATTAGAAATGTTGAATGTTGAAATGTTGAAATAGATCTTACTGGGATTGCTTCATATATAAGGCATTACCATTCATGAACTACATGCATGGGTTACTAGAAGATTCTAGGCATGTGACTGAAAAGCAAGGTAATTTTGTTTGTGTTAAGCTCATGAGGTTGCAGTAAAATACCCAGAGACAAGTCCAAGCCAAAATGGCAGATATGAACTTACCTCAGACTTGGGAGAAATTTTGAGCCAGATGTGAATCCAGAGTTCACTGTTTGGCCCATGTCTTTTAAAAGTGATACTCACTTATAGAGGTGTCAAGTACAGTTCCACCTTCAATTTACACTTTTGAAGTTGGTATATCTAGGTATTAACAGACTATATTCCCAGGAATAAAATACTTCTTTAAGGTAAAGCAAAGTTGAGCGTACATGTCTGTAACTAGTGACCAAGATATCCAATAAAAAGGGGAAATTCAGAATCAATTCTTAGAATCCCAGACATTATAGAGAAAGGGAATACAATTAAAATGTTCTAATTACCTTAACTCTTCCCCTTAGCAATATAGCTTCCTACCTTTTTCTTTTTCTTTTGTGCTTACTTTGTCCGAGATTATGTTAGAATCAAGGAATTTGCTGCTCTGCAGCCTCTGGCTAATAAACTGTATAAATTGAAATTCTGGGTCCATAAAATATAAGACTATTGAAAATGGATACTGAGGAGAATATGAGTGCTTTAGACTCTGTATTGTAATTGGGAGATGGACCTTCTCATTAACTTGTGAGCAATCTGAGAGATCACTGATACCACTGTAAGAAGGCAGGCATCATAAACCAGGTTTGAAACATAAAAGGATCAAAATCTGCAGTGCTGTCGCTTCTGGAAATTTTTTGACATTCCTTTTGTTTTTCCTATTTATTGATTGATTTGTTTATTTATTTAATATACATGTATTTATTAATTATTCATTTATAATCTACCTATTAATTCATTGTTAGTTAATATTCATTTATTTATTTAATTATTTATTCAGAATTTGCCTGAGTTAACTTAACATAGGTGGGGTGTTGCCACTGCAGAGCTTTACATATGCCAGACTTGTGTGCCTACATCTATAATAGTGCTGTATTGCTAAATGTGCTGAGCTGGATTTCTAGCAAGACGTCCCATGGTTCTGTGAGGTGCATTAAACCAGAACATTATGAATTTATTTGCAGTGTGTCGTGTGAGAACTTGCCTGTCCTATCTTTACTTGTATAAGTGCTCTTTTGGGACTTATTGGCTATGTCTACACTAGAAAAAGTTAAGTTGATTTTAAGTCAACTTAAAGCCGACCTTATTAATTCGACTTAACAAAGTGGACTAAGTCAACTTACCTTTAACTTTAGTCCACTTTAAGTCAACCTAACCACCCTTAAGTCGACTTCATAATGGCACTGAGCACCGAACTCTTCAGAGTGATTGGAGGAGGTAGTGAGAGGTCAGAGCAGTGGCATACAGAAGATTAGAGATGAGAGATGCTGCTTGTTGGCAAGACAGTATGGAGGAGTGTTACAAGGTTAATAAGAGTGTAATAAAATTTCTGTTAAAGCTGTCCTGTAGAATTTAGATAAGTTACATCCTTGCCATGGACTTCTTTAGGATGGCTTCAAAGATCTACAAAGAGGTCAGCTATGAGTTAGTAGGGCATTAACTTCTATTTGTTTCACCTCCCTTTTAAATTCTACAGGAATTTTCCAGGGACGTTGGGAGGGAAAAGGTGCCAAGAGAGACATAAGGACTTTAATTAACCTGCCCAGGATTTTACGTTTTCTGCCTTGTTTCTCTTGTACCTAAAATAGTTTAAGCCTGAGACATATATTTTATTCTTTTTTGTCTTTGTTTTAATTTAACTTTTGCTCAGTGTTTTAAGATTAATTGTTTGAGACGTGTTAACTTTTCATTACCTTGTGAGCAGTCTGATGCCACGGTAAAAAGACAGGCATCATAAAACATTTTTGAAATATAATAGGAACAAACTCTGCTGTGCTGTTGTTTCTGGAGCTTTTTTGACATCCTGTTTGTTTTTTCTTTCTTTCTTTATTTGTTTGTTTGTTATGTAATTTTATCTATTTAATATTCATTTATTTTTATTTGTTTATATATTTATTTAATGTGTTTTAATATTTATTATTTTATTTCTTTATACATTGAATATTTATTTCATATTTATTTAACATTTGCTTTTTGTTTATTTAATATAGTTTCTTTCTTTAATATTTATATATTGAATATTTATTTAATATTTTATTTTATTTATTTACTATTTATTTATTAATGTATATTCATTTATTTACATACACTTTTACTACAGAATTTGCCTGAGTTAGCCTAGCATAGGTGGAGTGTTCCCATTGCAGAGCTTTACATATGCAAGACTTCTGTGCCTACATCTATAATTGTGCTGTATTAGTAGATGTGCTGAGCTGGATTTCTAGAAAGATGTCTCATGGTTCTTTGAAGAGCATTAAACTGGAGCATTATGAATTTATTTATCTGGAGCTTTTTGACATTGCCTTTGTTTTATTTATTTAGATTTTATATTTATTTAGATAATAGTATTTATTTAATATTTGGTATTTATTTAATATTTATTATTTATTTATTGAATGTTTGTAAGAGAAGGCTACTCACTCTACATTTACTAGTACAGCGATTTCGGAGTTCTCTGTAACATGGCCTAAGAAAGTCTTTAGACAAGTAAGAGGCTCACAAAGGGAATTATGGCATCAGGAACTGCGCTGAAAATAAATTCTATTGGCTATTCATTACTTTCACTCTCATTCCATGTGCCAAATTCTCTTTAGAATTTGGCTTACAGTCTTGAACAAAACCACTAAGAGCTCCAAAAATCGAATCAAATAAGTAAGAAAATCAATTAATTTAACTGAGGAAAGTTGTATGAACAAGTAACCCTAATAGCATTTTTCTCTGCAGCTCATTATCATCATATTGTATACTGACATGAAAATGGATTATAGCATCCCTAACATTAAAGATGGATCTGTATTACACATTTCCCCAGATGTTCTCTTGTCATACTGCATTTGATCAATCCTCACCCTTCTTTATTACTATTGATGGAAGAGCAAATTATCCAGAAATATCTGATCAATATTGGAATTAGCTTTTAGGCTTTGTATATTATCCACTGGCATCTGTTTTTCTGTTCCAGGTTGTGAATGGGTATGTTTGCTTTCTTTTGGATAGTGCTTCCAGTGCGTAAGTAAATGAGTATAGCATACCCAGCAGGAGATTCTTTACACACTATCATTCCACAAAACCCTCTGTAACCTCACATTAATTCACATACTTTAGTAACACCAGTACTGCATTATGACTGTACTACTCCACTTATTCTGGTGACAGCTGATGTGCTCTCTTTTTCTTTTTTTACACCATAGCTCTGTAAATACAAGCATTTCAGCCCTGATGGAGGTGGGGGTGAAAGGGGAAAGACAGACAGAGCTCTCCTCTCTGTAAAACAAATCTTAAAGCCTCACTCATCCACCTTGAAGATAGAAATTAGCTTCCATTGACCCGAAAAAAATGGCCATATATCATTAATACTGTGATCTTGTGGGCTAGACCTGTGGGCAGTTTTAAAGTGTGACCAAGAAATATATTTGAAAGGAAAAATCTGTGCTACTGTGTTTATTCTGAAAAGGTGTGTTAGCACGTCCTTCGCCACGCTTCGTAAAGTACAGTACAATCACACTGGTGGTATTTCAACTCCCCAGCTTGTGTAAATGGTACATTAACTGTAGCTTTTAGAAACTGGTAAACTGTACTTGTGACATCAAGGTTCTATTTTTAAATAGACCGTAGCTTAGTGTAGCCTTTTCTATATTAAAGGTTTTTAAGAGGATAAGTATCTCATTATTCTTATTAATCCATTTGTGCCGGAAAAAGGATTTTCCTGAGATGATCATTTTTGGCACAAAAGGAGTTAAAAGCTCATACTTTTGTAGTTCATTTCCAGGCTAAGCCTGTGTGGTTTGTTATATTAATGTTATATTTGTTGGGGAAGAGAAGGTGTTACTATCCCGGCTGCCTCAGAGGACACTGAGAATCCTCTTCCTCCACTTTTTGTTTGTTGTTTGTTTCAGGGTTCACAAATGCTTGAATCACAGAAGGAGATGCTTCCTTTTTCATGTTGCATTATTCCATTGCTAACATGCACATGAATAGGTGCATTTTAGCAACAAGACTGGTGTCCATGGCACTGTCAGTTATTGGGATAGATAACCAATTACTCTACTTGTTGCCTTTCGCCATTTTTAGGCCTCTTCAAAAACTTGGCATAACCAAGGTAGGCTGGAGGAGAGAGGAGTAGACAGTGAATACATAAAGTGGACTGGATTGTGCATTCTTTCTCTCTAAGCTGGGGCATATGTCAGTGAAAACAAGAAGTTTTGGATCTATTTTAGGACACCATCTATAAGGAAATTATTGCTAGACGGATAGCTTAAGATTGCCTGATTGGTGTTTGGGGTTTTTAGTTTTGTTTTTTTTTTTTCCTTAAGCAACGTGATTCTGTAACTCTGTCTTCTCCCCTGTGATTGATTTGTCTTGTGAGCTATTTACCATTTTTTAAATTGACATGTCTCTGCAGCTTTTGGGGTATCAGAGGGAAATAGTGAGTCTAAGTCAGGTGGATTGCTACATGCTGAAAGATCGCCAGGTGCAGATGGAAGGACTGTCTATCCAGAAATCTGTGACTGATTCCAACAAAGACTTGTGGGGTAAATATTAGCTGTGGAGTACTCTAACAGCCTATTGTATTTGTATGTTCTTAAGACGAGTAAATGGAGGTTTCCAATAAAGGCAATTCCAGGCAGAATTTCTGGAGACCAATAAAGTTCTAAGTTAAAAGCACTTGGTTTTGACTTGTCTGTACCATCCATATAGCACGTGGCGATACTGCTTTTCCTTTGGTTTATGTTCTGATAACTGAGTTGGAGAGACTAACAGTTAATGTCAAAGAAGGTACATAGGTACAATGGGGCAAAGGGGGTCAGGGACCCTGGCAGGGCATAGGGGGAGGGTGGGCAGGACTGTGCCCTGCCCTGTGGGGGGGCATGCCAGGCTCCCCCTGTGCCCCCCCAGCAGGGAGGGCATTGGTGTAGTCCTGGGGTAGCCCTAAGTCATAAAGAATTGCTTAAGTCGACTTAATAAGAACCACTCATTAGGTTGACTTAAGCCTTAAGTCGACTCCTTAAGTCAACTTAAGGACAGTGTGGACATTTAAGTCTTCTTTGTTATGTCAATTTAAGGGTGGTTAGGTCGACTTAACAAAGTAGACTAAGTTGACTTAGTGCACTTTGTTAAGTCGACTTAACAAAGTCAACCTAACTTTTTCTGGTGTAGACATAGCCTCAGTGTCCTCATCCCTGCTCCCTCCCCCCGCCCTGTAAACTTCATGGCCAGCTCCTTACCCTTTTCTATTCCAAGTCAGGTTGTTTCCCTCTTCCTCTTTCAGGGTGTCGGTGGGGGGGAACGGTACAGGTGAGAAAGTCTCCCCACGCTCAGCCCCTGTGCCTAGCACCACAGTGTCCCCTGGCAATAAGAAGGAGTGACTGCATCGGAATTCTTTATTCCTACGCAGCCACATAACTTAGGGTTGGATCTTGCACACTACAGATAGACTCTCTGGAGACAAACTAAATAGTAGCTACCAAAGAGGTTTATAAACAGGCTCAGAGGATCATAACATGGCTAAATGTGAGCTATTTTTCTGACAGGGTTAATAAGAGACATGTCTTGGACACCAGGGCTATCAGGCTGCCAAATTTTAGGTCCTTGCTCTAAAGCAAAGATACGGTAGAGATTCTCAACAAGACAGTTGTAAGAATTTTTACTCTGAGGAAAATGTATTAGTCTTTAATCTTTGTTCTGAAAAATAGCTGATGAGTTTTGCAGAAGTACATCCCTCCTCCCCCTCAATAAATAAATAACCTGAGGCAATTACTCAGCATAACAAATTTTAATCCAAACAGAGTTTGGGAAAGTTATCAACAACTGAAAACTTTTATAATTAAAATTGAAAGGCAAGTTTAACTTTAAGCATTGCTACCTGAGCTACCTATAATTAGAACAAGTACATGAGAATGTCACACATTAATGAAGTCTCAGTTCTGTAATGTTCATATTCTTGTACTTGTCAAATTCTATGTCCCAATCCCACACCTTTATCTATGCAAGACCTTTGTACATAGCCATAACATAAACCACAGTATTCCACCTGTGCAGCTCAGCTGTCAGGACTGGGTTGCATATTACATATGGAAGCAATCATGTGTTAAGTGTCTGGAAAAAAATATAACATATTTTGGAAGCAACCTTAATTCAAATTAGAAATTTGACTGTAAGATCATTAGGTAGTGAGGCTGCCTGGGACCCTATACTGTTCATTGTGACTTATAAGCATTGTTAATGGTGTAGTAGTATTATTGGACTTCCCTGTTGCATTTGCTTGATAAATAATTCCATGAATGAATTAATGTTTAGAACAGTCTAGGGTATTGGGTACTATAGCACAAATCCTGAGGTTCACTCAGTTAGACTTAAAGTGGAAGCAGCTGGCCACTTTTTTTTTTTTTTTTTTTTTTTTTTGCCTTGGGTGTACAGTACTTAGCACAGTAGGGTCCTTGACCATGACTGGGCTCCTAGGCTATGTCTACACTTGTAATTATAAGTTGACTTAGTGCGTCTGCATTTAAAATTAAAGTTGACTTAAAGGGGAACTTACAAAGTCGACCTAGAGCGTCCACACTGGACACCTAGGTCGACTTCTAGGGGCTTAGAGCAGGTCCACGGGGAAGGGGGGCACCTCTTCCCCAGTGCCAGGGGGCTCAGCCTTTGCCCCATTGTACATAGGTACAATGGGGCAAAGGGGGTCAGGGACCCTGGCAGGGCAT
>ML685783.1:18625648-18705232 GCA_007922175.1 Pelusios castaneus
GGGCTACCCCACGTCTACACTGGCTTAAGTCAACTCTAGGAAGTTGACTCAAGCACTAAGTCGAATTTAAAGGAGGTTGAATAAAGTCGACTTAATTTTAATTAAGTCGACTTTATTTTCCTTAAGTTGACTTAAGCAAACTGCTTAAGTCGACTTAAGCAAACTGTAGTGTAGAGCCAGGTAAATGAAGTCGACTTAAGCAAGCTTAAGTCGACTTAATTTACAAGTGTAGACACAGCCCTAGGAGCTACATTAATGCAAGTGGACTCCCTTTGAGAGTCAGTGGGAGATTTGTTGTCTTGATGAAAAAGAGTAAGCATTCAATTGCATATACCACATGTACATTATTAACCAAATTCTGACTTCAATTTCCATATTAACTGATTGAAGCAGTGTAACCCATATTTCTGGCATTCTATGTACATATTCTGGGGGTGATTCTTCTTGATGCTATGCAGTTACTTCTGAGATGCTACTCAACCTATCCCTCTGCCTGGGAAATTACACCCATTGTATGTCTCCTGATACTATTCAGAATTGCCTTATAGACAAATGCGCCACTAAGTCACTAGGAACATAGTCTGTAGCACTCAAATGTTGCTTTGATATCTTCCACGCTTTTAAGGCATGAATTCTTTTAAGTTCTGACAGCATCACAGCGAAAGGTACAAGCTGCCGTCATAACAGAACAGCATGCCTGATTGTGGTGTTCCAGACTTCTATAAATGTAGATATTTTATAAAATAATGGGATAGTCTGTTTAGTAGCAGAGCAGTTTCTTAATGGTAAAGTCTTGCCATTCTTATCATACCTATTTTATTCTTCAGATGTTGGTATTAATTAAGCAAAGTCAGTGTTAATTGTTTGTCCAAATTTGACCTTCTTACCTTGTAAGATGAATTCTTGGCTGGGTACATCAGTATTCAAAATTCTGCAAATAAATGCAGTTGAAAAGGTTTTTAACCTAGCTCATGACAGTAGGAATACAATCACAGCTTTATAAGTACAATAGGCTTAGTGCCTTCAGCATAAAATACAATTTCTGGCTCATCGAGTTTTATTGATAAAACACAGATGTAGTTATGTTAAAAGACTTTTGAATCCAATTTTCTGGGGGAAAAAATGAAATTGGCTTTTTTTGCATAATCTTTATTATATTCTTATTGGATAAGTGATTGTTTCAGATATGTTTAAATGCTCCAGGATTAGAGGATGTCAATTTTCCTCCCCAGAGCACATGCAACATCAAGTGTTTCATAGCTACAGTAGATGTAGATGTGATGACATTTCATGGATACAGACTTCTTTATGTTACATGCTAAAGCTGGAGATATAAATCAACTATTGGTGGGTTACAGGAGCATTTTCCATCTTCTCCTAGCCCTGATCATGCTGTCCAGGCAGCAAAATGTCTGACTTGTGGATGAAGCCAGGCTTTCCCCAGCGAGAGAAAAGAAGAGCTCTGTTCTCCTACCTGGTCAGACCCAAATTGAGCTGAGCCTCCTTTTAACTCCCCTCTCTACACAGCTATAGCAGAGTGAGGCCAATTGGTCCATTGGTCATCCTTGACAGCATGTGGTCTCTATGCTCCAAGAGCAAGGTCCAAAAAACCCCTTATGTGCATCAGAAACACAGGTGTTGCATTCCTTTGCTATACCTAATATTTGGGGGAAAATAATAGGGGGAAGAGACACTCTTTCTAAACAGTTTATGGTTACAAATCATATGCTTTACTGCATGACCTGCACTGCTATATAATACAATGAGAAGTGTGATTATTTCATAGCAAGTATATCCAGAGGCATTTTATAATACAACAGTTAATAAGTGCAATGCACTGAACATGTTACAATTGAGTGTAAAGATAAAATTGAAACTTAGATCTAAAGGACTATTGACAACATGTTAACACCAAGTGTTAGTGAGCTCCATAGTTTAGAAATATATGTACTAAGATTTATGAAGATCATGCTCTTAAAACTAATTTTATGATGATGTATTGACAGCTTAATTTGAACCAATATTTCATCTGTCAAAAACCTATATTTATACTGAAAATCAAAAGATACAACATTAAGAAGTGTAGATCCCATGATACACATATGTGGGGTTGAAGATTCACATTTAAAGACTGCAGTCTGAAATCAAAGTGGCGTTAGAGTGAAATGCTACAAAATGCTCTCAATCATCAGAAACATATGCAATGAACTACAGTGTAAAAGACTAAAGAACCCACAATCTATGTAATGTCTTCTAAAATTAACACAAAAGGTTAAATTAAGGTGCTTATGAACATGTCTTCATGTCATGACCTGATCTCAACCCATGGTGCGTTCACCTTCCAAAGTATGGTTCAGATCGTACTGAAGCTCTGCAAACCAAAATGTTAGCTACAAAAAGCAAGTCTGAGGAATAATCTAGTTTCAGCTACTGTTGTTTTAAGTGGAAAGAAATTGGCCCTCAAGAAATAATGAGTTAATTTGACACTGAAATATTCAAAGATGAAAACCTGGGGGCTGGTTTAGAGATAGGAAATATGACTTCTGAGAACATCCGTCTTCTGGACACTGAAGTTCTCAGAGCTGATCTGTCAAACATATAAAATAATTTTTACAGTTTTAAAATGGTTTTGCAACATATAATTTTGCAGTTTCTTTTGCCATTAATGTTTTTATATACAAACTATTAGACTTAGAGTGAGGATCTGTGTGCAGAAAAGATGCATGAATTAGAATCATCCTACATATTGTGGGCTGGCACCGATCTCCACGATCCCTATTCATCAATATATAACCATTGGTTTGATTTTTGAACAATATATTTCTGGTGTGGGGCAACTTGAATCCAGAATGCTTGTTACAGCATCATTACCCATCTGAACAACAGAATTTATATCCCAAGGAAAGGCCAGACTTAGGTCAAGATTTACAATTTGAGCTGTCAGTTTATCAGGTTGAAGCATGTGGCATGGTCACCACTAAGAAATCATCCCCAGAATGAGTGATAAGAAGAAATAGATGGAAGAATAAAAGTGATAAGTGAAAGTATGAGTCACAGGAGACAAATACATTAGGCTAAAAGCATGAAAACAAGATTTTGTTCTTTACAATGAGACAATACCATTTTGAGCATTATTATATTAGTAGCCAGAGGGGTGGAATCTACTTAAACATCAGGTACTCCTATTGTGAAAAATGTGACCCCTAATAAATGCAAAAAATCTCACTTCTTGTAATAAGTTCCTAAGTGGTTTGAGAGAATGATATATAAATACGAGAGAATGAAGTAAAAGGAAAAAAGCAGATGTAAAGCTACTATAACAGAGCAATAAGCAAAGGAGTCATGTGTGAAGTGAACAGAAAATTACAGCAACCCAAAGTACATATGCTAATATAGATGCTATAAGAGATGAATAAACATAGGAAGAATGTTGGAAAATTGAGGACCCAACCAATTATTAGAGATATAGAAGCAGCAAAATTGTAGCTCCGTGGATTGTATCATTGTAATTTTAACAATCTATTAAGCATTATGATAGACATCTTATAATACAGAGGCATAAGATACATCTTTAGTTTCTAAATTTGATTTATTTGATTGTGAACTCTTCGGACCAGGGATTTTCATTCTCTATTGGCTGGATCCAATGCCTGTGGAAGTCAGTGGGCTTTGGATCAGGCCCCATATATATTTGTAAAATGGCTAGAACAATAGGGTTTAACCTTAACTGGAGTCTCTAGTTGTTACTGGAATACAAATAAATAGTAACTCCAATGATACTGTTTAGCCAACAATACTACTTTCAGCTGCAAGTGCAAGAAGTTTCCTTAAATTGAAATAGGAATGACATTACAATCATTAAGGTAATAAAGGGGAAAAAAAGGATGTTAAATTTGCCAAAATATTTTTCAATAAATAATTTGATTTGGAAAATTTAAGGGAAAACTCAATTTATTCAGTGGGTAGCATGAAGTCTCTGTTCATATGTGTATTTTAAACTGAAGCAGCAAACTTAAAATAACAAGATAATAAAGATTGATCAGCTTCAGAATTACTGCAAACTCTCCATAGCTCAAGCTATAGGAAGTCAAATTCTATATGAAAATAAGTTTACCATTTCTGTTTGCTAATTATCTGCAGATATTTTTATAAATGTATTATTCATTTTTCCCAAATTGTTGGTTCTTTGTCACGTGGGATTTTTTTTCTGCACCTTGTTTGGATGACAAATTCAAAGAAAGCTTTCAAGATGTCCCCACAAATCCTTTTACCATATGTATTTGTGCAAGTATTCACCACACTCTTTCCATTAAGATTACTTGCTTTATTAGGCATTTGGTGCAGTATTGCATGCTTTAAGTCCACAAGTAATTAATGTGTTTTTTTAATACCCCAGTGGACATTTTCTCTCTGATATAGAACTTGGGTAAACATGCAGGCGTTATGGCCAGGAGGAGAGTTGAGAGTTATAAAGAAAGTTAAGTTTTAACAATTGAGGGAAGGATAAACATCTATTTAGGTTGATTTTGTTTATTTTGTCAGACACTTACCATTTTGGTTAGTGCTCTTTTTGTATACAACAACATAAATACAGACTTGTAGTAAAATCTCTTAGGTTAATTAGAGGGAGGTTCAATAGTTGAGTGTTTAAATCTTTTGTATCTCTCATTACATTGAGTCAAAATAATAGTAACAGGTGTTATTAATCAATCTAACCTAACACTAAACCAAACACGTGGTCTTGTGGCGAACCTTCAGGTCTTTTGATTGCTTTATGACATACAATTCTAAGCTTACCAAACAAATGTAGCCACTAACTTTTAAGAGTTAAGTCATGTTCTACCCCTTCTAGAAGAGAGCATGTAAAGTCAGGTTGATTGCACCTCAATTTCTCCTCAGTTTGATGAGAAATTGTGGGGTTTTTTTTAGCCAAATCATGAGTCCATACCTTCCATGGGAAATAAATCCAAACAAAGTCACAAATCCAAATAAAAAGTGATTTGGTTCTGAGGGGCTAGCTAAAACAATGTCTCATTCCCCAGGATTAAAAGTAACATCATTAGAACAGAGTTTTCATTTCCTTAGGTGGCTCAGCTGCTACTTCGTCTAACTCCAAATAGAATGGTTGGGAATCAGAGGCAGCCTTTGGCTATTGGGGGCCCTAGGCAAAGGCACATTCTGGGCCCCCCTATAGACCTTTGGGGCCCCCTATAGGCCCACGGGGGCCCCCTGTCACCAGTCCCAGCTCCCTGCTGCTATTCCTGCCCCTGCTCCTCCCCTCACACCCCCAGCCCCATCTCCCCCTCACCAACCCAGGACACAGGGGCCAGCTTCTCTGCTGGCTGCCAACCGAGGCAGACAAAGCTTTTGGGGCAGGCAAGGGCGCCCCTTACAGCTTGGGGCCCTAGGTGTGCGCCTGCTTCGCCTACCCCAAAAGCCGCCTCTGTTGGGAATGGGTGTGGGTGTGTAAGGTGTCAATTCCCACATAATTTTAGCCCAGTTGTTGAGGTACTCGTTCAGGATTTAGGAAAACCTGGGTCAATTCCTACCTCTGCTGGCAGGGAATAATTTTGAAAAAGAATCTGCTACTTTTCAGATGATTGACCTAGACACTGGACTATGAAATGATTCTCACTCTGTCTCTAGCCCAGCTTCCATTATTAGGCAACTATCTCTCATTGTAAAGAGGACTGAGGTGCTTATTTCAGGCTTTTAGGATGTCATGGATTTTTCAAGACATCTGAAAATTAGATGTTGTCATGCTTAACTCCCTTATGGATCTGTACCATGATGCCCATAGATAGGACCCACACGCTCAGCCATCTTGATTGTCTGAACTGAAAGGGCTGAGACTTTGTACCAGTAGTTCTGCCCATGTTTTGATCTTAAAAGATGACCATGCTCTGTTACAGGTTGGACAATATCAATGGTAGCTTGTGAGCACTACTGATGCATGAGAGTCTGGAATTATTCACAACTCCCAAACTTAATTTTACGTTTATGAATGAGGACTCATTTTTGTTTCTGATTTCAATCTATGACAAACCTTTTGCTTTTACCTGATTTTTTTCTCAGAATGAAAATGGCAAAATTTCACATCCTCAAAATACTATGACTCTTAAAAAAAAAAAATCAATTCACAATGAATTTTCCATTTTTACAAACTGCCTTTTATTTGTGCCAAAATTGGAAGGCAGGGGTTAAAATATTGTTTTTGGTTTTTGGTTTTAAACCTGGAAAATATCTATGTATGTTGTTGGTTTTGTTCTTGTTTGTGTGTGCGTATGTCAGTGGAGATACCATTTTTACATAAGGCAACATATTATAGTAGGTCAATAATAGTACAAAACTGGAAAAGAACTTCTGAACTATCTCAGAATGGATGACACTCCCTGATAGTTCTAGCTTTGGTAAAAAGATCAGTAAAAGGACAGGTCTTTCTAACGTTGCCAAGCCTTCTCCTCTCTCTTCCCAGCAATAGTGTTTAACAGAGATAGAAAGAAATAGTGAGACAAGTTATTCACATACATTCCAAGACTTCTAAATGGAATTTAATTTTCATCATGATCGTACCCTTCATTGTTCACCTTTTGCAAGCATTCATGTGTGCAAAATGTAGTTAATGTTTTCTAAAAGTACATTTTGAGCTGTAACCAAGATCCATTTAATAACTGAGCCAAATTCGTTTTGAGCAAAACAAAAAATCATTTAGGCAGAGGGGGATATAATTTGTTAAGTTCATGTCATCCAGTCAGAAAACAAAGACACCATATGACTTCGGTGACCAGTCACACAGCTCTAGTAGTGAATTGCATATACTGAATATTCACAGTGAACAGTTTTGGGTTAAGAGCCAGAGCTCAGATTTGTTCTTACTAAAGATTCAAACAATTTGAAAAGACAAACACGTTTTAAAAGAATGATGTATGCTCACATTTAATACCCAAAAGGAGCTATATTTTCTGGATAAGTTCTTTGTTGAGACTTATCTGCCCAACTCTAATGGTGAGTTTTCAAGCATTCCTTTCAGCAATTTGAGTGGAAGGCATTCCAATGAGCACATAGTGGGCTACAGATGGCTAGCTCAGTCCCTTTCTAGGCAGACTATCAAAACCAGCTTTTCACATTTCTCAGAATAATCTAAAAAATGTACAATTTTCTGTTGCCTTAATTATATGCTGAGAAAGGGGAGAGCAAAATGATACGTAAATATGCCAACAAAAAAAGACAAGCATGCATTATCTATCCCTTCGACTGTTTATACTGAATCAAGAATGAATTAGTATTCCATGGTTGTGACTGTAGCTCTTGGCTCCTAAGCTTTTAAGTGCATTTACTAGTAATCTCCATGCATAGTGACAGATATGCCACAATACCTTAATCGCCATTGGCTGCAAGGCTAATAAAGGTTAGTAACAAAATAAAATTCTGTAGGGGCTCTTTTTTAAACAGGCAATATCAAGGCCTATGAACTTTTAATGCTCACTCTGTCCTATTTCGATAGTCATGGCTCAGAGCTAGTATTAAAAGTAGCAAGGAATGCTTGTCCAGAAGTGTTTGAAAATATTGCAAATTACATTGTAATATGGGCTTAGTCCAAACTAATCCTATCCTTTACTGACTTTTGCAGAAACAGATACTTTTTTTGAGGATGAAATTGAAATTTGAAAACGTGGATAATTTCAATTTTGTCAGTGTATCCTGGTGTTATGCAGGAATCTCATTCTACTCCATGTAAAATGCTGGTGGCCTGATCCCAAACTTGCCTAAATGATCATAGCTCTATTTAATGGATCTGTGAAAATTTACCCCAGGATGTACTGTTATAGTGGTGATAGTGGTAACACTGCACAGAATTCCTTTTAGTGCTCAACAAACAAGGTCCAAATTCTCAAAGGGTATTTCAGTATCCAACTCCCTGGGATGGAATGGGCCTACCCCTCACACCTACCCTATACTCTGTGGGCAGCAGAAGCTCCACCCCACAGACTCTGCTGGGCATGCTCCAACCATTGTCCTAGGATAAAAGGGAGCCTAACTCATTCAGGGGAGGTCACTGAGAAAGAAGGACAGTCAACAGGAACTGTCAGCCTTGTGCCCCTTCAGCCCCAAGTTGGTGGAGCTGGAGACTCAGGAGAACCGAACTGAGATCTCTGGGAGGCCGTCTGGAGGCTGACATCCTGTGAGATGCTGATGTGAAGGAACCCCACTTACCAGACAAGCCCTAGAAAACATTGGCAGGGGCTGTGGTAGAAAGAGGGGCAGGGAGTGAGTGGTAGCTCCTGCCTGCAGCAGGTGAACATTTTGAAGTGGGGAACACCCCTACCACAGACAGGACCCCAAGTTGGGACATGGTGGAATTGGGCCCATATCCCCCTTTCTCCCTTGCCACCCACTTTGGGTGGTATCACAGTCCTGACACAAAGGTACTTATTGACTGTAACCATAAGGTCGCTCTGCAGTCCCATCACCCCCTAAATTCCCTGCTGAGGGATCATGGGGAAACTTGCGCCGTGACATTCCCATTGAATTCAATGGGAGTTAAATGTCTAAATACCTTTGAGGATCTGGACCCAACTCTATGTCCTGTACTCTTCCCATTGTCTTTCCCAAGACTACTTCCTTCTCCTCCCCAGATTACTAGCCAGCCAATACAGACCTTTAATCTTCCTCCCTCAGTAACTTTATACACCAAAATTAATTTTCCTCAGGGTACAAAGCTACACCAATTCATAGACATCCCAGATGTAATTTCTCCAAAGGCAGCCATGTTCCCTTGATTATTTTTCTGCTTGTTTAGCTGCTCCTTGTAACCAAATATTTCCAACTGCTTCTACTTTGGTTTGCCTAACTAGACTCCGATCCGGTAACTTTCTTCCTCTTTCTGTTCCTCTTACATCTTCCAAGCTGATGCCCTGAAAGTCAATTAGCCTCCCTGACTCTGGATTTACACTGTTAATCCTCACCTCCTGCACAGAGACAAGGTGAGAAAAATCCCACTTCAACTTCTTAGTGCATGCCCCAAAAAAGTACTGTTCCATCATAAGAGATTGCAAACTGAACATGCCACAGATCTAATACCAAAATGTCTTCATGGTTACAGAAACTCAGAATTTCCAAAATGAATCATCTTAAATTACTTTAGAAAAACCAGAGGGAGTAACCGAGAGGATAAGCATTAAGAATTTAAAAGTAAAAATAAAGAATTTAAAAAAATATTTTAGTTCTTTGGGACCACTAATTCCTGGCACCAGCACAACACTTCATAGGCTTCCAACTGCACTGCTACTCTCTAAATATATTTATTTAATTACAGAATAGAAACAATGCCATTTCACTTCTGTAACCAATTCCAATCAAACAATGCATCTCAAATTTCACATGTCAAAAAGTGACTAGCAAGTCAGAGAGCAAGTGCAGTTACTGAAAAATGTCATAAACTGCACTTAAAACAAACCCGAGATCTGTTTGATGACATTGTTCTAAGAAAAAGAAGCTAAATTTGTTCAATAAAATATTCAAATTATTTATTCAATTTCAATATTAATTGTTCCTCTTTCCTTAGGGGTTAAAAGATCATGTAGAGTGAGCTCATCTCTGTTTATAGAACCAAGACAGGGTTTGCGTTCTACTTACGTTGTATTTTGGGGACTTAACTGGGACTTAAATGCTGCATAAGTGCTGTATGGGTCCTCAGCACAGCATAGTAACAAAAGAAAAAAAAATAGGACATTTCCATATCTATGTACTGTATATATGTGCAACTTTGATAGTACTTAATGATGAAAAGGGATAGATACTAAATTGTATCCTTTTCTTTCTTTCTAAGATGATTGTTTTTAAAAGGCATGTTTTCTTCTAATAGCTTTTACATTTTGTCCATAAAAGAAAATCACATATGTCAGTCATCCTTTCAGAGAAAGCCTTATGTTTTGTAAAAAAGATGCCCAATTTACTATACTATTTTTGCAGTGTTGCCAGTCTTTAAGATTTCATTGTTCATCACAAAGTCAAATCTAATCCTTTCACTGTTTCGTTTCCTCACTATAACTGCAATTAATATGTCCTTGGTCTCGCTCTTATATGCGCCTTCCTTTTTATTAACATCTGGCAGAGCAATATCTTCCATGCTGCTACAGTTCTGCAGCCATTTACAATGTAAAATATCTTAAGCATAGCTAAGTGACAACCTCTCTGGATGTAAAAATAATGTTCATTTTTACTGTAATGCTTTTCAATATTCTTATCTGGCTTTCATACAATTCTTCCTTCCACTGAGGTTTCTATAGCTAGTCATTCAGCTTCATCATATCCAGTTGGAAAGCCTACTTGACCATTTGTTATTACATAGTTGATGTACTGTGTGGAGGTGATTATATACTACTGAGCAAAAGCATGTACCATTTAGCAATTGGTCATGTAAGGCTTAAATGGCAGAAATCATTTCGCTTCCATTTAGTATAAAAAGATATTGAATTTGTTGCCTCAGTGGTCCCGTAAATAACTGCCCAGCCGTCTATTAAATGGTGAACACCAAAATGCCTGAAAGGATATATTTTCATTCTTAAAAGATATGTCTTAATTTGCCATTATGATCTTTCAGTCCTTACTATTGCTCTGTGTTGTATGTGATGTTTGCGCTGGAGGTGTGAGGGCACGATTGTATTTTATCAGTCCTGATATTTAATGTTTTCTTGTTAACAAAATTAATGATTCTCTATGGTTATGTTATAGCAATTTACCATTTTTAGCTGGATGCATGGTGAGTTTGTGTTCAGGGTCATAAATATAGCAAGTCAATTGCATAAATCCTAGCAAAATTTAAAGTTAATATTTAACTTCCATTTAGCCTATGCTCAGTTCCTGTTTCTACTACAGACCACCTGTATGACCATAGCCAAGTCACTTGACTTCTCTTTGCCTCCATTTTCAGTAAAATGGGGATAAAATACCACCTCTCTCCTCCTCCTACTGCTTGTCTCTCCATGGGAGAGTCCTGGGAGCTGAGACTGTTTTACTCTTAGTGCATTAAAACTAATGGTGTGATTCTCAGCTTGCATAGATACAGTTGTTCTAGTTCAAATCCAACCCAGCACACTAAAAATACTAGTGTACCACAATCAGTGGCCATGTGTCCTAGCAACCCTGAGTACGTACCTAGAGAGTATATAGGTTCAAGCACATTTGTGCTGTGGGTGGCTAGGATGGATTCTGTTACTGCTGCTGCCCATCTCACTGCAGTTACGCTACCATTTACAATGCTAGCTCAAAAGAGAACTAGCATGAGTTTGTCCACTCAAGTTCGAAATTGCACCCCCACTTATAGTGTAGGCATAATCTTACTCCAATTCCTGCTCTGTGTTTGCATGCTGCCCATCAACATGGGGCACCCATATTAGCTTTTTTGTATTTTTATAACACCTAGAGGTCTCAGCTATCAGCAGTAAGGAAACTGCAATATTTGTTCTTCATCCTTTTCTTAGCCACAAGGAAAATTCATTATAGCTTACATACAACATGGAGCTGCAGCCTCAAGCATTACAGATTCTTGTGGTGGGTTTTTTCTGTTTATCTAAGCTAATGTATGATAAAAATTATAAAAACAGTATTAATTGTGGTCATTATTCATCCACATCAAGAAAATTGTTTAAGCCCCTGGTTGTTATCAATTATATGGGGCTGGCAATAGATGATTTGGTAAGATCCTTCTCATTTTCTCTATTTGGATTTTGTGTTATGAGAATTGCATATAGGTTTTTCCAGTGTAATGGTACCATTAGTTATATATGTCCATTCTACATCCACCTAAAACACTTTTATTTTGTCCCAGCTAATGTTTCTTGCTCTTAAAGCATCAATTTGCCATTGAACTGTCTAAAAATCTCTATAGTGAGTTGACTAAACATTTCATGTGTGCAAACAAGTCATCCTTTCTTCCCTCCTGTTCATTCTCTATTTGGTCTGTAAGTCAGAACGTGTAACGAATATCCTGTAGATTTACTGTTATCTGATCAGACTGCATAGATCTAACTGAATTCATTTTACTTATAACTAAACTTCAGTTCACTGAAATGTTAAACCTGAGAGGCACAGAGTATGAAAATACATTACTCCAACAGCCAGGTGGATGGCTATATCCCTTTCCACCCTCCACGTCGTTGCCTGTTTGGAACAATTCTCTTGTCTTACCAATATATTTAGACACAGAAGATCCAGATTCCTGTCCATGATCCTTCTCCTTCAACTGCTGCTCCTATCAACTCACCCTGTACCTTCTTCCACTGATTTTTGTTTTGTTTTTCTCCTATTTCTTGTCTCCTCCCTTTGCTTACAGTGCTTCATTAAAGAAAGAATGGCTCAGGACCATAAATTATCACTCAGGGATGACAAAAACCTGAATTTATATTTGCAGGTTCTAACTGACTTTTCACACTGTCTGAGAAGGATGTTAATTTGTATAGAGTTGTAAACAAAATCCTGGAACACTGTCCGGAAGAGGATTTCCTGCCCTGCACTCCACTGATTAACACTGTGATCTATATATATACAGCCTGAAGTCTGGAACCTTCCCACCTTGCAGGGTCCCACAGTGTAGGCTCCAGGCTGAGCCCAAATATACTGTAGTTAAACAGCCCCTTAATGCTAATCAGCTGGTATGGGCCACCTGCAGGATTTTAATAGTGGGCTAGATATATCCCAAGGCTCTAGAGGTACATCTACACTGGAGCCTTAGGTTGACTTAAGGAGGGTTAAGTCGACCTAAAGAACCTGACATCCACATTGGGTGCTTATTAAGTCAACTTAAGCGCTTCCCTACATCAACTTAATAATACCACCTCTGAAGGTCAACTTAAGACTCAAGTCGACCTTATTAGGTTGACCTGAGCCAGTGTAGATGGGGAATAGCCCTTACGTTGACCTAATTGGCCTCCAATATTAATTTTGCTAATTAATTAATTTACTAATTAAATTAAATTACTAAGTAATTAGTTAAATATTAATTTACTGTGGGTCGGGCTGGAGAGAAGAAAAAGACTTGCGGCCATCGAGCTGGGGAGAGTTGCAGCCGGGGAGATTGGGCTGGGATGAAAGGGAAAGCCGTGGCTGGGGAGATTGGGCTGAGGAGAAGGGGAAAGCCGCAGCTCTCCCCAACTCGATCGCCCCGGCTGGAGCTCTCACCAGCCCGATGGCCGCAGTTCTTTTTCTTCTCTCCAGCCCGAAACATAGTAAATTAATAAAAGTACCATATTTCATTTAAAAATTTTTATTAAAGTTTAAACGAAAAGACAACATTTATGCATTTCTTTTGACCTAAGGTACTTAGGCTTGCTGAGGCTTCCAGTGTTGCCCATGAGGCAACAAGTACGATATCTTGCTCAGCTGCATCATCAGCTTAGAGGGAACATTGGCCCCCTCCCAAGGTTCCTGGCCACTCCTCCTTCAACCTAGCACCTGCCCGTGTGGACGAAGGCAGTGAACTGGAGACTTCAGTGTGGACGCTTTAAGTCAACTTTACAAGATTAACTTCAAGTCAAGTTAAAGTTGACCTTGTTAAGTCAATTTAGCAGAGCCTCCAGTGTAAACATACCCTAGGAGCGTACACACGATGAAATCAACAATAGAAACATTGCTGTGGTTAAGTTCAAAAGGGGTAGCCGTGTTAGTCTATTGCAGAGAAGCAAACAGTCCTGTGGCATTTTTAAAGAAAAACAGATATATTTATTACATGAGCTCTCGTGGGAGAAAATCCCACTTCGTCAGTTTCCCATCTTCAAAGTGTCTGATGAAGTGGGATTTTCTCCCACAAAAGCTCATGCGATAATATATCTGTTAGTCTTTAAAATTGCTGTGTTTGTTGTTTTGAAATTTTATTGGTTGAGGGAGGGTGGGGAGCACTTAACCTCTTAAAAAAGCTGTTGCAGAAAATATTAGAGAAATTGAGTGATTTTTTTTTAATTATTTTTTCCCATATTAGGGTGTGCTTGGGTGACATCGGCACTGGAATTCCAATCAGAATCCATGACTGAGAATTGTAGCATAACTGCTACAATTGAATCAATTGCCAGGCTTTGCTTCATTGCCTACCTGCTGATGAATGAGAAGAGAAAAGGAAAGGTAATTATCATATACGTCACTCACATTCATTCTCATTTAAACTTGTGCTTTTTTAAAATATAATGTATAATGTATAATGTATGTAAAATATAATGTATATATAATGTATATAATGTAAATTCAGTGCTTGTGAAAGGTGTTGTCTTGACAGCTCTGGAATATGAAAGGCTCTGCTTTTCCATAAGGCATACACTTCTATTTATACTACAGAACAGGTGTGTGGCGTGCAAGTCAACTCTCACCTTTGTTGGATTCTCTCTTCTAAGCTAATTGAAGGTATGACCACACTGTGATCCCAAACTGATGATAGCATGTGTAGACATACCTGAGCTAATAGTGATCTAGTAAGCTCAAGCCACGGCAGCCCATGTGGTAGCATGGTTTAGCTGGGTGAGAACACACTTCTGATCCCGGGCAGGCTAGTACAGTCCCCATTCTGCTACCTGTGTTTTTGTAGCTTTACTGCTATTGTTAACGGAGCTAGCTATACAAGCTAGCTTGGGTATGTCCATTTGTGCTATACTCACAGCCCTGGTTGCACTGTAAATGTACCCTTAGACAGGACTTTGGAAATGATGTGTCTCCACTGCCTGTGAGACTGTCGGAATTCACATTGACACGATTCCCCCTCCTTGATTCAGCTCTGCAGGGACTCCCGGTGTAGAGATGTTTGTTTAGGGCAGGTCTGTACTGGCCTTGGAGAGCAAAAGGAGTAAGACTAACAGGTCTGCCACACAATCGATCCACTTGACAATGTTGTCCTGAAGAGAAGAAGCCCTCTCACCGTGGGGACACTGTAGCACTGGTTGTGAAATACTGTGTTTTGCAGCCTGGAGCTCTTTTTTAAGCGTTGGTCATTGTCTTCCACTGTGGGTTACAAACATATCTGGAGCCAAAGAATTCACTCTTGAGCACTGTTTCACTTGTGATTTTGTGCAAAGGGATAAAGTGAAAAGTGGATTGACCACCTCTCCAGTTCCTTCACACCGCCACGTGGTCTGGGTCAGATCCTTCAGTGTCTACAGCTTAGTTTTCATCTTAGGTACACACCACTCTTTATCCCCTTGGACAAAGGCAAGAGGTGAGCCAGGGCACATGCTTGCACCAACCAACACTACTTTCACATTCTCTGGTTCTAGATGCATGGTGCATTTGTGGAATACAGAGAAGGACCACCTATTACGAAACTTCAGTTACCGTAATGCAACGTGCTCTTTTTCTTTGATCTGTGTTTTCAAACTTGGAAATTTTTTCTTTGCCTTTTGATTTCTGAGCCTTAAAGGCTCATTCACTTCCTCTTTTCAAGCTTTTCCATGCAACCATGAGGCTTGAAAATGACTTAAAAAAATAACGAGAGTCCTGTGGCACCTTAAAGGCTAATAAATTTCTTCGGTCATAAGCTTTCGTGGGCTCCAACCCACATGTTGCATCTGACGAAGTGGGTTGGAGCCCACAAAAGCTTATGCCCGAAGAAATTTGTTAGTCTTCAGGGTGCCATGGGACTCTCGTTTTTTGCTCTATACAGACTAACACAGCTACGAACTTTTCAAAAAAAAAAAATAATAATAAAGTTCAGATTCTCATTCAATCTCTCACCAAATAGTATGAGATCACAATAATATCCAGGAAGCTAGTCACACTGGAGTCAATCTGGGATTTACTCAAGGTTACACAGAAAATCTGTAGCATAACCTTTAACAGATCTAGACCTCCTGAAGTCCCATCTTGTTGTTGAGTCTACAGTGACATGTAGGATCTGAATTAAAGCTCATCTAAATCAATAGAAAACCTCTAGTTCTTCCTCCCTATAGAAATCCCTAGCATCATTAAAATGTTGCAATAATCCAGACACCACTAGATTTACGATGAAATTTAACTCTTGCAAGAACTCTTTAGGGCAAAATACTGGGTTTTGTTACGCAGTTATGTAATATAGTTTATTAGGATTAGAAGTAAAAGTCATATGGTCTAGTGTGTTATCAGTGAAATTACTGCATACCATCCCTTTAAATTTAGTTTTCCAAAAAAAGAATGATGAAGCTATGGTGAAAAGCTACCAACAGGAGAAAATAAGACCCTACACATACCTATAAAAGGTGTAGGAATAGAGCCCTAGAATGCTTTTCTTCCTGCTGTTACACCTGCTCCATTCCCAGCCACAGAGATCCCTGAAGAATTCTCTGACAAGTCCATCCACTCATTGATCAATTCTACCACCTGGTAGTGAAAGCAATCAGTCACTAACAGGATGGGTTTTGTCAGTCTGTTAGAAGTGCAGGGTCTCAGAGTCACTGTCTTTTGCAGATACGCTTTAAAAGGCAGAGACAAAAAAAAGCATTGCAGTAATCATGTCAGTCTCTCATATACACAGCTCTCACTCAAAACAAGAACAAAGGTGGTCAAAGCTGACTGACCTAAAAAACTCTTTCCTGAAATTGTTGTAAGTAGTTTGACAGTTATGGACAGAGTCTGCTTTAATGGAAGAAAACCAATTCAGAGGAGGAAATAATGCAGGAAGAAAATGATCATGTGAGGAGTTCGTATATGAGACTGACATTCTCTTTCTTCATATAATTATCAGTGAGTAAAAAAAAAGCACATGAAAGTTTCATTCAAATTAAGATGAAAAGACTGGAGTAGTAAAAGTAGGGCATTGAAAGACCACAGGTTGCCAGTCAATTTTAACTAGTAACCTTAATGAAGGTTATTATGGATTCTGTGCCTCATCTAAGATTTTACTTTCAGAACTTATGCAAGGCCTGCACTTTTACCTTCTTTTCCTAGTGATCCTCTTTTGGTGCTGATAAATGTTGCAAACTAATTATTATTCAGGTTTATCACATGTTTAAATAGCATCTTTGGTAGAATCTCATACAATATTTATTAATAAATGTAAAGTATTCACCATCTAAAATATTTTATGCATGAATTGTTTTGAGAGCCACAATATTTTTGTGTCCTCCTGACCAAACTTTCCATAAATTGTTTGTGTCTTTGTTTTTCTTTCTATCAGAAACTCTTTTGGAAGTAATTCTACTGATCGTTACTTAAGCTAGTATTTGATGTTTTATGATTTCTTCTAGATCCCATTATGTTGGACATGTATTAAACATTAGATTGTACTAACTCCATCCTAATTACAAGCTTTTTTTATTGGAGCACTGTGTCTAATATAAGCTTTTTGTAATTTCAGTCAGCAGTGTAATAAAACATGTTAACATCATCCATTGTGTTGTGGAACTTATGTGGTCTTCAACTGTTTTGTGTAGTGTGCACCTGCCAAACCAAATGTAGGATTGGACCCTATATGAAGATATGAGTCAGTTAACGTACTATTGAAATACAGTCACCTGTGGAGTGACAAATATTTAAGAGTTTTATCCTGTTCCCTACCCACTGAAGTCAAATATCAAATGGTGCAGGATCAGGCTATATAAATGCAAGATCAATATGGTGCAAAAAGTTCTAATCTTATATACAATGTGTTGAATGTGTAAACTTTTCCCGTTATTTATTACAGTAGTCTCACAGTTGATGATCTGGGTAAAAGATTGAGGGATCAGGTCTCTGATTAGGGGAGGGAAAGAAGTGAAGAACAATTTGCCACATAACTGAAGTTGCAAAAGACATTTAAGAAGCGAGATTGTAGTAATTGGATCTAGTGCAGACTGCAAGAAAAAATCTGCTTATTCATCATATATTGTAGGGGTAAAATATAATTTAGAAATTTCCTTTATTTGTTTTCCCATACATTATGCAGCAAACATTTTCAAAGCAGCATGGAGTTTATTCATCATATATTGTAGGGTAAACATAGTGCTTTGAGATTGAGGGAAGCTCTATATAAGACTAAAGAATTACTTTTATTTTTAATGTCTAGGATATGAAACAGAGCTCACCAGGCTACATAACGAATAATAATAGACTGGCACAGCTTAAATATAGACATGCAGTACAACACTGCTGAGCTTAAAATCATGAATAAAGAGGTTTTGTAGATCCTCCAGCCAGGCACCTCTTAGCATGGACTAACTGGAACCCTGAAGTGTGCTAACAAAAGCAATGTTTACAAAGAGCAGGAAAATAAAGTTAAGGGATGGAGGGAAGGTGTTTTGCTATGCATATTCATATTATTCCACACAGTGTCAGAGCAGGAAAAATAAATCTATATGAAACCTACTTTTTGATCACATCACATTGTACAAGTGTAACATTCTACCTATATCGGATGGCATGAAGTGTTGTCATAATACCACATAAAATGCCTGGAGTTATACTTGTTCTGTCACATACGGGCTCAAGTAGAAAAAAAGATGTTTTTTATCTCTGTATTTGTCACTGGTATGAGTGTGTCCAGTTCTGGTGCCCACAGTTTAAGAACATTAAGTTGGAGAGAGTTCAGAGAAGAGCTGCGAGAACGATAAAAAGTTTATAAAACATATCTTACACTATGAGACAGGGAGAACTCAATCTATTTAGTTTAACAAAGAGAATGTTAAGCAGTGGCTGGATTACAGTCTATAAATATCTAGATGGGGAACAAATATTTAGTAATGAACTTTTCAGATTAACGTATAAGAGTATAACATGATCCAGTGACAAGAAGTTGAATCTAGACAAATTCAGATTGGAAATAGATGAAAATATCTAATCACTGTAACAATTTGCCAAAGGTTGTGGTGGATTCTCCATCACCAATAATATTTAAACCAAGATCAGTTGGTGTTTTTTCTGAAAGATATACTCTTGGATTTTTTGGGGGGTGGGGGGGGAGGTAGGGAGGGGAGAGAATTCTATGGCCTGTGTTATACAGGAATTCAGACTAAATGGTCAAAATGGTCCTTCTGTGACTGGGAACTAGAAATGAATGTAAAATTTGGATAGTCAGCGAAAATTGAAAACAAATGAGAACATGTTATAAAACAATACTGGAAAGACATGTAAAACCCAAACAAATGGGCAGAGTAGTGATGCTAAAGAAAAGCCATTTTAACATGGATAAAAAGATGGCCCTTCTGGATCAGAGCTGAGGTATAATCATGGTAACCTAGTGAGGCGTCCACAATTGCTGCCTAGACTTTTTCTTTCTTAGATAAAATGTGCTCTGCCCACTTGAATGAGAAACTTAAGTCAGATGTGTGTACCATAGTCTGCTGTGAGAATGAACCTGTGAGGGACATTTCACTCACCAGGCACAGGTGCTTGCCACTTGAGCTACAAGAACCATTTCTTTTCTTGATGTTTATATGCAGTGTGATCACTAAGACTAGCCACAAAAGCAGGCGTACCTACACTCAAGGTCAGTTTACACAACCTAATGAAAACACATCCAAATTTGCCTCTTATGGAGGCATAGAAAAGGCATTCTCCCAGAAAAGCTATTCTTCTCCTATGACCAAGCCTTCTCTGATGAACTACTGAAAAAATGAATGGCCATTCACTCTGTCTTGACGACCAGAGGACTAAAGGTCTGTTGGACAAGCCAAGGGAATTACTTACTGAATTAAGAGCCCTCATGTAAGAATGTCTTGCCAAAAAATTATTAAATCGAGAACTGTGAGCATAAGCACTCTACTGACCTAAATAGGACATGTAAAGGCAGACAAAACATGAGATGGTCTCATAAAATTTTACACATCAAAGTCAAAACCTTGAATGACATCCAGAAATGAATAACCGGGTACTGCAGTTCCCAGAGAACTGTAATGTTGTATTTCTTTTTTAGGCTATGTCTACACTTGTAAAGTTAAGTCGACTCTGTTAAGTTGATTTAACAAGGTTGACTTTAAATCGACTTTAATTCGACCCTGTTAAGTCGACTTAACAGTAGACATAGCCATCCACACTGGCTTTAAGTCAACTTAATAAGGTCGACTTAGTGCTGTTCCCCATCCACACATGCTTTAAGTTGACTTAAGAAGTCGACTTATGGCTTAAGTCAACCTTCAGAGGTGGTGTTAAATTGACTTAAGCTGTTAAATTGACTTAAGGAAGCACTTAAGTTGACTTAATAAAAGCCCAGTGTGGACGCGGCTTTGTGTAGGTTGACTTAAGCATCCTTAAGTTGACCTAAGTTGCCAGTGTAGATGCACCCTTAGTTACCAACTCCTAATAGGCAGCCCTATCAAAAGATACCAGAGTGTTATTCAGGTGTAGCATCAGCTGAGTATATTAGTAAATAGGGAATTTTGTTTTCCAGAACTATCAGTCTGGCACCTTTTAGTGCTTTTAAAGTGGTTGTAAGAAACGTTTTCAAAATATAGCCTGTTTGTGCATAGAAAACATGTATATGTGATTGTTGGGTATTGTCACTTGTAAACACAATATAATTTTCACATGGAGAAGCCATTTATTGATGTAAGAGGAGAGCAAATTGAGAGCAAATGACGACTGCAATTGATATTACCTTTATAATCCACTTATTCAATTTGCATAGGACTGGTGTTAACAGACTCTGTTACCCATAAATGTTGGGATGTTAACTGCTACTTACTAAAGGAGTTTGACTTAACCAGCACAGAGGTTTCGTGTTTACACAATGTGTTATTAAGCATGGAATCTTCATATAGACATCAAGCCTTACACCATGGGAAAGGGAGTTTTGCAGGGGGGTTGCAGAGAATTATTGTGGAAGGCTAATACTCTACATCCTCTTTCATAATTTCTTTCTGACAGAGCTTTAACAGTGCTGGGCTTTTCCAGGAAATGCATATTCTGTTGAAAGCAATTTCAACCCCAAAAAGGATTGACATGGACTGTGAAGTAACAGGGAAATATATTGTGGGGTGGAGATTCCTTGGGGTTTCAAGAAAGACTTTGAGAATCTGAAGGGTAAAACATAACAGCCATAATCTTCTGACTCCCTTTGATGATCATTTTTAAATCACTGCAGTTTGATTGTAGCTTTGACTTTGCCTTGCTTCTGCTGTTGATTTTTGTTCCATTCGAAAAGTCTTTTCTCTTTGTTTTCTAAGATGTTATCTGCTAAAAGCTGTCTGTATTTATCTACCTCTGTTGTCTAGCATCATTAATAGCAATTGCATTTCACTATCCTTATTAAAAAACCTAAATGCTACAATTTCATACTTCAGAAATAGGTTGTGTGGAAAAAGAATTTAGACATTTTAGAAAAGCTCATGAAAACTTGTATTTTTATTTTACCTTTTATAAAATAATTCAAACACACCTTCATTTGTTTTCCCTTCCTTTTCTAGTTGGACAAACTGTAGCAAGTGCAACCCCATTGTTAGAGGGGAATGGATGCTTTGTATAACTACAGTGCCATTCCAGAACAAGAATAATAGAACGAACACTTAGAATCCTGTTTTTAAGTAATAACAAACATCCATTTACCTCATTACAACAAGCACATGAATTCTTTGGTGCACCTGTGGAAGATACATGGCTCTGGAGAGCATTCAATCTAAATCTGTCTACTTACCACTTATTACATTTAGAAATAAATTCTGTGTAAAGATTTCAATTTCAACTAAGGAATTATTCTTCACTTCCTTCCTTTTTTTGCCTCTGCATATAAAGAATATTAGCATTGAAGGATCAAAATTACTGCTGTGTTCCATCAAAGAGATGGTTGTACTTTTGGCATGGATGAGTGGTCTCTTTACTCTGTAGATAGCAAAAGAATTTTGAAAACCTTCAAGATGGAAGTCACTATAGATCAGGTTTAGGGTTAGAACTTTCTGCCTCATCTCTGAATGCATTTTCTAAGGAGTGTTGATAATGTTCTTCATTCAATGAACACATTAGTTCTTTCAGCTCCACATTCAGGCAGTGGTACAACAGAAGCATAGCTTGTAAGTACTTAGAATTTCTGTCTACGTACCTTCTCTAGTGGGACTTGAATTTTTTTATCATATTGAGGCCCATAATTTAAACCAGAAAAATTCTGTGGCCTATTATGCATAGAGAGTCACATTACAGTAACTTATTCATCAGCATTAGAGTTGTTAGAGACTATTATATTATTGCAGTTTCAAATAACATTGCTGGAGTTCAGGGCCAGCTGACAACATTAACATTTGGTGACAGTGATTGACACTTGGCATGGAAAGTTTCAACAAGGGAATGATTTTTATTTTTTTTAAAAAAAAACAAGTAAAGTTAAGCAAATAAAAGATAAAGAATCCTCACTTTCTTGCTTTTGGGTTGTTTTTTCCTGCTTTGTTTTTCTTCTGGGCACTGTGTTCCTTCAGCCTACCATAGTTGTCTTGTTTCTTGTTCAACATAAAAAATGTTTGGCAATTAAGGAGGTATTTTGAAATGCTCATGCTGGTGATTCACGTCTGATGTATACAAGCTATTTAAAGCTATTGAACATGCATGATTGATGAAATTCCACTACAGCTCCTCTAGAGCTACACTGCCAGGGATTCCCATGTGGTTACAGCAGCTCCTTGGGACCATGTGGAAGCTTTGCAGAAAAGCTAATATATCTTGGGTCAGTTTTATCTTTTTGTTTAATTTACATTGAACAAGGGGAGAGATGATATTCATCTCAGCCCTTCTGACTTGTTTTCTTCTCCCTGGCCTTCCCCAAATCAAGTCATTCATGGGGGTGGGGGGGAGGAATTTGTGAATTTTAATTTGAACTTCAAAGTGAACTTTCAATTTGACCATATTTATAACCATTTTGAATTGGTTTCCATGAACATTTGAGAACTCAGAATTTACTAGTATGGGTGCTCATGAGAAGCGGATGTTAAAAGTTTAATATTCCCCAAAAGGCACTTGCAAATTAAACTGTATCTTCAAATATAACTTTTAATTTCCACTGAAGACATTTATGGAAAGGAATTTAAGAAAAAGAGGTGAAATTTGCCTATTGAATTATTTGTTGCAATTTTTTGCACAGCTATAGTAATTGCTAGATTATATAGAATTTCTTTGACATTTCTTTAGATATGACTTTCTATCCTGTAGTTAAACAGCTGCTGTCTTCCACTCCAGCGCAGGCC
The DNA here is from genome assembly GCA_007922175.1 of Pelusios castaneus. NCBI lineage: Eukaryota > Metazoa > Chordata > Testudines > Pelomedusidae > Pelusios > Pelusios castaneus. Next base: position 18,648,739 of record ML685783.1, read on the forward strand.
GTATTTCAGTGGTAAGTGAAATGTGTTTTGTATATAAGCCTCACCCGTCTCTCAGTGCTGCTGTGAAACTAAATAAATTAATGCCAAAATGCTTCTATAAAAGATACTATGAACATATGCAAAATATTTTTTTAAATTATTTTTCTACATCCTTTATGTGTGCATTGACTCCATAAAGAAGGAAGGAAAGAGTCAATTAGAATAATTGTGTCACCAGCCACCACCTAGTCACTTTCTATTTCTGCAGAAAGTGCTTCAGTTCCTTTATGACTTTATGTGCTGGCTGTCTCAGACTGTCTCATAGGTGCTTCTACTGTTAGAAAAGTGTCACAGTGATGCCAACTAATAAAGCTCCTTCTAATAAGTATTTGGTGTTTCTGCCACCAGACTATGCTTCAGTTAAGAACTTCAAACAGAAGACACTGGTGACTGCCTCAAAAGCTAGCAGGATACCAGAGGAGATGAATTTTAGGCATTTCCCACTGGGGGCGCTCCATCTTTTGGTACAGCTTGTTCACTATTCATGTCACTAATGCCTGGTTTTCCTTACACAACTCTGTTCTAAAGACAGCAGCTTTGTTGCAGTGATTGGCCATTTCTCTCATCATTCAGAAGGGCTACCGGTATACCAGCTGTATCCTTCCACTGCAGCAAATGAATTTTTATTGTCATTTTAAATTTATTCCAATGTGAATTTAATCCAAACTAAGGAGAAAATATTTACTTGCATTCTAAAATAGAAGGCAGCAGAGCAAATAGTAATTGTCAGCTAATGTTGGAGATTTCGTTCTATATGTTACTATCTCTTGGCAAGAGTGTTACTTGCCACGTATCCCCAGTCCAGGGAGTAAAGGGACGCAAGTCACCTCTCTATACCTCGGATGCCCAAAAAGCCAGTCACAATGCAGTTGGGGAAAGACCTCCAGTATACTATTTCTCTTCCACCTCCATCCCATTCCCCGCCCCCATCCAACTTTAGCTGGAAGAGAGTGGATAGGGGCATGGACCAGTGGAACTGAAACAGTATGGAACTGGAAGACAATGGCAGATTACTGTCTTCTGGATCAAGGAGGGAACCAGAGAACTGTGAATCTCAGTCACAGTTTGTTTCTTTTGCAGCAACACAATAGGACAGCATGCCCTTACTCAGGGGCCAGACTTCCTGGTTATAATCGAGCCCTAGCTTTACTTCCATGAATAACAGAGCCCCTTCCTTCTCTGTCTGAGCACTGCTGTTTCTGAGTCTACACTAGTGCTGATCACTTGCATATTGACTAAATCAGTGAGTGGAATTTATCATTCAAACATCAGCTTAAACTTTCAACCAAAATTTGAATGAGAATCCACTCCCCTGCACAAAACACAGTTTTTACTGATGGAGAAAATCTTGCAGAAGTTCAAATTTTAAAAGGCTATTTTTCCTGTCTCCTTTATCAAAGCAGAATCAGCAGTAAATTATGCTGTCTACTTTGAGCTATGTAGTTTGAGCTTTGCATCTAATTATGTAGTTCAATAATAGTTCATTGACACATGAATAATCACCAATTTAGGAAGATAAAATCCCCTTTATTGGGCAATGAGAACAATCCTGAGCAATATGATCTATAGTCAAATTGGGTAAACAGGTTATTTAAACAACTTAGGAACTCATGAACACATGTGCTTTGAAGCGGAAGTGCATCTATAAAAAAAATCCCTCTGCTTTGAATTACAATAGAAGTCTATTCTTGGTTTATGAACAGGTTTATAGTTATAAGAATGCATTTAACTGCTTATTCTGTCTCAGATTCTGGGGTGAGACCCTTCTTTTTATGTTGATAGGCTGAGAAACTGCCAGAACAAAGGATTGAAATGAGTTTTGTTTTCCTATTTCTGTGCCTCATGAATGGAGTGATGTTATCAGTAAAGATAATAACACCTTTAAATGGTTTGGAATGTAATTGGTTCACAAAATCATATGGGAAGATTGACAGCATCTTAAACAGCTGCAGTCAGTGAGGATGTGGCTGGAGTATTGACAGGAGTGATTTTTCGAGTAATGAAGAAGGTTAAGTGATTAAGTTTCCTGAAGCATACATTGCCTGCCGTGTGCACTTACTGTATATTGCCACCCTTCTGAGCCACCGAAGAGCTTCACTTCTTTTCATAACCAGGATCAATAGGATTAGAGGATTTGCACTCAAAGCTTGCCTGTGGCTTCTTGTTAAGCAAGAAGTTTGCTTTATAGGTATCTTTGCTGGCTTGTTGCACCATTGCATGCCTTAATCAACTAAAAAGCTCCATTTTGATTTTTTGCTATATGTTTCTATTGGTACTTTTAAGAATGATAAGTTAATTAAAAACAAAGAAAATAATTGTCACAACAGAAGTCAAAAGTTAGTCTCCGAAACTGAAATGAAGTGGCCAGATTTTCAACAATACCCTTTGCTCTGAATGGCAGATGCGGAGTGCTCAGCCCTTTTGAAAACATAGTGGGGTTGGGTGTGCGTGACTCTACATAAGTCCTATTTGTTTATCTGCCAGTTAGTGGATATGGGAAGTTGTGTTTAAGCATAGTGCTGTTACATGAAAATATTTGAATTACTTTATCATTTATTAATTTAAAGGAACATGTAAAGTGAATTCCTGTGCAAACAAATTTTCAAGTCTGATTCCTTTTTTGTTAGTATTTAAGGAAGTCCCACCTTAGATACATTTGTTAATGCCTCATTGGAAACAGAAACATTCATAAAATCTTTAAAGCTACTCAATCAAAACTTCTACAAAATGTGTTCAACAATCAGTGCTTGTTCACACTACAAAGTTAAGTGGACTTAAATTACATTGACATACAGCTGCCACCATAATTAAACCAGTCTTTCATGTTCACGCTATGGTTCTTGTGTCTGTGGAATGCAGTATCAGCTCTTGCGTCAACATGAAGAGCAGTGCAACATGGGTAGCTATTTCATTGTGGAACTTGTCATCAGGTGTTTTGGAAAGCATTTACAGACCTTGATGGGGTCAGGTTTAGCATCCCATGATGCAGTTTGCTCTGTCTCATCATTCATTGGGGTCCTAGTATGTTTCCGACAACATTTCAACATCTCTGTAATCTGTGCATCCACCATCTGTTAGGACTAGTCTACACTGCAGGGCTAAGTCGATAGGAGATATGCAATCTGCGTGCCACAGAATGCGTATCTCCCGTTCACTTAGTTACTCTTATTTAACTCAGCGAGGACAATATCCCCATAGTAACAGGCACCTGCTGTGTGTTTCATATCTGTAAAGCAAAGAGGAAGTAGTTTCCCCAGGGGTGGTGTGTGGAGGTGAATTGGCTGTCTGCTTATTTTGAGCAGTCAGATACCACAGCTATAAAACTGGCTCAACAGAGAACTATTTAGGCCAGGGAGACTCTGAAGGAACATTTTAATAATGAGCCACAGCAATGTGTTTCTCTTTTATGTGTAGAGCCTGGCATTGGGGTTTATTTTGCAATGTAGACTTTGCTTCTATTGCTTGTTCTGCCACGAGCCTTGTGGGTGACCTTGGGTAAGTTACTTCACCTCCCTGTGCCTCAGCTTCACCATCTAGAAAAGGCAGATGTTTGGTTTGAAAGGACAGATATAGAAACAGGGACTGTTGGGAAGGAAAGATGAAAAAGGCAGGTGCTGGTGCAGAAGAGGCTGTAGAGAGAAATAACATAAACAGGAACTGTGGTGATAGAGCCTAGGAGGCCTCTTGTGGTAGAGAGTGTCTAGGAGAAGCAGAAGGAAGAGGTGTGAAGATGGAACAATTAGAAGGGGATCTCTTGAGAGAGACAAAATGAGTGAATTTGGGTAGAGATCACTTGGAACTTCCAAAGAGTAAAAGAGGGGAGAAAATTGGAGGCTTGTGAAGAAATGGAAGGAAGTGAGGGAAGAATGTAGGGTAAGTGGATGAGAGTTGGGAAGGGGGTATTTGGGAGATGAAGAGTGCATGGAGGACATTAAAGGGAAAATGTAGAGCATTTGTGGGGAAGAGGAAGGAAGACCATGGGGCTTGAGGGGAGAAAGGAAGACTAAGAGGCAGAGGGATAGAAGGGAAATTACATTGCTAAAAGCCTCAGGTTAGTGTACCTGGCGTACAGTGGAGATTTGTTCCCACTTACCTTCCTAGGCAAAAATATTTATATCCCAACAATAAAATCCTACTGTATGGGAAGATACCTGTCAGAGGGTCACCATCCTAGAGCACCCCCTCCTAGCACGGGGTGACCCTGAAGATGCCGCCACTCTGTTTCCCCTTCTCAGGACTACTCAAGGACAGTTCTCCAACATAGACTGGAATATGTGATGTGTTAATTTATGAATATGGACCTCAAATTGCAAAATAATGGTCAATATCTTCACTCAAAAGGTTCTGGCTTTGCTGCTTTCTGTGACTACAGGCTTTCCCCCCATCTTGAGAATCCTTTAGACTATAGGGCTCTTGGACTTACTCCCAGAGTCTTATGAGAATCCAAAAGCCCCAAAGCAACAATAATACAAACAATTCTGGGCTTAATAAGAGTTTTACCTCTATTCTTTGCTTTCCCAAGCTCCCTCCCTTTAGTGTCAGAATCCTCCCTGAAGCAGCAAGAGCCCCACCTCTACAACTTTCTTTCCTGATTGAGTGATTCACCTTGTCTCCTTCCCTCTGGGACCCATGTGCTTTCTCCTAAGCCCAATTGGACTCAATTGCCCAGTCACAGGTGCTCAGGCTACTTCCCCCTTATAGCACAAATGGCACTAGGGCTGGATATAGGGACAAATTACTCAGGCCACCGACTGGGGTACCAGGCTCAGGGAGAGGGTGCTGGGCTCAAAGGCTATGTCTACACTTGTTAATTTAAGTCGACTTAAAGTCGACTTTAAGTCGACTTTGCATGTCTACACTCAAAAATTAAGTGGATTTAAAGGGGACCCTGCCAAATCGACTTAAAACGTCCACACTGGATGCCTAGTCGACCTGTAGGGACTAGGTGGACCTGGGATTGGTCCAGGGTGGTAGGGGGGGCAGCCCTTGCCAAGTGCCAGGGAGGTCAGCATGTGCCCCATTATACCTGGGTACAATGGGGGCTGAGCAAGACAGGGACACTGGCAGGGAATAGGAGCAGGGTGGGCAGGGCTCTGTCCTGCCCTGGGGGGGGGGGGCACACCAGGCTCTGTCTGTGCCAGCCACCATGGCAGGGAGGGCAGTGGGGGAGCCCTGGAGCCCTTTAAATCGACTTAAAGTTGATTTAGGGCTAATCCGTGTCTACAGTGTCTTAAATCAACATAATAAAGTCGACTTAAGCGCTAGTTCAAATTAAAATGAGGAGTTATTAATTCAAACTAACTTTTCCTTAATTCAATTTAAGGAGCAGCTTAAGTCTAATTAAGGAAAATGTAGTGTAGATGCAGATTGTCTTTCAATTTAATTTGTAAGTGTAGACGCACCCAGAGTGGTGTTTTTGTGTTAGTGGCAACAGGGAAAATAAAATGTTTGAAGTAAAATATTACAGCTATTGCATATGTGGATTCATTTTTCACTAACCTCCTACAATGTTCTGGATCTTTCTAGAATCTTATATAACCTCCATACTTTCTGAGAACTTCCAAGAATGTTGTCACCCATGTCCTTGCAAGTACATAAAAGGTAGGGCACCAGTGAGATTTAAAAGTGAACTACAGTGAAGTAAGAGCCCAGATGCAATATTGTGAACCTTGCTTTACAGTCTGATTGTGAAAGTGTACTTGTATTTTAAAACTTGAAGAGTATAATTAGATTTATAGATCCCAGCATAGAAATTTATCATCTTGTATGACAGGGCAAATCATGCATCAAAGTAAAGAAATGGGTTATAAATGCAATAAAAAAATAAGGTAATCAAAAGTTTAACAAATGGAGGGGGAGGAGTGCCAAAGACACTCCTCGAATGGGGCATTGTTTAGTCTAGGGCCAGCCCTGAGTATTACTCTGTGAGAATATCCTTATGCGCACATTTTTTAGGTAATTCTCTCCTGATGCAACACATATAGATGTGGTATGGTCCAGTATTTGTTTTCCATCTTCCCATGTTGATTTTCAATGAAGATGAAAATACAGATGCAAGACTGTAGCAAAAGGAGAACAGCCATGATATTAAAAGATAAATATTGGATGTGTTTTGTGCAGAAGTGCAGATAACCATTATTTTTTCTCAGTCACCCTAATATGAACCTCTAACATAGTCTCAATTAAAAATTAATGAACAAGAATCCCTTCACACAATAACAGTGCCTCAGGCATTACTGAGTAGGAGACAATGTTGTGTTAATTCTACAACTGAACTTATGGCATACTCTTAACAAAAATACTTTCTTGTTTTCTGCTGTTGAAGGAATACTTTTTTGATTCTGAAAATGATAATTATGAGGAGATAAGGGATTAAGACATCTCACAGGGGTGCAACGGGAACATTGTTAACATTAAAATAAACAAGGAGTTGTGTGGCAATTTTTAAAGACTAACAAATTTGTTTATCATATGAGCTTTCATAGGAGAAAATTCCACTTTGTCAGACTCTTGAAGACAGAGAACTTGCAGAATCAGGGGAAAATAAATGCAGGGACGTATAAGTCATAAGATCAGGTCAGACTTACCCTTCACTGCCACAAGACTCCTTGTTTGTTTTGTTGAACTAGATTGACCCCTTTGGAAATTAACATTGTAAGTGTACCTACTGTAACTATGTGCCACGCCCTTTTATTGGCAAATTTCATTCATTATTGAATGATAATCAAGGTATTAAGCTTTCTCTCGTATCTTGAAATGGTTTCAAGGTATAACACATTTGTTTTTCAGTTATTTTTACTTTAACAACTGGGATCATGAAAAATGACAACTTCCACCTCTGGAAACTACTATGGACCTGATTCAAAGACTGTTGAAGATAATATTTCAGTTTCAAGTGTCACTTGTGCATATTTCCTGCAAAAAGAGGACATCACCACACTAGAATACAAACTTTCCCTGAAAAAGAATAAAGATTGAAAAATAACCATGACAATCATTTATATTTGTTCAAAGAGAAGTAAGCGAATTACTCCATTTCTAGAAAGAAGCTAAAATGATGCAAAATCATAAGAAGTGAGAAAAGGTATGGGGGGCAAAGGGGAGTGGAGAAACTTCAAAGAAAAATAGAGCTAAATTTTTCAATTAATGAACAAAACTGTTCCTCTCTTTTGATAGAAGAAGAAGAACAGGGAGTTGCTTAGATGGAAAGTTCCAAAGGGATAGCCGTGTTAGTCTATTGCAGAAAAAACAGAGTCCTATGGCACTTTTAAAGAGTAACAGATTTATTTATCACATGAGCTTTCATGGGAGATGAAGTGGGATTTCTCCCACAAAAGCTCATGCAATAAATAAATCTGTTACTCTTTAAAAGTGCCATAGGACTCTGTTTGTTTTTAGGTGGAAAGTGATTCTCTTATTGACATTTTCTATCTCTGTCTGCTGGCAGGTCATATTACCTAATTCCAAATCCAGCAAAATACTTAGGCCTCAGACTGTTACAAATTGCAAACATTTTCAGAACCAAATGAAATATATTTCCTGATTTTTCAGTTTGCTAGCCCAACTGGAAAAAAAAAAACACTTATGTACCCAGCTCTAACTGTAAAATATTGATGGCTGAATGTGTGATGCTTGTGAGAGAGTGATGAATTTCCAAAAGGTGACAACAACAAGAAAAAGTAAGTATTGTAAAAAGAGGAAGGGAATAAAGAGGGTCTTGTATTCTTTTGGGAATAAAAGCTAAGAAAAGACAGACAAGGAAAATTAGTTATGAACAGCTCCAAGAAGGATCAGTAGGTAGACTGTGAAAGAGCTCAACTTTAAAGAGTTTGTATGGTCTGAGTTGCTTTCTTGACTGTATGAAGCTGACTGGAGACAGAAGTGATATCAGTCTCATACTAGTATATAGAGAGCCTCCATTTTCCTGCAGGGCATGGAGATGCCCGAGTAGACACAGACCGAAATGGAACAGCAGCACTAGGAGAATCTGAAAATAAGGAGTTCCCAGGAAGGTGTGGAGCATGTCAGGAGTGTATTCAATGATTGGAAGAGCAGGTGGGCCCCATCCAGGCTCATCTCACCAAATCAGCAGAGGGTGGAGTAGAGGAGGCTGCACCTGGAGGGACAAAAACTTCAGTTGACACTTGACAGAGAAAAGTTACACTTGGAGAAATGGAAGTTGGCAGACGGGTCTAAGAAAGAGCAGATGCAATTTAGCAGCTCTGGCATAGGGAGGCAGAGTGAGAATGGAAAAGTCAGCATGAGCTGGACTTTACGTAACTGAGCAGCCAAGGATAGTGTCCCAGTAAGCAGAGCTAGAATACTGATTGCCCACTCCTCGGAAAGTATAGGTACTAATTTATTGTCCTCATTGAAATTGGGAGGGGGGGAGATCACTCCTACCGTATCACCTTTCAGAAGGATTCTAATTGAATTGGGTTTGCCCTCTGGATTGCCTCTAGAGAGACAAAGCCTTACACCTGAAGGGGGACACTCAAAGGCTATGTCTACTCTTGCTAAAATGAGTTTGAATTAGTTAGTTCGAACTAACTAATTCAAACTCATTTTAGTTAGTTTGAATTAGCTTAATTTGAACTAGCATGGCCACTAGCAGTTTATAAGCCTACTTAATTCGAACTAACTTGCCAGTGTAGACATAGCCAGAGAGATCTAGAGGGGATAGAAGAGTGGGTATGGTTCACTTGATAAATTGCACTGTTCTGTTCACTGTGTCTGAAGAAACAGGCACTGGTCCATGTGGGAGACAGGCTACTGGTTTAGATGGACCATTGGTCTGACCCAATTTAGCCATTCCTATGTTCTTAAAAGTTAATCCATATAGGTGGGATAATTGCAACAAAAAAGATTTTTTTTCTTGCCTACATTATACTGTTTTCTGAAAGATTTTTTTTTTTAAATGAAAAGGATGAGGAAAAGATGCTGTACTGCAGTCTATTTGTTGTAGAACAGTTTATTAGATGGCTAATTAGATGAACTGCTAGGTCAGCTCAGGGTAAATTGTGTCAGAACTCATTTGAGCAGTTTAAGAATAAGCCTATTATTATATTAGAATGGAATAGTAAAGGACTCCAAAAGAAAAAAAAAAGTGTTGTCTCTCAAAGTGGAAAATCAATTAAAAAAAATAATTCCGTTAATATTATTGCTTTTTGTTGTTGAATTAAATTTGAGATGTTAAATACTACAAAATTGTCTAGATAGGAGATGGGCACAAAATAACATTTTTGGGAGCCCAGGAGCAAAAGCATCCTGTCTAGGATAGTTTTGTTGAAACTCAAAATAGTATCTGCTGTAGTTGAATATTTGGTATTAGAAAAAAGACAACCTGCAATGGCTGAAATTGCAATAGAAATGGACATCAGTGCTGGCTCAGTGGAAACAAACGTACTGGAAAAATTGGGCATGAAAAAATATCTTGGTTATCTAGGACAAAAGGACACAAAGAATCATAAGAGGTGTGAAGTCATCTTCAGAAGCATTAAACTTTATCTGTTGTTCAGTGTCCAGCATACTGGAGAGGCTTCATTACTGGAATGATTTAACTGAAGAATAGTCAAGGGGAGGAAATCCAAAAAAATTTGCTCTAAACTTGTACACACAGCAAGGTGGATTTAGGTAAGAAAAACCTAACAATAAGGATAATTAAGCACTGGAACAATTTGCCAACCGAAGTTGCAGAATGCCAATTATTGGAAGGTTTTGAGACAGGGAAACACCTGTCAGAGATGATCTCGGTATACTTGGTCTGGCCTTGGCTTAGGAGGATGGACAAGGTGCTATTAGAGGTCTCTTCCATCCTTATATTTCTATGGTTTGAAGCCCACAATAAGCATTTTTTGGAACACCGCATAGTCATTATTCTGTTTGATAAGGACACAACCAAAAAGGTACAGAGAATATTAGAGTAATCTGCTAAAAATAAACGAACAACCGAAATAGTACCTGGGTATGGCATGAAGCATCCTCTAGAAATGCTTTAGGCAGCACACAAAGCCAAAATAGTTCAGGATATGACTAGGTAATGGGATTTCCAGTAAAGCTAGGTAACATTATAGGAATCTTATGTACACAGTGTATGAAAGTAATAGGATTGTTATTCTGCAATTGATGGAAAAATTGAGTCCTACTTTACCACTGATACTTGAATTTATTATGGAGATGTTGTACAGAAAATTTACTCCGGAAGCACAGACAAATTGGAAAAAAACAAACAAACAAAACTTGACATTTTTTCTATTTCTTTTTAGGAAGCTTTCTGCTTGGTCATACTGCATCGACTTAAAGGTCTAATAGCGACACATACTGTATTGCTGCCTCTGTCAACCGATGACTTCGCTCACCTTAGCTTGTTTTCTGAGGTGGTGTCCGTTATTTAATTACAACCTTCCACATCCTTGCTTGGGATCTATTCTGAGAGCTATTCTGGAAGTAGAACTAGGAGCCAGGTTCTCTTCGTTTCTAATCTTTGATCTGCTACAGACTTGTGGCATGGCCATGGACAAGTCTCTCAATGTCACTTTGTCCCTCTCATCTAAAATAAGAAATATTACGAGAAATAATTAGTTTATATTTTCAAAGTACAGTTGAAATATTAAATAGATTGCATCTTAAGTGCTAAGATTAATTATACTCTATCCTGAATAACTTCCAAGAGATGGGTATGTAGGAATGATTCATGGAGACCAAACCTGTCAAATATTTCCCCCCGTGATGAAAACCTCTATAAACAATATTTTAAAAATTTAAGGGCACCTTCAGGAGCAATCTCCTGTTTTATCCTGATACTCACCTTAGGGTTTAGGAAGACAATGATACTATTCTGTTACCAGCAGCCCTGTCTTGCTTTTGGTACTCTATATTTTTTTTCCAGTAAACATGTAGTGAAGTGTGTATCCCTTTGTAGAATGAAGAATGCATAGTAAATAGCACAGGAAGTATACTACAAATGAATTGTCATTATCAGGGGAGTACCTAGTGATCTCAACATTAAAATTGAGTATCAAGAGGGGAATAGTACTAATTACACAGGGTGCCTTTTTATTTGAATGCTTTAATTAACTGACTTCTTTGATGGGGAAGGACAGAGAAAGTGAACGAGGGCCATAGAGAAGAAGAAGCAGGACATAGAGGAGTGATGAACGGATGATGCTAAGGAAAACCACAGGTTTCAAATCTGATTCTGGTATTCTCATTATACCCCTGCTGTTCAGCAAGAAAATACTGTGAAGTTTTGCTGCTTTCAATTCCAAATCCATTGACTTCATTTTTTCCCCCTTAATTTCTTTCATTCCTCAGAACTGAACACTAGGAGTCTGATTCTCAATGCACTGACATCGGATTTACACCGGTGTACCTCCACCAATTTCTCTGGGGCCTGGCCTTATGCTCACTAAGTTAAATTCCTGTTGTGTAGAGTCCTGATGAATGCTGGTGTAACAGAGGGCAGAACCAGACTCTTGGGCTGAGTGGATTCCCCTAGGCTGTTCTACTGAGAAAATAGTGATACTTAACACTCAAACTGCTTTTCCTCAGGGAAACACTTCACAAACATTGGACAGTCCTTTCCCATGTAAATTCCCATTGATATCAAGGGGACCCATTCCTGCATATGGAATACCATTAACTAATGAGGTTACTGGATATCAGAGAAATTCGGACAAGCTCCAGGGCTTGCTCAGTGAAACCCCTGCACACTGCCCATTGAAATCAATAGGCTGCACATTGGCAAATGAAGCTGCCTACAATACATTGCAGAATCAGTCCCTATAGAAGAGGGTTTTGTTGGGATTTTTTGTGGTGTTGTAGCAACGTGCAGCTCACAGTTAGAAAATGATAGATTTCTATTTCTTTCATTTTAAAGATGAAAAGATTCACAAGAGGCTTTTAGATATCACCTCTCAAACTCTCCTTTTGCAAAGCAATCTCATATTTGACTTGTGGAGTTTGGGCTGGATATTTTTAAACAAGTTGGAGCAAAAGAACCAAAGTAGATGTTTCCAATATGCATGATTGGACTTGCTGGGGTAAGAAATGTGAGCCGTGATAAAAATGCTTTGAAAGGTCCTAACGGGAAATGTGCTTTATTTGAAAGTCTTTAGGGTTTTCCAGTGAGTGGATTTGTTTAAGTAATTGTGAAGGAGTGTTCTTCTGTAAGCATTAGGGACTATTTGGTTTAATTGGGTTACAGCTGGTGCTGATGCTACATTTTTTCTTAACTTTTTTTGAGCGAACGGTGAGAGGGGACAGTGCCATCAGCACTATTTTGGCTTTCTTTATCGTGTGTTTCATTCTGTGTACTCTTTCTTCCCTTTTCATTTTCTTCAATTTACCATCACCAGTAACAGAAATGACTGAACCTTGCCAGCTTTAGAGACTGACTGGGCTCATACTACAAAAGCTATGGACTACTCCTCCCCCCTCAATTTCTAACTGAATTCTGTGCTTTTCCTCCTTTTTTTGGTCCACATTTGCTGTTTAACCATTGTAGGACACCAAGGCTATGTCTACACTTATAAATTTAGGTCGACTTTAGCTAAGTTGACTTAGTGCGTCTACACCTAAATTTAAAGTTGACTTAGGGGGGACTTACAAAGTCGACCTAGAGTGTCCACACTGGATGCCTAGGTTGACTTCTAGGGGCTAGGGGGACCTAGGGCAGGTCCATGGGAGCAAGGGGGGCACCCCTTGTCCAGTGCCAGGGGGCTCAGCTTTTGCCCCATTGTACATGGGTACAATGGGGCAAAGGGGGACAGGGACCCTGGCAGGGCATAGGGGCAGTGTGGGCAGGGGTCTGCCCTGCCCTGTGGGGGGGCATGCCAGGCTCACCCTGCGCGCCCCCCTTCCCCCCTCCCCCAACAGGGAGGGCAGTGGTGGAGTCCTGGAGTAGCCCTAAGTCGACTTAGGGCTACTCTAGGTCTACACTGGCTTAAGTCGACTTGAAAAAGTCGACTTAAGCCTTAGGTCGAATTAAAATGAGATTTAATAAAGTCGACTTAATTTTCATTAAGTTGACTTTATTTTCCTTAAGTCAACTTAAGCAACTTGCTTAAGTCGACTTAAGGAAACTGTAGTGTAGACGCAGGGTAAATTAAGTCGACTTAAGCAAGCTTAAATCGACTTAATTTACAAGTGTAGACACAGCCCAAGAATCCTAAAGAGAAGTCCACTTTGATGCAGGCATCCTTAACAAAGCTTTAATGATTCTGAGGGTCATGTTTCAAGCCTGGGTGCCCAAGGTTAAATAGGCCCTTAAGTCACTATTGCTTTGATTGCTGAGGGGGGCAGTCCCAGTTTACTTGACTTTAAATTGGTCATAACTAAAAGCACAGCATTGTCAAGTCACAAAAGTTGGAAATGGAAAGAAGCAGCAGGTCAGCTGGTATAATCTATCTTCCATCAAAGCTGGATTTGTCCTTACTGCTAACGACAGAGGTTGTGTGGGAGCTAGGTCAAGAGCTCCATTTAAAAGCCACTTTATACAGCGGGTACTGCTGCAGCTGTCAGAAGCCCTGTGTAAATGAGCTCCTTACGAACATGTTGGGAGAGAGTGACAGATGAGGGATCAGAGAGAGCCAGTAGCATATGAAAGAGCCCCACACTGCTGAGGCAGAAATGTTTGGTAGATTCCTCCCTTCCCAGTCACCTTCACAAAGACTGGGCAAGTGACACTAGCAGAAATATTAGGTAGAGTCTGGAATAACCACCCCAAAAGGATCTGATTGTCACAGCATCTAGTGCGAGGGTAAAAGCAGAGCACACCTGAAACAGCATCTCTGGAACAGCTGCTGTGATTGGAGGATTGAGATCATATCAGAATAGGAAATGTAGAAATCTAGGTGCAAAATCTAGGTCATTTGGTATGTGCTCGCATGGACTTGGTATGCCTGTGCAAATCACACTGAAATCTGTGGGACTCTGTATAGATGCAGGAATCCAGGATGGAGGATTCCAGTGCAAGACTGAGGTCATTGTCTTAGGACAGACAAAATTTCAAGATCATTCAGGGTCTATCTGTCTCCAGGAAACCCCCAAAGGGTAAAACGAACTGTTATCAGATGCCACATAGAAAACACCCCTGGGTTGGGAAGATGCACTTTCATGTTTTACAAAGCAATAGAGGAGAGATCTAAAAACATACAAAGCTAGGTTTCTGCACTGCTAAAGAATGCAAAAGTTTGTCAGAGTTATGATAGGGAAACCTTTGGGAGTTGTGATTTGATTGTGGATAGCCAGGATGCATTGGCCATAATTGCTCTTTTGTAAATGTATCACATTGGATTTTATTTAATTAATTCATTTATTCATTCATTCATTCTTGAAAATGTATCCAAAAGAGCTAAATGAGGAAGCTGTGGTTGCAGTTTACCAGGACATCTAAGAAATCTTATACAGGAAATTTACAAAAGACTAATCTATCTCTATGTGAAAATACAGTCAGCAAGGGTTACAAAAGATGAGCTGTTCAAATGGCTGTAGAACTTGATTGGAAGTTGATGACAGTGGCCAAATATGAATGGCAAGAGTTCAGGATGGAAAGATGCCTTGCTGTAGGGCAGCAATGATCAAGTTTCAGACTTCTTTTCAAATTTATTGACTGATTGACTTTATAAATAAGCTAGAAAAAGAAATGTGTAGCAAGTTGAAGGAATGTGCCGAGGAGATAAAGCTGAGGAGTGACAGTTAATACAAAGGGTAGTGGAATTATAAAGTAGAGGAACAAAGTGAGTTCATACCAGAGGTATATTAGACATGAATGAATCCCAGAAGGTTGGAGGTTCAGCTCAGATAGGCCCCTGAAAGTCCAGATGATTGTCCACACTTTAACCAAACTTCTTGGTGCTACCAAAGTAAGTTAAAAACCTTACACGTTTCCAGATTTTTTCCTAGGACTTGCTTTATTTATTATCACACTTGTTCCCAGCCAAGCTGTAAGTGCCACGATGATAGCTAGTTAGGGTACTCTAAGAAACAAACCAGAAAACAGCTGCTGCTGCTGCTGCTGCTGCTTCTGCTTCTTCTCTTTTAAATGTAGTGTTGACTGAAGACTAGAAAAAGTTTGGAAAGGTACAGTTCATAAACTATGACCTTGTGGCTATTCCCTTCACACTTCAAAACCCAGTTAACAAAGATCTATTGTGGACATTTGCTCTTCACATTGGAATGTAAGTAAGAAAAAAGAATTTTAAAAAGGAAAACTGGATCTCAGAGTATATTTTCACCTTATTGTCACTTTAATTTATTTATTTAATTTGACAGTGTTAATGGTTATAAGAGTAAAAAAAATGACTGACAAAATTAGATTTCAGTGAGAAATGTTATATAAATTAATGTTATAGGAAAGAAATATGGCTCAAAATTATTCTCAAGGCACAAATAAGAACCAAATTTAAAATACTGTCAAACTGTAAGGGCCAAATCCTCCCCCTTGTATTTAGGACTTGATCCTGTGAAGGACCGTGTGCCTCTGTGATGTGTTCAGAATCTCAGAGGTAAGGCCTTTCTGTCCCTATGTATGATAGACTTGCTTCTGTTCCCACTGAAGTCATTGGGAGTAGGATCATGCCATGTTACACAAATAAATAAGCTGACAGTCATTTTAGGAGCTAGTTAAAGGGAAACAAAGTAGATGAGGGGAGAGGAAACAGCTATCGTAGAAAAATACCAATCAGAGTTCTACTGTTTCAGTTCACCCACTATTTTTCACTAAGATCCGGGAAAATTATACAAGAAGGAAACCGAAAGCTCACGACCTGCTCTATTCCAAAATCTCATAGTAAAACAATTCATTTCTTGGTACAATAGTTGGTGTAAAGATTAGTATTCAACTTTCATTTGTTTACTATTAAATATTCATTTTTGTTAAATCTTTTTCTTCATTATAAAATGTTTATCCTCTTCCTTTTATAAAACTTTATACCTTTCTTCTAATTATTTATGTAGTTTTATATCATCGAGCATTAGATGAATATTCTCCTCCATGCCCCAGAAAATGCTCATCAATAGTCACTTTGTACAAGAGTATTCAAAGCCATTTTTTTAAGTAAATCCTAATTTAAATACTTTTGAAGGTTATTGATTGGTTACTGCTTGTATCCTCTTTGCAACAGAAACTTTCCAGTCTCTGGCTCTTATTAGCTCCATCCACTTTTTGATACAATCTACTTCTTTCTTTTGTACACTCTTGAAAGTTTCCCATAACATACCAACACATACTTAAGGATACGGAAACAAGTAACTGACTTAATTAATGTTGTCCTGCATCTCCATGAACAACAATGCAGCACTGACTGTTCAGCCTTTTCAGTGTAGTACTATCATTTACAGGTTGCACTCATAGGAATCATAAACAAATTTATGATTAAGTTTATGATGATTAGGCATCAGTATGGATAGTAAAATATCTCTCAGCCTCCCATGAGGAGATTCCCTCAGTTTGTCTTGTTTTCACTTAACCTAATGGATATGTTCCCACTGAGTACACTGGGACCAGGATCATTCATGGTTTGTTTTTCTTAATCTGTTGGGTCTAATTCAAATTTGACCACCATGCAAATCCTTTTTCTTGACACTTACAATTGATGCAAGGATAGCCTGGCATCTTTTTAAATTGAGTGCTTTATTGACATTGTGTGGACAAGTGTGTATTTATCTTCCATGGATACCTCTGATAACAAGTCTTATGTTTTACTCTATTGCCACTTTAAAAATACTCTGTCCTTTAGGTGAATGCAAACTGCAGTTAAAACAAGATTGACAAAGGTTGCAATATTTTACTTGTCAACATTTTACTTGTCTATTTGACTATTTCATTAATATTTTTAAAGCAGAACATTTTAGGAGGTCTATGTCAGACTTCATGGCACCAAATAGTCTTGTGAGGGGGAAAAAAGCCACATTTTTAGGAAAGAAAAGCTCACAGCTTAAAGGTGAACACAGAAGTGTGCTATTCCATACAAGCTGTTCTTGGGGGTTTATGTTTTCATTCTCCACCTGTAATACCTGAAAACATGGCTCATGTTTAAGCAGAATATGGATTCCATGCCAGACATCCTTCACTGCTTTAGTTGTTAATGATGAAAAAAAATCAATGGAATAGAAAATCCTTAACTCAGGTCTTGAGTAAATTAGGCAGGAAATTAAGTCAAGATCTCCTTTCCTCCCAAAAGGTGCTTATTTTAAAATGTAACATGTAGGACCCAATTTTTCCAATTTTATTCCCGGTGAATTTATTGGGATAACTCACTTGAGTAAGGATTATAACATTGCCTATGTCCTAACAAAACTTTCACTTTACAGCCACCCTTGTCCTATCTTCCAAAAAGATATTCTGAAAAATGCTGAGTACCTCCCAAATATAGCTCAGCATGCTCAAAACCTTTATTCAATGGGAGTTGTGCTCACTACCTCATAGAAACTGGCCTTAAAGTCATTAAATACTAAGCTTGAGGTCTCAAAGATTTTTGCACCACTCTTAGAGATCATAGGCTATGTCTACACTTACTAAAGTTAGTTTGAATTAGTTAATTTGAACTAACTAATTCGAATTAATTTTAGTTAGTTTGAATTAACTTAATTCAAACTAGCAAAATTTAGTTCGAACTAAGCAAGTGCCCACCCCACTCCAAGTAACATCATAATGTTAGTCACACTGTGGAAAGTCATGAGCCAACATGACACCTGCAAATGAGAAGGGACATGCAACAAATAGGCATAAGGGAGCCCATCAAACCTTCAGAAAAAAAAGTACTTTGCTATTACGTCTCTCAGCAACTGTGAAAGCCAAGGGTTTCTGTTTTTAAATGAATTACTGTAATGAAACATTTGCAACACATCTAAGTTTCAGCGGGGGATGCAGTAAAAACTGAGAGAAATAAATCACCACTATAACCTGCTACCGGGATGATTAGCAGGATTGGCATGACTCATTAAATACATAGATATAATTATTTTTTATTAGAGGGAGGGGAATTTCATGAAAAAGATAAATAACATATTGCAGATGCAGCTCTGAACTCTTTACTGTACCTGTGAGCAACACAGAAATGCTAGTACATAAGATAATTACAGCATATAAAACTTTTAGCTTAGCTGGAGAGCAGTGTATGTGCACTTGAGGCCACAGCATTGGTTAGGCTGTGGGTTTCATCCTCTTTCTCTCTTCTAGAGAAGGTGAAGCATTAAAAGCCTTAATGGTATTTTCCCTTACTTCTTCCCAAAGCTTTTGTAGCTGACAGCTACTAGGAAGGGAGAAACCACATGCTAGTTAATCCATGTTAATGGACCCCTATGCCTGCAGAGAACCCTGTTGAAGTAACCGAGGCTTTAGGGGACAGTTGGGATATGCTCGTGTAGAATAATTTGCATAGTTTGTAAAATTTCCTTCCCATGGTTGTTTTATGGCCAGTGTGTGTAGGCTATGGATATACATAAAAAGCTAGATTAAAGGACCAAAAGCCTAGAGGACTATTAGCAGAATAAATGCTAGATAACTTCCCCTTGTAAGTTCAATGACGAGGAACTCAATGTTGTCTTGATTAAAGGAAAGTACGGTGGGAGCTTGCACTTATTAAAATCCCAGGGGGTGGGCAGGAGCAAGTCCATCCACATCTGATCTCCCACAGGCCAAGGGGAGGAGCTACTGACCCTCAAGTGAGAGCAGAGAGCAACATACAATAAAATAGGAACAGGTACGAGACCTATAGGTTCGTAATCAGGAATCCAATAGGGGACCCTGAGGAAAGAACCCCAGACAGTGTGCACTTCTCCGCAAAGGTGTCTTGGGAGCCACTGGAAATGGCACAGAGGAACTCTGCCTTGATATGTGAACTTAGGGAGGAACAGAAATAGGCTCCACAGTTGCAATATTCATCTCTGTCCAGCATCCTTCTGGTTTTATAGATAACCAGGAGGAGGTTGATGAGGAGGTCTTGTGACTTCATGGGACCATTTATAGGGTGTGCATAAATCAGAAGGAACAGGGAAAAATGCAGCCTGAACCTTAAGGAAAAGGTTCTGGGGGAGCTGGAAAAGGGTCTGCAAGCTGGTGAACTTCAGGTATACCTGCACCCTGATCTCCCTAATGTCACAAAAGGGGTGGTTATCAGGAAGGGGAGTGAACCATGGCAGATATACACCTGTGCTAACAGCTCCAAGAAGGAGCCACCAGCTGATATCTCCAGTGGGCTGTAGGTGTAATGCAGGCTGATCCACTCCTCAAATCATAGTTAAGGTCTTAAAGTCACAGAGAATCCACTTACAAGTGATCCTGTGCCCCATGCTGCAGAAGAAAGTTTTAAAAAAAAATGCCAAATGCCCTGAGGGAAAATTCCTTCCTGACCCCCAAATATGCTAAACCTATCCTAACCTAACCTATCCTCACGGGCAAAACTCTCCCAGAAAGAATTATCTGAAGTAAATCAGAACCCAATCCATCTAGCATCCTATCACAGGCCATATTTACCGCTAGTAGTCAAAATCAGTTAATTGCCAAATTAGGCCCTCCATTCATTTATCAAGCTCAATCTTGAAGCCAGCTAGGTTTTTGTCCCACTGCTCTCTTTAGGCTTGACAAGAACTTCGCTCCTCTGGTGGTTAGAAGCCTTTGTCTAATTTCAAGTCTAAACTTCCCGATGGACAGTTTATACTCATTAGTTTTTTCTCCACATTGTCCACCTGTTCTTCTGTGGCTGCCATTTTACTGGTCCACGTTTTTGGTTTTTGTTTCAGCATTCTGCCTGAAGCCCCCTCACCACCTGGGGTTATAAACCAGCTATTAGAACTCAGCATGGACTGAAATGAAGCTTCATGGCAAACACATATGTATTGTCCTATTTCCTGCTTTTCCTTGATAATAGTTCCTGCTAGAAATACCCTTTGTGTTGAACACAATAACAAACCTATGGATATAATATCCATAAAATATTACAGGCATCTCTCATGTCCTTAACATGTATAACCATTTAGTTTTGAAACCAGGAGACTTTGTGAGCATTTGCATTAATCAATCAGGAATTGTTCAGGAACTTATTCTGGTCAGTGGTATGAACCCACAAATCATAGCAACCCAAGGCCCTAATTCAAAGCCCATTGAAGTGAATAAAAATAATTGCTGGGTGGCCTTTATTTTGTGCAAGTAGTCACAAATCTCTATATCTATTTATTATTCGATCAGATCTGCTTTCTGAAGTTTAGCTGGTCCTTGGCCACTGCTGTGGGGGATAAGCATAACAAAAGATTCTTCCTGTTGTGTCTCTTCTCTGTTGCAATTACCAGATAAGAAATTATTCTAATACTGCCTGTCTTCCAACAAGGCAAGCCATTAACTTGTAAGAGACTTATTTGTTTTTGTGCCTTATTGAAATGGTCCTGATTTCCTTAGCTCCATTCCTTGCAGAGGGTATGATGTGTAAGGAATGATTTGTGTCTCTTTGAAAAACTAGCCTCCCTGGAACATAGAAACATAATATCGCTGAAGTAATTTGTTCTCCAGTGGATTTAAAGCTTTACCAAATGGGATTGTTTATAATATCTGATGACTGTTGTTATGGATGTAAATAGTGTAATTGGCTAGAATGTCAAGCAACATTTTATTAATGTGTTTTTTAAAACATTACCAGAGACGCTGAAATTGGCTTTACCAGTCATTGTATTCTGCAGAAGGGTCCCACATTAACAGTTGTGGCTGAAGGCATTCTACCTGAAGATGACAAAGGTAATTATAAAGCCTTCTGGATCCTGAAATGGGATTCTTAGCAGGACTGATCTTTTTAAAAAACCTTTTAAATGCATGCAGTCTCTCTTTCCTCTAGCATTGGATGCAGACCTCATCAGAACTATGCATTAATTGTGTCACATTCTGAGCCCAGTGCTACTACTTGTTTTATGACTCCCTTCTATCTTGCTCTAAGTGAGGAAGTACTAGGAATGCCTGCTCAGGCATTCAGTAGCAAAGGAGAAAGTGCTGCTGGTGTGATTTCCTCTAACTATGCATATCTTCATATGTACAATGAGGGAATTACCTGGGCTGGAGAACCAGGACTGACACCTTGGCTCCAGTCAACTCAGTAGCAAAACTCTCTGTCACTTCAATGAAGCTAGGAATGTAAATGTGCTAAGCGGCTGTTGATTAATTTCACTTGTTTGTTTCATTGTTTTTTGCTTCATTAAACAATAATATAACATTTTGTGGGGTGGGAGGTGAGTTAGCACAAACTACCCTCTCCTTTCATAAAGTGGGGAAAGTCAAAGGTTCTGTTCAAGTGTTTAACAAAGAGTCACAAAAAAATAATCTGGTCTCATTTTTCATAAATACTTCTGAAAGCAGTATGCAAAATGCCTTTAAGAGTCCATCCATGCTTTTCAAGCCAACATGAACATGGGTAGAAGGGTCAGGAGAGAGTTTTAATTTGAAATAATCTCTGACTGTTAACCACAAATAATGCTCCAAGCACCAGTCCATATTTCTACCTTTTCCCAGGGAATATATTGGGTAGCATAGTGAAATCCAGATAGCATGTTACCCTTGAAACATTGATTGCAGTACTGCAACCTAAATATTACTGCAGTTTGTTTGCAGTATAAAAATAAAATAATACTGAAAATAAAAAATCAACCTTTGTGTACTGTTACTGTGCATTATTGCAGTTAAGTTCCGTCTCAAATATAGATGCATTTTAGTGATACATGCAATTTAAAAAAAATGCTTTAAAAATACATTTTAAAAGCTCATTATTAGTTGTATAGATAACTATAAAGAATAGAAAATTTTCTATTTGAAGTTTTTAACTTTATGAAATGATGTATTTAAATAAGCCTGTAGACCAGCATATTCCATACACATTTTTTCTTGTCAATATTTAATATTTGTGTACTAATAGAAAGTCAGAGATAATGAAATTGCACTAATTCTCTGTAGAGCAGCATAGCAGCATGTCATTAATCTATAGCATATGCTGGACAGATAGTGAAAGATTGCTGTATTTCTGTTCCTTTCCCAAAGCGTAGCCATTCTGAAGATTTATCCAATACCACCAACTCATTTGCTTATTGTGTTCACAGCAAAAAGAACACTCATTGGTTGCTATGATTCCTATTCCAAAGGGGTAGCCGTGTTAGTCTATTGTAGAAAGACAACAGAGTCCAAAAATGCCACAGGACTCTGTTGTCTATGATTCCTATGTTCAACATAATTAGCAGCAGTGGAACTCAAAACACAAGCTTTAAAGCAGCACCAGAATTTATTTAATATGTTAGTGCCCATCTGAGCATCAGATCTGGCATTTTTAGGCTTGGAAGGGCACTAGACACCCCAAACAGTTTTATTGTTATAAACAATAAAACAGATTTCAAAAGACATGAGATGCAAAAAATTCTTGCATGTGAGGTACTTGAGGTAATTGTGATTAGACATGCAGTTGTTAATCACTTTTGTGTATTTAATTACTTGTTAAATTTAACATGTTATGATCATTCACATTCACATACACATAAAACCCATACATTTTGCCTACACAATTGCATAACCTGTGTTCTTGAAAGTATTGGACTGAAAACCATAATGCATAATATACTTTGAATTAATCTGTTACCTTTGCAGTTTAAGGCCAGATTCTCAGTGGGTGTGAGCTAATAGATTTCCACTAAATCAATAAAGCTATGCCAATTTGCACCACCTGGGGCTTAGTTGCTTTGTGAGAGGTCAAACTGGTGCAGTGTAGTTCAGTGACTGAAGGAACCTACCGTTACAGTGAGTATTTCTCCAGTTCAAGTATCCTCTAAATAGTGAGTATTACCATGTTGAAAGGGATTATTTTTGAGCCACCTACTGAAAATAGTACTTTTGGAAAGATATTCTAGAGATAGCAATACAGTGACATTATGTCCAGAAGCACTAGCTTCTTCAGTGAGGGGAAAGCTGCCAATCTTCTACTGTTTAGCACACTAGTGGGAAATCTAGAAATCTGGTCATAGGGGGTGAATTTTTGAAGTTGGAGGCCAGTCACTGGAGGAAAAAATGCTACTTAATTTATAACAATGCTGTTTATTAATTTTCCAATATAGTACAGACTGACACAGATGCAGTGAACTCTGAATGGGATCTGCATTGGAAATGACAGTAATAGTTTTTATAAATTTGCAGTTTTCTTTCATCAGGAAAAAAAAAAGGAATGCTAAAGAGCACTGTTTAATCATTGAGCTTTATTAAGTGAAGTTCCCTTGGTATTTCTTCTTCTTTATACTTTTTTAAATGAAAAAAATGCATTTGTTTTAATGCCCAAAGGAAACACAGTGGACAACATTTCTGAAAGTAGATTAAGTTGTGGTAAAATTTTATTACATAGCTCAACATCTAAAGAATGGTAGAGCCTGCCAGAGAACATTATGATTTATGTTTCCACTCAGTGTTTGTGTTTAGAACCAGCCTGACTTTTCTGGTAATTTGTTGAGACTAAAATGATCTCCACTTGATGCTATTTAATTAGCTTCCCTTAATTCTGTCTAATAATGCTGTTCAACACAAAACATTTGCCAGGCCTCTTTCTCCCCCCACCACAAAATTTCCCATCAGTGTCCTTAATTGCCTAATGACATCACTGGTTCTTGCTGTTGTAGACTTTACACATTCCTGCATGCAGCATGGCTCATAAAGCCTAATGAGAATAAGTTCATTAAATTAATCCCAATAATTAAGAACTTGCTGCCTGTTTTTCAGATGTCTAATTTGTGACACAATCTTGGCAACCAGTTTCAACTTTGGAAGCAAGGATTGCATCCAAAAAGCCTCTTTAAGAGAAGAGGAAGATTAATCTTCATTAGAATTTGGTCAAATTTATAATTCATTGCTGTTATCTATTAACGGAGAGACATTTCTGCAGTAAAAAAAGTTGACCAAAAAGGACAGAATAAATGAAAGCAATTTTTCCCTCCACATAGCTGTCTCTTAAACATAGCTGGGGTTCAGTAAGGCTGCATAGGTTTGAGCTCAACTCCTTTTAAGCCTGAGGGCATGATTTATACTTTTAATTGAGGAGCACATATATGGACTTGGAACCCAATTCTACAAGAAATCCTGTTCAATTAGGAATTGCCAGATTTGCTAAATGCATTGTACATTTTGAAAATGCAATCCTAAAAGTTGAATTGGTCTTGTGCTATGGTCTTAGGAGTTCTGACATTAAATATTTAATAGCTGATATCAATCTACAATACAAATTAGAACATTTCTGAAAAGAAGGGATAAGAGAAGAATTGTAATACTAATTCTCGCTGCTTCCCAATGGTTGGAGCCATTGGGCAAAATTCTGAACTTATGTGCATTATTTTCCCACCAGTACAATTCCATTGATTCAATGGAATTTCTATTTATGTAAGTGTATCAATGTAGAATCAGAGCCTTGTGCTTTTATTAGTGTTGAGGAAGCACTGTCCCTTCAATAGTACTACTTAGAAAAAATTAATGTACTTGTTTAAAACATACCAGCAACAACCAATGCTCTTTCCCTTCCCTCTAAAAGTACGATTAAAAAATTAAGCTCAAGTTTCTGAGATGGAAATGTTTCCACTCCATTTTGAATTGGAACTGTAACCAAGAAGAATCATCCTGCCATGATCCATTTTTTTTCCTGCTCTATCTAGGAAGAGTGTATGCCATAACTCTCAGGAAAAAAAACCAAACAAACAACAAAAACAAACAAACAAAAACAAAAAAACTTTTCTTATAAAATTGCCAACCCAGTTTTGGTAAATTTGTTATACTTTGCTTAAAGCATCCAAACTTCACACTGCTTCTCTGAACTCAATCCAAATTGAAAACCTTTACAGTTACTCTTACTACTGTTAAGGATGACAGCCAAGAGCCTGACTGATACTGTATTATTATTATTTTGTTATTATTTTATTAATAGATTCTCCTACTAATGATAATGCATATGCTCAGATTCTAGTAGCATTCAGAGATTACCATCAGGGCTGGGGCCTCATTTTACTAAGCTTCGTGCAAACATTTGAAAACAATCTGTATCGTAAAGAACGGGTTACAATCTAATATTTATCTACATGAAAAACTGCATTTTAAAAACAAATTACTACTAAATGAAATGCCAAGGAAACCCATTGGGCCTTCAAGTCAATTAGTGATGACTGACTTTGCACACATCTTAGCAGAGCTGGATCTCATAGATAAGTTCAGAAAGGTGTTCCATGTGGTAGGGACAACATGGTAGATAGCACAAAGCTATTGGTATGAAAAGCTGACCAACAGGTGGATGAGCCTAATCTCATTGGAGGAGACGGAAGGTAATGAAATGGGAGCGTGGAGTAGGCAAGTTGGGAAGGGGATAGTTGTAAATGGCCTCCTTTGAGGTGATGTCAGGTAACTTGCACTTGATATGGTAACATGGGGAGTCCATTTAGAGGGACTCAAGCAGTAAGTGATGAGGCACTCAAAATGACTTGTGTGGTACAATGGGCCCATATAAAACTATGCATTGTAAATAACATTTTTCTCTTAAGATTTAGAGGTCAGAAGAAAAGCTGTTTGATAGCGCAGTTGCTAACTGGGAAGTTGACTGTAAATGCTTCATTTGCAAAAAGAGTAAGAACATGTCTGTTTTTCAGAATGTGACAGGAGAAAGTTGTGTTGATTACTTTTTATATCATAAATCTGAATGACTGACTTTGCTGTAATAGCAAGTTTTCTATTATTTTTATATGGATTTCATATGAAAACTACCATTAATTGGTAACTAGTTTAATACCTCAGAGGTAGGCTGATATACCAAAACACCTTCAAGGGAGTGGCACGTATATATTTCATAAACCATAAAAATAAAGGGAAAGGGCGAGCTCACCTTTCAGGTCTATGAGCCATGTGAGGAAAGACTGATATTACAAAAGCTTCAGGATCCCTTTGGAGAGAAGAAATCATGACATCAACAAACAGGACACATTGGTCTTGAGTAGTATCCCCTGAATCTGCAGATAGTTCCAGACTTAAATTCTAGACTTGAATGATTGTGGTGAAACTCTTTTATTGGGATTTATAACTAAGTGGACCTCTTCCTTTTTAGATTCATTCTCAGAATTTATAGGCATGATTTTGTATTTGGTACTAATTTCATGATATAACTCCAGTATTGAGACTAACTTTTTTTTTTTTTAGTTTAGCATTATTTATAACTTAGCTCTGGTGATATGTTTCCTTGATTTTATTTTAGCTTGGATAATACAAGCAAAGATTGTTACATTTCTCTTCATAAGCAATGTATATTCCTGAATCTTTAAAGTCAGGGTGGATTACCATTTGGTCAACCTGAAAGCTTTACCTGTTTTCCTTCAGTCAAGGGTTCTAAAAATGTGGTCAAAGGATCTTTACAGCTGTATTTATATGGATTAGAGACTGGAAGGCTGTTTCACTGTCTAGACAAAAGATTTCAAGCTGAGAATGGTTATGATGGATGAAAGGACAAGATTTGGACATAGCCTGGGTATACAGCAGAAGCAAGACAGAAGTTAAAAACAACCCCGTGAGTGACAGATCTGGGAGCTGATGATAATGGTGTTGTCAGTAATGATTGAGAATAAGGGGGGTATTTAAGAGGATTCAGAGAAAAGATCAGGAGTTCAATTTTCACCATGCTACTTTTAAATTTGAGAGAGACCCAAGACATGGCAGAGAAACAACTTGAGATGGGAGACTAGCCTGTGGGAGACAGTTCAGAAAAAATGTAAAACAAGGTTTTAACAATGTGTTACGATGGTAGATGAAACCAACAAGAGACACGGTATAAAGCAAGATGATGAGGAACCAAGGAACACTCAAACATGTTGCTGAAATAGCAACCATTGCAGCAGAAGAATGGTGTCACCAATTAAAACAAGTAAATACGTGGTTGTTTTGACTTCAGTTAGTCACTGAAACATCTATCCATGTCAGGTACTTATGATTCCCATCTTCATAATATATGAGCCTCACAGTCTTTAACATATTTAGCCTCATAATATTCCTATGAAGTTAAGTGATGCTATTCTTCCCATTTTACAGAGGGGAACTGGGCACAGAGAGGTTGTAACTTGCCAAGGTCACACAGGAAGTCTGTTGTAAAGCAGAGAAGTAACCCCTGACCTCCCAAGTTAGTATCATAGCTACTATACTATCATTCCTCTCTTTTAATAATGGAAATGAATGAAACAAAGTAATCAAATGTACCTGGCAAAAAATGAAATAGTAGTTTGTTGGAAAATATTTGACAATTCTTTCCACTCTGTTATAGAGTGCACTTTGCACATGAGTGGTTACAAAGATCAGTGCTATTATACATTGACATTATGTCTGTAGCACTGGCTATGTCATTTTTCCAACTTTGAGTTTATATCAGCATTATAAGTTCAAAAATCATCAGATCAAAGACACACTCATCCTTTTTACTGATGGTCAGTTTGTGAAGTGGGGGGAATAAAGGAGGGAAGAAATTGTTGTTATGTCAGGGCAGTGGCTAAGAACAAAAAGCTATTGCTGAGACTTGCACGAGCAGTGGATAATCAGGTACAGCCCCGAACAAAAGTCTGGATCTCAATATCCTTGAATTTTTGGGAGTTTGAAATCTGGATTAAAGAAAAAAAATCTTTTGAGATTTTTAAGATTACTATGGGTCGATGGAAATTATAAAATCAAGGGTAACTGGAGGGAGGGTTCAGTGGACAAGAGGATAAAGTATTCATTAGAAGATACTATTGTGAAAGTAAATCCTTTAATAGATGATTTACTGACATCTCAGATGGTAAATGATGGGTAAATATGTTTGACTAAAACATGGACTGCCACGTACGTCAACCCAAACTGAATTTATTTTAAGCTTTGAAAAAAGTTGGGTGAATGTGTTTTGCTAGGTTTATTATTTCTTAGCTCTGTACTTCAGGAGAGACTGGAGCTTGAAGTACCAAAACTAAATTTCTGAATGCATGAGGGTAGCCCACTGGGACTAATAATCAAAAGATATTATAAACTATCTGCACTTCTTTTAAAAGGAGACAGTGGCAAGGGCAAGGTTTCTGGAAAGATGTTGTTTCCAACCTGCCTGAATCAGGGAGTGGTGATAAGACCCCCTAATTACCAACAAAAGGCATAAATATTGATGGTGGGACTTGTAGGAAGGTACAGGTAGCTAGGGTGTGGATCAGCACATTGGGGGTTTTTTGACACCTACGCTGAATATCTCTGCGGTGAAAACACCATGTTTCCAGATTTTTACTTTGAGGATACTTCCATGAAGCCATAATATAGCAGATCTAAGCAGTATACTTTGGATGCATCTACTGTTATATAATAAAAGTGGATATTTGAATATTACAGAGCTTGTGATGGAAGAGACTTTTTTTAAAAATCTGGTGTTACTCTTTATTAATGAAGAATTCCATTTTCTACTGTTCTTGTCCAGTCTAGAAAAGAAAATGTGGCAATAAAGAAGTTAAACAATTAGGTAAAGATGTTATTGCTACCCAGCGTCAAGTTTCAAGTACGGCAGAGTGACAGACACCAGATGAGGTGTCTCAAAGTCGGTGGAGTATTGTGGGACTTGGCGTGGGGTGGAGTGAGCTGAACTAGGGACCAATAATAGTGGAGAGGTGGTGGAAAGATGCATTATAACTGTGAGATCTTTTCTGTGGCTATTTTGCTGTCCCTCTCCCCTTTCTGCATGGTTAGGGAATGCAGACAACCACATAAAGCTTCACTACGTTAGTAGTTGACCCCTTCCGCTCAACCCTTCATTCAGGGTTCTGTGAACCTTTCCCTACCTGCTCCTCACAATGTACCCTTGCGGAGGCAGCTCCTGATTGGGTCTATATAAGCAAGCTTTGCTATAGTATGTGATCCTGTAATTAAAGACTATAATAGTTCTACACACAAAGGAGCACAGCCAAGTTTTGCACTTGCTTACGTTGACCATTATCATTTTAGCCAAGGACCTGATTCTGGTATTGTGTTTTCCTTTGAATAGTATCCTTCTGCAAATAACTTTATTAATCCACAAGTAGCACCACTGAAATTAAGATCGTCAGCAATATGAGTAAAGTTGGTAGAATGTGGCCTGTAGTGATCAGCATTAGCAATATTGTAGTAAAATATATAATGAACTGGATTACGCTTACAGAACTAGCTACCCACAAATGGAATACTATCTGATGCTATCAGAAATTAGTACATTGGCATAATTTATCTCCAACTATATTGCCTAATTAATTGTTGTCATAGTGTCTGGAGTGGCTCATGAACATGAGTACCAACCTCAGGGCACAGTGTTACAAACCAGGACACAAACTCTGAGCTAGTTGTGTTCTATAATTAAATTTCACCAATCAAGAATCAAGTGTGAATTCCTCTAGCGCTACAACACCCTTATGGAGTCTCAGACAGTCCTTTTAGGGACTCTGGTCTATTTTACCATCCAGGAAAGATTACCTTTGATACATGATCTCTTTCGCCAATAATCACAACAATATTTAGGTTACTCCCAGTCCAGTCACTTCCCCCAGATCAATTGGGGAGGTGTTTCTGGTTCATAGCAAACACTTTTATAGCTATAAAGCAAACACTTAAATATTTCCTTTCTGACACGGGATACAGATCTTAAAAGTGAGATCCACGCAGCAACTCACAAACATTTCATAAAGTCCAAGCACTAAACAGCTCTCTCTAAATCTAGTAACTATTTTAATAATGCTAACATGCAGGTGAGCCAGACTGGTTTCCAGCTCTGCATTAGTGTGTGTTCAGTGAGGCCAGGAGGCCTTGTCATGAGCTGGCACCTGGTTTTCCAGCATCACAACTTCAGTTTAAGGGCCTTCTAGAATGCTACTTGTGTGCCAGAGGGGTGTATTTAAGATAAACATAAATTAGATTTTTGACAGGTTAAAGTTTAAGAATGCATACCAATTTTGCACTTCAGAGCATTAAGTTTATTTTAGTAAATCCATCTGTTTTGACAGCTAAAATTCCTTTCCTTAAGATCACAGTGAATTCATTAACTGTCTGTTTTTAGTAATATAATGTCAATAAAATGTGTTCATAAAAGTTTATTAGACTTATTTATTAGAAGTGTTGCCCCAATCAAGAACCAGCACCCCATTGTGTTAGGTGATGAACAAACCCAGAATAAAAATAATCTCTGCCCCAAAGAGTTTGCTCTCTAAGTATTAGAGAAGAGATAGCTATAGACACACAGAGGGTGCGTCTACACTTACAATTTAAGTCGATTTAAGCTTGCTTGCAGCAGCTTAAGTCAATTTAAGGAATATTAGTCAACTTTATAAAACCTAGTATAAAGTCAACTTTACTGGCTAAGTCAACTTTATTAAGTCGATTTAGCCCATGTAGACGTGGATTAGCTCTAAGTCAACTTTAAGTCAATTTAAAGGGCTCATAAAGGGCTCCAGGGACCGCCCACTGCCCTCCCTGCCAGGCAGAGCCTGGCCTGTTCCCCCCTCCCCCCCAGGGCAGGACAGAGCCCTGCCCACTCCGCTCCTATGCCCTTCCAGTGTCCCTGTCCTGCTCAGTCCCCATTGTACCCAGGTACAATGGGGCAAATGCTGAGCCCCCTGGCACTTGGCAAGGGGTGCCTCCCCTGCCACCGTGGACCAGTCCCAGGTCCACCTAGCCCCTACAGGTCGACTTAGGCGTCCAGTGTGGACACTCTAAGTCAATTTGGCAGGGTCCCCTTTAAGTCGACTTAATTTTTGAGTGTAGACATGCTAAACTGACTTAAATAAACAAGTGTAGACAAAGCCAGAGGGAGTACAAGGAAACTATAAGAAAGGACTGGTCAGCAGGACAGGCTATA
Organism: Pelusios castaneus; assembly: GCA_007922175.1. Lineage (NCBI taxonomy): Eukaryota > Metazoa > Chordata > Testudines > Pelomedusidae > Pelusios > Pelusios castaneus. Next base: position 18,679,629 of record ML685783.1, read on the forward strand.
GTCAAGTTTTTGTAGAGAGAGGGGATTTTGAAGCAGGATAATGGAGAGCTTCTTCTAAGTGGGAAGAGGCACATGGGAGAAAGCACAAAAGTCCTTCTCTGATAATATAACAACTAGATGATGAAAGCTGGCATCATGAGCTAATCGAAGGCAGAAATAAACATTTTAATAATGAATAAGAGATGAGAGATAAGGTGGCATTAGGTCACGAAGGGCATTAAAAGTGAAACATAGCTGCTTATGTTTGCTGTGAGAGAAAAGGGGAAGCCAGTAGAGGGTTTCAAAGAGAGGGATGGCATGATCAAAGCAATGGCTAGGAAAATGGAGATTAAGATTTTTCCTTTTGATGACCAATAAAGAGTAATAGGACAGTATTGCATTATAATGTGCCACTGTTCTTTTAATAAATAGCCCAGCAAATCAAAATGTATTCCCCCTCCCATTGACTTTTCTTCTAATATTAATAGTTAAAATCACTTAGCTATTCAGACCTTCCAAGTGATCTATAGGTATACTAAATGTACAGGAGAACTACAGTATAAAATAGTTCAGTAGGGATTTCTTAGTGCTGAACAAATTATTAAAATGGATTTTTTTTCTCTTGTCATATGCTACAGTTCCTCAAAGGACACTGTTTCATATTTTAGAGAAAAACAGCATTGATCTAAAATTACAGATTTACTTTATCCTTCATCTGAAATAAGCATGCATGTAATAAACTTCAGATAACACTGTCATAAATCTGAACTGTTGCTACATTTTCTACAAATTCCAGTGCAGTGCTAAGACATAGCTCTATGTCTGTGATTTTCTTTTTATGAAAGTTCACAAGATCAGTCATTAACGATACCGATGAAACAGACCTGAAAACACTGATTTAATTTGCCATCTGTTATGTCATGTTGTGCAATTAAGTTGGAGTATTAAAACAAATGCAACAATTGAAGCCACAATTCTAAAAAGTTTTTCTTGGTAGGGTATCAAATACCCAGTTTCCCATTACTAAAGTCATAGTAATAATGCCCATAGGTACCCTCACAAATAGCTAAAAGTATGTGGTATTATTTGCACAAATGTTTAAAGCCCATAAGTGCATATCTCCCATTGAGGATCTGGGCCTAAATCACCTTTTCAAAAGTTAGGACTCTGTCCCATTGATCCCCCCCCCAAAACAAACAAACAAAAAAAAAACCACTTTTAAGTCCATAAATTACTCTGGAAAATGGGATTTAAGCACTTTTGAAAAGTGTACACAGCATCTCTTTTGTCACATATTTGGTGGATGCTGGTTAATTGATATCATTTTCTAATGATACTAGCATGGCTGGCAATCTGCATTGCCTAGAATATTTTGGAATATTACAGTGAAATTATTAATTATTCACATTAGTACTCCTATGTAATAAATTTTCCCCATCTAACAGATGAGATTCCTTTTCCTGTACTGAACAAGTTTGCTTTTCAGACAGCACTGGTTTTGGAAGTTGTCCCCCCCCCCCCCCCCCCCGTGTTAGACTCTGTTGCCTTTGAATATTTCACTTCTGACTTATCTTCCTACTTCCCAAGAAATTCCTTGACACATGGTACAGCAGCCACAATCCACTATTCCTAACCTTCTGCCAAATCCTGATGCTTTCCTTGTGCTATGCAGGTTTTGGAAGGTTATTTGGAGACCTACGGCCTTGACACAGGTTACTTTTGCAAGACTATGGGTTTGTCTTGAACTCTGGAGTTCTACACTACATCCCAAACTGGAAAACTATTGTTGGCAGCAACTCAGTCTTCCCTGATTCCTCAAAGGAAGGAAGTAAACTTTTAAATACAGCTAAAACATCTCCCAGCCTTCCTAAAAGTTTTAATAAATCTAGTGGACACTCACTAGTGCTTGAAAATACCAACATTTACATCATGTCCTTTAACAATAGATATTAATTTGTGACTCACCGGACTTGTCTACATGTTAAATGAGTGGACTAAAAGCTGAAGTGCTCTAGATTCTCACCCTAACTTGCTGCACAAAAATTTGTCTTGTAGACAGTTCCTCAGCTCTTGCACAAAAACCCCATGATTGGCTGTCCAAGTAAATAGAACTTGAAGACCATTTTTTGTTCTTGCTATTGTCATGGAACATATGTTGAATAGTGTCTAATGGTTGAATTATTCTCTGGTTTTTGTGTTTCTTAACAAAAACAGATGGAACAAAGAACAAATGAATATAAAGAGAAAGTGAGAAGAACCTAGAATTCTCCTGATTTGAGATATGTTGGGGGGTTTTTATGCTGCTCTACAGTTGAAGGATGATCTCTGTTCTTAATCTTTTATCCTTTTTTAATGTTAGAACGCAATCTCCATTTTAAGCAGTCATAAATGGACCATTTAAAAATAGACAAACCTTTCATCTCATAACTGGAAGAAGAGAATAGTGCAATACAAGCTAGTCAATTTGCAAGAGTTGCAAATGGATCCACCTGCCAAAACAAATTTGATCACAAAATGAAGGCAATCCAGGGAGACAACAAAAACATAAGAAAAAAGAAACTGAGAAACTGTCAAGTAAGCTAGTGGTGTTTTTGTTTGGTTTGTTTTTAAATTTTTGATCTGGTGATGCTAGGAGGAAAAAAAAGTTAATGGAGAAATCTCCAATGGATCACAATCCTATTCCCATTGATTTCAATGGAAGTTTTCCCTTTGACATGGATGGGCATCAAGCCTATGATGAAGGAAGAAAAAATCCCAAACTCATAGAAGTGCCTCACATGCTCTTTACCCTCAGTAAATATTGACAGCTTCTATGTTTCTTGTGAGTTTACAAACTTTTCTAAACTGGATTAAGGGGCTTAGTTCAAGAAGGGTTTTGTATCTCTTGAATATACAGTTTCAGCTCTGGATATGAACCTAAAAATAATTTGCTTTGTGATTGTCTGAAATGGCACTGTCCATTTGGTGTATTGACCTTTGCTTTACTAACTTAATATGGTGGCATTTATTTTTTTCCCTATCTTTCATGATGTTTCTGTGGTGCTTTTTGTTTGAAAGTGGGATGGGAAAATACACACTAGCAAAATGAATTTAGAAGCTGTTATCTCTCTCCTCCCCCTTCAAAAAATAAAAGGTGTATGCTCATTTTCATATGTGAAATATTAAGGTTTGGAAATAAATTATTTAATGCCAGTGTTACATAATAAGCAAGGCCCAACTAAGTGAATTTAAAAAAACAAAACAAAAAACAAAAAACAATACCTGCTAATGATGCCTAACATCTGCTTTTTGACTCTGCCAGTGTTTCTTTTAGAAAAAATAAATGCTTTACTGCAGTGTTCAATGCCCTTTCCCTGAAATTGCATTGTTTATAGGGAAACATGGAGTGGTTCTTGTGTTTACCTCATTGCTTGCAAATTTATGGACGATAAATAGTGATTCCCTGAATTCACTATATTACAGTGCCATATCTTCTGTAAAAAGCTTCTTCAAGTTAGCCTTTTTAGGTGCATTTGGGAAATTACAAATTTTATAGCATCAACAACTAGTATGAAAAAGTGCTTATGTGGGTTTTTTTGCAGAACAATATTTCAAAATTAGCTTTCGTATACTTTAAAACTTTAGTAGTTTGGAGTTTATCATAGATAGATTTTTATTTTAAAATGTGCTCCAGAAGGTAGCAGCCATATCGATTTCTTTATTAAGGATTTTAAAAGATGTACTGAATACATTATATCCCATCATTCTAGGCTTCTAAACTGGTGGGGGGGGAACATTGCACTAACCTTAACCATCAGTGTAAGAAAAAGTTAAACTCATTATAGAGCTACATGAATATGAATCTGTCACTACCTACTGTGCATTATGTACAGTACCCCTCTGAGACTTAGGGTGATGATGCAGTTCCAGAAAACTTTTTTGTCAGAGTACACTATTGGTCAGGATGGTCTCTAATAGGAGAAGAGGTGATGTAGCCAGTGTTAGAGATCCTAGGAAGCTCTCCCAGCTGGCTATACATTAGGACTACTCCAAGCCTCTTTAATCTGGAGCTCCAGGGGTGTACTAAGCACCCAAAGTCTCAGCTGGCTGCAACACCAGTTCCTTCCTTTGCCTCTCTGGTACATTCCCTGGGCACTGATTCTATTTGTTACCCCATCTTGGAAATGGAGTTCCAGCCCATCTGTCCTAGGCTCTAAGACCAGCACTGACCCTGAGATACTCCATTCCTTAAATACATGCCTGGCCCCAGAACTCCATCCCAAAGGTGTGACTCTGTTGGTTTCCTTATACTCCTCTCAGGGCAGACAACCATTGTGAAGTGGTCAGCACTTGAACACTTTCACCAGAGTAACACTGGTGTATTTCATCATGCAAAGCACAGAAGTGTACAGATCACACAAAACAACAAACACTAACCATGTGTTTGGGCCTCAGTTTCATCAGAACTCTAGGGCACTTGTTTAATAGGTTCCCAGGCCAGATGAACCTTTGGTCTGGGGTCCAAGTCCAGTTGGTCGCCCAGTCTCCTTGGGTTGTCCAGTGTCCTCCTTGCCCCATGAGACTTCTACATGATGGGTGAACTCTCCCTCCTGGAGTTCCTAACTCAGTTTCTGAATCCTTGCTCTCTTGCTCAATGCTTTTGCTTTTGTCTGGCTCTGTTCCTAGGGGTTTCCTTATGCAAACTCTCCCTGGTCACCCGGCAGCCTTTATTCTCCTCATGTGAACTACATGGCTTCTTCAGAGGAATCGGGGCGAAATCAGTTTAGCTAAGATTGCAGCTGCTTTTTTGCATAACATTTGTGATGTTTAAGTACTGTAATTAAGTATATGTATTTCCCTTTTTGTCTGTCTGGGGTGTACATGCTATAAACCTTATTAGTAATGGCAATATTAGATCTAAATATATACAGGCATTCATAATACAACAGTTTTTCATGATACAACTACACTGTATCAATCAGAATACAAAAGTTATACCCCCACTGCTCAGTTATCTCAACGAGTCCCTACCCCTCTCTTCTCATCAGCCCTAGCATAGAAAGTACATTAACAGTAGAAAAAGGCTTTATTTCTGTAGGGAGGGGGTTAGCTGGAATGCTATCTCCAGCTCACCTATGATACCTTAGGGGCCATAGATGGTTTACACTCTAACCTTGGTCTCTACCTTGTTTTAATCTGAGGTGGGGAAGAGTAAGGGGCAGAGAATCAGGGAATCCTAACGGACTCCTTAAGAGATCCCACAGTAGAAATGAGGCACTGAAACGTATCTGATTCAGAGAATAGCTGACATCTATCAAAATGGTGTAGCAAAGTGTATGCCTGAGTTGCTATGGAGGAGCAAATAACCTGTTGTCCAGAAGTACAGATATTTGAGAGAGACCTGTATATAATCTGACACGAGAGAATTGGTTGACTGGTCATTGTGCAGGTATGTAGTGAGTGGCAAAGAAGGTGGTGGTCTTTCCCATCCCCACTCTAGATTGTGGAATGGCTATTGAACCGTTAATGGATTTACTTCATTCCAGGGGCTGGAGTTATAAACTCTGTGACCTCTATGCAGTTCATGTCTACATGCACACACAATGACAGGAGTATGGATTCCCTGCCTCTCCCCTGGATTGCTAATACTTCTGAGCTCTGTGCAGGGTTGGTTCATCTGCTGAGTAGCTACTTGGAATCCTACCCTTCTCTTACACAATAGAATGCCACCTGTTCTTCTGTCAAAGTGAGTCTCTGGCTGTTTTCTGATCAAGTATCAAAAGTATTATTTTAATGAAACACTGTACTGTGATATAGGAGGAGACAAATGCTGAGGCTAGAATGCAGACATATTAGTAGGTGAAGTCTCTATAGTGTGTTACGTTATTCCATTTTCAATGCAACTTGCCTATTTTGTGATGGTTTTTATCACTCCTCTTGAATGCAATAATGCTCAGAGGATTAATCTTTCCTCCTACACTGCTGATGTTGGAATGTGCTGCTCTATTTAATGATCAACAATGGTGCTCTCCAGAAGATTTTTAAGGTAGTAGTGTTCAGAGGAAACAGATTTAGTAACAGCCAGCAAACCAATATGTTTATATGCCTCAGGAACACATACATTTGTGCAAGATAAAAGCACTGCTACCTTGTTTTTGTTCACCATGCTTGCCCACACAAAACTTCACAGTTACTGCGTCTTTATTTTGCTACAGCTCTTTATGAAACAGACAGCTTGAAAACTGTCTATTCAGAATGGATTTTTACTGTGAGTGTTTTGTTCCTTTGCACATATCAAAGTAGAAACATAGAACAATAATTATTCTGGTGAAATAAGTTCTGATCATCAAATAGCATGGTTTTTTTTCCAAGCTGTCTGGTGGGTAAATGTAGTTGTGGGGAGGGGAGGAGTATATCTCTACATATAGGCCAGAAATATAAAAATACTATTAATATTTTTAAAATTTTTTTGGCTTTTCCAATTCACTTATTTGTGTATTTTTATATTGGAAATAGACAAACATTGGAGATAAATACATTTTTACAGTGAATCTCTGACCTTGGTAGTTAGCTATCAAGTGAGAGCAGTAGAGTTAGAAATATATTCCCTAGAACAGGGATTTTGCCATTTTTTAACAAAATGCTTCATGAAAGAATGCATGTAGCAGGGACAAAAAGGAAGAACAAAAAGTTGGAATGCTGCATTACTCTAGTTCTAAAGAAGTGTAGCTCCACTGAAATCAATTAGTTACAGTGGCAAAAAAAACCTGTTACAGTGCAGTAGGAGATGAGACTCAAAATATGCCGCACCTCAACACACCTTTTGCCGGCAAACACTTGCTTTTGATTAATTGTAATTATATCACCAATAGCGTGGTAGGCATTTTACAGCTGAAAATGATGTAAACACAGACCCAGAGAGTTTCCAGTTTACTTGTACTAAATAAATGTTTGGAACCGGGAGTTTGCATGTGGATTAATTATGTGGTATCTGATATGTGATTAGACTCAGGTGGTCTTCATTGCAAAAATGGTGAGTTGTTTTACATAGAGATCCTAATGAAGATGAGGCATAGTTAGTTTTTAACCATAACATAGCTAGTCAAGGTCAACTTTATATACAGACATTTCCGGTTGACTTCACCTAGATACACTGAGTGAAAAAATACAGTGTCCTGAATCCACAATGATTTTACATCAATTTAGCTATATCAATTAAAACAAACAAACAAAAAATCTCCCACTTTTTTGCAGTAAAACATCATTTCTGTTCTGTGGAACAGAGGCAACCACATGGTTGAAATCAAATGAAAGTAGGCAAACTCAATCTCTTTTAAGAGTTCAAGTGACTTTAGATAAAATTTCCTTCACTAATGATGACGATAATAGTTTGAAAGTTTATTCTTTGGAGATAATATTGTGGTACTGAAGTGGATGACAACGCCAAAGTACTTCCATGTACCAGCCTAAGTACTGTTAAGAATAAAGAACAAAAAAGTAAAATAGGAAAAAAAAATACATTGTGGATTATAAAAGGATTATTTTCATAACACTGCCATTTACAAGGAGTGATAACTAAAGAGAGAAACTCTGTTCTCAAATCAAATTAGGGATAATGAACCCTATATAAATATTAGAGTTAAAGAATGGTTTAAAAGCAAAAATGTAATTGTTACTCTTAATTTTTTAGTATGCATTTAAGAAAAGTTTATGCAGCAGAGGAAAGACTGCCTCTGGCATCTGATTCTGTTAATTTAGTTTAGAACAAAGACTTTTTGCAGAGAGTAAAAGACGCACAGAGCTAGAGAGAGGACTTTGTTTACTAACAGGGTAAAAAATGCACCAGAAAATGGACGTAGTGCAGAAAGGGAATTGGCATGGACCTGAGGTAACACAATAAAGATGATCTGGAACTTTAAAGAAAATATTTCATTTGAAAAGATTTAAAGTGCTGTTAAAATTCCAAAGAGCCAAAGTGCTGCTGAGACAGTATCTAAGAGCAAGTGGATTGTGAAATATTTAAGCACTTGAAATGTGTTGCTCATATGGGAATCCATTTAAAATTATTGTTGGTTTTTATTATACAATATGTTAATGGATGTTTGACTTTAAGGTTGATTATTAATGAAGGGCAAATGAAACCTTTGCTTACATGTTATGCCATATTGCCTTGAGCTGTCAGGTTATCAGATTTTATAACTAAGTAGGGTCACTTTGATCAGCACTTGGTTTGAAAACCACAAGAGCAGCAGTGTTGGGGTGACACAAAAAATGGCACTATATCAATGCCCCAGGATTGTATGGCCTTTCATGATCCCATAATACTTTAGAAATGGATTGGAGGGCTAGCGTATCCTGGTCAGTTCCCAATCTGAGTAATTACGTTCTGCATAACTCAGCTGCCTGACAGTTTTAATCAGATATGCTATCCTTCTAACCTATAGTGTAGTGTTAAGCAACTGCTTGGTGTTTTATAACTTGATGTCAGCTAGAGGTTTTTTTCAACCAGTACTGAAGCCATGGTGTTCTAAATGCTTTGGTTTGAATGATGCAGATGTGATTGTCACCACAGACACAGAATGACACCAGCGCACCTGCACAGAAGAGGTAAGATTCTCAGGGCAGCTGTATGATGAGGGAGGGTCTCATGCAAGTGTTGCTGGTTATCAGAAAGTTGAACCACAGATGACAGTGGAGTTGGAGAATCCAGTGTACTTGGAGAATCCAGGCTGAATCCACTCAGAATGTCTAATTGTGCAGGATGGCTCTGCAATGCTGAGTCCATGGGATGTTCTGTAGTGCTAAGCAGTGAGCTTGCAACGCTTTCTTGTATGAGTTCTCATTATTTTGAAAGCAAACTACTGGCAAGTCAATATCAATAGAACTGAAGCACCATCATCATGAAAATGCTCAGCCTGTGGTCCAGGAAAGAAGTTTGGTGAGGTGATGCCACAGTCTCATTTTTTTTTTTTTTTTTATGCTGGTGTTACAATGACTGAAGTGACTAATAAGTGGCAGCTGTCAAAGGAAGGAACTTTTTAGTAAGACTATTTGTTTTAAAGCAAGAAGGAAAAGAATATGGAACAGTACTAGTTTTCTTTTTAAAGTATTTCTTCGGTAAAGCTAAAGGACATCTCAACTAAGGAAATGTAAGTTAGCAGTGCAGTCCTAAATTATGTTCTAAAACACTGCCACACTGTGGTAATTTAGAAGATACAGCACCTGCTGTTAACTCATTTGCATCTATTAAAGCGATCACATAGGATAAAAAGAGCCACTTGCTGGTCTTACACCATAGTGGAAAAGGTTTGCTTAAGGCTGATAGTCCTGCTGACACTCCTCGAGATTTTTGTTCCTCTTTCCAATTGCATTATCGTTTGTTTGTTTGTTTACAGCACTCAATGGTTCTGGAAGACGTTTAGGTTCTTAATGAGCAGTTTCTTCTGAATTCAGCAGAGGGATGGGTCATTGGGATGACTACACATATTCACTCAATTTTGCTTTCATCCTACTTCTCAAAATTCTCCAAATCTAGAAATCATTATCAAGCTTTTATCTTATTCAGGGTTCAGATAACATCTAGTGTACTTACTTAGACTATCTGTCTAACCAGTTACCTAGCTGTCCGTTAAAAAACAAACAAGCCTTTGAAGCTCTAAAAAACAAGCTTCTTCCCAGTAACTGCTCCCCCAACTTGTTAGACCTTCCATAAATGTTTGCAAGATTTAAATAGCCTGTACGCAAACCATTAAAAAAATCTGAAAAGCCTTTTTAAAATAAGGTCTTAGTCCAAAAGAAGCCCATCAAGAAAGAGAATTCCAAAGTATGTTCTTCAGTTGTCCTTTTATACCTGTGGCTGCTGTTACCTGGAGCATGTCCACTTATCTTGACTGCCCTGCCATGTTGTAACCACAGTGGTGCGGGAGAGAGAGAGGCTAGTCCATCAGAAATCAAGCCATTGAAGTATACACTGCATCTAGAAATGTCTATAGTGCATCTAGGTGTGAGCATCCCAGACAGATGCATACTAGTAGGGCTCAAGTTAGCACACCTAAAGCAGCAGTATGGATATTGCAGCACTGGTGGAGGCTTAGGCTGACCACTGTAGCTCATACCTACTCAACCCTCCTGGGTCTTACTGTAGAGAAGCTACTTGGATCCTCTGCCAATGCAACAACCACCACACTTGAATTTTTAGTATGCTAGCTTGAGCCTTGCTAGCATGAGTATGTACCTAGGCTAGGAAGCTCGTTCCCAGCTGTAGTAGAGGTCAAGTCTTGTGCTTTTAGATCTTAAAGACAACTCCCTAAACTGAATCTGGAAGTCAGTGAAGGCAAGTACACTTTATGCTACTTTGCTCTTTCAGGCAAGGTCCTGTTAGCATTTCATAAATACTAGTCAGTTATGTTTCACAACCAACTTTCCATGAAGGTAAAGAAATAATGAGAGCAATGTAGCTTAGTAAGGGTTACTTAAGCTAGGCCTTCACCGAAGGGGGAAGGAATTTCAACTCAGGTTAGCTAATCCAGGTTATAATAGCAGTGAGGACAGGATAACTTTGCTTTTAAATGGGTTAGCCACTCAAATTCAATTCCAGGCTCCCTTGTAGGACTTAACTCAAATGCTAGCCAAGTTAAAAGCAGAGTTACTGTCTCTTCACTGGTATTGTAATGCAAGTTAGCTAACATGAGTTAAAAACACACTTTTTTTCCCCAGTGAAGAATATTTGTGAAGTCTTAAAAAGTGACTCTATGTCCATCTGTAATACTGATGTTCACAGTCAGAATGGGTTAATTTGAATAGGGTTGCAAATTCTGCAGAAATTAAAGACCTTTTGGGCAACAAATTAACAGTGGCTTCTCTACGATGGGCTACTAGTGAAATCCTCTGGATATCCAGCCATATGGCTATACCAAGCACAAATTAAGCAAGTCTGACTGTAATTAAGATAACAATGGCCTTTTCCCACTTTAATTATTTGTCTGTGTTATGACTTCATATTAATATTTTGCTGCTAATAGAGTGCATAGAGTACTCAGTATTTTTGGTGTCTAGTATTCATTTTAGACAACATTAATAAAGTCTGTAGGATTAGCTATCTCACAGCTTCCCCTTCCCCAGCACCTCATGCCACAGTGTATGCCACAAGTGTGGCTCCACAGGGCATTGTGTTGATATCTCTAGGCTTTCCTTTGCCAGATAGCTAGGCTGCTAGTCTTTAGGTCTTTTCCCTCCCACTCCCAGCCCTTTAGTATATCTTTAATTCTGAGGAGTTTGTTAAGTCTGAGTACAGCATGTATAATTTCCTCATTAAATCAACGGGCAAGGTCATTGTATGTTAAAAGGAGGAAATAACTAGTTCACACATGTTATCTTCACAAAAATATGAGCTGCACATTTCTGCATTGACCTTTCAATATCATTCAGAATTAAATTCTGTATCCACTCTACTACCATATCTCTTTCTGATGTTACTATATTGCAAGACTGACTTTTAGGGGCAAAATATAAATGACAGCTATTGTTTTAAAGCTGTTTCATTATGTTTTATTTGAGGCTATGATCCTCTGTTTATTATAGAGTGTTGAATATAGGCATTAATATATGTAACATTGTATTTTCTTAAAATTTACTGACTGTATGTATATAAAATAGCTGCTCATTGGAATAAAAACTGCTATTAACTTTAATACTTGTGCGGCTCACTCTATAAATACAGGCCTCAATATGCTTTGCAGTACAAAATGGAAGTGCTCACATCTTTAAGTACTGTAGAAAAGATAAGACATTAATATAGATTTATAATTAGAAAATGAATGGGTCTGTGATAGTAGCAGGAAGAGATTTCTGCAGGATGGAATTCAAAGGACATGGATACAAAGCTGCTGTAAGAATAAAGATAGAATACTGATGGATAAGCATGTTAACATTCAGTTACTTGTAAGAGTAGTCTTACTACGTAGACACTAGGCAAGTAACTTTGCCTGTTTATGCCTTAGTTTCCCCCTCTGCAAATTATGGATAATAGTGTTTATCTATTTCATTAAAGTCCTCTGAATGCTTCAGATGAAAGGTGTGATTCAACAGAAATTTTTGTGAGTAGGTTACGCTAAAGTCTTCAGAAAACCTTCCTTCTCATTGCAGTTACATGTGCACTATAGTAGTCAATCATTGATGAAAATGCATGAATACAAAACTTGGACAAATAGGCATTGTGAAGCAAGAATCATCTCTTCTGTGTTTTACAGAGACCAGAAAGTAGGAGTTCATTAGGGTCTTTGGATACCACTGTAAGAAGTGATTAAAAGATTAAAGGGTAAACAAGTTATATTTCTTTGGTGGAAAATATACTTCTACTGAGGGAATTTATATTAGCTCCTCTAACCAAACCAGTGAAGTTTTAGGTGTATCATCTTATAACAGAAGTGGGAAAACTACAGCCCATGGGAGCCTTTCATCAGACCCTCTGGTTGGCCTGGCTGGGGTACAGCAACTGGTCTTTCCTCTCTCCCACCAAGTGGGCCCAGTGTCCTGGCAGGATCATAAAGGCCCCTCCCTGCTTCCCAGCTCCGCTCTTTTCCCATCATGTGGGCCACTCAGCAGCAGCACCCTGGCGGGAGCATGGCTACCACACCTATCCCACCACATGGGCCTAGCAGCACCCTGCCCAGAGTATAACAGTTGCTCCACCACCACCATGTGGGCCCTGCAGCACCCTGGCCTCGTATGATGGTTGCTTCTCCTCCCAGTCCTGCCCTTTCCCCATCACTCTTCCATCAGATGGGCCCAGCTGCTTACTGAGAGAGGTGTATTAGAATTTCCATTCCTTCTGCCTTTGACGCTAATTCTGATTTAAATAATTTTTCTTTCCCTCTCCATAAAACTTTTTAGTGAAATAATTTTTCTGGAGACATTTCTTTAAAAACAAAACAAAATGTCCCCTTCGGCAAGTGGAAATGTCTGGGCTCTAAACTCGGCTAGTGTACAATAACTTAATGTAAAAAGCCTCCATTGAGGCTTCAGAGAATTACACCAGCTCAAGTTTGATCACTGATGTTAAAACATGCAAAGATAGGATCACTTAGCAGTCTATTGAGAGTGTAGTAAAAAGTGTGTGGATTTGAGGCTGGGTTCGTCCCCTTACTCTTAGGATAAGAAGTTCATTAGTGTATTTGCTACTGTCAATGCCCTGTAGTGTCACAGTGCGATGCTACAATGGGTCTTTATCTCCGGTATCTCTTGTTAGCACCTACTTCTCACTAAGTCTCCAGTCAAATCACACACAATTCCATCCTCTTCTACAGTAACAAGAAGATCAATTGAAAGTTGGATTGAAACATCTGAATAATAAGAACCTTTTATTCCCATCTTCGGCTATTAACATTCTTTGGGGTCAGTCTTTAGTCCCACCTCAGGTTCCATATTTCTTGTGTTGGGCTTGCATACGCCTCCTGAAGCTGGAAAGAGACTCCAGGTCCACACTCTACTATGGATACTGGCCCAGGGACCCTGTATTAATTTGCTAGGTCTGCATCAGACATACTGCTGTTTCCCTGGATCACTACCTGTCTCTAAGTGCCCTTGTGCTGCTTCCTCACATCCTATGGCAGGGGTGTCAAATTCCTTTGCTATGGCAAGCCAGCTTTGAGTTAAATGTACTTCAAGGGGGCCGTACATATCATAAATTGAAATACTAGGGCCTACTATCTTGCAGCATCACAGAGCTCTGTGTATGCAAGATTGTGCTCTGCAATATCATGAGAGCACTCTCTCTCTGTTAGGGAGAAAGCGTGGTATTGTGGAGCACCGTCCTGCATGCCCAAGTGCTTTGCAATGCCATGAGACCTGTACACTCTCACAGCATCGTGGAGCACTGGGTATGTGAGACTGCCCTCCACCATATCGTGAGACCACACTCTCTCTCTGTGTTAGGGAGAAACTGTGGGCCCACGGGCTATGTCTATGCTTGTTAATTTAAGTCGACTTAGCATGTCTACACTTAAATTTTAAGTCGACTTTGAGGGGACCCTACAAAGGTGACCCAGAGCATCCACACTGGGTGCCTAGGTCGACTTGTAGGGGCTAGGTGGATCTGGGACTGGTCCACGGTGGCAGTGGGGCACCCCTTGCCAAGTGCCAGGGGGCTCAGCCTTTGCCCCATTGTACCTGGGTACAATGGGGCAAAGGGGGACAGCGACCCAGGCAGGGCATAGGGACAGGGTAGGCAGGGCTCTGCCCTGCCCTGTGGGGGGGCATGCCAGGCTCTTCCTGTGCTAGCCACCCTGGCAGGGAAGGCAGTGGGGGAGTCCTGGAGAGCCCTAAGTCAACTTAGAGTCAACTTAGGGCTACTCCAGGTCTACACTGACTTAAGTCGACTTTAGAAAATCGACTTAAGCCAAAAGTCGACTTAAAAAGAGGTTTTATAAAGTCGACTTAATTTTCTTTAAGTCGACTTAAGCAGCTTGCTTAAGTCGACTTAAGGAAAGTGTAGTGTAGACATAGAGTAAATTAAGTCGACTTAAGCAAGCTTAAGTCAACTTAATTTACAAGTGTAGACGCACCCACAGAGTGCAATCACGGGATGAATATGTTTGATATCCCTCCCCTATGGTTTAGCACAGCCTTCTTTTGATTCTCCTTTCTCTGCTGAACTAAGATGTTTTCCACCCTTCTCAGGCTCCACTGAAGTGCTTTTACTAACCTGGCCTTGGAGCCGCTTCCAGAGGAGCCTGACCTGCTTCTTTCTTCCTTTGTTATTTCTTGTCTTAGTGGGTTTTCCCTCACTTCCTTCCTTCCCTAGGGACTCTGGCAGCTTCCCTTAGGGAATTTCCTGCTCCTTATTGGCCCTTGCTCAATGCTTCATCTCCCTCCCCCCACAATGGATGCTGCTCCCCGAAAGAGAGTCCTGTCTTCTGAAGTCTCATCTTCCAGATTGAATTCGCAGCTCTATTTAAGGCATGATTCTTGATTCCCTGGAACTGAGGTCTTGAGTTATTATTAAACTGGTGTGTCACCATCAGCTGGGGGCTAGCTGGCTAGCTTGTCTTGCTTTAAAAGACCAGTCAATCTATGACAGGTTCCTAAAGTTCAGAGAAGACAAAAACTGTTGCTTAAAAAAGGATATTGGGTAAGAGATTCCACCCCACCTTCCCCCTTTAAACTCACCACCCCCCCACCCCAGCAAAGGTCAAAACAATTTGAAAGAGATTTGCTTCTTCAAATAAGGCAAGGTACTTACAATGTTTTAAAAAAGGAAATGAAATCTTCATTGTGGCAGGCTTATTCATGTAAAACAGATTAAAATATGCATTCATAATATGTAAATATAGAGTCAATTAATATGAATACAAATACAAATGATTGTAACCTCCCAATGTCCTCTGGGATGACTTTGAAAATGAAAGATTTCTTCTCCACAGTGATCTCCCAGTTAACAAAAATCAATAAACAGTAAATACTGAGTGGTCTATGGCCAAATGAGAAATGTCTGATAAATAATTTTAATAGATGAACTGAATTTATAAGGGAAAGATAAGTTCAAAGATCCAAAGAGCTTTGCAGGTTTTACAGGAACAATCTGTGCAGGTAATTATCTAAATGGCAAAGAGTAGTACTGGGAGACAATTAAAGACTGAAGCAATTGATCCTCTGCTGCCTTACACCATATTTACACTTGTATAATGTAAAACACTCTCTCTTTCTCAGTGACGTTTTCCTCCCATTTTGAATTTGCTCTCTTTCTGTGATCGCTCTTCCCCAAAGGTTTCACAAGAGAGAGACAGCTAGAATCCATCTGGAGAGCCGCTAATGGAGGACAAAAAATGGGGAAGTGTTGATTCAACAAGCAGAAATAGGCATATTCCTCCCCTCCGGTTCCCCTCCTCCCCCCCCACACCCTCCCGGCAGTACTTCTTCTATTGGAGCTTCTGGGCTACCTGTAAGCTTCCTAAAGGAAATAAAATTCTGGGTGGTTTGCAACATCACAACACAGTTCTGGGTCAACCTCCTGCTCTCAGGGGCATTGCGCCATACCCTGAGAAGGTAAGGTTGCTTATAGGCCCCACTCCAGAAAAGTACTTAAGCATGTGAATAGTCCCATTGACAATAATGTTTTTGAACAGTGGGAATAATTGTACTTTATTTCCACTTCATAACTAAATTGTATAAAATAACGTTCTACTGTATGCTAGAATGAGGGAAGCAAGGAAACAAGTGCCAAGATTAACACACACATAGAGGATTTCGATATTTATGTCTATTTTATTTTTATTTTTTTACATATGGACCTTGAGCATATAAATAACCCAGACAGTTGACCCACTTCTACACACTGCTCAAGCTCACTCACATCTTTCTGTTCATAGGCGAAATGAAAATTAGAGCTGATGATGATCCCTGAAATATTCATCGCTTGATCTTTAATTGCATTAATCCAAGTTGCAAATATCTAACATGTTTCTGGAAGACTAAAGAGCCTGACTCAACTAAGTATGAAACCTATCCAAATTAAGTGGATTGTCTGAGGGTTTTTGCGCAATTGCTGTCTTCAGCATTTGAAAGCCATTTCTCCCGAAAGTTGGGCTACTTAAAATTCAAGCACTATGCAACTGAGAAACTCCAAAAAGAGGTAATGAACCATAAATTATTGCCGTTAGATATTTAATACTCAATCAGTATGTGCTCTCTCATGCATATCCCACTGGCATTGCATTCATTCTGACAGTATGGTACTGCTTCAATTATTTTGCTCATTTACAATAAAAGATTAATGAAAAGGGGTATATTTTAGTTCACAGAGATTAATTGCATCCCTTACTTTCCCTACACTAGAAATATTCAGCCCATAATCCTGATAGCTTTTTCATCAACAAGTATATGGAAAATTAATAGACTTTCTTCTGTGGGAATCCTCAGTGGGTTTGCAGCTACAAACATCCAGAGAAAAGCTGACTAAAAGTTGGCTTTCTGGTAGAAAGGAATTAATTTACCATTTTTCCCTTCATTCATTCTGATGACACTTTGAATTAGCCAATATAAAAATGCATGTACAGTAAGTGTTTTAAACCTACACACTTTTTGTCTAGTATGTGCAAAACTAATTCACGTAGTGTATTCCCTTCTGAAGTACAATTGAAGGCAGATAGTCACAGTGAGGATTGATAGACAGTGCAAGCACTTGAAAAATATTATTGCCTTTTAAACTGTAACTGCTTTTGTACTTGCAAAGTATATGCCAAGATTACTAGTAATCTTCTATAATTCTTAATCCTGCTATGGACTTTATTTAGTTAAATCAGGGAGATTCAAAGTCCAGTTTGCTTAAAGGATGAACAAGTTCTGGTTTCTGTTTTTGTTTGAGTAATTATTTTTCCCTCTGTTGTGTGATGAAGATGTAAAACTAGCCAACAAGAAAGCTATTCATATACTTATTGTTGACACAGTGGGAACAATTTATACTGCCTTATTTATAAAGAGTTATATCTATTTTAAGAGAGTAAACTGACCTCAGGATAAAGGCAATGAAAAATACCCTAGGAAAACACATTAAGCAACAAGAATAGGTTTATAAAAGACTCGAGTGTCACAGAGGCTCTCAGACTGACAAAATTGGAACCAGATTGTGACCACTCCATATTTACAGCTGATTTTTTCTGTTCAGCCACTACAAAGATGAGCACCATTTTCTACACTATTAGGAGTCAAAGATATCTCTCATATAAACAAACCTTAAAAGGTAAGGATTTTGAGTTTGCTAAGAACTCATTACAACTTTCTGGAATTCTTGAATTTTCAAAACCAGGTGGAAATTGCATGAGAAAAGCCTTTCTTGCAATACATCAGCATTTCTGGTTCTGTCCTTACTGGAAACCCTTGGGGCAGGCCAGTGAGCCCAGGGTCAGGGTAGGAGCAACACAAACCATGGTCTCTGGCTGCAGGGCCCCAGCCCACCCCCAGTGCCAGCTGGGCCCCTCCTAGCACCCCCAAACCCTGCCAGATGACTGGGGCTGCATCTTGCAGGGTGGCAGCGGGTCCTAGGAGCCCTCTTTAGCCCTGGGAGCCAGGACTGCAGCACTTAAAGCCCCTGCCTTGATCTGGCCCTGGTTGGCCAAGGTCTGTTAAAAGCCAACCGCTCTGGTAGTAGTAACACCATTGTCTTTCTTTCAAAGGTAGAATTATTCAGACCCTGCCCTGTTTCAGCTTCCCAGGCACAGTCTGTTCCCGCTGCAAGGTGGATGGTTGTAATCTGCATTGAAGGTTACTCATATGTGATATTTCCCAAAACAAAAAGGAATGTATACATTCCCCAAATAACCACAATAGGTAGGTAGAGCAACTTGTAGAGAACCTTGCTGATTTTATTCCTATTAAATTCCATAGGACTTTTTTCAGAAAGCTAATCCAAATATATATTTTAAAGATCTGTTTCTTGAAAATTTGTGGATGAATACGTTTTTAATGTATAACTTCTGCAGTGTATTCAACAAGATACCTTAGTATTGTTGCATTAGAATTGTCAAGTAATATCAGTCTTCACAGTAAGATGTGTTGCAAAAGATTATTCATTTTAAGTATTGGCTTTTAGTGGGGTACTTAAATATAGCAGGCATGTAACAAAATAAATATTTAAACGGTGAGCAGGACTTGCACTGTTTAGTTACTCGATTAAACATTTAATCGAGAGGGTAGAGAGGTAGAGGGATGGCTTGTCATGGAGACCATGAGCAACCCAGCAGTGAACATGGGGTGGGGGGAAGGGGAATTGGATTGGCTTGTCCCTGAGAGCCCAACTATCTCTACCCAATGCATTGGGCTTCATGCCTCCCCAACACTCATGGGGATCCAAGCCCAGCTGCAGTTACCCCTATACAGGGCTCCAAGTCCCAGGAGGCATGGAGCCCAGTGGGACGGGGGTGGGGAGGAAAGTGTAGCCTGAACATTTAGATCTTCATATGGTCACATCCTATGTTGGGAACCCATTGTGTCATGCAATGTGATATTAAAATATATACACACAAGGACATTTTAAAAAAGCTATATGAAGTTTAGGATGTTCCTTGATTGAGTCTCTTATAGCTGAAATTACATTTATCCAGGGTCTTTTGATTGCCTCTCCTGCACACTGATCCATCGCTGATGGGAATAATTCTAAAATCACAAATCATGCATTTTCGAAGAGCTGCTTTAAAAACAAATTCCAAAACAATCAGTTATAAAATGATTCTTCTTGGACGCACTGAATTATGCTATCCAGGGCCCTGGATGGATACATTTTTATGAAGTGCTTATTGAATAAGCTGGGTCACCTGCATCCCCAGCTATTTCTTTCTCCTCACTTCAACCAGAGTCAATCTGACAGGCTGAAGAAGGAGAGTAAAGAGTATTAATCCCTTTTATTCCTCTGCTTGTCTGAGTAAGAGCTTTGATTATTTAACAGGGCCTTATCCAAAATCCACTGAAGTCGATGGAATTCTTTCCCTTCACTTCAGTGGGCTTTGGAGCATAACAGTTATGCATAATTACACTTTAACTAAGTATTCGTAGCATCAACTTGTTAATTAAAAATCAGCCTGTTTTTATTCTGATCCCTTAGCAAAGAACCAAAAACAAAAAAGAGAGGAGGACCCAAACAATAATGAACCTTGAAAAATATAGTAAGCTGAAAGTGCATCTTCTTAAATCAAACAAGCAAAAAAGGAATGTAGATTAAGAAAGCTCTATTTATTAAATGCTCTTTCAGTGACCCACGGTGTGGACCTGGGCTGCACACAGTCTTTAACACAAATAGAATTCATGCTTGTTTAAATCTTATTTTCTGGGAAGGAGAAAATCACCCTGCTTTAACAATGCAATGAAATGTGGATCCTTCTTATCTTTCAGGGGTTAAGTTGAGATCATTCATCTTAGTCACTCTACTTATGAACTAAGCCTTATTAAAGATCAGTGTGTGAAACAACCTTATTTATTAATGTAATAATTTTAGAGATTGCAACTTTATGAAAGGCTGTTTGCCACAAGTAAAGAGCAGAAATAACTACCGGTATCACAGTGAATTATTAAGAGCCATCCTTAGATAGGAGTCTATTGAAGTACGTGCAGAATGATCTCCCATTAACAACCTTCTATCTTCTCTGTAGGCAAGCTGGTGAAAGGAGGAGGAAACTCCTAAAAACTTCTTTTCTGAAAATATTCTAATGCCCCTCTGATTCAGAGACATTTGATATTTTCCCTTTTTAATGGTAAGGCTCATCATTGTTGCAACATCAGAGCTATTTGAGCCAGAATGGGGTGCACGTATGAGTTTAAAAGTTGTAGATTCTGAAGTTACTTATGCATTTAGAGCTTAGTGGAAAAAATTGGAGTAATATCTAATGATCATCTGGTTTGCAAAAGTAGCCAAAAGCCACTGGACCTGATTCTCCATTGCCTTGAACCCCTGTAGTTATTTATATCTCAACAAAGTGATAAAGCACTGGCCTGCAACCCAAGAACTTTGCCCTGTCTCCTGCTCTTTCACTGACCTGCTGTGTGACCTTCAGCAGATCACGTCACCATTCTGTCTGTTTCCTCATCACCCTTTGCAAGCTCTTCAGGGGAGGGACAGTCAACATGTGCTCCTACTGTGTGATGTCTAGCACAATGGGGATGTTTAGGTGGTGTTGTAATATTAATAAAACAACATCCTTTCCAGAATATTGAATAAGGTCTTCAGAGCAATAAAAGATGTTTAGATACCCATCTTCTATCATTTTTAATGCAATAAATATATTTGATCAATCTATAATAGTAGGTGCATGCATAAATCACCTGGATGACTTTCCTTTAAAAATCTCAACTATTACCTCTAAATGGGGGCATCTGTAGTACTTTCATCTTGACATCAGTCACTGAAGGTTTCTGAAAAAAAATAATGACATTTCTGTTGTTATTGGTCAAAAAGCAAGACTTGGAGATATGGAAAAAGCCAATCGTTTATAAAAAAAATATCTATAACTCTCATTGTTCCCATGTGCCCAGGATTGCCTCTTTGGGGCATATATACATATTTCCAAATCCAGCCTAGAAGGTTCTGTTTGTCTGAATGTCTCTGTTTATCGAAGGGGTTAAATTTGAAAAGATTACTTTTCTTTACCTGATTTGACAAAAGATCTTCTATCAAAGATGCTACTGGCAAAATAATCTCTATTGAAATGAAGGTATGCCAGCATGTTTTGTACATTTGCTTTTTAGTGGCAGAGTTGTAGAAAACATAATTTGAAAAAGTTTACTCAAAGGTGAAAAATAAAACATCTGTTCAGCAACATTAGCAGTGTTTTGAAGATGAGCTACATCACTAAAATGAACATCCCCAAACAAGTTTATATGGGTAATTATCTTTAAAACCACAATAAGACAAGAGGGGAAAAGGAAATTAAGGTCCCATCATTTACACTTAGAACTGCAAGTCATTATATATGCGGGAATCCATCAGACTATGTGAACAGCTTAAGAATTTTTATCTGAACTCCCTTGAGAATAGTAACACTTGAATTTATAGTCAGCTAGCTTTGTTCTTTATCCTGCTTTGATACAGTAATTTTTTTTCCATGTGTCACTTTTAATGTATATTTGACATTGTGGCATAGCGTTTGGACAATGTTGGTGGGAAAATATAGTAAAATATGAGACTTACTGTAACACTTTTCAAAGCCAGCTTCAAAAACACATTTTGCATTAGAAAAGGAAAGAAACAAAATTTGGTGGGCTATTCTCTGATTGGTTTAATTATGAATTCAGTCAAAAGCTATACACCAACTTAAATTGTTAGCTTTAGACACTGATTATTAATGAGCCAGGATAAACCTTCAGCATACTCTGTTACAGATACTTCTGCAAGATTTGTCTGTAGTCTTATAATTGTTTCAGGTGTAAGGGCCAAATTACTTATTCAGGCTATATTTACAGTCTCCTACATAAAATTATTCCTCATAATTACATTTACCTGATCCAGGATCTGATTTCTCCTTCTATTAGGCTGTTTTATGCTGATGCAACTCTGTTGACATTGCCAGATGCCAACATGTGGTCCTTTCATCACTATGAATGGGGGGCTGAGGGAAAACATATTTCAGAAAAGGAAAAACAGGTTGCCTTGAACCAGATTAGCTTTGGAAGGATTAAGTTAAAACTGCATTTCAGCCAATTTGATCAATATTGCTGTGTTCATCAGCCACCTGTATTTATACAGCAATCTTAATGAAAACATTCCAAATAGTGTGAACAACATAACCCCCCCTCCCCCCCACCATACACCTTAGACCCACAGGGTCCTTCTCGTCTCAGCTGGTGTAAATCAACACAACTCCAAATGTCAGTAGTGACATGCCAGTTTACATGAGCTAACAAAACAAGCTGGTGCACAGTGCTTAAGTGCTTGCCTATTTTCTTTTTTTAAGCCAGTCACTTGCAGATCACTTTGTGCCATTAGTTTATGGGCACAAATAATGACAGAATACCTTCCTTTGCCGAAATTCTTTACTCTTGTTACACAGATTGAATTTATCCTCACAGTGAGTGCTGGCTGTGCTTTCAGGTCTATCCCGATCAGGTCTGCCACCTACCCTGGGCCTCCGCTGTCACTAGAAGACCCTCTGCTATCAACTTCCTATTAATCAGTGATGTCAAAGGCTATGAACAACCCATCCTCGTGCCTTCTGATTCTGCTCTTTGACACTCTGCATCCTACAATTAGTGTAATGAGAAAGCTGGATATGGTGTCCCAGATAGAGTAGAAGAACAGAGAGACAGCTATGCAGCTAATGGGTCTCTCATGGTATTTCTGTCACGGAATCAAGCATTTCAAAAATGGGTGGTCAGAGTTAAGGTGATAAATAAGTGTAGATGATGGTCTCTACTTGTTCCCAATGGGTAGGGAAGGACTGGGAAAGGATGGGTCCATGTCTGCTTGCATTGAGAAGGCATGAGGGAGAACAGTTGGTGTGTGGAGCCCAGGCCCTGCAGTGGAGGAAATATGTTGGTGATTGTAACTATGGAGTTGGTCTGATGTGTATTGGAGTAAATGAGATCAGGTCCTGCCCTACCATCCTGCTAGTCTACCCCTATCAACCACAAAGAGCAAAGTTATTACTCAATAGTAGAAAACTAATTTGGTCTGACTTCTTTTTCAAACAAACTGTACTACATTAAACCCAAAGGTAAATCATTCCAATTGTAATTCACAACATTTTAATCATGTCCTAACATGCAGAAATCTCTTTGCAAGATTTGTTACTCTCTTCCCTCTCCCCGACACCTTCTCCTTTCTGGGTGTTCCCTTCATCTCCCCACCCCCAACCCCCGCTCATTACAATGTTTTTTAGAACACTTTATATTTCATTTTCATACCAACTTTAGATGTGCTTCAAGGCACAGCCCTTGTCTCTGCCATCTCCAGTATTGTCCCGTCTTCCTTCCTTCCTTCCTTCCTTCCTTCCTTCCTTCCTATTAACCATCCTGTTCCCATCTAGAAATAGGAAGGCTTGGGCCAGTTTGGAAGGCTCTTCTCTCCAATTTTTCTGCCTAGTAAGAGAAGATATGATTTGCCAGAACATAGTGTGCTCTCCCTTGCTTTGTGCTGCATGAAGGGCATTGAAATAAATGCAAACAGGGTCTGAGTGAATGATCTTCTGATATCTATTGATGAGCTGGTTGGGAAAGACTTCTGGAACAAACTGTATTTGCACTGACACATCCACTCTACCTACATGAGTAGCAGATAGACCTGCTTTATAAAAGTGATCAATTTTGGCTGTTGCTGGAGTGGGTGGGTGAGGTCTTGAGGCCTGCATTTTGCAGGAGGTCAGACTAGATGACCATACTGGTCCCTTCTGACCTTAAAGTCTATGAGTTCTGGGTTAAAATTCATGTTATGATGGAAAACAGGAGTAATGGAATCTTATTGTAGGAGTAGAACTGTACTCTGCATGTCCAAACTGAAGGGGCCCTCCTAACTGTAACCTCAATCGCCAAGCAAGGGGTAGTGATGGGAAATCCAAGTAAAGCTCAGAGGGGCCGAGAAAAGATGTGTTTACTATTGTGGTGTGGACTCTGTTTAAAGAGTCTTAGTTACCATTTGACGCTCCCCTTCAGGTGTTCAAAGATGAAGCTGATCAGAATCTCTGCAGAGTTCTTGTTTCTGAACAGTGATTAAGGGAGCTGAAATCACTGTTAAGCTGACTTAGCCATAGACCTCATATGGAGACAATATAATGATGAAAAGGCAATGCAGAAGAGGCAGCAGCAGAGAGGTTTCCCATTATATAGTGGAATCACCTAAGAGATGAAATTGCTAAGTGGTGGAACGACAGAACATAACATCAGAGCTAGAAGCAGCAGTGAGCAAATGTGAAGGCCTCCCCTTCCCAGTGGGAGTGGGAAAAGGGAAAAAAGGGAGCAACACATTCGAGATATTTATCTAATGGATTTCACAGCAGAAGTTGGGAAACTGAGGTAAAAGACAATGCCCAAGTGACTATGGTTGGGGGAGAGGAGTGTTCACTTATGGTTTCCATGCTTTTAATCATCTTTACAGTATTATCCCAAATTAATGCTGAATTCTCTTTCCCTTTATTTAAAAGTCTTTTATTATACTTGACTTGGTGCTTGTGAGTGCAGAAGTATTGCCTCGTAGAGGAGCCTCAGATTGGTGATTACTTTTTCCCAGATTATAAAGGTGGGGCTCGAACTAGTTCTGTTTTCTGATGTTAAGAGGAACCTCTATATATTGAACACAGCCCGTGCTGCTACTGACCCCACCTGGCAGGAGGGTTACATAATGAGGTGACTTCCAGCATTAATGAATGACACCACTACCCATGAAGTAAAGGGAAGCTCCCAGACAGGGGTTGCTGTTGGAAGGCATGGGGATGGTAGGGAGGGTAGGAGCTGAGAAAACAAGACAAGAGCCGCCCTAGGATCATGCTTCTGGAATAGATGGTGCTCTGCAGGCAAGAAGTAGGGCATGGCATAGCTTGATTCAAGCCCTGAAAGTAGCAAAACAATTCTATTAAAGTAGATGACATTATTGACAAAGTTACCATATTTATTTCTGAATGTGGCTTGGTGTGCATACAACTGAGATGGCCAACTGGCACGTTTATAATCCTTGAACCTGCCAATTTTGTCCACTTCTAAACAATTTTGTCCTCTTATAAGCAGAGATTTGTGTTCTCTGAATGGTTTTTTTCCCCCCTTGCAATCTGTATCTCTCTGTAGGGTCCTTCATTCAGAGTAGAAAATAATAATAAAAGAGAAAGAGAGAGAGAGAACTGAACAATTTTACAAGAAATTTATTGCAGATAGCAATTTAGTAGACTCATTATCACAGTATGAGGAAAAGATAGCAGAACCATAAGCAAACCAATACCATAGGAATATAAGAAATATATATTCAGTGTTTGAATGCATAGTGTCATACTTTCATGGAGAAATGAATAAAGTTCTGAACTCATTTCACTAATAGAATATATTAAATATTAAATTATAAATATTAATTAGCATTTAATTATTGGAAAAACAATGGATCTAACCCCTCATAAGAAAATGAGTCCAAGCTGAAAACACACACACACACACACACACACACACACACACACACACACACACACACA
>ML685783.1:18705242-18752916 GCA_007922175.1 Pelusios castaneus
ACACACACACACACACACACACACACACACACACACACACACACACATCCTGGTCTAAGCTGAGAATAGTATGACAAAGGGCTGTGGGCAGGGGGCAGTGGGTGGGTAACAAGAAACTATAAAATCTTGTTGACATTGTTTTCAGGCAAGTCAAATAAAAAGCCAGGGGGCGGGGAAGGATGAACACTTTTGACATTCATGTACTGCTGAGCTGGTTGGAACTGAGGCAATACTAGTATTTCAAGTTTGCTGAACACACAACAGAGGTCAAGAGCAGACAGATGCTGGAAAGAGCTGTGCATTTCAGCATGATCCATGCCATGCTCTTCTCTTATGATCATGTGTTTTTTAATTCACAATGTTTTCAAATTGATTCCCACCCTTTCTCTCTTCCACAGAACCTCTCTCTGGAATGCAGCTCCCTGTAGGAATAACATGGGTGTAACTTGTCCCCAAACCAATAAAATCTTCATTTTGGGGAGGAATGGTGGTGTGTGTGTGTGGGGGGGGAGTTTGAGTAGTTCTAAAAATCAATAATGCTTCTGACACTGCATTTAGATACTTAAATTTCTCCCTGGTACAGCTTAGCCTTCAGCTCTTGATAAAGGGTGGAACTCTTTTTCTGCAGTGTTGATAGAGTTTTCAAGAAGAGAGATGTCCATATAATAAATTCCAGAGCCGTGAGAAAAATTCCATACATCATCCAACTTTAGTGGGCAGAGTGAAGGTTAGGCTGTCCATGTATTTCCCTGGGACTTATTGTAATATTTTAATCTTGCACGAAGCATCAAACAGTGGCCATTTTTTTTAAAAATGTCAACCTACCACAACTATATTTATTTCTTCCTGCTTGCTTCCCCACTCCCCAGACTGCAGTGAAAGAGCAGAAGCATTCAATGCTAATGGAATATGTAATGTTTGATAACGTAAACCTTTTCAATCTAAACACAGGAGATGTATACTATTAGGGAAGCAGTGTGGTATCTCTTGATAGGAACCTAAGCTAGGATTCTGGAGATATTAATTCTATTCCTGGTTCTGCCACTGACTTTTGTCCATGTGACTTTAGGTAAGTCACTTCATGTTTTTGAAATTAAGAAATCACCTTATCAGCATCCTGTACAGCAAACAGAAAAAAAATAGAAATGAACTCTCAACACTGGAATCTCTCCTACAAAACCAACATCCAACACATTCTTCCACCTGGCTGGACATCAGAGAAAAGAGAAAATCCATTTACAACACAGACTTTGCTTTCCTACAGAAGAAAAAAAGACACCAAACTGTCTAAACTCCTATGCACCATAAGGGACAACAACAGCACCTTTAACTCACCCAACAACATTGTTAATCTTTCCTGATAAACACTTACTCCAGCAGAGGAATCTGTGCTGTCTCAGGGACTTTCTTTCTGCTCCACCACCCCCACACATAAGATACAATTCTAAAGTGACCTTGAGAACTACTTTCGCTATCTCAGACTCGAGGAATAATTCACCGCCACCGATATAGAACTCAATGACCTACAGATACCTTCCTCCCAACACTGCAAGAAAAAATATTCAACGTGGACTCCTCCTCAGGGTCGGAACAACAGACTAGACTTCTATATAGATTTTTTCCACCACCAGGCAAAGGCTGAAATCATGGACAAACAATATCACTTACACCATAACCTCAGAGTCCTGTGGCACTTTTAAAGACTAACAGATTTATTTATCACATGAACTTTCGTGGGAGAAAATCCCACTTCATCAGATGCTTTGAAGATGGGAAAAGCGTCTGATGAAGTGGGATTTTCTCCCATGAAAGCTCATGCGATAAATAAATCTGCTAGTCTTTAAAAGTGCCATAGGAGTCTGTTGTTTTTCTACAATAGACTAACATGACTACCCTTTTGGAATTTGACCATAACCTCAGCCAGGCAGAGCACAATGTCATCCAGAGCTTCAGAAACAACTCTGACATTATTGTTAAGGAGGCTGACAAGGGAGGCACCACCGTCATGATGAATAAATCAGATTACAATCAGGAGGCTTATAAACAACTGTCCAACAGAACATTCTACAAACCACTCCTCTCTGACCCAATGAGGAATACGAAAAGGAACTGCACCAGCTACTCAAGAAACTCCCCAAAGCAGCACAGGAACAAATCAAGACCCCGACGTATCCCCGACCAGGGATATTCGATCTGTTACCAAAAATACATTAAAAAAAAGAAACCCTGGATGCCCCATCATCTCAGGCATTGGCACGCGTACAGCAGGATTATCTGGCTATGTGGACTCTCTCCTCAGACACTATGCTATCAACACGCCTAGCTATCTGAGAGACACTACGGATTTCCTGAGAAAAATCCAATCCATTGCTGAACTTCCAGAAAATACCATCCTGGCCAATATGGGCGTAGAAGCTCTTTACACCAACATCCCACACAAAGATGGATTACAAACCATTAGAAGAACTATGCAAGATGATGCCACAGCTAAACTTGTGGCTGGACATTGTGACTTTGTACTCAACCACAACTATTTCAGATTTGAAGATAATTTATACCTTCAAGTCAGCAGCACTAATGGGTACTGGCATGGCCCCACAATATGCCAACATCCTTATGGCCAACTTAGAACAACACTTCCTCACGTCTCATCCCAAAGCACCTCTACTTTATTTATGCTATACTGATGACATCTTCATCATCTGGACCCACGGTAAGGATGCCCTTGAAGATTTCCATAGAGATTTCAACAATTGGCACTCCACAATCAAACTTACCCTGGAATACTCCACATAGGAGATCCACTTTCTGGACACTACAATGCAAATTAGTGATGGACACACAAAGACCATGCTATACCGAAAACCTACTGATTGCTATAGTTACCTGCATCCCTCAAGCTTTCATCCAAGACACACCACACAATCCATTGTCTACAGTCAAGCCTTAAGATATAACCACATTCGGTCTGATCCTTTAGACAGAGACAGACACCTTCAGGATCTCTATTAAGCATTCTTAAAACTTCAGTTCCCACCTGCAGAAATGAAGAAACAGATTGACAGAGCCAGATGGATACCCAGAAGTCAACTACTACAGGAGAAGCCCAAGAAAAAAAGCAAACAGAATGCCATTGGTTACCACCTACAACCCCCATGTCAGACCTC
The DNA here is from genome assembly GCA_007922175.1 of Pelusios castaneus. Classification (NCBI taxonomy): domain Eukaryota; kingdom Metazoa; phylum Chordata; order Testudines; family Pelomedusidae; genus Pelusios; species Pelusios castaneus. Next base: position 18,708,410 of record ML685783.1, read on the forward strand.
TTTATCACATCATCAAAGATCTACAGCCTATTCTACAAGATGATTCCTCACTCTCTCAAGCCTTGGGAGACAGACGTCTACTTGCCTACAGACAGCCCCCCAACCTTAAACAGATACTCACCAGCAACTACAGATCAAACAACAGAAACATTAAAGCAGGAACATATCCCTGCAATAGATCATGCTGACAACATAGCCCTCATATCTACACTGAAGACACCATCACAGGAACAAATCAAGCGACCTACTCCATCAAGGGCTCATTCACCTGCTCATCCACCAATGTGATTTATGCCATCATGTGCCATAAATGCCCCTCTGCCTTATATGTTAGACAAACAGGACAGTCTGCAAAAAAGTATAAATGGACACAAATCTGACATCAGAAAGCGCAACACTAAAAAACCAATAGGGAAACACTTCAATCTCTCTGCTCACTCCATTGGTGACTTGCTAATAGCTGTGTTGAAACAGATGAATAACAAATCACAGCTTCAAAGAGAAACTGCAGAACTCAAATTTATATACAAATTTGACTCAGTTGCCTTGGGGTTAAACAGCGACTACGGATTTTTCTCTCATTACAACAGGTAATTTGACCTCACCTTCCTCTATGTGCTGTTCCCAGTGTTTGAATCCTAACACCTATTTTGATTTGCTGTTACAGCCTGACCTGATCCTATGTCATACACTCCCCTGCATTTAATTTCCTCCCATTTTGTAAGTTTGCCATCTTCAAAGCGTCTGACGAAGTGGGATTTTCTCCCATGAAAGCTCATGCAATAAATAAATCTATTAGTCTTTAAATGTGCCACAGGATTCTGTTGTTTTTCTGCAATAGTCTAACATGGCTACCCCTTTGAAACTTGACTTCATGTTTTTGTGCTTCCTTTTCCCCTTCTACATTATGTCTATCTTATCTGCTTTGTGAGCTCTTCAGGATGGAGATTATCTTACTATACATATGGACAGAGCCTAGCTCCATAGGCCCATGATCTCAGTTAGAGTGTGTAGAGGCTGTAATCATAATGAAAAAGGGAGACTGAGCTTTCCTATGGCAAACACAATTTGCTTCCAGCTTTGAAAATTTCTAAAATACCAGACTTTAAAGGAGCCATTTTTATGCATAGCAGTTATTTTGTGTCTGTTTTAGAAGTATTGAAAACATTAGTTGTAACTGTTCTCATCTGAATCCTGTACAGTGGGATGCAAGGGAACCCGAAATGCAGGTCATACCAGTACCAAAAATGTAGACACGTGATTTTTGTCAGCACTGATGGCATTAGGAATTGGTAGACCAATACGAGTCACACAGCTTGACAGAGGATGAATTGCTTCCTTTCCTGTCACTTGTATGTTAAGCAAGAATTTGTCTCAACATGTATGATATTTATATCACTGTTATTCTGTCAGGCCAGCCGGGCACCTATATACAATACCATGAAGGTGCCACTCCAGGTCGCTCCTGCATGACCTAATGGGTACTGCCTGACTCTGTGGCTACACCACAAATTTGAACTTTTCCATTCTTCACTCAGTGTAGGTGTGGGTCCATCTAACTCAAAATACAACTGGTGTTGTGGGACGTACCTGCCCTGGAACACCCTCTGCTGAGTTTGTATGGAGTGCATGCATCCCTGGCTCCATTTCCTTTCTCATTAAGTCAGTTTCAAGCACCCTTGACATTTGATTCAGCAATAACCTTCTTAGGCTATGTCTACACTTAGTAAAGTTAGTCTGAATTAGTTAATTCAAATTAACTAATTCAAACTAATTTGAGTTAGTTCGAATTAACTTAATTTGAACTAGCAAAATTTAGCTTGAATTAAGCAAGTGCCATTCGTGGCACTTGCTTAGTTCGAATTAGCGAATTGCACTGAGTTCAATGGGCTGGTTAGTTCGAACTAAGCAATTAGTTCGAACTAGCATGGCCACATTGGTTAATTCGAATTAACTAGTTCAAATTAACACTTAGTTTGAATAGCATATTCAAATTTATTAGTTTGAATTAAGGAAGCCCTTAATTTGAACTAATGAAAGCCTAGTGTAGCCATGGCTTAAGTTAGTTCATTCAAACTAACTTGCCAGTGTACACATAGCCCTAGAGACTTGTTTGTTACAAAATTGCCTACAAAAAGGGCTCCAACAAAAAATCCCAAATAAATAAAAGGTGCTTCTGGCTTTCATGGTTCCCCTGAAGCCTGTCATCTGTGCTCTATTCCCAGTTCCTTCAGGGTTCTCTCTTTCTATAAGTCTCTCCTTACGGCAGGAGCTCCCTTCCTGGAGCGGGGTTGTAATTTATCTTGTTGGCCCGACTTACCCCACAGGCTCAGAGGGTTTGGCAGCCTTGTCTGTTCTTGGTTAACTAAGGACCCTGCAGGAGCCACCTTACTTCCTACTGTTTGTGCAGGTACCTACCCCACTAAAGGAGCAGGTGGCAGCATTTATTCTGGCCTCTTCCCCCAGCTCATTCTTTACTGGCTGTTTGAGCAGAGAGCCTTGTTCCATCCTCTCTGCAAGACTCCAGGTCCTAGAACTTGAAAGATACGGCAAGAGCTGGTGGCAAATGTGGCTTCTTCCTGAGATCCCTTTCCTTTCTCCCCATATATAAATAATGATATATCAGGTCACCCCAAACATTTAAAAGTGCCATGCCAGGTCAGGAGGACTGACCAGTAAGCATTACTGCCTTAGCACAGTCAGCAGTTGCTTGCTGGCTCTGCTTCTTTGTGTACGATATTCCCAGGAGACTCAGCTCTCATTGTTTTCTGCACAGAATAATGCTTTCAGTAGCCCTCAGGTTCCATTTGTTCTTCATCTCTTTTTCTCTACTCACTTAAGTGCGATTGGCCTTGATTTACACAATGCCTGCACAATGTTTCCACCTTTTAGTTGTCTATTCAGTTTAACTATAGCAATATAAGGAATATATTTTTCTCTTCCAATTGCACCTCAACTAGCTTCCTGTCACCCCCCACCACAACTTAGCTTTGACACCAGGTGGACTCCCTGTGGTTCAAATCCGTCTTCGTGTCTTTGCTCCCACCTCTTTAAAGAAAATTTACTGTCTTTCCCTGGGGGTCCTAGCTAACAAGCAGAGAATAATCCTCCTGAACATTAGGTTTCTGACTTGCTATACAGTAACTGGGCAAGCACATTATTACTTTCCTAAACCCTTTCTCTCTTGTCACATATCCAGACTAATAGCACAGAAACATGGGCATTTATTACCTTCTAAGGAGGGACCACCTACTTATCTAATTTTAGGCTTCTAGTGAACAATGGGCATATAAATGGTCATTGATCATTCAGGGCTTTTACCTCTGGTGCTTTTAAAAGCAATATCCATGCAACTGTTTTCTTAAAATTTCTCTCATTCATTTTTGTCTCTTCATATTCCACAGGCCTCTCACAGAGGAAATGAGGAAGAGGATAACAGACAGGTTAGCAAGAATAAGGGGTGTGTGTGTGTGTGTGTGTGTGTGTGTGTGAGAGAGAGAGAGAGAGAGAGAGAGAGAGAGAGAGAGAGAGAGAGAGAGGAGTATCATTTATTTTAATATATGGAAACCTGAAAATGGGTGTATGTTTGTTCCCTGAAGATCTTCTCTAATCTTTATAGCCAACAAAATACAATTGCATAATAATAAGTAATGTTAAAACTTTGCAGTACTCAGTGGAAATTATCCAATACCCTTGAAAAGTTTTACTTGACAAAGCCCTGTCTGGGATGATTTAATTGGGGTTGGTCCGGCTTTGAGCAGGAGATTGGACTACATGACCTCCTGAGGTCACCTTCACCCTACTTTTTTTTTTTTTTTTAATGATTCCATAGTACTGGACTTCATTACTTATCACATCTTGTCTTTAATAGGTAGAACAGCTGAAACCCATTCTCTGCTCTCCTGTCCACTCATTGTGTAGCTCAGGAAAGGGAAGAGAAGGTCTCAGTGCCTCAGTTTACTCTTCCCTAAAATAGTCCTAATGCTATTTCCATCACTCAAAGGGATGGTTTGAGGCTTATTAGTGTTTTAAAAATGCTGTTATATCTTTGAATGAAAACCAGTGGAGAAGTCCAAACCATCAGTAGTAATCCATCAGATTAATAGGTTTTGTTTCCAGAGTCAAAGGATGTGGCAGTTTCTTATGAATAAAACATATTTTTATGGAAAGAAAATTATCATTTTTGGTACAAGAATTCTTGGAAGTTGGAGCAATTTGATTTTAGAGATGGGGTTAAGCACACCTTCCCTCCCCCCCGACCCCCAATCTCAATTCCTCCACGAATGGAATGGTCCAATTTGGCCTGTTACAAAGAAAGGTGCCATTTCTAGTTCTGGATATAGATTTCTAACAGTTCTAAATTTCTGGTGAGGTTCTAATTCAGTTTTGAATCAGGCTTCTCATTGATTTAGCTTGTGTTCTACATTGTGCCTTGACAGTTTTCAAACATGAAAGGAAGATGCAGGAAAAAATGATCTGGGAATATGGAATTGAAGCCTAAAAAGTTCTATATGATACTTAAGATTGGACTGTGGCCAGTCCTTTTTCTGAATGTTCCTAAGAGGCAGAATGGCAGCTGCACATTACAGGAGCTCTGGAAAACACTAAGCTTCCCTGAGGTGAAAAAATCTCTGTTGGGATAGTGTAAATCTGTATTACCCCTTATTTGGTACTGCTGTCTAGGGGTAAAAACTGGCCTATGTTGTTTCAATAAGCCAGGTTATTCTATGGTCTCAGAGATATTGTGACACACAATGTTTTGTTTTGTTTTTTAAACTAAGTGGCCTTTGATGTCAAAGGTTTTAGCACCTGTAAGATGTTGTGCACTATTTTAAAAATTACAAAGATTTACTTGTCTCTAACATGGTTTGCAAATATGCTAAATGAGATCAGAGAACTGTAACAGATGTTCAAGCTAATGTCTTTGGGAACTATTGTAAAGCCATTTTTTGTCATAGTTTCTTGCCAAGCATTTGTTATATTCTACTGATGGTGAAGAAACTAAGACTGTTCACAGTAGAGGGGATCTGGAATACTAAATGACTAGAGAAATGGTGAGTAGAGGTTTTTTTTCTCCATTATTCCATAGTTGACTATACATTGAAACAAAATAATTTTATCTACTAACAAAATTCAAAGATTAAATTGTGCTGAGGTTTTAAAAAAGGCACTGTTTATTCTACATAATCTGAAAAATACTGTATAATTTGCATTGAAACATACCACATGCAGCTAGGCCCCATTCCTGTAGCTATTGTTCTCCTGAAATAAATGGGGTCTATTTGAACTAGTAAGGGCTGCAGGATCAGGCCCTGTATTATGAGGAAAAAGAAATTGTAGGCCTCTGTGCAAGAATTTTAAAAAATATTATTGTTGGGGACAAATTACTGTTGTTGACACGTAAAAATGAAGCATCTGATGTTAATCATATTTCTCCATTATGATGATTTCAACAGTAATTTGCTAACTTTAATTAAAATGTTTCTTCAGCTAATTTTTTGGACAGTAACCCTCCAATTACAGAGGGTATCTGCTACATTAATAGCCGTGAAGACTGTCTATTTGCTGTAAAGAGTAGGTGCATCTACAATTAAACTTTTGCTATGTTTCTCTTTTCTGTATAAGAACGGTGACCATTATGCATTACATGGCTTACAAAGCTGTGATAATGAAGCAATTTTGTGCTGAAAACCTGTACATCAAGGAAGCATTAAAGCTCATTAACTTCATTAACTGAGTGCATCTTTTACAACAAAACCTTTAAGAAAAATTGCACCATAGTGGAACGGTATAATAGTAGAAAAGCATGGAGCAATTTGTTTAATAACTGTGACTCCATAGCAAGTAAACATTTTCACAGAATTAGTCTATTAGTCTAATAGTTTGCTAAGATAGAATTTTTTTTTCAAAGTTTAGCATCTTTTTTCATCATTCTTCTTAGCAACATTCAGTGGTGATATGTTATGTTCCCTTATCATTGGGGGCTAACACAATCTCTTGAACAGTCATTTCTAGCTGCCATTGCTTTGTATAGAACAATGGTGCCTTATTATCTCAATTCCATGTGATGTGGTGTGGAAAGTAGCACACAGTTTAACAGATGTACAGATCATGAAAGCTGAGGTTTAGTTTCATATGATTTTTCTGGGAAACAAGGGGTGTGCTTTCAAGGTGAAACAACAAACATATAGTCCATAGGAGGCTTTAATATGCAAAGAATTCAGGATCCAGACATACAAGGTCAAGTCCTGTCTATTATGGAGTAGGTGCAAATTACAGAGCCTTACTTATTCAGAACTTCTGTTAAGGGTGAGGTTGTGCTACCCTTATTCACATTGAATAGCACCCTGCTCCTCAGATATTACCAGTGTTCCCCCAAATTCTATCCCAGAGGGTAGGTTCATGTGGATTTACCAGACGCAGTCAAAGACCATTCAAAAGATGGATGATTGTAATTGAATGCCAGGGTGGATAACCCCAAGCAAGCAAAGCAAAGTAATAAGTGGCGAGAGCTTACATCCCTTCAGCTGCCGGGGACCCTGACGGTTGCAGACAACCCCAAGAAGGGTTCCAAGGCATCTTGGTCCTAGGTTACCGAGGCAGCCTGGTCCATGATCCTATGGCGAAGTTTGCGATTCTCAGTGGCTATGCTAACATATAGCATTTCAGGAGAAGGCAAAGTAATCAAGCCCACTTTCCCTTCACACGCTTAGGCCCAAGGCTGAAATAGCTTGAAAAACCGGATAAAAAGTCCAAGCCTTGCAAAGCAGCAAAACACCTTATTATCAGGCTTCAGCTGGTTCCCACTGGAGACTGGCTCCAGCTGGTGCATTGGGCATGAAGCCCAGCATCAGTTCACAGTCGAGTTGCTCATGGGAGGGGGTTTGTGGGCACCAATTAGCTGTGCGTCACAAAATCTTCCGCTTTGGCCCTATAACCATTAAGGTAATACAAGACCATTCTGTGTGGCCTCCCTATGTGTCACACCCACATTCTATGGCTCTGAACCCCTTGGGATGGCAGCAGCAGGGGCCACTCTCACAAAAGCTGTCTGCTAGGCTACTAGGGGACCACTGCTCTTTGGGCAGACTGTCTTTCCCATCTCCCATTTCCTTGACCACTGCTTTCTATTTTAAGACCATCTCAGATGTGTTCTGAAAGACTCTATTCATACCTCTAAATGGTAATACCCCTAAATGTTCCCCTGAGGGACCATTCCAATAATGCTCTATCCAAGCTGTGATGGGATTACAGTAGCAAGTGTCCCCCATCCAGACTCTCATGCTGGGATGGTGATGTTGAAGCCCACATTCCCTGGAGTTAAGATGAACAGGCCATTTCTCACCTCTTGGAATTATTGTTTCAGGCTGTCTGCTTACTTAGACAGGCATCTGGCAACCTCTGGTCATATTTTCAAGTTTAGGGGTTTGTTTTGATTTAAAACCACTGGGCCCATGTGGTGGTGGGAGTAGGGAAGGGGCAGTCCAGGAGGACGAACTGGGCTCCATGCTCTGGGCAGGGCACCTCTGGGCAGTAGATAGAGTGGCCACCGCACTCTGACTAGGGTGCCATTGCTGGACCCACGTAGTGACACTTGGGAGAGGATTATGACCAGAACGGGGAAGGGAATGCAGCGGTTGCCTTGCTCCAGCCAGGGTGTTGCTGGACCCGTGGGATGGGGGGAAGTAGTAGAATGGGAGGAGGGGAGGCCCAGCTGAATGGCTTGATGAAAGGCTCCCCATGGTGGGCTGTAGTTTACCCTGACATAGATTTCTCCCCCCATACCCACATGAAGACCAGATCACCAGCCCTTGAGTGCATTGGCTCCTCTGGCATTTGCCAGAAGAACTACTAGATGGCCAGTTCGCCCGTTAGTAATCACATTTTCCTGTTCTTAGTTTTACTCATCTTTAATGCAAATGAGGTTTGTTTAAGCCTTGTCTCTCTCATTTGTAGGATCTAAAACCAGTCACTGCTACCCATATTTATTGTGAGGTGTTATCTACAGTCCTTTTATTATTAATAATTGCTTTTTATCCAAATACTTGAATAATAAAGCCTGTTACAGTCAGGGTGGATTAGTTGGAATTTAATGTAAATTGATGTTTTATAATGATTGTGCAGTGTAAAGTGTTAGAGCTTTGCTTGCTACTCTAAAAATTCCATCCCCTCTTAAATATGGACTGAGATTTTAAAATCATACATGCTGTGAAATAGTGAATATTATAACCACAGTATTTTTCCTAATCCCTAATTATTTGTACATAAAGTTTAGAATTTGAGCCATATTATGAATAACTCAGCTAATATTTAGCGCCATCCTAAAGCCCTTACTTATTTTGAGCAGTACCATACTTTGAGTAGTCCCATTTATTTGATTAATTTAAACCGATTTAAAGTTGCATACTTTGTGCTAGGCATTGTAACTGGGCTGTAATACCTCTTGCTGGTCACTCTGTCTGCTTACAAGGATATTGACAGCTCTAATACTTTACACAACATATTTCCATGTGTGTCAATAAGCAACCTTCTATATCTCTCGTGTCTTTGTGAAGCTGTTATTCATTCTTAATAGGCAGGAAAAATTACAGGGTATGCTCTAGTTCACCAAGAGGTCATTTAGATTTTCTTCGTTTTTGTGGCCTGGGGAGTTTGGGTGAACTGAAGAAGGAGGAAATATTTGTTTGTAACAAGAAAGGAAGGAAAAGAAATCATAGGTTTAAAATGAAACACCAAACCTTAGAAAAAGGAACCTTCTCCTCACATGTTGGGCCAGCTATTCTTCTATAAAAGACCAACTATAGGAGTCACTGCTAAAGCCTCTTCTAGACTTAGGAGTAAATCTGAACTAGGGCCAAGCAATGTGAGAGAGCAAATTTTCAGTATTGACCCCTCCCCCCCATACCCTCTCCATAAGTGCTGACTGGTATCAAGCTAAGAGAATTAATTCTGTACCCAATCATGGTCATTCAGGGAAAGGACCAACAACTGGACATATCAGTAATGAAGTTACTATGTAAAAGTCGAACATCCTGTTCAGTGGGGAAAGGCACCAATGGAAACTAATAACTATAGCTGGTGATGATGACTCAGAAGTTTACAGTAAAATTTGGTTTCCTTCCTTAACTGCTGCTAGAGAATATTTAAGCACTTAATCTCAATACTATTTGCTGGATAGGAAGAATGTCTTCCCTTTCCTATTTTCTTTTGCTTGAATTGCACTGTTTGCCAACCCGCTTCTTTTTTTTTTTTTTCCTTCTTCAAGCTGAGGCTGGCTGATGATTTGCCTGCTGTTGCTCAACCTGTAGCATCTTTCCTGATTTAGAGCCAAGAGACTTCCTCAACCAGAAAGCAATTTGTGTTAATTAGTAGCACAATACCTCAAAGACAAGACTTGTTCAGTCTTTTCATTTTGCAAAGTTTATTTTATTTTAACGCCCATGCAAGTTGCTCTCCGTAAACTTTAGTAATGTTAATAGTAGTCAGGTCACTTAAAAGTACTGCGATACTGTATTATTTAAGACAAGATAGTAGACATCCTTCAGTTTCGAGAGACCACTGGGTACTTTTTTACCTTTTAGGAGGTAAAAAAATTGGTTATTTGGTTTTATGGTGGCTGTGACTGAGGCTGAAGCGACTCACTTGAAAGAGCCAATCTCTGTCACATTTGTCACACATAAAGGTGATGTTTCAGCCCTTTGGGCTCTGCCTGCTGCAAGCTCTTTTCTCCTCTGCTAAGCTGGACTGCTTCCTCTTGTAGCTTTGAAGGCTTTTACTGAGCACTTGTTTCCAAAGGTGGTGGTCCTGAGTGTGATCGTCTGTTATCCCTATGCCTATCCATCTTTTTGGGGTATCGCTTGCACACATCCTTGAAATGCAGTTTTGGGCATCCTTTAGGTCTTTCCTCAGATGCCAGTTTGCCATAGAGGATGTGCCCATCATTCATTCAGCACACATGTCCAAGCCAGCAGAGGCATGCTGGGTAGACTAGCCCACTTGAGCACTTCGGTATTGGTGACTCTGTTCGCCACATTTTTGGAATCTTCTGGAGGAAAACAATGCATTTGAAAGCTGTTGAGCGTTTGTCCTAATGAAAGCATGAGAGTCATGTGTGACTCCTGCCCCAAAATATACTGATAACACATGCACAATACACGCAGATCTTGCTGTCAGGTCAGGTAAAGCCTGCTTCTGTAATGAGGGTAAATGGTATTACCTGTGGCTTATCAAACCTACTGCCTTGTGGGTAGCCACAGAGGGCAAAAAGCTAAGGGAGCAAGCCCTAACTGAAAAGCCCCTCTGCCTTGTGGGTGAATTTGGGAAAATATAAGTCTATAAGTGTAAACTCAGAGAGAAAATCCAAAGTAAGACAAGATGACAAGACAACCAGATTAGGTACTATCCTTACTACTGCCATCTTTTATTAAGATATTTGAGGATATTTTTGGACATTGCTGGGTAGTAATAGTTCAGATATTTATAGCGGGTAATGAAATCATTACAGCCAGGCTTATTTAGTCTGCAGAAGAGAAGACAGAGGGGGGATTTAATAGCAACCTTCAGCTACTTGAAGGGGTGCTCCAAAGAGGAGGGAGCTAGGCTGTTCTCGGTGGTAACAGAGGACAGAACAAGGAGCAATGGTTTCAAATTACAGCTGGGAGGTTGAGGTGGGATATTAGGAAAAACTTTCTCACTAGGAGGGTGGTGAAGCATTGGAATGGGTTGCCTAGGGAGGTGGAGATATTTATGGTTCAGTTAGACAAAACCCTGGCTGGGATGATTTAGTGGGAGTGATCCTGCTTTTAGCAGGGGGTTGGACTAGATGACCTCGTGAGGTCCCTTCCAGCCCTATGATTCTATGATTCTGCCACAGATGCCAACTCATGCCAGAGCCCAAGGCCAATCCACTTGTTTATTAGTATATAGCAAAGTGATTGTTAAATTTGTGAGTGCATTTAGTGTTTAAACTTAATGAAAACTAGTGGAATGTTACATGACCTGTTCTTACTTATCTGTATCCTGTTCTAATGTAGTAGCAAACGTTTACACTGTGTGTATCTCTATATCCAAATAACGCAGCAAATGGAAAAGAAGTCTTGTAGAATGTGCATGGAAGTGTCCTGAACTTCATGTATTTGGGCACACGCTGTGTGAGAGTTGTTGATTTGATCTTAAGAGGCAAGTTTTGATTTTTATAACAATTTCTTCTTAGGTCTATAAAACCCTCGGGACTGTAAGCCCTTATTCTTCAGAGGAGTCCTTTTTCACTTTGATGGGGGCTATTTTGGATTTGTGTCTCAATCCCCATTATTCTTTCTGCTCAGGTTTGACTCCAGCCATGGGGAGAAAAGCAGGAGTTACTTGCCAACTACTGCCCACTTCAAATAAGAGGAGAGGGAGAGAGACAAAGAAGGGCAGGCATTTTGGAGAGCTCTTACTGAACTTCCCCCATTTGCTGGCCAGGCTTGATGGCCAGGAGCATATGATGAATGTGTAGGCGGGGAGGGGGGAGCTGCTCCATGGAAAGAAGTGAAATAACTTGTTATTTCCCTGGTAATAAAGGAAGTGGGTGAAAAATATTGCTTCTGAATCGCAATTCATTCACTGATCTGCTTGTACCTCAGTGAAGTTACATACCACCCCTTCTTAACAATACAAGGATTTGCAGAATGTGTTTTTTTCACCTCTCAAGAACAGCTTCATGATAATTCACTATTAATTACCAATATCAGCAATAATTATGGACACAGAAAATTGTATTTTTATGTAGTTTCAAGCCAGCTATTCTGAGGGAAAATGTTCTTTTTCTTACAAGCTAGGGATTGAAATGAACTGAAAAGTCTGCATTTCCAGTGCATTATCATTAAATGAATGCAGTGTAATTTAGTGTACTCTGTTAAATGTCGTTAGATGTCAAGGCGTTTAAATTGATGATAATTTAGTTAATTAACCAAGATTTGTTCATGTTGTAGGAGTTTGACCCTCAATAAGCACAAGTAAACATATTGTGCATTGAAATCTGATCTCTTGCATTGAGGTTCTCTACAATTATCTTTCTTCTAAATTAACAAAAATGATGGGTGGGGGGAGAGGTTGAAAGAAAAATCAAAGCCTTATCCTCAAAGATGCTAAAATGGGAGTATTAAATATATAATACGGGTCTTTTTTCACATGCGGTTCAGTTTGTTGCCGAGTTAGGGTTTTATTCTGAAATCCTTCCTTACCTAAGGCCAGGTACTGAGTCTCTTAGTTACACTACTGAGCAGTTGCTCATTTGTAGTTCTAGTGAAATCAATGGGAATACCTGTGTGACTGTGTAGCAGTTCAAGGGCTTTGAGTCTAGCCCTTACATAGTCCTATGGACCATCATGAAGCTACTATTGAGGAAAAACTGGAAGACTGGTGAATGAATTTCCTTTATTCCTTTAATATATTTTTGTTCCATCTTTCACACCTTGGTTCTAAGCATTTTTGTCTCATTTTTAGAGATAAAATATACTAATCTTACATTTCAGGGCAGCATCTAGCTTCCATTGAAATCAGTGGGAGTTTTGCCATTTACTTAAAATTTTGTAGCATTTGAACATATGCTGGTGTGTTTATAAAATACTACTTTGCTAATTGGAGAACAAATTATCCCAAATTGATAGATATCTCCAAAAGGAAGTAGTGTTTTCATAAAAGGCTGAGTTCCATTATTATCCTCTCAGGTAGCATCAGTGGGGTTACTCACAGTAATAAGCACTATGTTCAGAATCAGGTATATGTAGGAGCAGGTTCTAAGGCAGAGAAAGTCAACAAAAGAAGAGAGGATACTGAGGACAGCTAATGCGATGTAGGGTGCTAGAGAGTTCCTTGGTTAAAATCCAAGATTGGAAGGATTCTTGAAAGAAGGGAATTTAAGAGGATTTGAAAAAAGATGCATAAGAGCTATTGATGGACAAGGAGAAGAAGAGTTTGAAGAGATTTCAAGAAGATGTTGAGCAAATGTGCCTCAAGAGTGATCTAATTATTGCAGTATGCTTTTTCCTTGGAATTAACCATCTGATTTGATCAATTTCATGCAACCTATTTCCATTGTTCTCCAAAAGGTGCAAAAAGATGTGTAAAATCCCTTGTCCTCAGGCATCCTGTGTTGTATAATGTATGATGGCATGGATTCTGCAATCATTATACATATTTTATTGCTAATCCAGTATCAATACCACCTTTGGAGAAAATAGCATTCGATACTTCACTCCCAGAGTATAATAACAATATTAATGCAGTCTTGACACTTGGCAGCTTTGCTTCCCCCAGCCTGTGTTCACTTGGCAATCAGATCAACATGCACAAAAAACACACTTTTCTGGCTGTGGTTCTGCTTCTACAGTGTCAAAGAGAATTTGGCATTTAATGATATGCAAAGTGTTGTTCATGTTTGATTGTAGTATACTATATATGCCTTGGAGCATGACTTAAAGTAATTTAACAACTGGAATAACAGGCATTTAGGAAGAAACTAATTTCATACGACGGCAGATCACAGATGCTGGGCTTGTTCATAAAAAAGTTACCTTGTCATGCTATACAAAGTTGGATATGAAGCTAGCACAGAGAATATGGATATGGGGCAACATTCTTTAGTTAAGACTAGATGAGATCCACTTGACAAAATAACATAATTAGCTTAAATGTAAATACTGTAACTAATTTGCTTTCCAGATCTGTACCTTGTCTTCAGCTTCTGATCATACAAAGTGTGGATAAAATAACTGGCCTGAATCTTTTCATAATATATATTTTTTAAAATTAAGTGAAATATGAATGCATGTGAAAGAGATTGAACTCATGTCCTTGGAGAATGAAGTCCTCCGTTTATCCAGAGGATTAGTACAGCAAGATGAGTGACAGCTATGTAGTGCTATCTTCCACAGAACAGTTAATGCATTAGAGTGCCTGGATACGTTGAATATGATTACTCAAAATGTCCCACCGGTGTGCTTCAATCTGGAGAAGGAGGGACCAGCACCAAGAAAATGAGTGCAGTGGAACTTTTCCAGACCTTGACCTCTCTGACAAGCCTACTTATAAGCATGAGGAAGAAAAGCAGAATTACCTATTATAATGGGGGAAAAAAATCATAGTCTATATTGAGCCCTGAGTTCACAGTGTCAGATCTGCATATGAATTCTAATCCTACAAGACAGGAGGTCTTGAACGTTGGTCCACAGGTCTCTCAGGAATCAGTGAGTTCCAGCCCACCACTCAGTGACTGTTAATAGTCTCCATAAATAGAAGCTGAACTCAGACAGAGGTCTCCTATCCTAGGATTTGACTGGTGGAACTCTGGGGGTCCTAACTGCTTCTGGCTTGTATTTCAACAGAGCACAGGAACAGGAAGTTGTGCATGTATAACCCTTCTGCTAGTTGGAGTCGATAGTAACAAAAATCTAGTTCAATATACAGAACACCAAACTGGCTCACGCCTCCACCCAGTAACCTGGGACAATTACACACCACTTTTGGGCACCTCTAGAGGCAACACTTCCCCTCTCATGAGTGTTCATGTACCTCTCCCTTCATAGCACATAGGTGTTGTCCTTAGTCAGCACCAACCCAAAAGTCTAGAGGTGCAGCTGCACCCTGGTTGGGGCACCTTTCTGGCCCCTCCTCCAGCCACCTGCTGGCCACTTGTTGCGCCACAGGCCAGTCATCCACTATTTGTCCTGTCAGCTGCTCTGCTAGCCAATCAGTCAACTATACACTATCCTTTACTCTTACCAACTCCTTCTCTACTATAACTATGGGGAGTCGGTCCCTTGAGATTCCACCCAGGTCTCTGATTCTCAGCTCTGTCATTTCACTTCTTAGTGGCTGAACCCCTGTAATTCCTCTTTAACTTGTTTTTTTCCTATCTTTAAAATGTGGGTAGAAATTCTTAACTAGTGCATGGAAAGCTTAAGTCGTTCATGTTTGTAAAGTACCTTGAGCACATCAGATGCTATAGATATACAAACAAAATATTCTCTTGTGCAACTAACAGTGCACTTTCAGCCGCACATCTCCCTTTAATACCAGGCTGGGGAATTAGTTCAGTATGAATCCAGAGACAACAATACCACCTACCATTCAAATGCCAACTCTGCAGGATCCAAGGGAAAGGAGTATTAGCTTGTTTCAGCCGAAGTAGCAAAGAAGGAGGAGAGTGTTCCTGGTGTGAAAAATTTTCAGGATTTTTTTTTTAAATGGCATGAGAATATAGTCCAACAGATGTGCTAAGACATGGATTTTTCATTACATTGTGAATTTAACTGTGGTGCCATTTGGGGTGAATATTAAGACTTCTATGTTCAAATCCTGAAACATAAGAATTCAGTGATTAAAATGAAATCCATAGAACAATATGCCTAAGCTTATTTGTGACTGCTTTGTCATATTAATGTCATTTTAAAGTGTCTGTATTGAGGAATGTCTTGGCTGATATTACAGATAAATGCATTAGTTATTCACACTTAAAATATGGAGTCCCATTTCAGCCCTGGTGACAAACGACTTAGTTTTTGCTTTTGGAGATCCCCTTGAAATCTTACATATTCTTGAAAATTTTAGCAGCTTATCTCAAATGAAAAGAACATTAAAAAAAATCAAAGATCTGGGTTTTTTTTTAAGAGTTTATAAATTTCTCCTTGCTTCAGAATCTGAGAATATGGACATCGGTTCTGAGAATTGCTGCATTGTCTACTTAAAAAAAAAAAAAAAAAAAAAAAACTTTTCAGTCACTTAAACATTGGATTTACTGGTAATTTCTGTCTTTGTACATTAAATTAGCTTTATTTCTTCATCAGAGCGTCTGGATGATAGCCTGCAATAAAAAGGTGTATTGAATTTAATTATAGTAATTTAGACAAAAAAGTGTTATTTCACTAAAAATGATCATTAGGTTAAAAAAATTCCAGTATGATTTTCAATTATAAAAAGCAATGAAATTCACTGGATAAAAAGTATATCAAAATAAGTATACCAGAGAATTCCACAAGAGGAATAAAATGAACTAGTAAGTATTAAGCATCTATGGCAGGATTCTGCTCTCATCTCACACTGCTCCTGATAACTAAGAACATGGTGGCAGGCAGACTGGTAACTTGTGGTTCTTTAGTTAAGTCTCTGTGTTGAAGTCATAGTGTGGCTGGCCCCTGTGAATGAAGTAGTTTCATCTCCCGTATTGCCAGAGTAGGACCTCCCGTTTGGTCAATTAAGATGATGGAACAGCACTTAAGGGCTATAAAGGATCAAATGTGAGAGGAAAAGCAGGCCCAGTGAGTGAGAAAAAGAGAGCCACTAAATCAGGAAGGGCAGCTGAGAGCTGCTAGAGACCAGGGGATTGTTGGACTCCTAGAAGAAAGCAGAATGTAGTTCCAGGAGAAGGTTGATGGCAAGGGAGCACCAGATGGGTTTGTTAGCCAACGTCCCTAAACCAAAGAGCCAGGGTTAGAAGGTGAGAGAGGACTGAAGGGGGAAGGAACAGCAGAGGGAGTTGCCTGCTGGCTCTAAATTGGAAAGCTGGAGCTCAGGGCTGAAGGCAGAGGAGGAGAGGAGATGTTTACCTGCTGACCTCTCCTGGGCCAGAGATCTGGATTCAGAGGAACCAGGAGAGGTCCAAAAGGGAGCGAGGGATGCTTCCCAGCAGAGAAGCTGTAAGGGCTTCTGCTGGAGTGAGGTTGCAATGCAGCAGAAAGGGCTGAGGTGACTGTCTGGTATAAGGACTGGAGACAGCTGCTCTAATGAGCTAGGGAAGGGTGGCAGGGCTGCACTTGGGGGGTTGGCGAGGGGCACCAGGATTATATATTTTATGTATTATTTAGGGTATGCTGGAAGAACTCTAGACTATGATGTTGGTGCTTATGTGCCCAGGGCACTTTGTTTTGTAATAAATTAACCCCACAAAGGGCTACTGACTCTCAAAATTTTTTCTTTGGACCATTTCTGTGGACTCTGAAGGAGAGATTCTGAGGCAGGCATGTCAATCATGCCAACGTCTGCTGTGGAGGGTGCTCCAAGGGAGGCAGGGTTGCGATTGTGGGACTTTGCAAGGTTGGTAGAATTCCATATATGCCTGGTTCAGTGCAGTGATTAGTGCATGATGTAGGTGTAAATATTTTCCCCTCAATTCCTACTACTTCTCAACAAATGCTGAGCTTCAGAATGTATTTAGTCAATGCTTAGTAAAGTAATGCTTAGAAAGGCTGGTCAGTGCTCAGTCGGTTTACCCCTAAAGGGTTAAACCAGTGTTTTGGAGTTAATGGCACTGATGTTCCCGGTGAAAGGTGCAATAACTCCTGCTTTGATCCATCTCATTGCTGAGATCTCCCCTAAATATCTTGGTCTGCTTTCCAGCTGTGCCCTTCCTTTCATTGCTTCTAACTACTGACTGCTCTCCAGACCAGGAAACAGCAGGAGGAGGCAATGTACATGTGTGTGGCAGGGCAGTGGTGGAGACAAAACAGAATATAGAAAAAACGGAAAGATTAGGGTTAACAGCATGAGAAGATATTTCAAGAGACTGAGTTCAGAATAGGGAGGGCTAGAAAAGTGGGAGAAGGGAAAAAGGGGAAAAGAGAGACTTCTTCTCTCCCCTGAAAATCCAGATAACAAGAATATTCTTTGGTCTTGTTCAAAGTGCTAAGGGAAACTTAGCCTTCAGGGAACTGCATATGGCCTGTTGACCTGCTTCCCCTTCTGCCATCTTTCTGAGTTTCTGTCTCTTTGTCTTAGTGCAGATTCCCCTACTTGGCTCTCTCTGCCAATGGTGATTGCAGATCACCCTTCTTCCTCCTCCTCCCTAAATGTGGTCATCTTATGTCTCCTCCCCTTCGTAGGTCTCCTTCTTTCACTTTCTTCTGTCCCCATGGAAATCCCCGCTCAATGCCTTCATCTCTGGGTTTGCCCATCTATCTACTAAGACTAGTAGCCTCTAAGGTCAGAAGGGACCAACATGATCATCTGACTGATATCCTGCACAATGCAGGCCACAGAACCTCACCCATCTACTCCTGTAATAAACCTCTAACCAATGACTGAGTTATTAAGGTCCTCAAATCATGGTTTAAAGACTTAAAGATACAGAGAATCCACTAGCAAGTGAGCCGTGTCTCATGCTGCAGAGGAAAGTGATTTGTCCTTTCTAGTAGGTTTCCCTTTTCCTATTGAGCAGAAATGAGCTCAAGCTGCTGCTGGATGTGATTTCCTGCCGAGTGAGCAATATGATGAGAAGATGAGGCAGTGGCTACTCAGTGAAGATGGCTCTTCAGTGGCCAGAGGACAGAATGCAAGCTCATCTACTTGGGACCTGGGGAAGAGGCTGAAATCTATCTAAAATGTTGGCAAGGAAAATACTGAAATGCTGAATGTACACGCAGGATGGCATCTTCATAAATGACCAGCATTGATATCAGTGGTAAAATTCCCATGGATTTTAATGGTAGCAAAGTTCAGCCAACTCTGAGAACTTTTGAAAATTCTGGCCACATCATCTGATTTGCTCCCTGCACCCTTCCCAAGTATGGTATGAAGATTTATGTACCATGTGCTAAACGGCAATTTCAATCCCTAATTGATGCCATTAGTATTTTCAAATGAGGTACCTTTTCAAAATGTGGAATTAGCTTTGAGATTTCTAATAAAGTAAACATGAGTGCTAACTTTTCTATTGTTTCTGTGCAGAAGTATGTTGTCTTGCCTGGGGTTGATAAGATTGAAAAGTGTGATTAACAATAAAAGCTAAATTAGGAGCTTCTTTAATGATGGGATGTCATGTGCTGGACTATAAAATAAATAGTAATTATCACATTTGAGAAACTACTCTCTTTGTATTTGAATTGCTCTTGACAACTTCATCTATATATCATGCCCTTCTGGATTATGCACTTTCTAGCTCTTAATGAGCAAACAAACAAAAAACAGAATTCCTTATCCTGATAGAAGACGATGTTTTTAACAAAACCTAAACAAGCACAGATAGCAGAAAAGAGCCAGCATAGCAAGATACAGGGTTATTTTTCATTTACACATTTTGTTAGTTACAAAACAAGAAGAGAAATGTATCTTTTTTCTTTTAATCTTTATAGTTTTCTCCACACTCTCCACTACCTCCCACCATACACCATTATAACACATGTCAAAAGATTTATCATTTTACAGAGAAGAGAAATTGTATACCCCCTGTTAGAGGAGTATAATACATCCTGACATTGAGTCAAAGGGGTAAACATTCCATGCTTTCCACAGAGTACTGGCAAAAAGAAAGCTTGTGCTTGGCAGTTCAGAGATCATGCTTTAGCAAATAGGGAGGAAACTTTAAAGAAAGTATCAGTTTGTGTTTTTCCTTATTTTTAAAAAATATTTTGTGGGTACATACGTGTGCACACTGACATTACTGAAATAATGTTTCAGACATACACAATATTACTGCATAAAGCAATTTGAATTATATTGATCAGATAAAGTCTATTCTACAAAATTAGTGATTTAGAAAAATAAGTCCTAAGATCTACATTTTCCCCCCGCTCAGTATTGCCCAGGTTTTAGTGCCAGGCAAACAATCTACAACTATTTGTCAAATATTTTCATTAATAAATTTCATTTATTTTTTTAAAAAACCAATCAGTAGGTTTGTGGTATAGGGTGGTCTTTATGTGCCCATCACTAATTTGCACTGTAGAGTCCAGAAAGTGGATCTCTTGTGTGGAGTGTTCCAGGCTAAGTTTGATTGTGTTGTGGAAATTGTTGAAATCTCTATGGAAATCTTCAAGGGCATCTTTACCATGGCTCCAGATGATGAAGATGTCATCAATATAGCGTAAGTAAAGTAGAGGTGCTTTGGGATGAGACGTGAGGACGCTATATTGATGACATCTTCATCATCTGTCAAACTTGATCAATCTGTCAAACTTGATCAATCTGTCATCTGTCAAACTTCATCAGTCTTCATCATCTGTCAAACTTCATCAATCAAATTTAGCCTTAGTTGTCTTGGGGCTAAACAGGGACTATGGATTTTTCTCTCATTACAACAGGTGATTTGACCTCACCTTCCTCTATGTGCTGGTCCCCAGTGTTAGAATCCTAACACCTATTTTGATTTGCTGTTACAGCCTGACCTGATCCTATGTCATACACTCCCCTGCATTTAATTTCCTCCCATTCTGTAAATTTCCCATCTTCAAAGCGTCTGACGAAGTGGGATTTTCTCCCACGAAAGCTCATGCGATAAATAAATCTGTTAGTCTTTAAAAGTGCCACAGGACTCTGTTGTCTTTAGAACATCAGTAAATAAAGAATTATCATACTTAACCTGCAGCATACTCTCTTTGCAAACTTCCACCCACTAGGGGGCAAGATAATCTCAGTTTACTGTTAAGGCTAAATAACATACAAAATGTATGTGACACTATTTCACTTTAGAAAATGTCTGAGAAGTCCCAGATCAGTGCAAGACAGTCATAGCAATTATGAGAGGGATGTTACAGCATTGTAGCTAACCTTTAGCCTGCTACCTTCTAACTGCAAGCATATTCATAAGAATCTCTTAAAAGTTCTAGGGTTGCTTTGGCTGTTCTTATGTAGTAACAATGTTGCAAAATAGTCACTTTTCACTTCCTTATCAATCTCTTTATAGCCTGGAGCTCCACTGCAGTAAGGATTAATTTTGGAAGAGGCCTACTGAAGGAGCTACATTTCAAATCCAAACCCATAAAGTGAGGGCTTTAAAATGTACACTATTCTTTTTAAAAATCCAGAAAAAAATATAGTGCACGAGTGTCTGTTTGGACATACTGATGCACTACTCATGAAAGAGCTGCAGCCCTGCTATTCCTTTTTAACCATGATGCTGCCTGTTGGCTACTGCTTCTGAATCAATTAGGTGTAGTCAGACAGACAGCCACACACCAGTGATGTGGCACTGAATATTGATTATGCTGAGGAGGAAGAGCTCAGGGCCAAGCAATGCAGATGGTCTGAGAGTCTGTAAAAACCCCAGTTACACACTGTTGTTGCAATAGTTGAGCAAAGGGCTTCTTAGGAAAAAAGATATATTTGAAGCATGCAGTCCACTAGATAGGAGCAGGGGAATTGCACTGAGCAGACTCATGCGTTTCTATTTATTCAGAGAGAAATCACTTAATTGTCTATCTCAGATGCTTGATAACTAAAGGAAGTGAGTATTTTGTTGTCATTAATGGCTCTACTAGATTATCCAGCAGCAAAGTTTATGCTGCCACTGTTCAAGTGCTATTTACGTTGTGTGACATGACTGACTGATCCTGCATGGCAGGAGGAGAGTTTTATCCACTTGATGATACCTTTATGAAGTATTCCTTTGTTCTCTCTAGAGGTCTGCTTCATGATGATGACATCAAAGCAAAGGCAAGAACACAAAGATTGCATTGCTTGAGACTATCACAATCTATAAATAACTTCGGGAGATCAATGCACAGCAGAGGAAAAAAAAACTTCCCAGTGGATTGATTTTATGTTGTTTTTTCCCCTTCCTTACCTTTTCCAGGTATATTGACATTGCAGGTGGCCAGCTGAAAAGAAAAAAATAGGGAGAGGAACAGAGGTTGACACTATATCTTAATGGGAGCCTAATGACAACTGAAAGCCCCCCTGTTAAAAGAATAATTGTGGTGAACTCTGAACACATTGGTCCCATCCTCAGCCACTGTGCATTCAGGGATTAAAGTATGCCAGAACGCCCCGGAACACCCACAAATTTGACGGGCCAGCATTCCAGGGCCCAGAAGAGGAAAAAACTCCAGCAGAACGCAAATTCCGCTCTGCCCTGCAGCTGGCCGGTCAGTTGGGAGTAGCAGCCAGGCCAGGCCAGGCCAGGTTGGGGAGTTTAAAATCTCCCGCCCTGAGGCCTGGCCAAGCAGTGACTGGACACCCCTGCAGCTCCGGTGAGTTAAGGGAGGTAGTCCGGGGAGGGCTGGGGAGCCTGCGGGGCTGGGCAGGGAGCAGGGGTGGAACGGGAAAGCCAGGCGGGGAACTGCAGGGCTGAGCTGGGAGCCAGGCGGGGCTGGGCAGGAGTACCGTGGAGCCAGTGGGGCAGGAAATGGCAGGGTCAGGCGGGGAATGGCTGAGCCGGTGGGGAACGGGAGAGCCAGGAGGGAGGGCCAGGCTGTCAGTTTTACCAGGCCTTAGCAGACTGTATGAATGCTAGATTATTGCCAAACTCAGAAAAACGTCTAAGCAGTGCTGTTGACTTGACCCATCACGTTTCACTACAGAGCTGTCACTGGAATTTGGTGAAAGTGACCTAAAATTTTTGTGTTCCAAGTTTGGCATTACATTTAATGAAGTGAAATGTGCATATCGGGACTATAAAGATCAGAGTACTTATTGTGTTATGCAGTGTTTGCTGGTTTGTGACAATAATTGATATAGACATAACACCATATACAATTATAAATATGTTTTGGAGTGATAACCGATGCATATGGTACTGAGAAGTGATTGGAAATGCCTATCTGGGCTGGGGCTTGCATGAAGGGGGCCCAGACAATACGGGAAGAGGCCCCAGGGATTAAGCGGGTTCCGGAGTCCGTGAAATTATACTTTAACCACTGTGTGCATTGGTAAGGCACCGTTAAAATCTTGGATGCAGTGACACTGATAGATTAACAAATAGAAAACTCTCACCCAATGGAAGGACTGGCTGTGCCATTTTTTAATGCATTTCACTGGTTCACAGCTGCATGCTGACCATAGCACGTTAGCTGTGGTGGAAAATTGCCTTCTCCGGATCGTCCTGGAAAAGTAGCAATGATTGAAGTAGTTATGGCAACAGAAAATCATGCCATAATATGATCCTGAACCCCAGTAATTAAACTCTTAGATTTGTTCCAACATAACCATAAAACTTGCTTATACTTAGCATGCTGAATATTCAATGAGCGTTTTTTTTCCTCTAATAACCCAGGCATGAAAAAAAATTCTCTGGCAAAGCAAAATCTTACAGATCATGTGGGAACTTCAGTTTTCAGAATCCTGTTGACCAGTAATGCCAGCCAGCAAAGTTGCTACAGTAATGACCTTACACTTTAATAGGGCTTTTCATTCCTTTTGATCAACAAACACTGCATAATTACAATACATTCATATGCAAACTATACACAAGGATCATCTCTGGGATAAAACACAGCTGTTCAAGAGCACAAGGATGATATACAAGTTTAGGACAGGAAGTGAAAGGATTTTTTTCCATTTGATGCCTCAAAAGCAATTTAACTAGGAAGGAAGTAATTATACATCTTCAATTTTGGCCATGGCACTAGGTTAATATCTCTATAGAGTGTCATGGGATCTTTAATTATCACAGGTGCTCAGGAGCTTGATTTTATATCTCTCTTTTAAAGGACACCCTCCTGCAGCATTCTACATCCTAATCTAATTTTAGGATTCTGGTTCAGTGTGATGCAATGGGAATAATGCTCTCTATTATCAGCCAGATTCTGACACCAATCATGAGTAGTTGCTTGCTTTGCAAACAGTCCTACAGACTGGCCCAATACCAGTGAAATCCCATTCTGTAGTGTTTCCTGTATTCTGCGGTCTGCGTAGTGGCCCAGTCCTTTTTTTTTTTTTTTTTGCATTGTGTCATCAGTATTTTTTTGGTCATCCAATACCTGTCAATTTTGCTCATCAAACTCTAGTACTGGTTAAAATGTGGAAGAAAGTTGGCATGGTTTGTGGGCTATATATGGAAATTAAAAACAGGATTTAGCATTAATACACATAAAAATGACTAGCTATTATCCGCCACAGATCCAGATCAGGTTTAGCTTTTTAACCTTCATTGTATAATGTAAAACATTCACTCAGTGAGGGGCAGAAAAATCAGGTGAAGGAAATAATTGCAAACTGGAAGTCTAGTTCAGCTAAGGATAAGTAGGATATTAATGTTGTTCTCATCACAGCAGGATGTTGGTAAATAAGGCTTACATTTATGAATATTAATTTTTTAAACAAAAAGTAATACAGACCTAAATGCAAAATATCAAATGTATTTTATTTCCAGTGCTAAGATAGTTACTACGGGACTTAGCTCACAACCCTTCTTAGGTAGTGATCCTTTCATATTTCACCTGCTAATAATTTTTTGTGAGGCTCTCTTCACTCCAGCTTTTGTTAATCTTTCTGGTACCCAGAACTGTGCATGAAATCATGGCTGTGGTTTCACCTAGGTCATCAGCTAAAGAAGTGTTGTTGCCCTTTTGCTAAGTAGTGGTAGAATCTGAGGACTATCAGAAATCAGTCCTGTGGAATCTGGTGTTTTCCTTGTGGTATTTGTTTCTTTACGAAGTGTGCACAAGTTCTATTTCTTCTAATGAAGGTGGTAACAAATGGCACATGCAAACTTCTCATGCAGCAATATGTGATCACGTACCTCTTCTCCCCAAAACCAGGTTTCTCCTGTCTTTCATCTCACGCTCTCTCCATAACCTCACTGCTTAATATACAGTCTCCTCTTCCTGTCCCAGTCCCTAAGTTTAGTAGGTGGAGAGTTGTTTAACCTGGGAACATTCTAGTCCAAGCCTGCTCTTTGAGGACCACCTAACTTGAAAGGGTAAACCTTGGCAGTTACCTCCTCCAGAAAACCTCTGAGCCTGTTAGTTTGACCTTGGTAGCATACAAGGTCTTGGGGGGAAAAAATGAGAGAAACTTACTTAAGGATATTGAGATTAATGGTAACTGAGATAAAATACAACATGGCTTTATAAAAGGTAGATCGTGCCAGACCAACCTGATCTCCTTTTTTGAGAGGATAACAGATTTTTTTGGATAAGCAGAATGCAGTGGACCTAATTTATTTACTTAGATTTCAACAAGGCATTTGAGACAGTTCCACAAGGGAATTATTAGTTAAGTTATGAAAGATGGGGATTAATATGAATACAGTAAGGTGGATAAGGAACTGGTTAAAGGATAGGCTACAGCGGGTCATACTGAAAGATGAACTGTCAAGCGGGAGGGAGATTACTAGGTTCCTCAGAGATTGGTCTTGGGACCATTTTTATTTAACCATTTGGTTATTGAACTTGACACAAAAAGTGGGAATGTGTTAATTAAATTTGCAGGTAACACCAAGTTGGGAGGTGTTGCCAATACAGAGAAGGATCGGGATATCATGCAGAAAGATCTGGATGACCTTATAAATGAGAGTATTAGGAATAGGATGAAATTTAATAACGGGAAGTGCAATGTCATGCATTTAGGGACAAATAACAGGAATTTTTCCTACAAGTTGGGGGCACATCAGTTGGAAGAGATAGAAGAGGAGAAGGACCTGGGAGTACTGGTTGATCACAGGAAGACGATAAGCCATCAATGTGGTATGACTGTGAAAAAAGCTAATGCGGTCCTAGGATGCATCAGAAGAGGTATGTCAAGTAGAGATAGGGAGTTGTTTGTGCCATTATACAAGGCGTTGGTGAGACTTCATCTAGAATATTGCATGCAGTTCTGGTCCCTCATATCTAAAAAAGATTAATTCAAATTGGAACAGGTGTGGAGAAGGGTTACAAGGATATGCCGTGGAATGGAAAACCTGCATTATGAGAGGAGACTTAAGGAGCTTGGCTTGTTTAGCCTAACCAGAAGAAGGCTGAGTGGAGATACGATTGCTCTCTATAAATATATCAGAGGGATAAATACCAGGGAGGGAGAGGAATTATTTGAATATAGCACCAATGTGGACAAAGAACAAATGGATATAAACTGCCCAGCAGGAAATATAGGCTTGAAATTAGATGCATATTTCTAACCATCAGAGGAGTAAAGTTCTGGAATAGCCTTCCAAGGGGAGCTTTGGGGGCAAAAAACCTAGCTGGCTTCAAAACTAAGCTTGATAAATTTGTGGAGGGGATGGTATGATCAGATGGCCTACTTTTGATTACTGGTGGTGGATATGCCAGTGGCCAAAGAAGGGAGGACAGATGGGGAGGGTTCTGAGTTATTACAGAGAATTCTTTCTTGGGTGACTTGCCCACATGCTCAGAGTTTAACTGATTGCCATATTTGGGGTCAGGCAGGAATTTTCCCCCAGGGCTCTGGGTTTTTTTCACCTTCCTCTGAAGCATGGGGAATGGCTCAGTTGCTAATGGATTCTCTGTATCTTAAAGTCTTTAAATCATGATTTGGGGACTTTAGTAACTCAGTCATAGGTTAGAGGCTTATTACAGGAGTGGGTTGGTGAGGTCTTGTGGTCTGCATGGTGCAGGAGGTCAGACTAGATGATCATACTGGTCCTTTCTGACCTTAGAGTCTATGGCTATGTCTACACTACAAAAAGTTAGGTCGACTTTAAGTTGACTTAAAATCGATCTGAAGTCGACTTAAAGTGCTGTCCATGGACGTGGACTAAGTCCACTTTAAGTCAACCTAACTGCCTTTAGGTTGACTTAACAAAGTGGACTTAAACGTCCACACTGGGCTTAGGTTGACCTAAAGAAGGGTTAGGTTGACCTAAGCAGGCTTGAGTCGACTTAATAGGCGTTTCTTATTAAGTTGACGTAAGCATTCATTAAGTCGACTTAATGAAAGCCTAGTATGGATGCGCTTAATTTAAGTCGATTTAAGCCTCCTTAAGTCGACTTAATTTGCCACTGTAGACAGTCTATGAGCTTTAACTGCCAGATAAGAAACAAGGAGTCCTGTGGCACTTTTAAAGACTAACAATTTTATTTATCGCATTAACTTTTGTGAGAGAAAATCCCACTTCGTCAGACACTTTGACGATGGGGAGCTTACAGAATTGGAGGAAAATAAATGCAGGGAATTGTAAGTAAGTTCCCTATCTTCAAAGTTTCTGACAAAGTGGGATTTTCTCCCATGAAAGTTAATGCGATAAATAAAATTGTTAGTCTTTAAAAGTGCCACAGGACTCCTTGCTTGTTTTGCTGAACTAGACTAACATGGCTACCCCTTTGGAACTTGCCAGATAAGAGTGCTTTAACCTACAGGTACCCCTCACAACTCTTTGTGTGGGTACCATATGACGTGTTTCATTCAGTGGGTTTATACACAGAAGATCCTAAATGGTCAATCCATAATAGTACTATTTAAGTGTAAATTATTATTAGCTTGTGCAGAATCTATCATGGCTATAACATTAAAAGACTATAGGGTCCTTCCTCAGATAATGTCAATCATACCTCGAGTGATTTCTGTAGAGCTACTCTGATTCATAGCATTTGTTCTGGATCTATGTTATTACTAAGTAAGAATTTTTATGAACAACCTTCTGTAAGAAAAAGCAGTAAATCAGAGTCTGGTTAACTTAAGAGTCTGAATGCAGAAGAGACCAGGTTATAGCTTTTTATAAGAGAAAACTCATGTTTTGCAGTTTTATAGGGAGGGAAATAAACAGTGCCAGTGAAAAATGTATCTGCCAGAGAAAAGCTTAGTGGCAAAAGCTACCCCTTGTTAGTCTGGTGACAATATCCTGATCTCTCAGAGTCAAGCACATTTGCTAAAATCCTCTTGAAGAAAGAAAACTTGTGGCTATCAAAAGTGACGAACACTAGATCATAAGACTGTGCACGAACCTCTGTTCATTCTTTGGATTTTTGAGCTAGCTAAATAACTGGAACTAACATAGAAACAGGAAGGGGTTTGTACCCCCACATGCTTCTTTCCTTTTTTTTTTTTTTTTTTTCCATCCATACTATATTTCCTCCAGAGAGGGTAAGTTATTCAATTATACTTTCAAGTCCTCTTTCTCCATATTGAAGAACAACTAAAAAGGGATAGGAGAGATTTTATACTACAGAAGTATTCTTCCTTCCCCATTCCTTCATTTGCCTTGCCCCCCTCCTCCCCCCCTCCCCCCAATTTCTAGGCCCTGACACTGTAAATGATTCCTCATAGTTCTAGGATCTTCCTCTTCAGAGTCATTTGCAGGATTCAGGCCTTACGTGGTAAATTCTTTTGGTCAGGGCCTTTGTCTTCCTATATATCTGCACAGAATCAAATGTATAGTGTGTGCTGCTACATTATATATGAAGAATAAATAAATAATAGCAATTCCTAAAGTCCTCAATCTGTATTAAAGATATAGATGCATTTCAAAGCTTTGCTAAGCCTGTTTAAAAATTCTGAGAATATGGCTATATGATCTTTGTCATTTTAAGTTACTATGGTTTCTGTGAATTCCAAACAGAAGTTTCTGGATGCCCTGGGAACAAACCTTCTGTGGCATGCTTTGAGTTCTTGATTCATTTGATCACAAAGGCTCTGTCTACACTTAAAAAGTTAAGTCAACTCTGTTAACAAGTCGACTTAACTTTTCAAATTTAGACAGAGTCTTGGCTCCCCGCTGAGAAGGGAGCTCTGGCTCCTTTCTCCCTGGGTCCCGGCAAGAAGGGAGGCGCACTTCCTTCTTGCCAGGACCTGCACAGCCCCAGGGAAAAGAGAGCGGGTCTCCCTTCTTGCTG
The DNA here is from genome assembly GCA_007922175.1 of Pelusios castaneus. Classification (NCBI taxonomy): domain Eukaryota; kingdom Metazoa; phylum Chordata; order Testudines; family Pelomedusidae; genus Pelusios; species Pelusios castaneus. The sequence goes on from ML685783.1 coordinate 18,736,888, forward strand.
GGACCCACGCAGGTTGCAGAGAAGGGAGCACAGGTTCCCCTGTCTGCAGAGTGCCAGCGGCTGTCTTCTCCAGTGCTCCGTGGATAGGAGATCCCCAGAGGTTCCCCCATCCAGGGCTCTCCAGGGAAGACAGCTGCCGGCAGCTCCCGGGACAGGGGAGCCCCAGGGAAGAGAGCCACCAGCTGGGGCTCCCTTGTCCCCAAGCCGCAACTCTCTTCCCCCAGCCCTAGATCAACTTAAGGAATTAACTCAACCTAGGATGTCCACACTGGTGTTAGGTCGACTTAATAAGGTTGACTCTAGACCTTAAGTCAACCTAACAGGCGGTAGTTATTAAGTCGACTTAAGGATGCCCGTAAGTCGACTTAATGAAAGTCTGGTGTAGACATGGAGTAATTTAGGTTGACTTAAGCATTCTTAAATCAACCTAAATTGCTAGTGTAGACATAGCCAAAAACTCTTAACAACTTCAGCAGAAATCTCACCACTTCTGAAAGGAAGCCAGCAAACTTGGCCATCTACAGGAGCACCCCTTTCACCAACAAGCGCCAGCTGCCTTGTGGGAAGAAGTGTGACCATCAATTATGTTGCAACAGGATAGGTAAGACTGTTGTTGCTACTCACTCCTCCCTAGCATGACTTGATTATTTCAAACTCCAGGAGGGTGACTAGGTCATCCTCATAACATTTGGTTAGCACCTGGCAACCTGGAAAGTCAGACTGTCTATTTAAATTCATTTAAAATGTATATGCAAACAATACACATTTAATAAAAAACTTGTGAATATACTATAGAGGGACTGGATTGCAAATGCTGGAGCAGAAAGGGTTTGACTCTAGGAGGGGCTGAGCAGTGTCAGCTCCCTCATTTCCCCTTGCCCTTCAGCACCCCACAGGGTCAGGCCAGTAGTGACTAGGCACCACTCTGCTCTCACAGATCATTAAATCTTTTATTCTGTTTTAATACAGCAGGATCTTCTTTCAATGTATATTGATGCCATCAGGCTATGTCACTGTCAGTAAAATGGAGAGTGGCATTCACAAATTTCTCTCCACGCTTACAAATAAAGAGAACAGATTGAAATATTTAAGGCTTACAGGGACATCCAGTTTTCTGCTTTTAGGATACTTTCTACAAGCTCTCTTTTCCAGTGGAATTTATGATCCTTTGGTTTACAGTTTCATGACAGTTTTTGAGACTGGGCTATCTGAATTGTTATTCCAGACAGCAGCATCACTGACAAAGGAGCTAACCCTTGCTCCCTTCATTGACAGATCTCAGCCAGAGGTGGAGAACCTGAGCCATTAGCATTTTTAATGCCATCAACAACAGCAAAGGGAAAAACAAAAAGGTAAAATTACAGACGCCTGTGTTTTGTTTTGTTTTTTCCCCCCTTTCACCTCTGCATTAATCTAGATGCATCTTTATATCCTGGACTATCAAATAGATCTATCGACTCTGATTTGCTTAAGCAATTTTAGCAGTCCCAGAAGGAAGCTCAGTGCTAGTGAGGAATAGGGAGATACAACAGGCTTTGGAATCTGAGTGAAAGTATCAAAGCAACTTCACTTTATAGAGAAGATTTAAATCCTATTTTTGGAGAAGAAAACATCATAACCTTTTAATTTTCCTTTCTATTGTCTCTTGGTGACAGATTGACAGGCCTGGAGAATGGAGTTCTCTATTCATAAAACAGATTCTGTGTGGGTAGTGACAGTGAATGCTTCTTCATGTAGTCCTGCTAGTGTGCCTCAATCCTGACCAAGAGAGGTTGCTTCTTGGCCGGGCCGGCCCAAGGGGTTTGGAGTCCTAAGTGAACTATGACTTTGGCACCTCCTTCCCACCACACCTACATGTTATAAAAGAAGATACCATGTTATTTTTTTTTTTTACACAGAGAAAAAAACAAATCACTTCCATCTAATTTGGCACCCTTTAAAGCCTGGCATCCTAGGCGACTGCTTAATTCACCTATATGGTAGGACCGGCCTTGCTTCTGGGATTGAGAAGGGAGTTCAGTCTCTCTTCCAATTAAGTCAAATTCCAAAGGGGTAGCCGTGTTAGTCTATTGTAGAAAGACAACAGAGTCTTGTGGCACTTTTAAAGACTAACAGATTTATTAATCGCATGAGCTTTCGTGGGAGAAAATCCCTCTTCGTCAGACGCGCATGAGCTTTCGTGGGAGAAAATCCCACTTCGTCAGACGCGCATGAGCTTTCGTGGGAGAAAATACACTCCCCTGCATTTAATTTCCTCCCACTCTGTAACTTTCCTATCTTCAAAGCGTCTGACGAAGTGGGATTTTCTCCCACGAAAGCTCATGCGATTAATAAATCTGTTAGTCTTTAAAAGTGCCACAAGACTCTGTTGTCTTTCTTCCAATTAAGTCCAGGTTCTCTCAGCCGAAGCTGCCAAAATGGATGACACTCAGGGCCAGTGTGATGGCAGTTTTGTGATGTGAAGAGCTTACCTCTCAGCCGGGACTGAGACCACTCATTTTGCAATGAGCAACACAACACTGTGAGATATTAATAGTTTTGCCACTAATGACCAGCTCATTTTCTCACCCTTCAGTCAAGTTCTTCTTTTGCTCTATCTCCAGCCTGTTCGCTTCTACAAACTGCTCACGCCTCAGCTGTTGTAAGGAAAAAAATAGCAGAACATGAGGCTACTCTTTGTGTAAAATTATCTTGAATTATAAGTATTGTTGGTCTGGTAAAAGGAACAGAGAAGGGAGAGAGGAAACAGATTAGGACTCCTCTCTCTGCCTTTAGGTAATGCACAAATATGATATACATCAGAGTGAACCACAAGCTAAGAAACAGACACACAAAAGAAAAACATTTACATTTACTTTGTTTTTCTTTTAGAGATCCCAAAGAACTCGTATGCTCTAAATGTTGTTCTTGATCCCGTTTTTATTTGCAAAATATTTGAAGTTTTTTTAACAATGCCATTATCAGAAGTACCACTTCTATGCTTGATGTGAGCATGTCAAATACACGGTGTTAAGCATATTGATCTGCAAGTGCTATATGTGGGAATGTACCAAAAGATGCCCACTTCTGCTATTATTTTTCCACAGATCTTGGCATTTCTAGCTCTTAAACACCTTGGTGCTGGAAACTATGTTTCTATGTAAGATAATATCTAATAATTTCCTGTTTAGGCAAGAAGAGACCAGGTGACTGAACAGAACTTTCACCATTTCTATCTTTAATAATGATCTAATACTATTTTATATTAATTTAGCACTTTAAATCTCCAAATCTCCCAAGGAATGTCAAATCTACATATGGACAACACCACTTAAAACCCTTTGTGGAATAAAAGATGTTAGCCAATCAGTAAATGGCACAATGCTCAATCTAGGGGAAGGACATTTTGGTCCTAGGACACCAAAATTCTGGTGACTTGAATATCGATTTAGAACAGACTGGGCCATAGTTCTCTCATCGATATAGAACAGACTGGGGCATACTTCTCTCATCTGAAAGAACTCCATATACTAAACTACATAATACTAACACAGAAGGCTAAGCAGCAGTTTTCAGGCCACGGAGTTACTTGTGATGAGCAGAAATGTATGTGTTCAGGCAATCTTATGAGTTCATATTTATATTTCGTGTATGGATAACTCTAGTTATTCCATTGGGAAACAAAATATTAAACTGTCAGTCTTTGATAGTATTGCATTGTTAATGTTAGCTTCACTTTTGCATTAAACTTTTAAATTATGTATAGGGAAACTCAGTGTGAGGGTGTGCAGCCATTTGTGGTTTGGAGACTAAAAGTCTGTCTGAGGGCACTATAAAGTCTGTCTGAGGGCACTTGCATAGGGCATTTGGTGTGAAAACGATACACTAAACCAAATACAAATCTATATCGATCTATAAAGCAGACAATGTGGATAACTACTTCTCAGGTCCCACTGAACTCAGTATAATTTGTATTTTAGGAAGCAATCCTGCAAGGTGTGAAGTCTCCTTAGTGCCTGGTACTGCCTATATTTGATTCATATGCAAATATTTATCTATTAAAGGGACCAGTTCTTGGGTGATCCCTAGTACCTTTTGATGAAAAACCTCTACTCACAATGAAGTTGAAGGGGGAGTCAAGATCTCCATGGAGGGTATCTTTAACTTCATGGCCCCATCTTTTCCTGGTTGATTGCACCATTTAGAATATGTCAGACAAGGGCTTCCTCTGCAGTCTACATGGCCCCATTCCATCAGTCTCTTCCTTATCAATCAACCAACTGGGCCAGATGGCAGGTAAAGAACATGCTTTCTTACCTTGGCAGTGGTCATTTCATTCCCCATTACTGTGACTACAGTCACAAGTGGGAAAGAGTCATTAACTCAGCACTTGAGAGAGAGTTTCAGTGGCCCATAGGGGCACTAAGAACAGGGGACCTTTAAAATCCATCTTAACCTCCACAGTCTCCACACCCTTAGCCCACTGCTTCACACATATATGATATGCACCAAAATTTTGGATAGATATGTTCTTTTTTTCCACATGTATGTTGTTAATTAGCATTTTAATTATAAAGTTGGGAACACTTCCATGAGCCCCTCCAAATGAAAATCAAAATCCTAACATTGTTACTTTTGCAACTTGAATGATTCCTTAAAACAAAAGGCAGATGAAAGTTCATTTGATATTTCTGCTATCATTTGAATCTTAATTCCGTAAGGTAACATGGAGTTTGTCATGACTGGCAGATTTAATTGGAATGGTTACAAAAAAATAATCTGATAAATAGGTTCTGGAAACAGTGATATGAGAGAGGCACTGAAGTTAAAGCTTAATGCTATATTTCTTTGGCTATAGTTCTATGTTTTACTTGTGCAGTGAAAGGAAAAAAGTTATTTTACAGTGTGACTATCAGATATAGGTAATGGAAGATTTGTTGATAGCCCCTTTTTACGTTTGCAGCATCATATACGTTAATTAGAAGAGTCTACATTTCCAGTGCACTCTACAGCTGACAAGTGAAAATAAATGTTATTTTGTTGCAGATGACAGTTGGCCAATGCGCAAAGAAGTAAACTGATCTCAGCAAAAAGAGAATACTTTTCAGAGTTATCAAAAACATGCAAGATTTGATTGAGGGAGTTGATTTACATGATCCCTTAATAGTCTACACAGTACCTGTAGTTCATAGTGACAGTATTTCTGCAAGCAGCCCTATTCTTTTGTGCACCAGAAAACAGTTTTTTGTGATCATAATAAATAAGAGGAAACAAGGGAGTGGTGATGGATGCAAGGAGAGGGAGAATATTATAGCAAAGAATCCCAGTCTACAGAAGGAAGGTGAATGGGGAAGAATGAGGAGAGAGAGATTAAAAGGTGTTAGAGAAATAAAGTAGGAGAAAATAGAGAAGCAAAACATCCTAAGATGGTGAAACTGAAAGAATGACTTAAATGACAATGTTGCAACTAAACTAAAGAGGTAGGGTATTCTACTTGTATGGACATTAACTCTGAGAATATTCATTAAAGGCTATGTATCGGCTTCTCTTTATAATAACCCCATGGTGCAAACATCTTATGGTTTGATTTCTCATCTTTTGTACTGTTCCTGCAGCTATATATTATAATGAATAACTTTTCAAAGAAAAATTGTGATATATACTTGGGCTACCTGGATGCATGTTTATATGTAGAATGAAGATAAGGAGAAAAATCAGAAGATACTAATGGTAAGTACATTTCTTAATTCTACAAGTATGGACAAACCTCAAAAGCTTTGGGACCATACTGCAGTAATGCTGCCTCTGACTTCTATTCCCTACCCATCCTCAATTCAGAGAAGGTTTGAGCTTAACCGTAAGGAGATGAGTCAAGACGAGATTGTTCAAAGAAGGCAATTGTTGAGCAAGGAAGAGGAGGGCATTCTGCAGACCTGGCCTTGGTCTGTGGGAATGGACTAGTGTTCTCTCTCCAGAGTGCCCCCTCTATTTTCTTGAATGCTGATTGAGAATTTTCTGAAATGTTCCAATTGTTGCTCGGCTTCTGTTTCTGAAAGGAGTACTAAACCAGATCCAGTCTTACAGGTAGATAAAAGGGAAATAAAAATATAGATTGCCCTAGTTTTACCATCTCTGTAACCAACTGGAGCTAGAATCAGGATGGAAGTATTTGAGAAAATCCTGAGTGTCAGAACAGCACCTACCTGCTGCTTGTAACCAGATAATTCAGTCTCGTGTGGTGTCCTGGGTTACCTTAGGTCATTGGGGTTGCCATAGTGATGGATGGTTGGGTTGTTTTAGTGTTGGGAAAACCTGTTTGTCTGGTTGGCCTGCTGCTCCACAATAAAACTTCAGCATGAAGCTATGAGTATGTTGCCTCTTTATTACCAGATTATAATCCATCTATACAACGTATCTAACATCATGGAGGTAAACTCTCTTGTGGTTTACCTGGACGTGAGGACAGTAACATATGGCTCCTTCTTTGCCAGTTACCTCTATAAAGCACAATGACATAAGCTATTCTTTTTAGTAGTCAGGCAAACGGTGCTGCTGTTTTTTCCCCACCTCAGGACTGTTACTAAAATAACAGATAAAGAGAAAATATGTTAAATAAAAACATTTATTAGAGGAAGTAATTTTAAATATTTAATGATATAATTAAGTCTTATTAATGTAATGGTCTTTATTCGTGAGCTTAAAAATTCAACAGGATAATTTTCTCTTTCATCTTTATTATGCAATGTTTGGCATGATTATTTGTTCTATAGTCTTATAAATATTTGATGAATATATTAGGTATTTTAATTTTAAAAATATGGGTCTTATTCATCACTGCGTTACTCCAGTTCTAGTGAATTATAATGGAGTTAGTTACACCAATATAAAACAGGAGTTGGCACACCAGTGAATCAGGCCGTGTATGTTTTATTCTATATTAATGATATAAGGCCTGATCTGATTCTCAAGGAAATCATTGGAAGCTTTGTCACTGACTTCCATGGGAGAAGAATTAGGCCCTGTGTGAGGATATTGAATTGTAGTGCACATTATATGCAAATAATGTTGCTGCTTTTAATATTCTAATTCATGGCACAATCTTGCAGTCCCAATTCATGAGTAATTCCCATTTGTTTCCCAGGAGCAGCTGCAGGATTGGGTACATCATTCTCTATATATGGAAATGATTTGTCTTCTAACTTGTTTTGATAACTTTTTACTCTGAATCACTAAAGGTACGGTATGTATGTGTGGTTTTGTCTGTCCCACAACTGCCCCATCTTCAGGGTCTCATGCTGACCAATATTGTCTTATTAAGTCTATGTGGTCCTCTAGCTGGATCACGTGTTGTTTCTTGTCCTAGATTTAGATTACAAGCATTTGGGGGCAGGGACTGCCTTTTTGTTCTGTTTGTACAATATCTTTCACAAGAGGGTCTTGGTCTATGACTGGAACTCCAAACTGCTACCACAATACAAACAATTAATAATATATTAGTTTACTTACATACTCTAATTTAAGTTGGTGATATTTTGTAGTGCATTAGAAATAAGAGATCTGACCCTTAATGAATACTATTTGAATAGCTCCATTAGCCTTACCAAAATTTGTAAAGCACCCTGGAAAATTCTGTATCACATTGCTTATTGTTTTAAATGAAAGACCAATTCATGGAGCCGATCCAAAACCTATTGAAAGCAATGCAAATCTTTCTATTGACTTTGGCGAGTTTTGGGTTATGCCATGAAAGGGTAGACAGACTAGCAAAACATAGATGAATGTAGGCAAGATTAGAACTGAAGCTAGAATACCAAGTTTGTTGAAGCTGAATATTTGAGGAAGGTAGTGAAAGATTCCCCCATCTTCTGTTTCTTCCCCTGATATGCATTATAACTTGTTAGCCTCATAAGAAGTAACATTACACTGGGCCAGATGACTCTTCCCATCTGAGCTGAACTAGTCCTATTATCCACAGTACCTTGTCCTCAGCTCTTGGGTGATATTTTACTTTATTGCATTGCAGTACCAAATGTTTAATAACATCATAATATGTGCAACCTACCAAGCTCAGAAATGACCTTATAACAAATTTTTGTAAGGGCCATACAGAGATTTTACTGAGTTACCTCCATAACAGACACTTAAATTTATATTGTGTAGTCAAGTGTTTGTTTCTCTACACAGTACACTGTTAGTCATATATTGAAAAGGAAAAGTCGTCCTGTCTAAATGGTACTTCAGCATTAAGCCATGGGGGTTTTAAATGATTTATTTTCTCTTTCATCAGTGATATTGTTGTACAGGTATTAGAAAGTGTTATTTAGAGGAAGTAGATGCTTTCTTTTTACCACAATATCTCTTAATCCTTATTACAGTATCAGCTTGGGATCTACAATATTCGCACTTCGCCTTTATGGGCAATATGTTGACTTCCCTTTTAAAAATAAAAGCCCCAGTATAAATACTTTGCTAAATAAAAATATACTTCTGATGGGAGTAACAACCTTCAAGAATGATGAACCAAATTTAGGTTTGTCTGTGTTATCATAAGATTTGAGTTCTCTTCAATGTATGCTTGCAATTCCCTTTAGGTGAGTTACTCAGGTACACTTATAGAATATACAGAGTGGGAGGCCAGAGGGGTATGTAACAGCGTGCTGGCCTATAAGCATATGCTGCCTTTCATTTTCCTTCCCCTTCTACCAGGAACTGTTGCTGTAATTGTTTCTCCTCTATCTAGAGGCTGCACATTCCTGCATTTCCTACTACAGATAGGTGAGGGGTATGGCACACTAGCTGAGAAGTTAAAATACAATGCTATTTCTGGCCCCCTTCAAGTCTCTTTCATAAGGGCTGGTTTTGTTAACTAAAGCATATTTCCAAAACAGGATTCAAGTAATACAAAATGCTCTCAGCAGCCAAAAGAGGTCTTTCCAGCTTTCAGAAAACCAGAATGCAGAGAGAATATGGCCCTCTCCTGAAGTAGACATTCCTGGATGTCACCTAGTCTGCCTGCTAGGGCTCTATGGAGGTACTACATTAAAAGTCTGATCAAGTAGACTTTCTTTATCAGAGATAATCAATTATTTTTGTCAAGGTCCAAATTTCTTGGTCAAGGTACGAACTCCAGAGAAGATAATACAAACATAAAAATAACTATAATTAGTAAATAAAAATATTTTTATAGTTTGTTGAAAAGCACCTGGAAGTTTGGATTTAACCCCTGGTCCACCATTACTCTTACTCGATAGTCTCCTAGAAGTTGGCATATCAGACTTAGAACACATGATGTAGTCATCACTTCATGCTCTGGAGACTACAACTCCCATCAACCTCCATTCTTAAAGGGGCTTGTCCCCCTAACATCATGATTTCTTCTATGCTTCAGACCAGCTATGGTTTAGCTGTCCATAAATATAATGGCTTTATTTAGAAATTCCATGGAAATCCAGAGCAAAGTCTTGCTTGTTTACTACAGCACTGCAGTCAATTCAGAGTGAAATGCAGAAAGGAAGTTAGAAGAAAAGTCTAATTTGATAGTCTTGAACCCTTAGGAAACTGAATTTCTGATTTGTAGGTGAGCATCTGTGTCTGGCTACGATAGTGTGAGTTAAATGCCTAAATGCCCTTTGAGTGTTGGGTTTGTGGTGAAAAAGTCTGAAAACCATGTTCAGTTTAGAAACATGGCCATTTGTTTTTTTGTTTTGTTTTTGTTTTGCTTTTTTCTTCTTGAAGTTTTGTCCTTTTCATTTTTCCTCCCAAATGACATGCTACATTTTTTTCACTCCTTATTTTCAGTGTTGCACCCTGTTTTTCCTTCAGCTCCTCACTGCTTGTTACCTCTCAATATTCTCTCTTTTCTCATTTTTCTCATCCTCCATTTCCTCTGTCTCTTGTCAGGCAACTTTCTCCTCTCCATCCTGCTGATGTGGTTGTTAAACAGCTTAGCTGCATGGATTGCCTCCTGTAGGGGAGAAGTAATACTGTGTTTGGACTCAGTACAGTATTTCCTGTCACTGGCTGACGGGACACAACTTGTCCAGCCAAGTAACTTCAGTATTTTGAGCCAGCACATGAGCTGAACAGGGAGCCAAACTAATGACTTGGATTTGAAGGAGGACATAGTCCCATGGTGTTCTCTTACTGTATGTGTATATTAATGGTTCTTTGGCTCTCCCTCTCTTTCTATAACCTAGAAAGCTAACACTTAAAAATACCTGAATACATTCTAAAACATTCCCTACTTTTTTATTTAGGTGTATCATAGCAGGATGCAAACACCGTAATCAGAATTGAGGTTTGGGATTGTACACACAGATGTACCAAAGAGTCTTTTTGTGTTAGATGTATGTATTATAGGGCATGTTTTACCACCCCCCCCCAAAAAAAAAAAGTCTTTTTTTGCTTGTAGCCTCTTAAAAATTAGATATTTTTCAAAACTAGAAATCAGTGGTGCCAAGTGCTTATGGAAATCAGTAGACTTAGGATGACGCCTGTTTTTGAAGAGCTTGGCTTAGGAGTGTAGTTTGCTGCTGATTATATAACTTGTATTTGGGGGAGTAGAAGAGTACAGTTCCAGTTTTTATGCCTTAGGAGTATATTTCCTAGCTAGGCACTCTAGCATATTTGGTTTAAAAGATTATTGAATTCTATGTGATTGAAAAGCGTGTCACAGTAAACACCTGAGACCAAACTGAGAGATTCACAGTCAATGCTACTTTTTATATAACAGATTATAGTTTACATATACACAAACAATTAATACAGTGAGAACTTAGTTTATATGTCCTCTGAGAAGGGAGAGCAGTGTTACAAATTACTCTGGGATTTGGAAGAGTGACTGTTAAGAAAAAAATCCTTCCTTTAGATTGCAACTGGCTTAGTTACTGCACGCTAGAGGGCACTTGAAGTAGAGTAAAAGATATTTCCATAGCCACTAAGAAGGAACAAGTTACCTGTATCTTGCTTTCACATGGAAGCTAAAAGCAAAAGATTAGGATTCTGAAATCACATCCAAAGCATTAATGAACAAAAAAAAGATGATTGTTTGATACAATTTTCTTTTAATCTTGTCTTGATCTTAGTGTTTCACATAAAAACAATATCTGTTTTCTGAATTGTTAACCTGACAACAACTAATCAAAACTGCAAATAGTATCCTAGGAATAATAAGAAACTTGCTAATGCATTATTGTATTTTTATACACTCTATCACATACTTCGTGAATAAATTAATTGTTTTTGTCTTCCATATTTTGAGACTGAAATACATCAGACAGTGCAGCAGATTCAGAAATAGTTAAGTTTAAAATAACTAAATGCAGGACTTTAGATGAAAAGAAGAGAATTCACTAAGGACACAAAGGCCCTGGTCCTACAACTGAATCCACTCTTTGCACCTCTATGCCACCATGGACTCTTAATGAAACTTCACTTGGAAAAAAATGGTCTGATTACAGTATAATAAGTGTGAAATAATTAGAAAGAACCTTAGTCAAAATGAGAATAGTTCCTCCTGTCACATACATTCGGTAAGAAGGGAATAGAACATCTAATTTGCTAAGACCTCTATGGCAGAGGGCTAGAGTACAAAGAGAGTACTTTAAAATGAGTAAGAATCCTTTTATATGGTCACTTAGAGAGAGGTTTTCTAAAGTCTGCCTCTCAAGTTTTTGTGGCGATGGTGGTGGCTGAATCTTACTGCTTCTCTGACACCTTGTCATTTTGAAAATACCGTATACTCCTGTGAAAACCACTCACCGAGACAGATCTCTCAGAAAGAAAGATTATTTATAGCTTTACTTGCTTAACTAAACCAGAAACTGCAGTCGCTGGTTAAACACAAAGACCTAGTATTAAAGGCCTCTTACACATTTTGCCTCTGTTGCAAGTGCCAGGTGGAAGTATCATTTAATAATGCTTTTATAAGTATCAGCTGTCTTTCAACTATTTTCCAAGCACTTAGTGATTACAGTTTTTCATAGTAAATTACTCAGGAATGCAAACCATTTGCAAGTATGTTTGTAAAAGGTCACAGAAGATAACCTTTGCAGCATTAGTTATTTTTTTTCATGAACTGAGCCACTAAAAGTGCACATCTCATTCAGAAATATTTCATACCTTTCTTCCCTTGATCTTTGACTTTTATAAATGGTATCATCAAATAGAAATTCTATTTCCTTGTTACCCACTGCTCATGAAAGCAAGAAATATGATGGTTTTGACGAAGTTACTTCAAATTCGTTTGGCCCTGATCCTGACTTCAGATTCTTGTGTCCATGTGGAGTTCCATTAAAGTTGCCTGGTTTTTTCACTGAAAAGTCAAGGTACAAATAAAATCCCATGAAATAAATCTTTGACAAAAATCCAAGGAAGGCTTGATGATGCACATAACTCTGGAGGGAGGGGGGGAGTTAAAAACAAAAAAAAACCCTATATGTAAAATCCAAGTATTGATTGAAAAAAGCAGGCATCTCTCTGACATTAATAAAATGACTATGAAATGAGCAATCAGTTGTTGCAAAAATTTTATTCTAATATTTTTAAAACACTTTGCTTATTTTTAAGCACTCCTTGTGAGAATTCATGTGCAGTATTCAGACTTAATTACCATAGGACCTGATCAAAAACCTATTAAATTCAAGGGGAAAAGTCACAGCAACTTCATTGGACTCTGGATCAAGCCCACATAGCATATGCACAACAAATTAATTATAATGGTGAGTTCCTTCCTTTCAAGTTCTTGACTTTTGTATGATTATTTAAATGGGATGATACTCATCATTTCCATCACCGGACAATCCTTGTAAGGCTTGATTGTTTGTTGAATCACCCCCTATAAGCTCACTTCAAGCCATTTCTCTTGATATTTTTTAATAAGGTCTGAGCACTCAGCAGCCTTCTCCACAGAAAACAGTTTACTGCACTTCTTGTAATATTGAGAAGCAAGCAACTATTTGATAAATATAAAGCTGAGAAGCTACTTATATTCTATTACGTTTCATGCAGTTTTAGAAGGAAACTAGATAGTTTCTGCCTCTGTGACTATGACAAGTTCCATTAGATTTACCATCCTCCTTAATCATGATAAAAAATAAAATATGATGAGGGGAAAAAAATGTTGCACAAAAAAGAAAAGTAAATATTTCCTATGGATCTTTAGCAGTCTAAAGCTGGATCTTTGAAAAGTTCTGTCTGAAATTTCCTGACACAGATCTAGTTTTCAAGCATTAAACTGTAATACAATCAATACATTCAGGAGGCACCCCCAATTCTAAAACATTCTTTAATTATTCATCTATATTTTGCATCTAATGCACTTTTTCTTACTTGATTGGTCTGGCCTGTGCCCCAGTGATTGTCAGCTCCAAGAAAAGCCCATATCATTATTTTGGGAAAGTTTATGACCTGTATTACACAGGAGGTCAAACTAGGGTGTCATAAAGGTCCCTTCTGGCCTTGGAATTTATGAATTATTAGATTTTTATTACTTTTTCAACCCTTCCCCTGCTGGAAGATAAATAAATCTGTTTTCAAGTATAAATAAAAGTGTATTAAAGTTCAAGTATATGAAGGTTTTTACTTAAATATAGAAAGAGGTTAGGAAGCTATCAGTAAAACTCAAGTAAAAAAGTGCGGACAAAACATCCTCATCCTTCATGTCTATATTCATATATTACTAGTGATTTGTTGGAAGTGGTAAAGTTACCTTTTGTTTGGATGCAATTCTGAGCCAAGGGAAGCTACGCTACTGATGTTATCTGTCGCACTGCAAGGTGTCTCATCATTCCCTGCTCCAACAAACAAAATTAACTTCAAGTATTTCATGTAATTACTTTTCCAAGTCCATAGGAACCAGCTCATATCTGTAGATAGGTAAGTAAAAGGTTGGAGGCTGTGGGGGAGCAACTGAAGAAAAATGGAGTTCGGCTATCCGTCTTTCAGCCTCTGGAAGTTTCACAATTCTAAATGCCAGGAACTGTTTCCCTATACTTTTGTTGATTTTATGGATTTTCAAAATTGTTTGTTCTAACAACAAATGCCATACAGAAAAGCCACAGGAATATGGGTATTCACTGTTCACCTCCTGTCCAGTATCAAGTCTTTAAAGGCCTTTTGCTTTTACATGGTCAGGACAAATTTGAGGTTTGCAGAGGTTCCCCTTCAAGGAATGTTTTTGAGACCCACAATAGTGTCACCACAAAAATAAATCAACTAAAATAATAAGCACAATTCCTTTACAATCAACAGGCTAACCTCAGCAGTGCAAAATAAATAAAAAATTAACCACTCTCCCCAAATGAAACATTTCCATGCTAAATGAGGTTATTCCCAATGCTCCTACCCCAGATCCCTACTCCTCCTCTGTCACAGAGCACTAAGGACCTGAAACAGAAATGTACCAGACTACACTCCTTTATAAAACAGCTAACACTAATCTTCAGAATCGTGATATAGACAATTACAAACACATGGGAAACTTGTAACACTCTAAACATAGCAGAGAAGTAACTATATATTGTTACAAACATGTTACCAAATACACATGTGAGTGTGTATGTAGCTTCCAGTGTGAAAACCCCACAAACTTGTTTAATAGATTTTTAGGACGAGAAAGGATAATCATTATAATACAGTGGAACTTGAATGACAGAATTTTTTAGATCCTTGCACAGAAACTTCATTATGGGCCCTTTCTTTATGTGATGAATGCTTCAAACAGGTGCTAAGTACCCCCTCCTATTACTAAAATGAAAGGGAGCTGAGAGTACTCAGTACCTCTTAAACTTTTCAGCAATCTGCAAGGTTGGACAGTCTGTATAAAACTACACTTAGCAATCAGTGATCATAGCCTGGAACTAGAAACCAAGAGCCATAAATACTGCTGTAATCCCAAAAGGCCCATCAAGAGAACCTCACACAGTTGCCCCTTAGCACTGCCACATCTTGTTGTATGAAAAGGATTTAGCTTTTGTCCACCCCATGCTAAAAGTCTGAAACTGGGTCACCGAGATCACCTAGATTTGTAGAACCTTGGAGATGGACCTACAATGATAGGTGAGACCTTTTCTTTCTCTCTCTCACTCACACACACATCCATTTGACTTATTTATTTTTATATCTAAAATGATTTAAAAAATACCTCATCATGGTTCCCTGGCCTCGTCCTTTCTTCCCACAGCCTTCTACTGCATATTTTGGTTGAATTTTCCTTCTGGGGTGTCTGTTTTCCCCTTTGGATTAATAATGTCCCCTCATTCCTTCTTTCTCCCCTTCTGTCTGTTTTCACATACTACCTGGTCTGTATCTTCCTCTCCCTCCCATGTTCCCCATCACCATCACCCCCTAGTTTTCTCCCACTCTTCTTGCGCTTCCCCCAACTCCTCAGGTTCCAGCCTTGCTACCTTCTTCACCAACTCATTCCTCACACACTTTTCTTCCCTCTTCCTCCTTTGGCTCCAGCCTCCCTGCATCTCCCTTCCCTTCCATTCTCTGCTTCTCCCATCCTCTTCCACTCAGGTTCTTCTATCACATCTGTTACCCCGGTATACAAGTGCCTTTTCAGAGGGCCATTAAGTGAGACTTCTGTCACACAGTGTCCTAAATTTTCTCTTGGTAGGTAGCCCCTCCTCCCCCTTTGGGGAGTGTCTCCCTCCCGGGGACTTTCTCTTACTCTCTCCCTTAGTGTCCCTTGAGTCTCTTCCCAGTGGAGGTTCCCTCACCTTGTTGTTCCCAGGATGTGCGTCTCCCTCCTGCCTGTGAGGAGGGCATCTCCCTACCCTTCTCCCCTTTGTGACTTCTCCCTTAGCTCTTTAACGCCCAGTCCTTTCTCAGCACACAAGCTACCTTGTGTCACAGCCCCTGGCTTTCAGCCCCCACAGATTCAACCCCTCATACAAACCTGGTCCCCCCCCCCCCCCCGGCCCATTCCTTGGGGCCCCCCCCAGCCTGGGGCCCAAAACCACAAAGAACTAACATCCTTGGCCACCAGCTGCCCTTCCCCCTCTCCTTTGCACCTTGCCACCAGCTGCCCTTCTCCCTCCACTTTGC
>ML685783.1:18752926-18840640 GCA_007922175.1 Pelusios castaneus
CTGCCCTTCCCCCTCTCCTTTGCACCAGCCACCAGCTGCCCTTCCCTTTGCACCTACCCACCACTGCTCCCACCACTTACTTCTCTGCTCCCCCGGGGTTTTCCTCTTCCCCTGGCTCCTGCACTCCTTTCCCCTGTCCCCGCTGCTCCCATCTCTCCTCTCTGCTTGCCCCCGTTTGTCCTGGTTCCCCCTCCCTGAGCGCCATCATCTGCCTCCATCCTCCGTTTCTTTGAGCCCCAGCACGTCCCAGCTCCCCTTTACTGCCACCCCGTCCTCTCCAGCGTCCATCGGTGCCCGCCCTGCTCACCCCCCTCCGCCCCCCCGTCCTACCTCTGCCTCCTTCGCTCCGGTTCCCCCCTCCTCCCCGAGAGTCTGTGAAATACACCAGCCTCAGGGGCTGGCGCCTGCAGGCTGGGAAGGCACCTGGCAAGGATGAATGGCTCCGAGATGTGTAGAAAAGTTGTGTGCTCACTAGATTGGGGGAAATAAATAAAGGCAGGCAAATCGCTCACTTGAATTGCCAGGCGCTAGACCTGCCTCCGAGATCAGCCCAAGAAGAGCTGTCAGGGGAGGCTCCCAGCTCACTTTTCCACATCACTTCACAGTTACATCTGGCAGGCGGGCACACTGGAGCGCTCAGCCCCTGAATGAGTGGATTTGTTTGGAATATCCCTGCTTTCCTGCCGCCGCTGGTGTGAGCAAGGGGAGAAATTTCTAACTGCACTTTACTAGGCGGGCACACAACCCGGAGAGTCCAGCTTCTCCTCCAGGCTCCAGCAGCAGCAGAGCATGAAAGAAAGCCGGAGAATCCTGTCCATTCAAAGGGACTGGCTAATATTTTCCTCTCCCTGAAGCAGATCCTTGAAATCGGGGTGTGAAGTGGGCTCAGCAAGACGTTCCCTGAAAGAGTGAGTATCTATTTTCTTGTCAGTTATTTCTTTCTCAATGGGCGAGGGTTTTCTCTCTCTGGATTTGTCTTTGAGTCGGTGTACCTTACACACTGTCGCAGACACTATCTGTCTGTTTCCCCATAAACAGATGCATTGTTAGATTGAAGTGTAGTGGCTCATTAATTCGGATTCTTTGAAATTTCCTGATCATGAGATGTCAGTTTGGGCGGTGATTTGGGTGTTTTTAAGGTTCAGAAGGAGTTTTGTATCGCAGCGGGCTGTTCACTGGATCGAGGAGCCCGTTTCTTCTCCGTGGTTTCTCATTTAGTACAATAAATCTCTGGACTATTTTACTGTGTTGAATAGATGCAGAGCTGCATTCATGCATTGAAGTAGGTGGCAGTTTTCGTGCTGAGAATAAAAATCAGTCATCAGCCAGATATGTAAATGATGGAGGTGGAGGCTGGAAAAATCGTAAGGGGGGAATTCCCCCGTATTCCTGACTGCCGACCCCATGGCCCACCGGGCACCCCAAATAAATCCGTGCATGGACTTGGATTGATTTACCCTTCTCCCCCCTTTAAAGAGGAATGTCTCCCATCAATTTTGCTCCCTTTCTGTTTGCTGGGGTGTAAGGAAGCTTTAGTTCTAAGTAGCCAAGAGAGCCATCCCTTTCCCATAAGTTGTTTTCTTTCCCTGTCCTTGTTGACTAAACAGAGAATGCACCCAGCTCAAACTTAGGACAGGGGGCAAACCCCGTAGCTCTATTGTGCAGGCTCCTAAGGAAGACATTCAGCGGGCTGGTCCACTAAGCGTTTTGTCCTCTCAGAAAGGCGAGAGAAATAGCAGGTTCTTACATTCTGCTCGGATATAACATCCCCATCGAACTGTCAGATAGCATCCCTGCTAAACTGTATCAGATCTCCAAGAACATCGTGTTCAGCGGTGGAGCATAGGAGGCACCAGATCAGGCTATAGCTGCCAGTACAGTACAGAAAACCCATGGCAATTTCTCTGTAGGTAACAGAGAGGAGAGTAACTCAAGCCTTTATTTAGGCACTGGCAGCCACCATGAAGATGCCACCTCTTAACATAAGCAGGGAGTCCTTTGTGATTGACGGCCACTCAGTCACGCTTAGACCCTTTCTCAATTTAAACAGTTTACATTAAGTGCCAGACTAAATGAAATCAAATCTACACAGACTGGCACATAATAGCATTATAGGACAATCATCAAATTCTCCATAATCAGCCTCCCCCCACTCCCCCATCACCTGCACTTTCAGTTCATCTGAGTTTGACTGTAAACTTTAATACAAGCTGACACCTTTAAACAGACAACTTGATGAGCACATCCATGACTAGCCATTTGTCTTCATGGGCATCAATGCCAGATGTTTTCTTGGACTGCTGAATGAAAGAAATCAAACAACATTAACTGTCTATTTGTTTTCAAATCTACAACATTAGTGTTTAATAGAAAGCTGGCTAACAGCTGCTCACTTCAGTTTCAATTAAAGAATATAGCTGATAAGTAACAAAGCTATAGATAAAGAATCCTCTTAACTTTACTCATCCTCTTTTGTAAATTCCTGAGGAGTTTCTTTGCAATAATCATGAAGAGAAATATTTGATACTTCCAGATGACTGCAATCAGAAGATATTCCTCTACAATCCACTGTTAGGAGCAAGATGATATTTCACAGTTGGTTTCTCAACAAATGCACGTTTACTGACAATATAAAACAAGGAAATAACCCTAATGTACTTTTCAGTTGTCCTAATCAAAGAGAAGTGATCAAAATGGCTCAATGCACTGATATATTGCATACATGTTAAAGCATTAGTCATCAAATCCACAAATATAAAATACGATGACACCAAAATCCAAAGCTCTCTACAGTGTCACCTTCAGACCTAATTGTGTGACCATTTCACCTCAGAGCTATATGAGGCAACTGATACTTATGTAATATTTTAGTCTAAGGTTTTCCATCCATTCAGTCTTGCAGTTTGCCTCCCTGAATGCAGAATTACCCATAACCTTCTCTCTTAAATACTGGTTGCTTTTCCTAACATGACTATTTTTTAAACACTTTTCAATCTTTTTGCAATATTTATTTTATAATATATTCTTTAAAGGATTTCAGTTTTCTATTGCTCTTTGTAGGTTAAGAGCCTCTCGTAGCAAAGGCTTTGCTATCTGGATGCTATGTTTTGTGAACATAAGTACATTATGATATACAGGTGAATAACTTATTGTTAATTGAAATGTGCTGCTAATCACAAAAAGCAACTCGGGAGGTTTCTTATCTTATAAAAAGGGCAATAAATAAAATAATATTATGTTCTGCTGATTAACAAATGTTGCTGCTCTTTATATGAAGTCTTCCTATCACTTACTGGTTGGCATTTCCCATTGACATTCATTACCAGGAGGAAAAAAAGAGAGGGAGAGAAACTCTTAATAGTGCTATGGAAGGGAATCCTCAGCAGATGTCTCTTGATGTTTTTCCAGATCACTACAGTCGTTCCAGCCCATATTCACTATCTCTTCCAAAAAGTCTATAAGAGGGTGTCCAGGGCCGCAGACTAGATTTAAATTTGCTTACTCTTTTTCTCCATAAAATATTCCGATGGCATTACATCAATACAAAATTAATAGAAGAATTGATGATTGAACATTTTATTTGCAGCACTGTTAACATTCTCTGAAGTCTTGTAAGAACATGTGTATGTTACCTTTCTGTTGTTTTTAGAGCTATCTATCCGCATGTATATGACACACACATACAACACAGGTTCACACACACACAATGATATTGGTTTATTACTTTTAGAGCAGCTTTCTGAAGAAGCTCTCTCTTTTTCACCAATAATTCATCAATTCTTTCTTAAAGATTTTGATTACTGAAGATCTCACTGCCCTGTGTATATTGTTTGGAACTTTTTAATCTAAGGTGAAAGTTTTAGTTTAGGATGACCAGGTGTCCTCATTTTGTAAGGACAGTCCTGATATATGGGGCTTTGCCTTATACAGGCACCTATTATCTCCATCCCAATTTTTCACACTTGATATCTGGTCACCTGCCTTAGTCAGAGGTTGGAATTAGAGGCTTGAGCTCCCTCATATGAGTCTTGGTATATACAAATAATTAAAGAGCCTGTACTATTACCCAGATAGCAGTAAAATATTTTTTTCTTTCTATCATGAACACGAGGGAAAATATATATATATATATATATATATATATATTTTTAAGAGCAAGAATGCATCTTTGACAAGAGACAGAGTCAACACCAAGTGCATATTGAAAGCTCATGGTGCTGCAAATCTTTAACAGTTATGACAAACTAGAGTATCCATAAACAATACTTGTAGGAAGGCAACTGCTAATGCTACATAGTATAAATGTTAATGTCTACTCACAGCATTTTTATAACTAACCATATATTATTATGTACACAAACCACATACGTATTGTATTTCATTTTCCATTTTAAACCTGCCTGATTGTAACACCATATAAAGGCTGACCTTTTGGAGAAAGTTTTAATAATAACAATTGTGTGCACTTTGGTTATATCTGCATTACAGAAAACTATATAAGACTTTGTGAGCTTTGGGTTTAAAAATAACACAAATAAATTTTTACCAGTGGGAGGAGAACTCTAAGACTTTTGTGCTGAAATGTTTTAAGCATCATTGCTACCATAAGTCTGCATCAATAGAATTCAATTAGATGATGTAAACTCAACATTTTTCTTAGCCTTGTTGCCATAGAAAAAATGGTACACTTCATAGCTTTCTAAACATAACTATTTGAGCAAATTTACCCTTTAGAAATTGAACTGAAGTGCCAATACAGTTTACATTTTCAACTATTTCCTCCAATTCTGGAACACTTTCACTACATTTCTTAGAGTTTGATAAATCAAGTAAACCACCTGCAGACTGGTATTTCAGCTACAAATGCAATTTTAACTTTCCAGGATTTCTCTCTGAAAATGCAGTGGGGACAAATAACATCTGAAAGTGGAAAGAAGAGCTGACACGGAAAGGTGCCCTCAGAACTAGCTTATCAGCATTGTTTAAAAAAAATCAAGAGGTCCAACCCCAAGCAGAGAACCAATTCCTGTTTGCCTTACTCATATGAGTAGTTCATTGCTATCAATTACCATTTGATGGCAATGATACTACTTGAGGAACTAGTCCAAGAAGTCCTAAGCACTAGTTATTCTCATGGTAGTCAACAGGAGTAATGATGCTCAGCATCTTGGTCAGCTGGGCTCTGAATTAATAAAATGAACAGAATTTGGCTCAGGATACATTAAGCCTTTAATGATTCTCTTTGGGAGCTTCCACTGCATCTATTGGTGTCTAAAGCCAGCTTCTCCTCCACCCCAATGTTAAACATGTCCACAGGAAAAATGTTTCTTAATATGCTTTGTGTTTTGTTTCAGCTTCTACTTTTAGTGGAAACGACTGTGTATTTCATGAAAATAATGTCTTAGCAATTTTTAGTTCACTGTCTTGTTTGTAGTTTTCAGACTTAGTGGTGTATATTAAAACCAAACAGGTTAATATTAAGAAATGTTGCATAGCCTAATTTCAGGAATACAATTGACAGTTTAAATCCATTTTAATCACTTTTCTTGCTATCATTAATTAGTTTAATCATGTAAATATATATATATATATATATATATATATATATATATATATACAGAGAGAGAGAGAGAGAGAGAGAATACCTGCGTGTTAAACAAATTATGTCCTTTTAGAAGAAAAACACAATTCATTAGTTTTGCAAGCAAATAAAAATTTCTGATGATGAACATCAGTATTATGGATTGAATGTATCTGATCATTATTTCCTTTCAGTTAACCAAATAATCATTGCACCTTAATTTCTACCCTGACTGAATTTGAAATGAGTAGTATGAAACCTGTGAGCCTGTGATCTTCAATCTCTGGGAATGTGCTTCAATATATCCAAGAGAAGGAAATTTAGTTCAGCTTGGGAAATGCAAAATGCTAAATATAAATATTGGTCCTGATTCTACTCCCATTAAAGTCAATGGGAAAACTTCCAATGACTTCAGTGGTACAGGATCAGGACCTTAAATCTTAATTTCATATGTCGTTACAGGCTATTAACCAAACCTTAGTGTAACGATCATGACACTACTGTATACTGTCAGCAAAGCCCAGTGATATTAATTTTCCTTTTCTGTATAGATTTCCATTGTCTAGATTTCATTTCAAAGGAGAGTTCATTCATATGCAGTCTTTAAACCATAAAGACCAAGCGTCATTTTAGTCACATAGCAGGTTGATACAAAAGAAAGTTATTTCTGCTACTTTGCTTAATTGTGCATGATAGGTGACATTTTCTAAAGGAAATCAAGGAAAGAACAATAATGGTTTCTGTCATGTGTCAATGGAGTACTGAAAAAGAATGAGAAAACATTATATTTATGGCCTCCATTAATATTTAAACAATTTTCAATAAGAACAGGATAAGCACATCTCAGTTGCTGAAAGGTCTGATGACAGATGATGCCCTAGGTAGAGGATGGTTAACACCTAATTCTCAGTCTGAGGCCAGTCTGTTTGCCTTTTAAAGAGCTCTTTGCATGTTATGCACAACTACCATTTTCCCTCTCACCTTTAACAGTGATATTGGTCTTTTGAAAGATGTAATTCACGCTTATAAAAATTAGCTTTGGTCTGAGAGATGGGATTGGCAACAGCTCAAGCTATTCTATCTATATGTACTGTAGTATTCTATTTTGATTGAAGGAAAAGCACTTTAATCACCAGACTGTGGAAAATAAAAATTGAGTTCAGTCCGTTTCTTCCCTTTACTGTGCAGACAAAACAAACCATATGTGACCATGTTGCATTCTTGTTCTATGATCTCCTATACTGTTTCAGTTGTTCAAATGGAATATGACATTCTTTTTTCTCCGTGTTTTGAGATGGCGCCATCAGTTTCTCAGCAAGGCAATGTGGAGGTGAACTGCCTCTCTGACACAAATCAGTGGGAGATCTGATCCTCATGCTCTGGTGAAGAAACTTTTTTTTTATTTCCAAACTAAACTAGCTGTGGCACTCTAAAAGGCATAAACATGACACATATTCTAAGTATCGGCTTATTTCATGGAATAGTTTCATTAGTATATATATATTGCATGAAAGAGCTAGAAGTTATCATTTCATTGGAAATGAAATATGATCAAAGAAGTTGTATTAGTGAGCTTTTAAGCTGTGTAAAGTAGAGACCATCTTTGTCTGAGTAATGCCTATCATAGTGGGATCATGGGCCAAGTCTGGGGTCCAAGTCATTGTTGAAATGCAAATAATATATTAGGGAAAACATGGATGTTTTGAAGAGCTATGAATAATGCAAAATCAACTGATTTTGCTGAGGCATTTAGGGGATAGTTCTGGGAGATGAACACCTTTACATATCAGTGGGAGTCCTGATACTCTCAGGCTTAAAGTTCAAATTATAGCCTATGGCTTTATTGGCAAAGGATTCAAATAATAGTCCCAATAATAAATTATGTGGGACGGAATCATAGTATCACTTAGAGATACTAGGGAATTCCTAATCCCAAGATGATTCTACCCCTACCCCTCCTTCTACTATTGGTTTCTTCAGAAGGCATTTATGTGAAATGTAGAAATTTAGAATTATGCAAACAAGAATAGTTAGCATTATTAATATAAACAAGGTTGTGTAGCTATCCTAGGTCTTCACATTATGCAACCAAATGAATGAAATTGAGTAATTTGCAATGGTATTGTCATTGGCTTGGAATAGGTAAATTTGATTGATTTAGTCATAGAGTTTAAGGCCAGAAGGGACCACTAGATCATCAAGTCTGATCTTCCGTATGTCACAGGACATCTACGCTGAATGGTGGCATTATTTTGGGAAGTAGTAATCTTAGGGGCTTTTGAATAACACCTCCTTCATTTTTTTTTTTCAAAAAGAAAAGCCCTTTCAGATACTATACTAAAGAAACTATTTTTTTGTAAAATGTATGTATGTGTAAAGGCATAGCTCTATATGTGCATGTCTGTGTAAAATCTAACAACAATATATTGGAAGAAACGTTTGAAGAACTTTTGTGCTTAAAATAGTTCTTTGTGTAAGAACTGGGAGAACTGTTCATACCTTCTAACAATAAAAAAGCTGCAATGGATGACTAAGCTCAAAAATTAAGGTAGAATATTTTTAAACTCTCTCACTGAGGGTGTTAGTTTGTGTGCCTGGGACAGAGCAGTTAAGAAGAAAGCTTTAACATTGTTTTTCTTGTCCGTTACATTAAAATAACTTTTGAATTCTTGCTTTTATTTTTATTTTTTTGGCACAAGCATTAATGGCAGCAAATTGCCATGGACAATATTTAATAGTAAACTTGGAGAAATGATTTGCAGATACATTGGACCAGATTTTCCTCAACCATATGACACCCCTTTGCAGTGTTCTATGTAGCTATCTGTGGGAGATCACACTAATGGAAGAGGGATCCTTTGATAGCAAAGAGCCATCATAATGTTTCCTATGCCACTTCCCTTTCTTTTTGGCCAATCTAGTGGAACCTAGGGTTTTCCTGTAGGCTGGTATTCTCTAGATGATATTATGTTCCCTTAGAACAACTGGTAACAGGCAAAAATTAGAACAGCTCTCAGGCTGTGGTAATGTTGCCTTGGCGAACTGGCCTAAAACATGAATCTATTAGGACTATAGGAGAAAAATGCTGGTTTATGGTCACTTTTAATCCCCTTCCTCCTAAGTTATGTTGTCCACTTTTCATCCACAGTCCAGACCCCACAGGCCTGAGCCTTTTAGTGCCTCCCTTCATAGAAACACTCATCCTTTCTTTAGCTCACAAAAAGGCAAAGAAGGCAGGGAGTTGAATACTTTTGAACGGGGGCTTGCTACTTTAAATTTTTACTCATCTGAGTATCCTTACACCACTGAAAACAATGTGACTATTTATCATTATCCTTTATTTATTACTTATGTAGTAGCAAAAGGCTCATTGAGCCAAACACAAAAGAATGGCCCCTACGAGTTTACAATCCAGTTTCAGATTTAATACAATGATTGAGAACGGCAAAGGACATGGGGGATGTGGGATGAATATGCTCCAGGGTTACTGGCATAGTCAGTTATGAGGTCTTGATGGTTCTGTTAAAGCTATTTACTTATCTGGGGTTTTAAATGGCAAATTATCATGCTTAATATGAGTGTTGTGGAGTGTTCATGTGTGCAAGGATTGCCCACATGAATGAGGACAGAAATATCACTGCTTGTGGCTTTACTGTAGAAAACTTCAGGGTTTTCTGAGCTGATGAGAGAGGATCAACAGAGGGAAGATAATTGTGCTTCCCACAGTGGGAAGGAGGTGCATCAAGTTACTGTCACTGCTGAAGAACTCAGTTAGAACCCTGAAAAAATGGGACTAGGAAACATGAGTGATCATGTTGACAGTATAACCAATACCTGCAGTGGAAATGTAAAACTAAGAGGGATTGAGCTTAAAGAATAGATGGAACAGAGTGAAGCCAACAAAAATAGGACTGATATTCTAGCTACTGTGGAAAGGAAGCATGAGGAGGAGAAAGGAATTGGAAAGAAAAATATTTGAACAAAAGTGAGGAAAAAGGAGCTTCCAGATGTTGACAAAGGAGGTACTACATAGTACAAAGTAGATGTATCTTTTATGTCTCCTGCTTTAAAAAAATAAAAATAAAAAAAAAATTGGAAATTGTAGATTTTATAGCCATGTAGACAGCATGTTTCGTTTCTGATCATGGGCCAGGAAATATTGAGATAGTGCAAAGAGCATGTCATTGTTGCTGAGTATGTTCCAAATAAGGGAAGTCAGTTAGAGGACATTAGTTATTAGTTATTCTGAAAGTCTTCAGATTTTGACTGTGTTGTTGTGTTTTCCTAAATCGAATGGAAGCTGCTATCTAAAGCTTTACATGTCCTGCAGAACAGCAACTCAAAGCTCTTCAATGGAATTTGCTCTGCAGAGCAAGAAATGTTATGTGAGTCTGATGGAACTTTGAGACTCAGGGATGTACAGAATACAAAGACAGCCACACTGAAGTCAACCATTGCTCACCAAAGCTTTAAATGACTTGGTTAATGTACCTCTCACTAGTTCACTGCTGCCTGTGTTTAAGGGACATTTTTCCTGTATTGAATCAGGGTGCCAAAGGCAGTGTATATGAAAGGCATGTAATAGTCTGGAATCCTGGACTGTAGTACTTGTACTAATTTTAGTTGGTAGGTTTGGCGTGCAACTGTTAGGTGGTTTTGGTATCCTGTGATATACAGAAAGCCAGACTAAATGCTCCGGTGATCCCTTCTGGCCTTAAACTCTGTCTCTGTAAGATGTTAAACAGTCTTAGCCTCTGATGCCATTATGTCCCCTCTGTCTCATTATATAGTTACTATTTTATATCATAGTCAGTCCTCCCAGTGCATGATGAAAAGATAATTTCCTATCCATTCTGGCAACCGCTTGATTTGATTCTGCCCACTTTAGATAAATATATCTAACAAACTTTTAATTGTCTGGCATCCTCAGTGTAATTTATTTAAATACATCAATACTGCGAGATTTTTAATGTAACAGAAACAATTGTCTAAAAATTGACAAAATCCTCCTTAATGAATTGGTGAGGTCAGAGGACATATCTCTGGTTTGTAGTCACAATGATCAACACGGAAGCAATGAATGCAGAATGAAATTAAAAGTGGATTGCCCTAAAGATGCACCAGTTCATAAGAGGCTCCTCAATGTATCCTGATATGAAAAAACTCTAGAGAGGCTGTAAAATCTCCTTGACTTGAGATCATGGTGTAAATCAATGCCCTAGCAATATAATAAAGTGGATTACTTGGCCAGAAAGATGGTCTGTGGTTTGAAAAATCTAAAAATAAATTGATTTTCCAAGCTTTTATGACTGTACTCCATTTTCTTTCTTAGTAAGCAGTTTGTGTTAACATTTTACTAATTTTATTAGTCTTTATAACAGTTCTATTGCAATCCATCACCTCTCTAGCACCTTTTAAAAAGTTACAATATAATTGCAAAATAGCCATAATAAAATTAGTACTGGTTGAGCAATATGTCATTTGCCAAATAATCATAATCCACAGGAATTCTATACAAAAGAGAATTAAATAATTATTTAGTAATTTTAACATCATTGCCTATTTCCATACTCATTGTCCCCACCCTCCTTCCCCAAGTCAATGGGAATATTTGTATCAGCTGACTAGGATTTTAATCTTAAAGTGAATTGGAATGTATATGGTCTCAACTGATGATGGTGCTATATCTGGAAATGATATTACAGTGTCTGGCAACAAGCATTTATAATACTGCAACACGATTCCAATAAGTGATGCTTGCTGAAGATGCTAGCTGGCTTGTAAACAAATACAGGATTGTAAGCTCTTTGGGGCTGACTGTCTATTTGTTCTGGTTTTGTACAGCACCTAGCAAAATGGGGTCTTGGTCCATGCCTAGTTTCTACCAGATTCCAAACAATAATGGTGGCTTGGTACTGCCTATCCAAAACAGCAAGTAGATCCTGTTACAGAAAACAAACTAGTCGGCTTTACTTGTGATTAAATTCTCCATAGTTTTTGCTTGGAGGAACCAACCATTTTACAAATAGTTTCTTTTATCTGAAACTGTTATCCAGGACATTCTGTTACCTGAAAAAGGGTCAGATCTCTCTAGCTCTATTTGTTGTATTGAAAAATCCCTAGCCAAAATCTAGACCCTCCTCTAGATTGTTTTAAAAAAGAACAAATTACCACCCTCATGTCCATGGGCCATTCAGAGAACCAAGGTTATATTGTACATGCACTCAGGCAAAAAGCTTTTTGAATTAGAATTAGGGTTGTAAGTTAATACTTAGACAGGAAACCTAAAAAGAACCCCGAATTTTCTCAAAACCCACAATCATTAAGGTTATACCCTCACAAACCACCAAGTAATTGGAAAGAACAGTTTAAGGAACAGATTCTGTTCCTGCAGTTACTGTTTGGTGCTGCTCTGATGGCATAAAGTAGCTGGAGAGCCGGTAGATCTAGCCTGGTGGGGGAATCCTGAGACAGCAGATAGTCACTTCCCAAGCCCCACACCACTACATTAGGCCTTGGCACAGCCTGAATATCAAAGAGAAAGGGAACATTGCTGTTGTGTCTCTGTTTCACAGCTATCCCTGTATGCCAAATGGCTTCTTGTGTTGTGCACAGCCAGGAATAAATTAGAGCAAATTAATTTAGAGATTGGGCCAGTCTCTGACAGGTGCCAAACTGGTGAAACAAAGCCTTTTCCCCTCCCTGACCAGAAGGGACCACCTGGTTATCAAAGGGGTCAATATCAGCCATAGGGGCAAGGAAAATGCCATAGTACCTCCCCAGACACCCACATCCTACAGCACATACAGGGGCGAGAAGAACCCATTTCCACAACTGGCCAGGATTCTGGAGACAAACCATTCTCTATGTGTTGGTTTAATGCCTTTTCCTTAAAGCAAACCTCTGCCCTTCAATTCCAGGTGGATTGGCTTATTACTGGCAAAGTCAGAGTAATGAGTTTAAATGAGGCTTGCAAGTGAAAAGTTGCAGAAGATCAGCCAACAGAGTGGAGCTACTGATACATCTCTGTCATTGCGAGCTACACATGTCCATATGCATAATAAAGCTAAAATAAAAAACCTGTGTTGTTAAGACGGAGATTTGTTCTGTAGCCTGCAATGCCTGACTTATACAACTTTCCTTTCCCACTCGTGCTGGAGAACATATTGCATATTTATGATCTCAGAGCTCAAGTTAACTATGCTTTTTTAACCAGCTGTTTTACTGTTAGGTCTAATGAAATGTGGTTTGTACATGAATGTTCTTTTGTTGTTGCTGCTGCTGCTGCTGTTTTGTTTTCTTAAAATATTGCTGAAGCTTCTCCAATGGAGCTACACTGAGGTTGGATCCAAACAGGGCTAAAGAATCTTTGTGTATTAGCAGTGGATAGGTAGGAACTTATTTTGGCTGTAGTGGATGGAAAGTAATGGATCTGCTCTTCCTGTACTGATTTTGTTTTGTTTTAATATACATCGGAGTGAATTTTGTGCTTACATATTGGAAGCTCAGGTAACTAAAGGCTTGTGTCCCCACCCTACCTCATTATATATATATATATATATATATATATAAACAGCATATGCAGTGACAGTACAGGTGTCCTGTTATCTCACCAATTTGCTTCAGCTTTGTTCAGGAGGGAGAAGCCTTTGGACTGAGGGGGGACAGCAGTTCAGTCTTAATTAGATTAATTAGTTGTTTTTAAAAGCCCTTTGAATATGAAAAGTGCTGTCTTTTATTATTCAGTCCTCCTGGCAATAGTAGAATCAGTACCAATTAGAGCTGTGTCTAAACCAGCAGTCATCTCAAGGAGAGTTCATCCGAAAGTTTCTCTGTTGCAGGTGTAACTAGCAGGTCAGTGTGTGTTGTGTGGCCCCTTCTGTGTTAAATTCAAAGTGGATGCGAATGTTACAGCTCCCACCTACAGAGTTTAGTTCAAACTGGAGAGGCTTATGCTTCCAGCTCTGCAGGTCCTTGATTTGATCCCTGGTGTTGGGCAAGATGATAGCCATTATGCTTCATGATGTTTCATGCCCACCCCTGGCCTTTGTGTTGCTTTCGATTCAATTGAACAGAAGAAAAAAAATCTTAAAAACCTTACCCCAAGCTTCCAAGCTGTGTATTGATTCCATCGAAGCTTCGACGTTCCTTCTCCCTCTAACATATTCTGGGTTACTTTCCCTTTTAATGTCTACAGGGATATGATGGCAATAGCTGCAAATCCTCTAGTTCCCCATATGTCTGTTGTCTTCAGGAGGAAAAACGAAAACAAAACTTGTTGTCTCTGCTCATACTCAAGCTTTTAAGAGAGGACTGTCTATTCCATCTTTATACCTTATCACTCCATGCGGGGGATTATGAGAGATGGAAAGCCAGATTGTCTCTACATTTCACAAAGTCACTTTAGAGAATTAGGTTGCATTACCTTACTGCCTCCTCACCCTCACTCTATCTTCAGCTAACAGTTAATATAATTCTTTCTTGGTGCATTATCAAAATACCTCATTTTGGGGTTCACAGGTATTTTCATTGCATTTTAGATTAGGGTTAGTTCTTCTTGCCTTCTTAAAGGGTGAGTTTCTCCTGGCTTCTGAACTTCTTTCAGGAGGTTTCCACAGCTACAATGTGAGTTACTGAAATAAAATAAACAGCCCTTGGAACTTATTGCCAGGAAATGTTTTGAAAACCAAAACTATAACAGGGCTCCTAAAAGGACTAGATACATTCATGGAGCTTTGATCCATCACTGGCTATTAGCCAAGATGATCAGGATGCAACCACATGTTCTGATATCCCTAACCTCTGTTTGTTCAAATGCTAGGAGTAGATGATAGGGGGAGTGGACACTTGATGACTGCCTGTTTTCTTCACTTAGTCTCAAGCACCTGGCACCGGCCTCTGTTGGAAGACAGGATATTGAGCTAGATGGACCATAAGCCATTATTATGTTACCCCTCCCAAAAAAAAATCACTCAGTTTAAGACTTCTTAATTGTCTTCTGCTTTCTTATTTTATTTTTAATTTTTAGCCTTTAAACATCATGTTTATGTTTTCAAGTATTTCTGCACAAACATGAAGATTAGGAACTTACAAGTTTAAAAGAAAGGAAAGCTATGTGTCTTGCATAATCACATGACTCCAGAAGATTTGGCTTCAGGAAAAACATCAAATATAATAAGACAGTATACCGGAATGATTTTTTTTTTTTTTTTTTTTTGGCCAAAAGTTTTTTTTTCCTCAGAAAAATGCAGATTCAAATTTAGTGAAACATTTTGTAAATTCATGTTGATTTTCCTAAATTGTTTTCTTGGAAAACATACTTTAAAAAAAAAAAAAAAAAAAAAAAGCTCAAAGCTTAAATTAAATGTTCGTCACAAAATACTCTTACCAAAATGAATTGATTTATATTTTATTTTATCATTTCTATTCAACTAACATGAAAAAAATGGTTTGGATCAATGTAAAACAAATTAAAAAAATCAGAACTGCTAGTTAATATTAAACAAACAAACACAAACAAAAAAGCCCAATGATTTGTTTAGCTCTGAGACACTCACAAAAAAATCCTGAGTTGGCAGCCCTACTAACCACCTACATTGTGCCAGTCAACAATTGTATATTAGGAATCCTTTTACAAAACTCTAGCCATGCTATTATAGCTCTAACTGAGCCTCCCTGCTTGAGTTATGTCCCAGCTATCTTTCAGTAATCCACTGTTGCATTTCAGGTTTGCAGATCATTGCAGCTATTCTTGAGCAGGTTTGAAGGTGTCAGACTGGCTTCTCCATCTCAGTGCACCACTCCCGTTCTTCTGAAAACACACTAAGGGTGCGTCTACACTTACAAATTAAGTCGATTTAAGCCTGCTTAAATCTACTTGATTTAATCTGCGTCGACACTACAATTTCCTTAAGTCTATTTAAGGAAATTTAAAGTCGACTTTATTAAACCTAGTTTAAATTTGACTTTACTGGCTAAGTTGACTTTATTAAATTGACTTAGTCAGTATGGATGCAGATTAGCCCTAAGTCGACTTTAAGTCAATTTAAAGGGTCCCATGGCCCCCCCACTGCCCTCCCTGCCAGGGTGTCTGTTGTGGCGCCCTGCCACTGTGCCTGTCCTGCTCAGCCCCCATTGTACCAGGGTACAATGGGGCAAATGCTGAGCCCCCTGACACTTTGGAAGGGGTGCCGCCCTGCCACCATGGACCAGTCCCAGGTCCACATAGCCCCTAGAAGTCAACTTAGGCGTCCAGTGTGGACGCTCTAAATCGATTTGGCAAGGTCCCCTTTAAGTCAACTTAATTTTTGAGTGTAGACATGCTAAGTCGACTTATTTGGCCAAGTGTAGACATAGCCTAAGATTTTATTTCAAAAGAATTTTCTATGATGACTTCGCCGAACCTCTGTTCATTACCTTTTACTTTCCACTCCTCTTCTTTTCCTTCCCTTCATCCTGTTATTTGAGATCTCCATACCAGGTTTTATTTATTTGAATGTTAAGATTTTTTTTATCAGATTGTTTTTTGTCTTTTTCATGGCTTTACTGTATAATCTCAGGTAAGGTACAGTTAATTTATAAATAGAACTGGCTATACATTTGATGATGGAAGGGTATTTTTTTTAATTGAAAAATTCTGATGAATCACAAGTGAAATGTTTTGCAGAAATCTCTTGATTTGAATGAAGTTTTGGAAAACAGCAACACAGGAACAGACCATTTAAATGAGGTGGAAACGTTCCATTTTGATTTTTCTGGAATGGATTTTTTTAATTTTTTTTATTTCAAAATGACTTTTTCATTCATTTTTGATTTTTTAAAATATAATATAATTAAAAATAAAAGGTGAAATTACATTGATTTTATGGAACAAAACATTTGGTTGAACAAACCATTTTTGTTTGGAGGGGAGATTTCATTTTGTGGAAAATTTGAAATTTGGATTTTTTGCTGTTCTGGAAAATTGTGAGGGTTTGGTTTGGTTTTCAATGGTAGAATGTCCAGCAAAATGAGAAACCTGATTCCTGCCCACCTCTACATAAATGAAATTTATATTTTCTTAATGTTAAAATATTACTAACACTGAACTTTTTTTCTTATTGCTATACATGAATAAGAAATGTTCTTGTCCTTGCTGTTATGAATAACTAGAAGAAAAAAGGATTAAATCCTGTGTGGTACTGAGCAGGTCCATTACCTCAGAGTGAGTAGAGGACACTTAAAATTAAAAAAAAAAAAAAGAAAAATTAGTTACCCAATGCTGTATTTTTGTTTGTTTTTTGTTTTTTGTTTTTTTTTTGGTGATGAGCTTTTACTGAAAGGTTTAGACATGGTCAGATTCTAATATGCTGGCTCACAATGAATAGTTCTGACTTGAAATCGAAGGAACTAGTAGTGCAAGAAGATGCTATGCAACTTTTGCAGAAGAATCTGTCTTTTAGTTGTTGTTTTTGCCTATTTAAAAGGGGCATGGAAATTCTTTTCCTTGACCCTTATCTACTACAAATATAAAACTAGACTTTGATTGTTTCCAGCATAAAAATCTAATCATCAAATAAGAATTCACAAAATACATTCCCAAGCACTTTTGAGCTAACTTTGTATTTCTCTTACTTTTTCAGGAATTTTGGAGGCCAAGGAAACCCAGTGGATCATGTTTTTTTTTAATCTAAGCAATATTTGTTTATGTTCACTGTGCCGCAAACACATGGAGGAGCTGTAAGTAAATGTACTTTACTTATGAACTGGATGGCTACTATCTGGAGGAAAGTGAAATAATCATTTCATTTCTGGTGTAATTTTCTTAGCTTATGTTACAATGCCAGAAAGACTAACGGAGATGCTTATGGATGTATGGACTCCATTAATAATATTATGGATTACTGTCCTTCCTTCCATTTATATGGCTCCATTGAATCAATCTCAAGCATTGCCAAGTGGATCCAGTATGGGACTAAATGGGCTCAATGGAGAACAGAGGGTTTTGAACCGTTCAAAGAGGGGCTGGGTTTGGAATCAAATGTTTGTACTGGAAGAATTTTCGGGACCTGAACCAATATTAGTTGGCCGGGTAAGTCAAGATTATTTTTTTAAATTATTTTTAATTTCACTGTGAAAATATACAGAACAAGTAAGTCTTTATTGGCTTGGAATCTACTATTAAACTCAAGTTTAAAGATCTTGATCATTCGAAGCCTGTAAATTTATGTTTTATAGATAATATTTACTCTTTTGGGTGCAGTTAACATAAATGATAGGATTATCTAAAAGGAGAAAGTAGAATGATTGATTGTTTTAGAGCAGTGGTTCTCAACCACTGTGTCGGGAAACATTACTGTGTCACCACACAGTGATAAGTGTGTCACAGAGAGCCGGGGAGATGGCTGGATTTGGCCTGGAGGGAGTGGGCTGGTGTGTCCTGTAGAGTCGCAACATGCTGCCACATGTGTCACAATCCACAAAAGATTGAGAACCACTGTTTTAGAGAACTACAGACTTCAAATTACAGACAACTTATTCAAAGTTGCTTTCTATCTTGAGACTACATCATTTATTTTTGATGATAAAGGTACAACAATGTACGCACATTTTCTCTAATGTTTTTAGCCAGCAAACTTAGCCTTTCTCATCTTAAGACTTTTCTAAAAGTTGCTATTTGTTACTTATGTTTACATTCAGTATTCAAAAATGTTGATACACTTTATGGTCACTTTTCATCTGCTGTCCTGCTACACAAACCTTTAAAATATGCTGATATTCCTTAGAGATGCACATTTGAGCAAACCCAAACACAGGAGGATGAAGAAAGTGTACCATATGCAACAGAAGACACAAGGCTAAGATATATTTATAGAATGACCCTGATGTACAAATTTCTCTCATTATAACATCATAGACATAGTATTTTGTGACCCAGTTTCATAATAGGAAGTTAGAGAGCACAAGTAAAATATCATACACTTGCTTGACATATCCTCTACCTTATCTTCAGCCAGCTCCTTGTTTATTTTTACACCACTTCTCATTTGTCTCAATCAGTAATTCAGTCTTATATTTTCCTTAAAAAGAGATTGTGCCATCCTCATTCATTATAAAGCTTTCTCAGCAAAGAAGTATCTGCACCTTTCTGGATATTTGACCTATATCAGAATGTTCATAAATAATGTAACATATTGTTCTGTTTCTTCTGAATAATCAGACATATTATTATCACATTACCTTGGCTCTTAAAACATATATAAAATATAAGTGGACAAAGAGTTAAAACATATAATTTCATCTTATGTTAATTTATGGCTCATCTTAAGCACTCTGTACATATTACACTGCACTGTGGGGAATTTCAACATGTATATATGTTATTGAAGAGAAGATAGAGAAAGTATAGATTTAATAACTGTTTCTGGACCAATATGCCAATAACAATTATCACCTATTGCTTTCCTAAGTTGATTTTGTAAAGTGATCAGTTTGGGTTCCAAATCTTGGGCCAGATGTGTAAACAGGCATAGCTCCATTGACTTCAATTTAGACTAATGTTGACTTAGACCCATGAGAGGTTTATCTTAATATGTTTTGTTGCAATCAGTAAATTATTCCCGTATCAATAGGGAAGGCTTATTAACATACACCTCACATTTTAAAGCAGATTTTTCTCTTGTACAATATTCCCAGTTGAATTTAAAACAATGAGGAAAGCCTCTTTTTGTAGAGTACTTTAAACTAAACAAGAAGATTTTTGAATTAAGGTATCCAGTCTTATCCTTAGTTCATCCTGTTACTGCAGGGTTATCAGAAGAGTACGTGATCTTATGCACCACATATGTTCAACTATACAGAAGCACAATTAAGGCTATTCAAAAGGACAGAAAGATCTCTGCATCTCAGTTTTGTGTGGTTCATTTTTCAGTGTAAATCATAGCCTTAATGTTCAGTAGTGGTTTTTTTTGTTTGTTCATTTGTTCATTTTGGTTTCTTTGTTTTGTTGTGTTTTTGTTTTGTTTTTTCAATTTACTGTGCACCACTCAAAAGCACTAGTGAAGAGAAAAGATGGGGGGTGGGGTGGGGTGGGGTGATGGCAGGATCTTGGGTAAAGCCAAAATAGACATTATACCCATCTTTTGTTAGGACTTTGAATTGTACTTATTACTACATTGCGATGATATCCCATTTGTTGGAACTTCTGCATAATAGGAATAGTGTGTGATAGAGATGGAAGAGAGTGAAAAGTGAAACATGCTCTAATGGGCAGAAATGTTGGGTGTATTAGTGTTTCCTAGCAATTCTTTTCTGTTTCTATTGCCAGCTCCCAAAATTACCTTTACTTCAGACTTACTTGTGCTTTCTTAGGGCCTGATTCTGAGAGATGTGAACCCCCATAAGTTCTAAAGTAATCAATGGGAGTTGTAGATGCTCAACACCTGACTCCCTTCCCAACTTCACAAATTGCAGCTGCCTCTTTTATGTCTCCAGGAAGTTGGACTATGCCATCTTTATTTTCTCACCATCCTTGGTTCAACTGTCCATCATAGATTCCAATTTAAAATTAGCCTCTGGCCTTCAGAGCTTTCCGTGGATTCACTCTACCTATTTTACCTAATATTCTGCTAGTGCCTTTCCTGCTTAGTCTGTTCCTCCAGCCTTTTCTTTCTTCCCCTAACCATGATTCTGCACAGTTGGAGGCTGCTCTTTCTTTCACTTCTGTGTCTCCCTTTTCTTTTTCTATATGATTGACTTTAAAGCTTTTTGTGATGCTTTGTATGAAAGGTGCTCTAGAAAGTACACTTCAGTGAGTTATTGTAGAGTTTCTCAAGATATCTAGTAAGAAAATAAAATGCTGACACGCTGTTCCATTTGCTGTGTTTGTACATGTGTTCAACTGCATGTATAGCCAGTGCTTCTTACATGTTGCATTTGCTGCATGTTATGGGTACTGTTTCTATTCACAATAGACCTGTTCTTGTGCAGAGTGCTTTGAACGTACACAAAGTTAGCCCAAGGCAGAGAATGCAGTGGACATAAAGGTCAGTCTCCAAAAATGACTTTAAACAAAAGCCAAATTTCATGTTCAGCTATTTCTATTCTCATCATCTTAGTATCTGAGTGCCTATATAGTTACTCTATTAATAGGGACCTGCCACGTGTGCAGATCAGATCTCTAGGTGTTCTGATATGCAAATACAAACACAAGGAGTTTGCAGGTTTAGATGATTGCTCATGTATAAGAAAAAAATGGCAAATGATTTCCAAAGCCAACTTAAGGCCCTTTGACAGCCCACTCTTAAAGAGTCAGCACTTCTCAAGAAAAGGGTTGTGTGCTCCAATAGGTGCTGAAGGCATTGCTTAGCTGGCAGGACGTGCTCAACATGTTGTGTCATTGGCACCTAAGTCTGTGTATAAACAAAATGAAATAGAATACTGAAATATTTTGGAAAATCCATTAAAAAAAATTCAAATGTCTTTTTCTAAAATAGAGTTCTATCTGAGGTAAAACATGCATGAGGAATGTATGAATTTGGAAACATGAGTGTTAGATCCCTTAAAATAGGACTTCTAATATGCTGACAGAATTTAAACTGATGCACTAAAGCTGCATGCTTATGGAATATTATTGTCCATTGCCTTTGGGGAATATGAAGTACATAAACCACATGGAGAGTTTAGCTCTTTATCTAGCATATGACAATAATTTGAAATTAACAGGAGAATCAAAAGCTTCTTCTTTCAAATGAAATAGTCAGAGTACAAGGTAGGTATGGTGGTTAGTGTATGAGTAACGGACTGGGAAGGAGGAGTTCTTGGTTCTAACTTTGTCCCTGATTCTTTCAGTGGGCTTGGAAAGACGCACTGCGGAAGTCAATGGAAATTTTGCCATTAGCTTCTGTGTGAGCAAGATCAGTTCATAAATTCTCGTTTGTAAAATAAAGATATAAATACCGTGTCAGGGTTTTTTTGTGAGAATTAATTAGATAATGCCTAGAAAATACTATACAAATGCTCATTATTATTTACCTATCCTACTATTTAATTATTGTATTATTAACATCATAAGAAATGTCATTTTCCAGTGTTGTACTCATGTAAATGCAATTTTTAAAAAAATATAGGGACACAAAGCATTTGCTTTCAAGTTCACATAAGCTCTATGTTAAATGGAGCTATATTCCTGCACTGAATATGTTGTTTAAAACAATACAGAAACGTTATACGTACAAATAATTTTTTCAGTCTTCATTGCTTCCCATGATCTATTCCTTTTAAGTCATACGTAACCATCAAGATGCACTAGGGTGAGCCTAGATTATCTTCCAAAGGTCATACTATCAGCTTTGGAAGACCTGTATCCTGTGTATCGCTGACAGCAGCAGGCGGTCTTCCACTGATTGACAACCTCATTCAACCATAGAGTGATATGTCGTATGACATTGCATGCCATCCCCATAGACTTGATTAGTTAGCTAGAACTTTTACTTGATCTATGCTGCTGTATGTTCTTAGCCTCTTCTGCATGCATTTACAATTCCATGGCAGATGTGCTATGAAATCTGTGGTGTATCAAATGTCACCATTCTTTCGCTGGAGACAACAACAGAATTCACAATGAAGTAGACAATAAAGTTAGGAAATTTTAGGCAACTGAACAACGTAATAAAACATGTGAAACACATTATCACAGCTCTCCCTTACCAGCCATATGGAGCCCAAGATAAACATATAACACATATAATTTGTGATGTGTTAAATAGCATAGGACCCAATTTAGAAGACAGCATTTTCAAAGAAATTCTAAGTTGTTTAGATAATGCATTACAGTTTTGATTTATTGGTACAGTGCAGGCAACCAAAAAAAAACCAAAAAAAAACCAACCCAACAACAACAAAAAAACCAGTAGAAGCACATAGAAGGGATTTGAAAGTAACAAAAGCTTTTTATTTTTTGTTCCTGGAGTCAATATTGAATAATTCAATAATAAACCCCAACCTCAAAGTAGCTGTACTGACAAACAGTTAGACTGATTCTCTTTCAGTAGGCTGCTCCTCCTGTCCCTACAGGTACTCCCAATTCTTCTAGGGATCCCCCTCTGATTTCTTCCACTTTATTTCTTTCTACCCCCCAAGCCACCTGTTTCAATCACCTCACCTTCTCCATGTATGTTTATATGTATCGTTCAGATGGGCCTGATCCACAATCCAATGAAGTAAATGAGAGTCTTTTCATTGATTTCAATGGGTTTTGGATCAGGCCTTTAGAGGAGAGGGAACCTGTCAATATGTTCCTAGGCACCTCTCAGAGGGGAACAATACAGAGGGATCTGATGTGTTCCCAAGTTGGGTCTTGGGCTAATGGTATGGAAAAGACAATGTGTTGAGCCTTAAACTTGAAATAGCATCATGACTGGAAGGGCATAGAGATGAGCTCTGAGTTCTGTATTATGCATGTTCATATGATCAGTGCATCATACAAAATATTTGCATATTTATTTATTTCCTCTTTATTTAGTTAATTAGCTAGTTCCATTATTATTATGGCTGCCTAACTATTAGAGCCCTGCATGGATTCAAAAATATGGATCCAGGTGCAATCTGCAACTGCTCAGTATCAGTCACTATCTGATCTGTGTGCCATGTTTTATGTGTATCCATAACCACATCGACAACTGAGCTTGGGCTCACAGTCAGCATTTTAGCCTTTGATTGGCTCATTCACCACATGGATACCTCCTACTTTTTCCTTTTCTTGTTTGCAGTTCGTGCACTGTGCTGTCAATCAGATTTCCTTGGCCACCAATGAAATCTCTGATTGACAGCATGGCACGCGAACCGCAAACAAGAAAAGGAAGAAGTGGACAGGGAAGGCATGGGGAATGAGCCAATGAAAGGCCAGCATACTGACTGACTGACAAGCCCCTCCAAGCCCTTGCCTGCTGTGACTGAGACTCTGATTGGCTGGCTGACCACAGTCGGAGCTGCGCTGGGATTGACTGGAGCGCTTCCTTGTTCCCCTGTGTGCTGCTGACACAGATCATAGCAGCAGCTGCAGTGCTCAATCTCACCCTGGGCAGATAAAAATAGAATCTGCATTCGCAGGTCAATCCACAGCGATCGGGCTGCAGATATCCTCACCCGCATCCCCGGAGGCGGATACCTGCAGATCAGAAGTGGATACCCATGGATCTGCAGGGCTCTACTGATCATGCTATTCTTGTTAATGCTGCAAAAGGGATCTGTACATGAGAGAAGCTCAACTGCATCCTTGTTGCCTGAATAGGCGAAATCAATGTTAAGGAGTGCAATGTTTGCAGCCTGTGGGTGTAACTTTTGCAAAGAATGATGTGGTTTTGTGTTAATTCTCTATTCAAGTTTTTACATCTGAGACTACAGAATGTTAGATGAACTGCAAGCAGGTGCTAATCAAAATAAGCATGTATACATGGATTTAAACTTGCATTTTATTGAGTTTTCATATGAGTAAACTGATGAATGCCACATCAACCATTTAAAGCCTATAGCAAGATTTCA
Source organism: Pelusios castaneus (assembly GCA_007922175.1). Taxonomy (NCBI): domain Eukaryota; kingdom Metazoa; phylum Chordata; order Testudines; family Pelomedusidae; genus Pelusios; species Pelusios castaneus. The sequence continues at coordinate 18,777,027 of ML685783.1, forward strand.
CTTGGCAGGAAGGAATATGTAGAGCGCGTGTGTGTAAGCAGTTTTTGTGACACATTGTACAATAGGAGTTGTAGTTCAAGCCCCCATTCTCTTCTGTATCTCGGACTACATCTCCCATGATGCAGTGTGGCCTTCCCTCTGACCAAGCAGCAATGTTAGTGCATAATGGGGGTTGTAATCTAGTCAGAGAGCCTGGCACACTGTAGAAAATGGGGCATCAGGATCTCAAATGACAAAGTTGCAGGAGGTACTGAAACAAAAAAGGGAAATGCAGTTGAGCTGACTTCCAATAGATCATTTCAATTCAGTTCAATCCTCTGAAAGAAAACATTTCTTTTTTGGGAATGCCAAAATTGTTGTTTTGGGTTGTTTTTTTTTAAACAATAAAACTACAATGTTTTGACATCTTTAATTTTTTTTTTCCAGAATATTTCAGTCTACCGAAACTTACACTTTCAATATTTCCACTTTTTAGTCTGTTTTGGAATGAAAACAAATGTTGAACTACTGGAACGTCACTGGGAATTGAAATACTAAATTTTGCTTAGCTATCCTCTGGGGATTATAGAGTCCTTTTCTGACTGGATGTTAAGTTACAGGTTCAACAGTATCTAGTTAGGAACCTGTAGGTTTATTTACAGTCCTTTTAAAATGTGTTACTGAAATGTTTATATTCAATATTTGAAAAGAGAAGAACATTAACAAAGTTAAGTCCATGTTCTTGTCAACTCATATCTACAATGCAGTATCTGAGCCAACTTCCCATTCTTAGTCACTGCAAAAAATTTCATGGATTCCTGAAATGATCAGAAAACATAAAAATTATTCTCTCTACTCAATAATCCACTAGACTGTAGATTGTGGCACATGCCAAAGTAAACTCTAGAAGAATTCTGTCCTCTTGGTGACTTTCTCATAGTAATAATCAGGACATAGTATGCTAGTTGGGGGTACATGAGGAGGTCAGGTCAAATGACCTGATGTCCCCATGTACCACTGACTAGAGAAATTGTTTCAGACTTCTCAGGGACACCAATAATCTTGTAGTATTTTTTTTTAATTTAATTTTACCACAGTAAATCCACTAGTAAATCTCTTGTGTTTATTAAGACCTTCTAGGTAGTATGTAGTATTTCTTCTAAAAAAAAAAAAAAATCCAAAAAATCCTTGGAACATATTTTCAACCACACTGTGTAGCTCATCAAATTCTCTGGGCCTGGGCTTCCGAACACTTTAAAATATCCTTTTTTAAGTCCAGCAGGCTCAACTCAATCCAATATCCATTCAGCAAATCTGAGCATAACCAGTATGACTGACCCTTCCTTATCCAGGCCACTGCAAGTTCCAATATTTAGTGTCGGAACTTCTTCGACACTTCCATGGTATTGTGGCGGATGGTGATGTGAAAGAGCTATGAAAACAATAGGGAATTTGATAACTGGTATGTCTATTTATGGAAAGGATTAGTGGAAGGATTCATGTTAAGCATGAGAAGCCACAGTAATTGGGAGGACATCTTGTTTTCTGATGGAACGGAGTTATTACCAAAAAGAATTAGGCATAGGAGCATGAGAGTCCAATATCACTCACATTAGCTCTGCAGCCTGTCTATGGTGCATTGGGACCTCATGGCTGGAATGCTTTATGGCATACTTTTAGAGTTATTAAATAAATACTTTTGTGAGGATTGCTGCTACAATCCCTGTGTGGCGGTGGTATGTGGGGGCATCTCAAAAGGAATGTGTAGGTTATGAGATAATTTTGCATCCCAGACAAAATCTATGCTGCAGCAGAAAAGTAGTTAAATCCCCAAAGTTACCTTTTTTACATCCTCCCTGTTGCTTATACACACATTCAGAATCCTACCTACAACATTTAAAATGTATTTGCACTCATGTAACACTTTCCATCTGAGGCTCTTAAAGCACTTTGCAAACGTTAGGGCTTGTTTACAGTTGCACATTAATTCAGATTTAGGTAAAGTGTATTTAAAGTGCAATAACTGTTCCTAAATAACTCGAAAAGTAGCCCTGTGTTAATAAAGGGTCTGAAAATAGGTCTCACCATGTTGTAGATGGGGAAATAGAGGATTAGAGAGGTTACGTGAATTGCCCACAATTACATATTAAGTCCCCAGTCCCAAATTGGGTCCTGTGGCCATCTATACCCTACTGACTGCTATGAGGTGTTAGGCAGTTGAACAATGCCATATATCTCATTGCACAATCAGAGACCTCGGCTTATGGAAGCCAAATCTTCTAGCTCTAACTCCCATGCTGTAACCATAAGGCCATTCTTCCCTCACAAAATAAATTATGTATTTATTTAAAGACAATTATCACCCTTACTTCACAATAACTGTTTGAGGTGGAGTTGTTGAAGCCATATTAAGTCCCAGGATATTAAAGAGACAAGGTGGGTGAGATAATATCTTTTATAGGACCAACTTCTGTTGGTGAGAAGGACATATCTTAATTATGCTCAAAAGTATCTTTTCATTGACCCAAGTATAAAAAAATGTGATGAAAAGAGAGTTGAATTTCCAAAAGTCAAATTCTACCATCTTTCAGTGCCTTGCATGCCTTCATTTAACCTTGATTCCTTTGGCAATGTAGCTTTGCTCACTGGAAATGCATTATTCTTGCTCTAGTTATATAAGAAGAAAAATGAAAGAAGTTTTAGTAGGGAACATTTATCCTATATATTTCTAACATTCTCTTCTTTTCACCTGACTCTTAGTAGGAGAACATATCCTATTAAGCTTGTTTGGAGTGACATAAAGTATTCAGGCTGTCAAATAAAAGCCTATATATTTTCATTTATCTGAATTAATGATTGGCAACATAAGTTGTAAAGTGGTATCCTTGTATATACTGCATTACACCTAGATTGTGCCTAGCTTTGTCCTTGGCACTATGTTGGCCTTTTGTTACAAAGAGCAGAAATAGCAGTCAATAACTACTTAATGTTTTTCTCTCTTCTTTATTGTGGCTTTAGGTACATTAGGCTCTCAGTAATTATCTTAGTCATAATTCTCTATCACAAGAAATATTTTCAGCATCTTGTGAAGCATAATTGGAAAATATTTTCTTTGTATATACACTGTTCCTATTCTCTTTTTAATATATATTTACCCAGGAATGCCTTGTCTAGGCATAACCAAGTGAGCATAATTTCATACATGTAATCCAATCTCTCAAACATTGGTATATTTTCCTTAATTTCAGAGGGACAAAAAGTTAAGCTTCAAACATACCTAGACATTAAAAGAAAGAATTACAGGATACAATTAGGAGTCCTGTAAGTCAGCAGAAGGAAACATGAACAAAAGTGTTGTTTTTACAGGTCACCTTATTTGAGTAATACAGAATTACAGTGGAATGATTATAGTTTGTCGAAAGTATGTATTATTTAAACACTGGCTCAAAGCACTGGCTTATGGACTGTTTAGTAATTTGTTGTTCTGTATTTTTTTGTCAGCTTCGTACTTGCAGACTCCAAAACACATTTTAAGTTTCAGTTCAACTTATCAGCTTGAACAAGAGGAATATAAAGAGCAGGGAGGGAACAGGCAAGTAGTTAGCATTTTCTGGGTTGCAACTTAATACAGAACAGTTAATTTATTTCATCCCTTCCAATATAAATCATGTGCTGAAATGAGGGAGGACAAAAGCCTTGGCTGAATTGCAGATGGAAAACTAAATGAATAGTTTTAGGCAAAACAGATTTGTTTAAGCAACACTGTCAAGCTTGGCATTGTAGACCTAAAATGAAACTTCTTAGCTTTGTTTTGGTTCATAGGCTGGAACGTTCACATTTCCATATTCCAATGCTCTGCCTGTTTGTTCTTAGAGAGCACAATTCCTGTAAATTTCAGTATCATGCCTACTCACAATAACAGAGCAGAGAATCGGAATGGATGGATGATTTTGATCCTTCTGATCATAAACAAATCCAGCACCCCTATGGATTTCCTGATGGAAGATCATCCAGCAGAGTAGTTGCCATTTAAACAGTGCTGCAGTGTTAAACGGAAAGGACTCACTAGATTTTTCAGAATGAGCAGGAATATTTTTGATGATAGATGAAGTGTAGCTTGGTTGTCTTTAATGTCTTCCAATGCAAATCTTATGCTTTAATATTATTATACATTAGAGTACAGCAGGGAGTGGGTCGTAATTGACTAAGCCCAATTTTTTATTCACTATCTGGATGATTAATTTAAAAAAAAAAATCAGTTTGGGCAAATTCTGCTCAGAGCTATATAGATGCAACCCAAATTTCACTGGTGTTTCATAGGACTGAAGCATAATTTGGATGTATATTTGTTTAACTTTCAGGCTCTCTCCCTATTTTCCGAGACTTTGCAAATAATCACCTCATTTCAGCATGTCCTAGTTCACCTAGTTTACCTTTTAATAGAAATCTTCTCTTTGATTTGCTATGCAAGTCATGCAAAACCTGGTCATCTAGCACAATGCCTCTTCAAACCCTCCAAAAGTGTGGATCTAACAAGAATTAAGCTAGCATCTTTCTTGTTTAATCTCTACTGTGGTAGAGCTAGTGGTCAGTTATACATACCACACATGAACGCCTGTGCCAGGAGAAGAAAGATCAGACACTTAAAAAGTCTCCTGAAAAGGGTTGCAGCTGCAATTTTTGGATCCTGAAATTAACTTTTCTAATATTTGTGAGTGTTTTACACGGTGGTTTTGGTTCAGGCCCCTGTTTATTCTCTAGAAGCTCAGTCAGGTCAGACAGATCTTCCATTTTCTAAATCATCTTGTTTCACACAGGTGTACCAAATGTCCATTCTGAATAAAATCATGCCAATTCATTTATTTCATGGTGAATATTATCCCTTACAGTTTCAGCAGCTTCCTTTAGTCTTCCTCTTAGAGCAACTGAAGAATTTCTGGCTAAAATTCATAAGTTGGAAAGGGTTTGATCATTGGAGTTCTGATGTCTACAAACTGCCAGGTGCAGATATAGTTTCTTTGTGCAATAGTTAGCAACTCTCCTACCTCTCCTTTGAATAAAGCTTTCATCCACAAAAGATACTTTCCCATCTCAGAAAGTTGCTTTCCTTAAGCACTTACTTATAGTCTGTTAAAAGAGAGTAAAAAAGCTTTTGGCACCATGACATACTGGTACACGTTAGCAGTCACTGTGGTTTTAAACCAGTGATAGTTAATTTACATTAAAATGCAAGGCTGTTTAGTTTAAACAGCATGGCTATGTTTACACTTACAAAAGCTAATTTTAGTTAGTTCGAATGAACTTAATTCGAACTAGCATGGCCCCACTAGAATGCTAGTTCGAACTAGCCATGGCCATGCAAGACACTTGCTTAGTTTGAATAAGTCATTGCAGGAAGGTCAATCTGCTGATTAGTTCAAACTAAGCAGTTAGTTTGAACTAATATGGCCACATTTGACTTGATTTGAATTAACGGACTGAATTAACCATTAATTCGAACTAAGCAATCAAATTTATTAGTTTCAATTAAGGAAGCCTTTAATTCAAACTAATGAAAGCCAGGTGTGGCCAAGATTTAAATTAGTTCAAATTAAGCTTCCTTAATTCAAACTAACTTGCAAGTGTAGACATAGCCCATCTGTTTAATCAAGGATTGAAAGTCATCTTCTATACATACCACTTGATGTATAGCTGAATAGAACACCAAAATGTAGCTGACAATTGTTCTTTCCTTGGAAATTTCATAATTTTCCCCTAAAACATGAGTAAATATAGCCACTTCATACTCAGGACAAAATCTGAGAATTCTATCATGCTGTAGAACGTAATGGCACATGTCTTCTCACATGCTCCTATACCTTCACTAATTTGCTTGGGGTCACTCCTGCTTTACATTGGTGTAAGCAGGAGGAGAATAAAGTTCACCGTCTTCAAGGTGTCTGCATATTCACTTGTACGACTCCAGATTGAAAATCTGGATTAATATTTCTAGCGTTGCTAATCCATTTTGGGGTTAGTTAAGGTTGTTTTCAGTTTCCTAGCAGTAGACATAATCTGTTCATAATTATAGGGTAAGATATGGAGAATGTCTCAGGGTGACTTACTTTAAAAGGAAGATGGGTCTCTCCCCTCCCTGTGCCACAATTAGCTTGCCTACCCAGCTGGGGAGAATGACGGTCCTATGATTCAAACAAGCCACTACCTTATTTATCTCCAAGAGCTGGATAGAAAGAGGGAAGTGGAGGAGGAGGTGGCTGTAGCTGTAGGGAGTAAGAAGCCTCCTGCTAGAGATCCTGAGAAAGCTGGGCAGAAAAGGATTATGGTAGGGTAGGGCAGGAACTGACCTGGCAAAGCAAAGAAGAGTCCAGATTCCAGGTAAAGCTCTGGGAATCAATAGTCTAGTAAAGAGTGTGAAAGTTGGAAGCCTAGGATGGGTGGAAGACCATTTTGGTTTGTGCTCTACTTGGGCTCCCAGTGATGAAAAGCCAGGAGGAACTGAACTCTGATGACGGTGAGAAGAAATGTGAGTTGATCCCAGGTAGAGCGGGAAACATTTGATTTATGGTAAGTTATATTGTTGAAGGTGGCATTTTATTTTGGACTTTGAGTACCCTGACTGAAAGTAACACAGCGGGAGGGCTTAACCACATGAATTGTCTGGAGAGATAGAAACACTGAGGGAGGGAGGACAGAGAAACTGAGGCAGGGGCTACTACAGAGAGAGTGCTCACAAGAGTATTTAGCTCACAAGAGAGTGCTTTGGAGACAATGATCCTATTACAGGGGTTGTCCTTCCCCCAAACTTTGTACTCAGGGGACTATGACCCACAGTTTTAGGAACTACTAATATAAGGAATATCATGCTGACCTGCAGTACTATTAATGACTGGGAAAGATACTTATAATGATTATAATGAATCCACATAGCATCCAGATGTACCAGACACAGTATATGGTAATATCCCAGAATTCTGGCTTATTTCAATCCATACTTGCCTGCAACGAGGAACTTTGTGCATGAATAACTATAACGTGGTATTAATTCCTAACACAGTTTTTCTTTTCTTTTCTTTTTTTTTTTTTTTTTTGTATTTTTCCTTTGTTTACAACAATTGTTCCCCATACTATCTTCTACAGTATGTCAAGAACACATGCAGTATATTGGTCAGTAGATATGCCATAAATGACTCTGAAGAAAATGAGATTGTATTCTCCTGCACTCTTAAAGATGTACTATTTATAACAAATATTTACTCTTCATTCTGCCAGCAGATTTTCAAAAGAGTGTATCCTCAGTAATGCATGCTCTTTTCCATGCTTAATTTGCATGAGGAGTTTCTATAATTGTCCATCCAATTCATGACATTTCTTGAAATAGTTATTTCTTGCTATGAAAATTTTACAAAAAGGAAAAATGAAGCACAAAAGAGTTAGTTTCTTGCTTAAAATCACACAGCAATTGGTAGCGGACTGGGACTAGAACCCAGGTATCTTGGGTCCCAATCTTTTGTTAGCAGCAGAAAAACAAGGCAAACATTATTGTACAATAAGAATTTATTTGTAAATTTCTTATAGTTCCTAATAACATTTGCCTGTTCTTCTGGGCTGGTACACTTCCAAATGAATGCTAGATAAAGAAACCTGAAAGTCTATTAAGACACATCTGACATTCTTCCCTAAATGTTCGAATCCTCCAGTGCAACCACTTATTGCACTTAGATAAGAACACAACTCTTTACCCTCCTCCATAGTCCATAAACCACTCTTCATCCTCTTAAATTTTCTACTTGGTTTCTTTTGACAGTACGTAGTCCTTTCACTTTCTCTACAGAACCTTCCATTACAGGCACACTAAATGCCACAGCAGCACTGAAGTCAGAGGTCTGTGAAATTCTCACTTACATGTGCGACAGCATATGCCACATCTTCTTTCAAAAGCGAGTGTTTTTTTATAAATAAAGCATTCTGCTCAAAGCTGTACAGACACAAGAAACATTGACTCTTCCCCTTGATGATCTCAATAAAGAAAAAAGTTACATACTGTATAGCTCTTTCAGGCTGTCCCCTGCTTCTCTACCTGTAAAATGAATTCTCTGTACATCACTTCAATATACTTGACACCTTTGATTGTGTTCAAATCATACACATAGTTCTTCCTGTAAAAGGACTAGTTTTATGAACATTTATTCATTACTCTTAAGCTCATGTTGAAAAGACTCATGCTTATTGTTAATGTTCACTGCAAAAAAATTGTACTCTTATTTTTTCATATTTTTATTGTTATATTTCTAGTAGGATGGTCGTACACTGATGGGGTATTTATGAACAATTGAGAGATGCTTGGAATATCTCTTCACTTTGCTATTTGTCCATGTAATGAACATAACTGTAGGTGAGAATTGGTGGATTTGTAATTAGCGGGTCCTGTGCCCAGCTTCATTTTTGTCCCTCGCCTACCCCCCACCTTGACCCTTGGAGGGGGGGGGCCCAGCCAAGAAAAAGAACACTCTCCTATCTTTCTCTTCCACCCATTTTTTCATTGTTTTGATTTTCTTCCTTCCTCCTCCTCCTGTATTAGAAATAATAGAAAGTAAATGAAAATAAAGGGAGGTCTTCTTTTTTTTGCTGAGGGTACCCTACAACTCAGCAAATAATCAGATAATTCAGGTGTCTCCTTGACCATACTTTTTTATGGCTGTCCGCTATTCCACATTGAAGGTTTTTAAAATAAGACGACAAATGTTTTTTTGCTTAGCTTGGTCATCCTACCTCACCTTCACTTTTTTTGAGGTTTTTGACTGCCAGACTCACAGTGTCACTTCATTATTGCTAAAAAAACTGACATTGATTTTAGGCAGATGAAAAAAATGTCTGAGAGAACCGGGGTGTAGCCACAGGTAGTCCTGGATGGGCCACGGAGCATCCAATTAGGTTTAACTGCAGTTAATTTCACATTTTTTAAATAGCCTCTGTAAAAACAGAATTTTGAACCATTGCGTACTAATGACAAATCCCAGGCATTGTTGCAAAGTGCAAGGCAGGGTGCTTTAGTTCAATTGGATAATTGGTCAAGAAGGAAGACTCTGATTGGCAAATGATGATTTCCCTTTTGTAAGGAAACTACTAGCTCCTTACTGCAACTTAGTGGATCTTTTTGGCTGGCCATCTCTTGAGGAAGCAGGACCCTGGAATGGACAGTCCCCAGGGCTAGTGGAGAGAGGCCAATGTGTCAGGTCAGCTTAGTTGACTCGGAAAACAGGCCAATGAGGGAGCCAGGAGGTCATCCCCACTCCCTGTGAGCTGGAGCTGCTTACCTGTTCCCGGGCAGAGCCAGAGAGCTGGGCCAAGCTAAGGACAAAGCAGCTGGTGGCTGGGAGGCTGGAGAAGCAAGGCCAGGGAGCTGAGTGGAACTGGGGATGGAGCCATCTGGAACTGGGTGCAGGAGGCCAGAGGAGAAGCCCAGAGTACTGCATAGAGCAGACCCACAGCAGCAGAACTGGGGGGAGGGACCAAGAAGCATCTCAGAGAGCCAAACCATACACCAAGCAGAGTGTCTGCAGCTGGAGCAAGGTGCAATGATTAGCTGGGAGAGTGAGGGGGACCCTGGGCAGGACCCAGCACCGGGGGACATCACTTGCAAGCCAGACTGGGAGGGGGATCTTGACCCTGAGGGGGGGGGCTGATGCTGGGGAGAAGGTCCCTGCCCCCTACAGCCTGGGGTGCATGTGGCCACCACCAGAGCAACTGTCTGACTCTCTGCATCCCTGCAGTGCAGTGGGTAGGAGGCCTGTAACATGTGAGGAACACACTGTGAATGTCACTGACACCCCAGAGATGGTGTGTGTGGTGCCCCTGTGCCAAGGGTGGTGGTGGGTCTTTTCCTGTAACCTTTCTCCTAACCTTTATTCTTTTTTTCCCCGTTGATTTCTGACTGCTGTTTAGTTAATAAATTGTATTGCTTTGAACTATATGCAGTGAGGAGTGGGTCGGGGAGTTCCCAAGGCAGAGTTAGTCCTCCCGAGTGAGGACACTCTAGCCCCTGCCCTACATGACTGCAGCAAGATGGGGGGTTGAGTCCCCCCAGGAATCCTGGGCCCTGCCTCATCAGGGTTATGAGGACTCTGCAATGTAAGAGAGTTGGGAAGACCTCTGAGTAAAGGAAGTGGGAGCAAGGATTCAGATCCTTTTGCTAACCAATTCTACGGGGTAGCGTATGAGCCAGGATAGTTCCACACAATAGTGGGTCCATTCCCTCACTTACATTTAGTTGCTGTTATGTTATTGCCAAGACAGTGGAACAAATGGTGAAAATTCTTTGCTAGACTGCTTAAAAAAACAAACAAACTTCTAAAGCCCTATTCAAACTTATTAGTTGGAATTAAGGAAGCCATTAATTCGAACTAACTAAAGCCTAGTGTAGCCATGGCTTTAATTAGTTTGAATTAAGCCTCCTTAATTCAAACTAACTTGCCAGTGTAGACGTAGCCTAAAAGTGCCACAAGACTCCTTGTTTGTTTTGCTGAACTAGACTAACATGGCTACCCCTCTGGAACTAGTATACTATAAGAACGTGATACACTTCCTTGAACAACTGGGAGTGTTTACCCCAGAAATTTCCAGTTGTATATACTTGTTTGAGGTGAGAGAATCAACCTTGGTATTGTACTAGTTTCTCAAGCAGCAATAAAGGAAATTCTCTAGTGATAAGTGAATGTTTGTGATGGGCAAATTCCCTCCCGCTGTTCAGAACTGGAATTTGAATGAAAACTGTAGGAGGTTGGCCTATCTCTGATGAAAACAGTTTTTTAACAGCATGAATTTATGAATCTACTCAGTGCAAATAAGCATTTATTATGCTGAGAGTCTAAAACAATGGTTCATTTATTAAATTTAACCACAAAATTCTATTCAGAGAATGTTGGAGACCTGTTTAGACCTTTCAGAGTTAAGGTTGAAATTCTATCCTTCACTTAACCGATAGTAAGCAGCAGTTTAATCAAAGGACTGGGTGGCAGGACACTTTTGTTCTCCTCACATCCCTGCAATCAACTGTGTATCTGGTTATAGTCTCTCTATCACAGTTTCACAAGCCATAAAATTGGGATGATAATGTTTATCCATCTTCATAAAGCTCATTGAGATCACAGAATGAAAAAAAAAATGTAACTGAAAATAATTATAATTATTGCTCATTACTGGACTCCTATGAGAATATATAATTTTGCATTGCATGGGTCTAACTACTGATGTTGACTACACTTGTGTGAATTGAATGTAAATCCATTGTCTTCCATAGTTGAAGATGTTGCATTGTTTTAAGATTTACCTTGACAGCATAATTTTCCTCCATAAATGTTATAATACATAGACCCAAATATTCTAGGGCTTAGTGCCAGATTTTGATATCTAGTCTGCCAGCTGTACTATGAACTGTCCAACTCATCCAAACCATATGTCTTGTGCAAACAATCAGCAAAGAGTGTTAAAAGCTTTGAAAAGTACCACATTAGCAGTAAGTCAATATGCTGCATGAAGTGCATCATCAGTTTAAACTATTGTTCATTCCTCCAATCCTCTGAAAATTGTCATTGTTTTAGAAAAAGCATGAATATAAACTGTGCTGGAAAGATTGGTGGCTGTACCAAGAATTTCACACAAATATTTTTGAAAATTTGTCCATACTTGATAATTTTGCTAGCCTTTATCTTTAGAAAACAATCAATCATTTCACACAGGTGTTCTAATTCCATCTGAGTCCATCTATCTTTTCAAAGGATGACATTAGTTCAGTAAACATCCTCTGGCTGTTTGAAATGGTCAAGTCAGGAATCCAGTGGCAATAACTATTACATAAACTTGAGGCTGACAATATACTGTGTATGGATTCTGAATCTTATAAGGTGCAGGCTTGTCCGATGTGTACACATCTACCTGGGCTATGTCAGTCCTTGTCTTGTTTGATGAGATAGATGGAAGTCCAGGTTGAGTTGATTAGAGGCTGTGGTATTTGTATAAATGCAGCATGGATCCAACAAGCTGCTGATTAAAAATGCAAAGTGAATTTCAAACTAAAGAGAAAACATTGCCAGTAAGACTGGTAGTAAATGCTGCTTCTAAGTACTGACACCAGAACTGGAGAGGGAGGGAGGAAGGGCCATGGTCCCCCACTTTTAAACATGGGCCAGAAGGGTCATTCTGTTGCCCCCCAAAACAGCAACCTTGGGTAGAAATGGAGCAGTGCTGGTAGGGGCTGAGATTCATGGTAGAAGGCTGAACATGGTGCTACAAGTGCTGGAAAGGATGCAAAGGCCAGTTGGAGGGAAGAGCAGAAGGACAGGCTGTGTGTCTGGTTCCTGGTGAGTTACATGCAGCTGATGGAGGTAGGAGACCAAGTAGGAACTGCATCAAGTACCTGGGCTACAGGGTTCAGAGGGCTAGGGCCATGAGGGAGTGAAGGGTTACTGGAGAAGGGGATACAGGGGGAAATGCCACAGCTTTAGGACAAGAAGAACAGGAATCCACTTTTTCCTTGCGCCCCTCTCTTGCTTATAAGATGTATTTATAGTCCAGGGGCTTAATCGTGTTAGAGTTCAGGTCCACAATGTTCAAAAAAGGAAGGATATTAAATATTGATAAGTGTTACTTTATTTCTATCTCCAAGTTAGAATCAAATATTTTTGCCCTATCCAATTTTAACCGAATAGAAAAAAGGAAAGGCTTATACATAATTGGTGAGACTTTCCATTTCTCACTTCTTCCTACCTCCTATTGGCATCTATTGTATGTCTTCTGAAACAAAATATCAGAGCAAACCTTAATAAACACCATGACTTCAACAACAACAACAACTATTGCACCCCATTTGAACAGCCATGAATATAACGAACCTCTCACAATCAGTACAAAATAAGCTAGACTTAGACATGTAAAGCCTACCTCTTCATTAGTTGAACTCTATTGCTACAATAATTATCACTCTACAAATGTTAAAGAAGGTCTTCCTACATTTTAGAGAACTGAAAAATTGACATCACGTTCACCACTACTATGAACCCAGTCAAGGATCAGGTCGTTATTGAGCAATACACTGGAGAAACACAGAACAAAAAGATAGTCCCGTCGGGAGGAGTTTACAATCTCATAGTTTTAACATATCTTTATTGCTTTTGTAGTGTTAGAGACAGAAGGATCTTTTTAAAAATAGTACTCTGAATCAATTCCAAAAACTCAGAGGACCAACTTTTACTTGCTTCATGCTCTTCCTTGAACTTTCCTTGGTCAGCCATGATGGGATCTGGCATTACATTAGCATTTAATTAAAGATCCTAATGTCCTGTAACCTTACAATTCCACCTGCCCTGAGGAATTCAGTAAATTTAAGTTGAATTCCTCCTCCAAGGGGAGAAAGTCTTAGGATTGCAGGGCTGTAGTTACAGCCTCATACAACAAATATTAGTTCATGAAGTTCATTTATCTCTGTTTGTGTTATAGTACCCCAGAAAAAGACACACCAGTTATTAAACTGGTACTACATTGGATCAGAGCCAACAGTATCTCATCTCACCTTTTAATGGCTGAATCTAGAAAGTTTTTCAGATCATACATCTGTATTTCTAATTTGCACTTTGAAGGGTGAAATGGACTTGAGATGGTGAGAACAAATAAATTGATTCACAGTGGGCTGATAACTCCCTGTGTGTCACTTTCTGTGAAACATCTGTGGGTGATGCCACCACAAAATTTAACTGCTGGCTTGCAAGCTGGTATGTTAGCAGTACATGATTTCAGACTTGTTACTCAGATATGCACTACTGTGTTCATGGCACTGGATAGCTGTTTGTAAAATCCTTCATGTGACATTGAATACATAGTGAGGAGACATGGGTATAGAAAGAGAGAGAAAGGGCCTGATTGCCCCTATAGTTTCATCACTCTTACACTGGTTTCACATTACTGATAATGGAGTCTCACAGACTTAGAACTAGTGTAATATAAAGGAGGATCAAGCCTGGAGTCTGTAGTAAATAGAAATTAGTCATGTCTTAAAAAATTATTTTATCTAAATATAAAATATTGTTGGTTTGTTTCCTTTCCTTTCAGGTTAGAAAAGAACTGATGAATACGGTCATATTTTAGTGTTCATTAAGGAATAAAATTTACCATTAGTAAATAACAGAACTATTCTTTTGTAAATATCAGGGGCAGGGATAACAAGAAATTAAGGCAAGGTCTATACTAGCAGCAAAATTCGGTATCAGTCCATGGGAGTTATGCAAGCCACAAAGGGTAATTTGCATAACTGACACCGAGTTCCTAACTCCCCTTCAGCGCGGTGTCTTCACTGTGCTATGCCAATGGGAAATGTGGTCCTATCAAAATAGTGTTATGCCATTTGAGGGGTGGTTTTATTAAGTCGATCTCCAGATCAACTTAGCAGGTCTTAACTGACTGCTAAGTCAATCTTGAAAGATTGATCTGACAGTGGAGAATTTGCAGCCGTCAATGTAGATGTGGCCTTAGGATCTGATTCTGCAATACTTGTTAATGTTGAGTAGTACCTTTATTATTTAAACACTTGTATGTGAAGACACACCTAAGTCAGCCCAGAAAACTGCCTACCATGTTTATAGATTTACTGTACGAGGATAAACTTAATTAGTAGAAAGAATTAATTTCATAGGCTATGGCTACACTAGAAAAAGTAAAGTCGACTTAACAAAGTGGTTTCCCTTAACTGGGACTTAGTAAGTCGACCTAACTTCCCTAGGTCGACCTAAGACAGTGGACTTATGCATCCACACTGGCCTTAGGTCGACTTAAGGAGGATTAGTTCGAATACCCCTCGGTTCTTATTAAGTGGCCTTAACCTTTCATTACGTTGATTTAAGGAAGCCCCTGAAGTCAACTTAATGAAAGCTTACTGTGGACGGGGATTAAGTTAGGTCGACTTAAGCCTCCTTATGTCGACCTAACTTGCCAGTGTAGACATACCCATACTTTTGAACAACCCAAGTTAACTGAAGGTTTTCCTAAGCTGTTTCTATTTTGCAAACCAGGCATGTTCACTTTCATTCTTCTTTTATTCTACACTGTATTCTACATAATGTATATGTCAAAAAATCCTTATAGTTAGAGCATGTAATAAGTAGGCCTGTGCTAGCCAGCTATCTTTCATCCAAAGAACTGTCCAATTTAATGCAAAGATTAAATGAGACAAGAGACTCGGATGTCCTAGAAATCTTCATTTGGTGTTAAGAATTCAGTATGTAACCCTATACAATTGTTAACCGTTTGGTTTTTTTGTTTGTTTGTTTTTTGGGGGGCTCTCCTCCCCCCCCCCCCCAAGGAAAATGTAGAATGTAATCATTGGCAGGAAAACCTTTCCACACACACACTTTTTTTTTAAACAAACATTATTTTTCTAGTTTTAATGTAAGAAACAATTAGTTCTTTCACATCTTCAGCTAGGCATTGTAGGACTCATTCTTAGATATATATGGCCTTGTATATTTGTCTGTTAAAACCATGAGAGATATTTTGTGTGTGTATAAGTGCGTCTATGTATGAGTGCATACAGCATGTTTGTACTTCAGCGAGCAGGAAAAGGCATATTACCTATGAACTCTAGTGTCTCTGATTTTGTAATTAGAAATCAATTGGACAAAACCCAGTTTTGTATATATGACCTCTTTTCATAAGAGCTTCCCATAACGACTTTCTGCTGAAATGATTTGCCTAGCAATTTTACATTAACAGCTAATCTATGTTCAAAATCTGCTTGAAATAGTAAGTTAACTGTACACTCCTGGTGGTCAAACAGAAAAAAAAAACAAAAAAACCCAACAACATGGAATTACCCAAATGTTGTTTATGGTTCTGCATTTTTAATCTCACTGCCTTTTATAAAAAGCTGTCACAAATCTGTGCACTGTGACCACTCAAGTCAATGGCCATTTTGCATTGACTATGGTGGGGCCAAGGGTGGGCCCCATTGTTTTAATAGTTTACATAGTTTCACTTGTGTGTTCAAGGAGGGGAAAAACGGCAAGGCGTCAGTCAGTATGAAGCTGATGATATTATCGGAGACTGTTCAAGTTGTTCACTCTACTGCTAATCTTGATGTTAAATAATAAAGATGAAGTGAGCCACGTCCAGGTCCTCACTTCAGCCATTTTACACTATTCTAGTGCAGGCCCACAAATAGCAATTCTGGTCCCCAAGGCAGAACAATCCCCTTAGGAAAGGAAGTCTGAGGTCTGAGTGGGGTTCTGCTGGAATTTTTTTTTTTTAATTTATGTGCCATGAAGTTTCCCGGGTGACAGAGGAAGAGGTATGTGCTACTTAGCTTCCCAGGTTCCTTGGATTTCCCAAGGAGATTATTGATGAATCTGGGAAGCTGACTAGCAGATACCATTGTTTCAGCCACCTGGGAACCTGCATGGTGCATGATAAATTATATCAGCTCAGGGAAAGAGTAGAGAGCACGAAGTGGAGAGCGCCTTGGGGGAAGGGTGTGTATTAATATGTATCCACCTCTCCTCTATCCTTCGCTTTACTCTGGCTCTTTTAAATGGCTGGACCCCTGAGGAATTGCCTTCCTTGCTCTCCCCTGTCAGTGGGCCTGTTTGGCAGGACAAAGGAGTCATCAGGCCAGTGGATTCATCAGCCTGAAGACTTCCTATGGCTTTGGGACTCCTCAGGTTCGAAAGAGTAACTGTCATGGCCCTATCTCCTGGCACTGTGCTCAGATAACATTCCCAAGGGAAAGGTGAATAAGCAGGGAAACTTATACAGCACTAAGGTGACACTCAATTTCTGGAATTATCTTTAGAGGCCATGGCAAAGAGTTCAAGATGTTCACGGCAATTGTGACTTTGAATAAAGTCCGTGATGAACCCACTCCACACTTAACCCACAGTTGTTCCTGCAGGACTAGGATCATCTTTTTCAGTCCTGCTCCAAATGTTTGAGATCTGTCATGCGTAGTCATGGAACCTTTCATGTATGGCATGTTCATACCTCCATAGATGGAGACAGAGGGGTAGACAGTCCAAACATGTGTAATGCTGTGAGCCAGTGTTCTATGTTGCATCACCCTGAGCAAGAAACTAGACCCAGCCCCATGGGATAGAACCTCTGCTGTGGGTTGAGTGCAGGGCAGTCTTGGTCTTTAGCCTTCCTCCCCTTTTCCCTCATGTATTTATTATTTTCCCCACAGCTCTTCCCTAAAATTTACTAAAATATCCATGCCAAAGTTGTTGCTTCAGTCATGGGCAGCAGGATGTATTTTGTAACAGTGCAAGTGCCTCACCTTGCCTGTCTCCAAGCAAAGAGGGAAGTAAAGATGATATAAAGCCACTTCTGCCTTCATTCCACCCAATGCTATGTCAAGTGCAACTCAACCAAATCTAGATGATCCAGGGCAAATAAATACAACAGTGGTGAAAAATGTATAAAATATTTTGTGGTGATCTGTTCATTTCAATTCTAAATTAGAAAGAGGAAGCCTCTTTCCCATCAAAGAGAAAATCTCTAATAACTCAGTCAAATTGTTCAAGGTTTCTTGCCTTTATAACATAAGCATCTAGTTTTATTCAGATGGAAACAGAGTTTATATAGATATTTTTCTTTTGCAAAAATTTTGTTTGTTTGTTTGTTTAAATGTGCAAGAACCTTTTGATACATAGTGCTGTACTGAAATATATCTAAGCAACCATAGATGATAGTGCTTTCATTTTTATAAGCTTATCTAAGCTTTTGCCCTTAAAGGCTTCTAATAGTTCAAAGCACAGACATTGCTTTGTTGAGAAGAGTCAAAATGCGGTGCCACTTTTGTGGCTTTTCAAGAAATAATGCTAGCTTAATTCAGGCTCAGGTATTATAGACTTTGCTGGGGTCTATAATAAATAAAAATTCCCTTCAATTTTTACAGTACAAGGAAATGTCAAAAAGAAAAATGAAACGTGTCTAGACTCCAAAAACTTTATCTTTATTTTCCATGAAAAATAGTTTTCCTCTCTGTGAATGAATATACTTGGATTTCTCCACCATTCACTCTTAATAAAATATGATAGTTAAAATTTCAATGGACTATTGTATGTCAAGCACAAGTCTTTCAATTTGCATGTACCCAGGCAAATGGCCATTGGAATTTGTGTAAGAGTAACAATATATTATTTTCTATCAGTATATGTACAGACAAAGAATTCTCTGCTTGTCAGTGAAATGTGGTGTCTAATTCATTTCATATATCTGAAATGATGACAGAGCACATTAATGCTGTTTTATTTAGTGGTTGTTTAGTTTTTATTTAGTATTTATTTTGTTCGTTTATTTCATTTTGCGACTCACGGAAGGACAGTGAGGTGACTTCAGAGGAAACACTGCATTGTAATCTTGATCTCCATTTTCTGAAGAATCTTGAAAGCCCCTTCCTGTAGGGCTTTTGCATTTTACTGGCCTCTACTGGGCAATTGGACCATTTAAAATCGTATTAAGATAAATCAGGTCATGTGGTTGTTGGTACAAATGAAAAAGAAGACATCTTTAGCAACAATTTTTATTGGATTCTAAAAATGTTTATGCCACTTCTGTCCTCTTCCAGCTTCCCCAAATCATCTCCTTGGTTTTTGTTTTGATTTCTCCAGTAGGGAAGGGGCTGTAAGGATTGTATTAATGTAGTGGAATGATGGTAATGAGAAGATGAAGGATTAGCATGGGAGTAATTTGCTAATGCTTGAATCTTCTGGGGATTCCTCGTGAAGATGAGATATTCCCAAAGGCCTGGGCAAACTCAATCTGAGTCAAATACTAGTGCAGTAAAGCACTGTCTCTTGACCAGCCTACCTCCTGACTGCTAATTAAATATTCTGGATGAGTACTAGACAGAGCAGCAGTAAATGTTTTCCCTAGCATCCAGCACCTGTGCAGTAGAGGAAGCAGAAACAGAGACTATATCAGCAAACAAGGGCTGTATGGGAGGAAAGAGAGCCCATTAGAGTTTAGACTGCAAGAAAGTCTCAGGCATTGTGGGCTGGCCTTCTCACTTTCTTGTGTCTAACTTTCCTGTGTTGGTATGTTGAAGGAAGCTGATTGGAGTTAGATTTGAATGTCCATTCTAGGGGTCAATTCCTGGAGTTCCTGCTCTCTCCGCATTCTCTGAGAATTCCTAACACAGTCTCTATAAGTATTATTTTCACAACATGGGGAAGAACCCTGTATTGAAATATGATAGTTTTATATATTGGAGCTGGATTAATTTTGTTTTATTTTTAAATTGTTGGGAGCTAAAGGAAATTCTACCAGTGAGGAATGACAAAGGAAGTGTAATTAAAAGGACAGAATATGCAAAGATTTATCTTCTGTTATTGTTCAATAACTTATTACTCATGACAAATAAAAGTTTAAATATTCGTAAAGGGTTTACTAAATCCTAACTGGGTTAAGAAACAATCTCAGGGAGCCTTATAAATGTGGATTTACTCTACCCTCAAATCAGTCAACTGTGATTACTTATTCATACTGAACATGTGGCTACTGGGTGATAGATGTGTGTGTTACCCCTTGTCTCTGAAGCACAATACTTATTTTCCCTGGGTGAGAGATACTTATTTGAGATAACTTAATCTAAATGATGCTGAAAGCCAATCTGAGATTGGATTTTAGAGATATGAATATATGTTAGATGAATGCCAACAAGACCCGCTTAGCTTGTTAATTTGAAGTCTTTAAACCATTCAATAAAATGGGTATTCACTGTACATCTATGAGAAGAATGTAAATTCTCATAGCTGTCATTATAAACTTAAAAAGAAAGCCCAATAATTATGTCCAGCAGACAAACGAAAGACATTAAGAAATCCATTTGCATTCTTTCTTGAGCTTAATTACATGAACAATAGAGATTTTCTATATAAAGCACAATGTAGTTTGACATGTATATGTTAAAATATAAGCCCAGGAAACATATTTTGAAGTATTCTTGTGATATATATAGAGAGAGATTATATTCCAACAAGTGAAAATACTGAAACTGCATTTTACTCACACTGCAGTAAATAAAGGGAAATAAATTGCTTTATTTTTGTTAGAAGCAGTGGTATTCCTGGAAGATTAGTTTAGGCAGCAGGAATGCTCTTGCTGTTAATGCATTTGAATAGGAATGAAGAGATCTGGATTCTAATAGATTTTTAATGCCAGGGGGAACTATTACATCATCTAGTCTGTTTCCAGCTCAGTCACAGGTTTCCTGTGTGACTTTGGGCATGCTAAACAGAGTCTGATTTTTCAGAGGTGCTTAGCAGCTAAGACAACAATTGAAGTCAATGGGAGCTGGAGATGCTTAGCTCCTCTGAGAATCAGACCTAATTAGAGCTTAGCAGGAAATGGTTTTCTTGTCTTGCAAAAACTGTTGATTTCAAAATAAACAAACAATGACAAGAAAGTCCCGATTCAAATCAGGAAAAAGAGTTAAAATTTTGAATATTTTTGCAAACTGAACATTCTTCCCCTACTCCCTCCTTCCAATTCTGTTCAGGTCATTCAAAAACTTTTTCATTTCAATTTTGGCATTTTTATTTTATGACCTTTCTTAAGCTAAAAGTACTAAAATTTTCTCAAAAAAATAGAAACTTCCTATCTCAATGTCAGAGTAGCATGTTTGGACTGTTTCTTAATCATTTTTTTTTTAATTAGGAGATTCATCAAAACCAAACCTGTTGCTCAAATAATTTCCATTTCAATGAATCAGCATTTTTCAGCCGAAACTTCCAGACCTGATTGAGGCCTAAAGCTACTAGGTCCTTCAATTTCCCTATCAGCAAAATGGGAGTAAAGATCATTCTTTGCCTTACAATGGTGTTGTGGAGCTAAATTATGTAATTTTTGTGAAGTGCACTCTTACTCCTAGATTTTAAGCTCAGAAGAGACTTTCATGATCATCTAGTCTGACCTCCAGAACATTGCAGGTCACAGAATCTCACCCACCCATTCCTGTCATTGGCTTATAACATCTGTCTATGTTACTGAAGTCCTCACATCTTAATTTAAAGATTTCAAATTACAGATAATTCACCATTTACACTAATTTAAACCAGCAAGTGACCCTATCCAGTAGCTAGTGAGACACCTGAGAACAAATTCTCTGTAGTAACGCAAAACCTCTTCTACTGTACAATCTCTGGATATTGGAGATATTTGCTAATAGCAGTCATAGCTGGACTACATACCAGTGTATGCATTTTTTTTCATACCATCTCCTCCATAAACTTTTCAAGCTCATTCTTTAAACAATTTAGTTTTTATGCCCTACTACTCCTTTTAGAGGGCTTTTCCACATCTTCACTCCTCTGATGGTTAGAAACCTTCATATATTTTCAAACCTAAACTTACTGATGTGGCCATTTATTCTTGTGCCAAGATTGGTCCTTAAATTACTCCTCTCCATAACTCCTTCTGATATATTTATAGAGAGCCTACCCTCAGACTTTTTATTTGGCTAAAAAGGCCAAGCTCTTTGTCTCCTCTTATAAGAGAGGTTCTCTTTTTTTTTTTGCTGATCTTCCTAGAAGCCCTTCTCTGCACCTATTCTAGTTTTTATTTGTTTTTCTTAAACATGGGAGACCAGAGTTACACACAGTAGTCCAGATGAGATTGCATCATCTAAATGTCTGTTAATAAATCAATATTTATGCTGAGAATTCCCTTAACATGGGAAGTCAAATAAAGTGTTAGATGCCTGACCATTCCACTTTTGAACATGGGGCTGAATGAAAAGGTGTGTTTGATATCTCTCTCCTCCTGGGTTATTAATATTAAATGGCAGTTCTGGAAGAGAGACTGGCCAGAAGGGAGCTGAAGCCATGATGTGTGAGGAAAAAAAATGACTATGGCAAGAAGGTACCAGACAAAATAAATAAATTTTGGGAGTATTTCTAGCAAAGAAATGCAGTTTCTATGTGTACGATGAGATCTGTGTCATACTTTACTTACTAGACTAAATTAACTCTCAAGACCCCTTTTGGATAGGATAACCTCCACTCATGCTCTGTATCCATTCACTCAGCTTTCATCAACAACCAGAAAAGCTATTTACAATCCGCGTTGTCTTTCCATTTAGGTTTTTGTAGTGTTTTTCCATTTGCTGCTACTTTTTTTGTTTTCACTTTATTCCCTCACTTTTTTATTGTTGGGGTTTTGTGCTTTTTTTTGTTTTGATTTGTTTGTTTTTTTTTCCCTCCCTTACTCTTTCCTGGGAAACAAGTTGTTTACAGTAACGGATTTTCCTTGATACCATGCAGCTCTAGTTTCTATTTTTTCCTCATGTGGGTCTCTTGGAACAACTACTTCCCTTCAAGCTATTCTTTCATCCTTTTGATTGTGTCCATACTCCTCTGCTTCTCTACAGGTGACTTAAGAAGTGAATTTACTGTCAATTCTTGTCTGTAAGCTGTCTTGTCCTTTCTCTTTAAACCTAACGAGCCTTAAGCAATTGTAAAGCTCTCTGGATAACCCTTAAGGTAGGCATTATCAGAAGCGTAGATAGCTTGGTTTTTTTGTTTTGTTTTGTTTTCCTAGCATTAGTATTTGGAGGCTCTTAAATAACCAGATGTCACATAATCAATAAATTGGCATCTGGCAGTTAACTCGTTCTCAGTTTCATTTTCTATGTGCAATTTCAAATGGCTAATGATTCTTGTAACTTTCTCCTGAGTGGCATTTTTAACTCCCTTTTCTGTCCCATCCCATTGTTTCCACATTGCTTTCCATTTAGGTTTTTGTAGTGCTTTTCCATTTGCTGTTATTATTTTTGTTTTCACTTTATTCTCTCAGTTTTTTATTGTTGGGGTTTGGGCTTTTTTTTGTTTTGTTTTGTTTTGTTTATTTTTTTCCCTCCCTTACTCTTTCCATCCAGCTTGGAGCCAGATTTCAGCAAATCTCCCCATTACCTGTGAATATACAGCAACCCTTAGACTGGCACTTTTATCCAGGATTTCACTATTTTCGGTCCCTATGTATAATCACTTAATTTGCACCACTTCACTCCCTCCTGCTAGAAAAGGGCAACCATCAAGATCCCTTTTATATGAAGTACTCTCTTTCTTATTGACACACCAGCTTTGATTCTGGCTTTTCTACTATGCTTTACTTTTATGAATAAGTTCAGCTCTGGTCCAGAGGGGGGTAAGAAGTAATTTAGTATTCATGTTAGAGAGTGGCCATATTATCAAACTGTGTGAGGTAATTTTGAGATGTAGGTTGAATTGAAACCATCAAACTTAAATCATGAAACCTACTGTGAAAAGGCAGAACCATCTAGTTGGGATGGGGGGGAGGGGTAAATTTTCTAGGCAATCAATCTTTTAAAAATTGCCTTCAGTTAATATTTTTATATAGCTCAGTCAGTATTATTTATTAAAGTTCATCTTTAGGCACTTGTTCTTTGAGCTATTTATTATTATTTTTAAATAAGGATTTCTGTGGTTTTAGTTTTTCTTACAAAAATATCATAATAGACTAGAACTTTCTTGTTAAACCTGTATGTCAATAACATGTGAAATGAAAGAATAGCCTATTGCTCTTTCAGGGATTCTTTTTTTTTATGTGAGATTGCTTTCTAATTGTACAAAAATAGTGTTGCATAGTATTACATTCCCATGAAATTGTGTATTTTATTTCCTGGGGGGGTGGGGTGTCAGATTGGGATTGATCACACTAGTTAAAAGGAGAGACTGTTATATTCTTGCTAATTATTTGTCTCTAAAAACATTATTTGAGATTATGCTATCACTGGGTCATACTTTCTCAAAAAAAAAAAAAAAAAAAACACTAAAAGGGAAGCAGAGAATGGAGACCTCATGGGGATTCCCTGTTGAGCCCTCTTGCTAACATGTTGCTCTATAATCAACAGCAGTTATGTTTAGCTTCCAGCATTCTCATCCTATGGGCTTCTGGCTTTCTCCGAGAAAAGCTGTGCAATAGCTAAGCAGACACAGCAGAGATGGGGAACTATGGGAGAGCTAAAAAACACATAAATGCTCAGGAACCAATTGTGTTCAATAATGAGACATTTAATATGTCAATACATATTGGATATGTGGGGAAAAATAAGAGATTTAGTTTCATTGTGTTGTAATTCATCTTTTGACTGCCTTCATGGTCCCAATTTATGTCAGGGAAGAAGAGCTATGTTTTATAATTCAAAACAATTTCATTATCTACATGTGACTTTTGTCTGTGGTAGAAACAGCCCTAACACAACTAACAGAGCAGTTAAACTAACAATATTTTGCTAAGGGAACATCATACTGTAGATTCTTTCCAGTTAACTTTGACATCACTACCTATTTGCAGAATTATGCTCACATACTTATCTGCCCAGGTAGCCATAACGTGCTACTTCTTATATACAAAAGTAAATGCAGAAAGGATGCTTTTCTGACCTGATAAATTATCTCAAATATTTTACTTTACTTCAATTTGTTGCTGCATTCAAGACTTTATTACCTCATAATCAGATAATTGTTGGTCTTGTTATTTATCTTGTTTTATTAAAGTCAATTATATGTGATTTATTAGTTATTAGAAAGGTATAAATAATAAACTTGTAGGCTAGTGGTAAATTAGCATTTTAATTGGACTTCCAATAAATTGTCATAGAATGAATGCATAATTAGATATAAGAAATAATATACCATAATAAAACTCACCTCCTGAGCATGCAGGGCATATTAATTCAGGTGGGGTTGATAGCACTGACTATTATTAAAGTAACCTATCATTTTCCCTAATAAGACCTAGGTTTCAATTGCTTATAACTTTATCAAATGTTAACTGTTCAGGCTGAAATTTTTCATGCTGGGTGTCTGTCTCAGGTATAACTCTCCTGGAAAATCTTAGTCAACATATTCTAGCCATTTCTGGGAATGGTGCTAGGGAAAAGTACTTTGTTTTGCCAATACTGAAAGATTCCGGTGGCATTTTCTTTGAACCACTCCAGCACCTCTATGCTTTCGAGTAAGGACTTGACATTTAGCAAGGATGTGGGGTATGGGTCCAGGACATGTCTTTTTGTAGTTCCCATTAAAATCTATGTAGACTTGGCCTAGGTATAAATCTTTGGAAAATTGCCATTCACAGATGCTCATTAATGATTTAGATTTTAGCAGCTAAATTTCCTAGTAGTTCCTGACTGAGCATGCTTGAGCTGAGGGCTGAGCAGAACATTTCCTGCAATTATAGCTCTGGATTCTGGTGGCTGGCTGGGGCTGAGGTGAAGGACAAATAACTAAATCTGAGAGAAGAGAGTTTGTTTCTCTTGCGCTTTCAATGCCCAGCTGGGCTCAGGCTATATGCAGAAGGAAATTGTCCCACTCAGCTACAGAGGGAACAAGAGGTGAACCTGTTTGGGGGTAGTGAAGCTATATTGGGGTGTAGACAGGGCCTTGCTTGGCAAAGAGAGTAGGACAAGGAACCAAGGGCAGGGTACTGAACTTGGATGAGAACCTGGGGAAGGAGACTTGGACTGGGTGTCAGTGGGGGGCAAGAAGCCTGGCTTAGCAAGAAGTCTGGGGACATGGAGCAAGAGAATAGACTGGAAAGGAGAGACTAGGATAGACTCCAGAGGGGTGAGACACAGACTTGCTAGGCAAAGAGAAAAAGACTGGGATAAGAATATGGAGGAGTGAAAGCTAGGTGAGGCAAATGGGACTGTGATGAGGAGCTAGGAATAGTGAAGAAACAGGACTGGGACAGGAACAGGTTGAAGCGGGGGGTGATCAGAACAGATGATGCTTGGGAGAATGGCCAGAAAAGTATGCCCACTATAGCATTGAAAAAATATTATGCAATCATATAACTAAAGACTGTATCATAACGAATATCTACAAGAAGGCTGAGTTAAGGTTGCACAAGCACCTTTAATTTTGAAATTTCCTAATTTGTGAGTGCTTAATAATATGCTTTTGATATAGTTTGTTTTCACATGTGTAATAAATATATAGAATTGGGGCCTGATGTATTCTCTACTGAAGTGAAAAGATTCCTACTGAGTTCAGGCCCTGGAATCTTTGGCCTGAAAAGGAAATAATTCATCTTTCCTTTCACAAATATAAATTTATTTTAGAAACCTACCACTTATTTTGCCTGAAAGTGTGAGACATACTGAATCTGTAGGTGATGTTTCTAGAAGCTGGCCCATTTCTGATTAACTGCTAGTACAATTCTTTGTTCCAGATGTATTATAATTGTTGAAAAAGCACTTCAGTGCTGTGAAAGATTAGCTTCACCCTCATCAGAGATCGTGAAATAAGCTTCTCTGGCCAAGGACTTTTTATGTGTATGACTAGCACGAAGCATAATGGAGCCCTGATGTCAGCAGTGGCCTCCAGGTGCTTCCATATTGCAAATAATAATAAGGTGAATAGATCAGCTGCTCAAAAGCATTTAGAGGCTCTCATAACCATTGTTGAGGCATTTTCAGGTGATATTAGGACAGTGCAAAAAATGTAGTATTAGTATTTGAACATTACTCAGATTTGGGCAGCCTGATTTTTTTAACCATATTCAGAGCTCCAAATTGAACAAACAACCAAACAAAACAAACAAGGAGTCTAGTACCACTAGACTCCTTGTTTGTTTTGCTGAACTAGACTAACATGGCTACCCCTTTGAAACCAAACAAAAATGATTGTCCCTCCTTATTCCCTTTGCACGACTTCTCCCTCTTTTCTGTGCCTAGCCACACCCCCTTCTGATAGATTCTCAGTACTCCATCTCATAGACAGGCCCCAGCACAATCCACTGATAATTTTTGGAGGAAGGAACCGTAACTCTTCACCCTCTTCTGTGTGATTGTTTCTGCCCCTCCACTGCTCCTTTTGGACCCTTATTCACCAACGTGCAGCCAAATAAAACATCCCCAAGTGGCCCATGTGTTGGTCAGTTCCGAGAAGCTGAATAAATCCAAGTATCACTGGACTATGGGCTCCTAAGAACTCAAGACTCTCCCTTCTATCCTTCAGACTCTATAATGACAACTATAATGTTAGTGGCCCTACATGGCATCCCATGGCCTTCTCACCCACATTCCTGAAGGATCTGGATGGCATAGCAGTTTGGCTGTTGTTTCACACAAGAATACACTGCTAACCAAGCTTCAAGGAGAACTGTGACTGGGGAGATTGTCATGTGCTTTGGTGTGTTCTCGATGGGTTTATGTAGTTTGGATAAGCATCCAAACTAATCTTATTAGCAACCACCCTCCCCAGTTTTATATGAAGCCCAATTCTTTTGGGGCTGGTTTATAAAATGCTTTATATTTTGGATATTGCAATACTAGTTTCTAACTTGGTGTTATTCATAGGTTGTCTGCATCAATACTTGGGCTTTTAAATTTCTTAACTTTATTCCCTGGTAGTCATTGGCCACAACACTTTATTATAAATAGGTATCAGTTAAAAGTGTCCATATCTTAAAAATCAGCAACATTTGTGTATACTCTTGGGAAACTGGCTGGCTTATTTTTTGTCATACCATAAATAGATAATAATAAATAATAATAATAATAATAATAATAAATAAAATTAATAACAACCTTTATGCCATCAGTTTCCATAGTAACTCAGATGTTACCTGCAAGATCTAATATTGCTTCCTGTAGATCCAACAGGTACAAAAGTACATACGTTCATCCCTGTCTGACTAGGTGGACATGTGTGTTTATTCATATTTGTCTACATAGAATCCTGTAAATGTAGAGCTGGAAGGGACCTCAAGAAATCATCTAATTCATTCCTCCATCTTGAGGCAGAATTAAGCATTTCTCCATCCTCTAAGGGATATCTGCAAATATAATTCCCAGAGAGGTAGTTGGGTTAGTCTGTATACAGCAAAAACAAGCTTGCTTAAGTCGACTTAATTTACCCTGCCTCTACACTACAGTTTCCATAAGTCGACTTAAGCAAGTTGCTTAAGTCGACTTAAGGAAAATAAAGTCGACTTAAGGAAAACTAAGTCGACTTTATTAAAACTGCTTTTAATTTGACTTAGGGCTTAAGTTGACTTTTTCCAGACGACTTAAGCCAGTGTAGACCTGGAGTAGCCCTAAATCAACTTAGGGCTACTCCAGGACTCCACCACTGCCCTCCCTGCCAGGAGGGGAGGGGGGCCCAGTGGGATCCTGACATGCCCCCCCACAGGGCAGGGCAGAGCAGAGCCCTGCCCACCCTGCCCCTATGCCCTGCCAGGGTCCCTGTACATGGGTACAATGGGGCAAAGGCTGAGACCCCTGGCACTGGGCAAGGTGTGCCCCGCCTGCCCCCGTGGACATGCCCAAGGTCCCATGGCTCCTAGAAGACAACCTAGGCATCCAGTGTGGATGCTCTAGGTCGACTTTGTAAGTTCCCCCCAAAGTCGACTTTAAATTTAAGTGTAGACGCATTAAGTAGACTTAGCTAAAGTCGACCTAAATTTCCAAGTGTAGACATAGCCAGTGAGAGTCCTGTGGCACCTTAAAGACTAAAAAATGTCTTCAGTCATAAGCTTTTGTGGGCTGCTGCCCACTTGTGCATCTGACAGTGAGTTGCAGCCCATGAAAGCTTATGCCCAAAGAAATATTTTAGTCTTTAAGGTGCCACAGGACTCTCATTGTTTATACTGCATATATAATATATTATGGAGGTAGAGTGTCGGTGGTTGTTTGTGTTCCCCTATCATTCCCCAGGCAATATTGTCAAAGATAGCAGCTGTAATATTGTCATGAAAAATTTCAAATATGTGAAACTGCAAAAACATGCTGAATTATGCTAATTATTAATGTTGCAAGTGTATCTGCAAGAGACTTTCAGGAATGCATGGAGCTGTGTAAATTCATGGAAAACTATCTCTGGGAAACTTGAAAGCCATGTGAATGAACTAGCAAACATTTTTATGTTAAATTGCACAAAAAACATACTAACCAGTTTTAGCCAATGCTTTCTCTAATGGATTATCATTTTATAGCTATTTATCATGGTGTTTTTCTAACTGTGAGAGAATGGAAAAATTAAGAATGCCCTCACGCATTTCTCTTTGGCTGTGAAATGTGATGGCCTTAATGTAGTGTAGCTGTAAATACAACAGTGTTCTTTTAGGATTAATGCTTGGTTCAGGACTTACATGGGAATTTGTCATAACGTCTATGCTTTTGTCCTATAGATTTATCTAACTTGAAAATTCCACACTAGCTGTTTAAAATTTCACTTTACTATGCCTAGACATGTGGGTCACAGGTTAGTGCCAGTCTGCTTAAAAAAGTAGTTACATTATTGTACACCAGCACAGTTATAATCAATATTTAAATCCTCTAACTATGCATATTTTAGTCCTCTTCCTCCAACTGACAAAGCAGTCACATTCCCAATGGCTTTCAATTTTGGCTGGCCACATAGCTGATGTTTACATTTTTAAATTCAAGATGTGTTTGAGAGCCAATTGCTGGAAGAGAGCTTTCTATTCAGATTGTCAGTTTGGCATATTATGTGGCCTTATATGGAGCACTCACCTCCCAGATGTTCAAACATTGAAATGTGACCTTATGTCTGAGCAATTGTTACCTTCACAAAATAGTACATTTCTGTTTGCAGGTTAATTTTGTAATATTATGAAATCACAAAACACATTCTACCTGTATGGAAATTCTGGTACTTAAGAAGGAAGATATATTAATGCATTATCTCTGGCAACCTTCCAGTCATGGTGTGCAAAATACAGCATGCTCAGAAATCAGTGTGGTGAAAGCAGCTAAAAGCATAGCATTTGGGCAATGTTTTCATCAGGGTAATGCAGAACTGTAAATTATGACAACTTAAATATGCTTAAGTAAATAGAAACATTCTGTCACCTTTGACCTATCTGGCCTATTGTGTTTTTCTGCCTTCGCTGATCTAGGCTACAGCTTGTCTGGTTTGACAGCTTTAGTCAGCAGCCTTCAAATTACTGCTGTGGGTACACAGTGATTAACTTTAAATTCTTTTCTGCAATCCTAAGAGTGAATATTATTAGATATTGCTGTGACATTCACTTGAGAAAATGGTTTGAAAAACAGAAAAATGTCTTAGTTTTCAAGTTTGATGTTCTCTCTGCCTGAGCATATAGGGTAGCAAGTTCTAATAAGACCTTTAGGAGAGGAAAGTAAAAATATAGTTAAAAAATATAGCGTAGAAGAAATTATCAGGACAGTGTGAATAAAGAGACAAATATTTTAAAACCTAGAAAAGGGGGGGGGCATTTGATGGGACTGTACAACCTCATCCTCAAGCTGTGCGTGGAGGGGTTCTATGTGGAGAGGTTCTTGCATACAATGACCTTTCTTCCTCCTTAATGTGAGAGGTGGGGTGGGGTAGATGTCTCTGCAATGCCCCAAGTCTTGTTCTCTGGTTATCATAGTACAGCCTCACTGGTAAGAAAGAAGGACAACAGCTGGCCAGGTTAGGGATGAGAGTAAGCAAGTAAAAAAGCAGTGAAAAAGAATAAAATGAAACATAAAAGAAGGCATCCAAAATCAAAGATGTCTTAAATGACAGTGTAGGAAACTGAGGCAAGCAAAAGCAAAGATTATACTGCTAGTTAAGAATATTAGGGGTAATATTGCTTTTCTTCTCTTTGAATATGATTATGAAACTGTAGATGAACAGGGAACTCCATTAACAAATACTTGAGCTGTTTCAAGTTACATGATCCTAGTATCTTAAGTAAAACCATCAATACCCAATGGACGTTTTCCTTCTCCTGTTGAAATAGTTAGAAGTACTAATTTTAACTTCCATGAAAACAAGGCTGTGCCCCATATTTGTCATAACTCTCTACGGTAATGCAGAACATTGCTATGCATATATAATTCCCATTACTATTAAAGGGACCAGCACACCCATGAAGAAAATAAGAGTCTATTGAAACTAGAATTACTTTCTTCATTCTGCATTGTGTAAAAATGAATTGCAGCCTGTCTTAAAGAGTTTAATAGTGAATAATCTTTTAACCCTTGGGTCATTGATGAGCATATACATCATCTCATGTGTCACAATTCACCCATGTATACAAAGAAAAGTTGTTCTTACCCCCCCCCCCCCCAATTGTTTTCATATATCTAGGAAAACCAGAAGACACAGAGGAAGACTAGACAGATAACTAGGAAAAGGATCACAGCATGAGAAAGGTGTTACAATTATTGGAAGCAGTGATGTATTTAAATGAATGCAGAAGCCACTGAAATCTTTCCCTATGTTTTTAGAGAATGAGCTAGAGCTCCTTAGAACCCACAGGATTTGTAAAAGAGTCCAGAAAGCTATAGAAACCACATCTGGGTTCATGAAATGTGATCTGGCTCTGAAATTAAGGATTTCCCTTCAGGATTTCCATACCAGGTATAGAAAAGGGGAATATAAAAAAGCATTAGAATACTATATGATGTTTCAAAGAGGTGAGTGGGATCAACGATTTACCAGCAATCCCTTTAAATAAACTTAGAAATTCTAAAGTTGGGAGCAGCATGTGGTACGTTTGCGGCAGAATGATGCAAGGGTTTCAACTGAAGTTTAAAATGCAGATTGTGTAATTTCCTTTGAAAGAAGTGATGGGTAATTTCTTTGTAATTATACATGGATGAATTAATTATTCTCTAATGAACTCCAATAAAACTTCATTTCACGGTGCAGTCTTTTCTTTTCTTAATTAAAAATATCCAAGAGCATATTTCTAATAGGCTTTGATTTTTCTCCTTTGGATGATTGCGCAGTTATGCTTGTTTCAACCCTAAGATGTCAACACTGAGGTTGCAGATCCTCTAATAGAACTAGCATGCTTGTTATTGGCTGGATTGTGTCTCAGCCAGGACATGGGCATTGGGGTAAGAAATGGCATTCAGGGCTCAATCCTACCTTCACTGAAGTCAATGGAGGGATTCCCATTGATTTAATAAAGCTGGGTCAGACCCTAAGAGCATTATTTCCTTCTCCTGCAATCCATGCAGCAGCACAGTTTGTACAGTGTGCTTAAGGAGATCAGTTCCTGCCCAGGTTAGCGATCCCAAAAGTGTATAGCTTCTAGGGCAGAGTGTGTTGAGAGATGATCTATGGTCCCCACCTCTCCTCACACTGGACAGATTAGATCACTGGAAGCAAAAGTGAGTACACTTTACCACCTGACAAAAGCACAATGGAGCTCCCACCAGTGCCAGAACCAATGCTAGAACGTCAAGAATTATTCTGGTTGATTTTTTTTTTCTCCTTGCACCTCCCCAGGGCTTGATTTGCAGTGGCTTACCACACATAGAGTTCTTGGTTGCATCTGTATAATTTTAGAATTTGTTTGTATGTTTGTGGCTTGAAACCTGCCTAGAAGTTGAATTTCTATAGGCTAGCAGAAGTTTAATATGAATTGAATGGTGGCCACATTCCAGTGTATTACCTTCTTTTTATTGTATCATGGTCATTTTAAAGCTGAAAAATAGAGGCCCTTTGAGCAAGTATTTGTTTCTGCAATTTCTCTCCTACACTGTGTGTTTGTAAGTTATGTATGTGGGAGACTATAAATATATGCCATATATCTGACCAAATGTGTAACACTCTTTTCTGTAGGTTCATTAACTGGTGAAAAAGTTGAGACAGTGAAATACGTATATTAACAATATTGAATTCATTGATCACCAACTGTATTGTACCAATGAATATTAGATCATATGGGAGAATTCATTATCGGAGGAAATTTGTCTTAATGTGTAGGGATACTGTAAGCCCCTTAGTACTACTTAAGACCTTTGTTGAGGCTACATGGGGGCCTCAGGGCATTAGCACAAGATATCTGTATCACCATTGGGAGCATAAGTATGCTATGGGGAGGATACTGGGACAATCTAATGTCAATAAGCATGTGGATGTACTGGATGGCAGGACTCTGGCTGCTATTTTGAGGGAAGAAGATGTTTCCATTTACACCTCCACAGTCTGGCCATGGGTTTAGGAATGAGGGTGTGTTTACTGCTCTGGGGTTTCTTAGTCACAAAGTCTATTTAACTGGGTCTTGTGCAAGGGAAGTGAATGTTACCATCTCTGAATATAATTGTTTTCCATTAAGTTTATTTTCCTCTTAATTCTGGGATCACATCTAGTACTGGAATCTGGGTGGTAAACATTG
The DNA here is from genome assembly GCA_007922175.1 of Pelusios castaneus. Lineage (NCBI taxonomy): Eukaryota > Metazoa > Chordata > Testudines > Pelomedusidae > Pelusios > Pelusios castaneus. Next base: position 18,810,174 of record ML685783.1, read on the forward strand.
ATTTCCCCTTCTTTAAATGTATGCATTAGTTACAATTTTCATTCAGGAATATAGGAAGTCCGATTCCAGGCACAAATGTAATGGATAAAGATACAGATGTGGAAAGCAGTTTCACATTTCCAACACTCGTGAAGACTTTCAGCAGAAACTCAGATTCATTTATCCTCTTGATTATTTCTCTCTATCAATTCTCCTAGACCCTATATAATTATGAGTGTAATGATCTTGAACCTTCACATGAACGCAGCTTGCTGAAACCTGACAATTGCTTTATATTATCATTCACATCTTGTACAACAGAGGGAATGAATGTTGATTAGAAAAAGTAATATGCTTTCTGAATCTGAACATCACATTTTTGACACTGTAAGGGGATGATGCCAGTTAAATCCTAAATCAAAACAATAAATTGATTTTTGAGACATTGGCACCTATGCAGATCATTTATTATAATTTTTCCATATTAAAGCACTTTCATGTCTCAAAAGCTTTTTCTGTCTTTGACTTTGGATGCACGCCATAAAGGATGAACACAACAATTCCAATAAATGCCACCTTTATCATTTGGTTTATATTAAAGGGTTTGGGAAATATAATTGTCTGTGACCAGGTTGGAACAATAGCTGGAACAAGACTCTGGCCTATCTGTTAGTACCGGATCCCGGCTAGAATGGGCATGAGAGCAAAGCCAAGGACCAGAATCAGGAGTCAGAATTAAAAGCCTAATCCCAAGGGCTAACTGGAGTCACAACCAGAAGGTGCAGCAGAGAATTGTAGCTGGGGATTAGAAGTGAGGACAAAGCTGAAGGATAGAACACATGCAGATTGGGGCTGAAACAAAACTAGAGACATGGTTGCCAACATTCCATTTTTTGTTTTTTTGTTTTTTTAAATGTACAATTTTAACACTCAGCAAATCTGTAAATAAATTAAAATGACAGTAAAATTGGGCAGACATAAAACACGTATTTTGACGTTGATTATCACCATTCAGAATTACTTCCTGTAGAACAAAACTGCGCTGATTATGACTTTTATCATTTCTATTATTTCACATACCCAAAGAACCTGCAGCTAAAACAATTGTGTAATTTCAAATTCCTGTGTATAGAATATTGCAAATGAGTACACACTTTTGTGACATTATGTGGTTTATGGTATATTTAGTGATGGCAGTAAAATGTTAAATTTCTCAGTAAAAAAATTAAATGTCAATCTTCATGTCAGTAAAAACTAAAATGCAAGGTTGGCTATCCTGGCTAGAGATGACAGAGGCAGGAACCAGCCAAAAGACAGCAGTGGACTAGGAAGGTTCTGAGCATCTACTGGACTGCTGCTGCTAGTGAACTAAGTGTCAGCCTGCTGACTTCCGTAACCAATCAGTTGTCAATCAGGTGTTATCAAACAACTTCTGTCAGGACCAGCTGTGTTTATTAAGTTGTGAGGAGTCTCATTCTGCTGCAAACTGGGGCCTGACACCATCATTTTTGGCCCTAGTTAAACATTAAATGCATTTTCCATTGATCCTAATGAATTACAGTTTAAAGGTTATAAAATGCTACCTATACCATGACTGATACCATTTCTCTGTGTAGGGTATCAGCTCTTATCTTACACAGCAGCCTGAGTGTTCTCAGTCAGCAGTATGAAATAATTATTCTTCTCTCTTCCTGATTGGTTAGCATTCCAATCCATATATTATGGATGGCCTAATATTGGTTTTGTACAGTTTATTTATCACGTTCATATTACAGAGAGTGCCCACCAATACCCTCCATTTGCACCAACCACTCTTTGTGAGACTCCTAATGCTCATGTCCACACACCCATTATAGCTCATTACTGAACCAGAGCATCTGAGTTGTTGCAGAGAGGTTAACTGTATATAATCTAGATTTATTGGCTTCTTGTTGTACCTCTTAACGAAGCATTGCATGTATTCCATTTTACGCTGGCTAATCTACAACCCATTTTCTTCTCATGCAGACCTCCATCATTCTAGAACCCTTTTCAGTTTGTATTTATCTTTGCAATACTGCATAATATCACAGGCAAAATACATACTCTAATACCAGGTATGAAGGTATCTGTTACAAACACAAATAGATCCTGGACATAGACCAACTCTCACTAAGGATGGATCATTGAAGCTGCAGCTACTTCTCACTGGTGTTGCACTTCCCTCCTGCATGTCTAGGATAGTCTGAACATAATGTCTCTGGTAGACAGCATGACCATAGACCAGCATATCAGTTCTTTAAGAACTCGGTCATAAGCCTCCTCTAAATGCACAAACACTAATGCTATTCCTTGTGTTTCTTTCTGTACTACCTCTACAATATTCAGGCTGAAAACAGTAAGTAACCTATTGTTGACCCTCCTGGCATAAACCTGAAATGACTCTCATTTATTTGGTGCTCTAGTGACTCTCAAAATCTTTTCCTGATGATTCTTCCCAACCATGTAATTGTATTATTCATTAACCTTATGAGTCTGTAATTACTCCACACATATCTTTTATACTTGAAGATAGATACCAGCATGTTCTTCCTCTGCTCATTGGGCATTTTTCCAGTTTGGAGGATTAAGTGATTGAAGTTTACCCTCATCACTGCCTCCTCAAGTCCTAACGCTTTAAATGCCTCCATTGGTACACTGTATGGTCCCACTGCTTACCCATGTTTCCTCATTTTTACTGCGGTTTGAATCTCTAACATGCCGAGAGTCTTGTGAGGTTCTTGCTTTCGCATATTCCCCTCAATGGTTTTCTCAAATTCTTTGAAACTTTGAGTTTCTCAAAAAAAAAAAAAAAAAAAAAAAAATCACTTCCATCCCCCAATGATTTTGCTGTCTTCCGTTAGTCCTATTCCATTGTTCTACCTGTAATTAGCCAAATTCTGATTCATAAATCAAAACTTTCTTTATGTTGTTACTCAGCTAGTTCTTAGACTTATGTTCTGAAGTGTTGGTCACTTGTCTTCATTAGCAGAGAGCAAACAGCAAAACTTCTGCACACTCCCAAATATTAGCCAGTTTAGCTGCATCAAGGAATACCTTCACCATAGTTACTTGAGCATTCACAATATGGAATTTTTCAAAATAAGGCTTTGATTTAGAAAGGCCTGTAAGCACAGTGGGACAGAAGAATGTGCCTATGAACTTTGCAGAACAGGGATAAAAGTGCCCAAAGCTGTATTCTAATATGACATCACTCTAGCCCAACTAAGCATGCTCAGAAAAAAACAAACAAAAAACAGGAATGTTGTACAAGGTGAATAATATTTAGTTCTGTTGGACTGAATATAATGAGAGGATGTCAGGTTGGACTATGCTACTGATTCATCATGGTAGCTAGATGAACTGGCAATCATCTCCAACTCAGGAGGAGAGCATTTAAGGCAAGAAAAGCATAAGAAGTTGAGACAAGACACCTTGTACAAAGTCACAGGAACACCCAAATCAGGAGGAAACTCAAGCTTGAATTATATTCTTTGTTCTTAAATTAACGATACAAGACAACCCTAGAAAGAGAGAAGAAGGATTTGAGTTTTGCATGTTAAGTGCACGTGTGTGTGTGTGTGTGCACGCGCACAAGCTCATGTTCATGTTTGTGCCCATGTTGAGTTAATACCAAAATGGAGACTCAGCCTACTCGCAGACATTGGAAGTTTCAATATGTCCCTCTTTCTCTTTCTCTTTTTTTTTTTTTTTTTTTTTAAACTAATCCTATCATTTTATGGGCTTGACTTACTAGGACATAAGTCACCAGTGATTGGTAGATTACCCATCAAAACACAAGGATGAAATCCTGACACTTTTGATTGCAATGGGACTTTTGCTATTGACTTCAATATGTTATTTGCTATATTTATTAAAACAGTGCCTAGGAGCCTTTGTTGTAGTAGTCATTATACAAACAGAGTAGTAGACGATCCCAGCCTCGAAGAGCTTATACTCTTAATAAAGCAGAGAGACAAAGATAAGGGAAAGAGACAGAACCTACAACAAGAGTAGTGAATTGTGAAAATTGTGCTAGTTTAATTTTGTTTTGTTTGTTTGTTTTGGGTGGGGTTCCGTTCATACTAGTTGAACAAAATAAACAAATAGAAAGGTAGAAGGGATGTGGAAGAGAGGTGAGTGATAAGGACAGGTCAATAGAGAAGGTGGAAGGGGGGAAGGACGAAGGCATGAAGAGCAGGTGGAGTGGGGCTGATTTAATAGGGCCTGGATATCACCAGAAAAGTTTTATGGGAAAATTTACTTATTTGGCTCCATATGACTGAAAATCAAATAACAGATGTTAGCTTCAACTCCAAGATCCAACCCGATGGTCTAAAATTCAAACTACTGTATAAATGCCAAATCCCACTCTAGAAGACCAAACTTGACTGCAGTTCTCCACTGTTAGTTTTTCAACATCTAGAAATTCCACTAGATAAGATGTTCTTACAGTGTTATGTATGTAAACTGCCTCATTACTGTAGTCAAAGTATCTCAAAGAAAGGTATGGTCTAATTTATCAACATTTGTGATCCACACTTGGAATAAAAAATCTATAAAAACACTTTAGGTTCGTCAATTGAATGTCAGGTTGAGGTCTCATTTTATCCTCTACTGAAGACCACTGTGAAAGTAATATCTGTTAACATGCTTGTTGCTAGTTATCAGGTTTTATAAACCTCTATCAGAACATCTTTTGGGAAGAAAACATGCATGATATTTAATGCAAATGATACTTGTTTAAAATTATATTTTATTCTATTTCCCTTAATAAATGTATTCAGAGTAATGTTAAATATGAAGAGAAAGTATTCTTCCAGTGGGCTTAATATCACTTTAAATGAATTGTAATATATTCATTCATTTCAATGTGTATTAATAGTAACTTTAAAAAATTTGGTGTAATAAAAGGCACATCTTGCACTTGAAGATTAATTGATTATTTAATTTTACCTGACGTTTTAGGGCTGATACAGAACCCACTGTAATGGGCTTTGGTTCACATACGTAGTTGACAAAGTTTGAAAAGTATAAGGGAAAATCTGCTTGTACCTGGTATTATTTCAGGATTTTTTAATCTTATTGTCTCATTTGTAGTAGCACTAAATATTTTAAATAAATAAATCAGTTCTCTGATGGGGAAGAAATTGTGAAGAAAAGTGTGCCCAAGGAAAATAATCACCCTCCGTTTTTCTGATAGCTTGCTTTCACAAAACACTCTTTCATGAATAACCCTTTGGGAATAAGGATTTAAGAATATTTCTTAGTTTACTTCAACAACTGAGCAAAAATTCAGTTGTAAGATTTTTGGTAATGCTGTCAGTTAAAACATTAATTCAGATGAAACTTGCCAAATGTGTTCAAGTCATTTTTAAACACCCATCACTTTCTGAAAGGAAGTAATGCATGAAAATAAGTAGCTAGATTTAAAAATGTATTATTGCTTATCCTTCATTTGCTCTTTGATCTAATTGGTTAAGGACATTTAGTGTTTGTTCATTTTGGCTCATAATAGATCTGAAGACATTTACATTTAGAAATAGGGATTTAAAATATATAAAACAGCTGCTTTTTAAATAGAAAGTCTAATTATGCCTATGATTACATTCAACTTTGATTAGTATGCATACAAATCTTTACTTTCTTCATGTATTCAAGCTGAGATATGGATCAGTGAAGCTAAGATTAAAGTACAAAAGAATAACTTGAGAAATGCATGGCAAGACCAATGCAGAAAGCAAATGATTGTTTTTGTTACTAAAATGCTTATTTATCATTTTAGCTACACACAGACTTGGATCCTGGGATCAGCAAAATCAAGTATATCCTGTCAGGAGATGGAGCTGGAACAATCTTTGTGATCAATGACAAGACTGGAGATATTCATGCTATGAAAAGACTTGACCGTGAGGAAAAGGCAGAGTATACGCTAACAGCTCAAGCGGTCGATAGGGATACAAACAAACCTCTGGAGCCTCCTTCAGAATTCATTATTAAGGTCCAAGACATCAATGACAATGCACCAGAGTTTCTTGATGGCCCATATCATGCCACTGTTCCCGAAATGTCCATTGTGGGTATGTACGCCTAACCATACAAAGAGCTTTCAAAAGTCACCCTTTAAAATAGCTCAGTCTACCATGACAGAGGAAAAATACGTTTATTTCATTCCTATGTCTAACTTGCATTTTTAAATCCATTCTTGAGCAAAGTGCTCAACTGCAGTACAGTAGTTTGAGATCCTCAGTAATAAGTAAAGGATTATCATTTACATTACAATATCTTTCCTTGCACAGCAGTACTTCAATGGCCCAACTATATAGTCTGCTCATGATGCTGTATAGGATTGTTACTGAGGAGAATTTATCAAGATTTGTTCCAGCATACCATGCTAATCTTATTGATATTTTGTTGATGTTTAATTGTCTGTTAGTATATTTGTACGCAGCTGTAAAACACAAAGTATATGGGTACATAGTCTTTTATTTTCCTCCACATATAACTATAATCAGCCCAAACCATGACAACGAAATATGTTATGCATGGGAACTGATAGTGAGATGCTAGAGTAGGTTTAATCACGTGGCCATAGGATTTGAAAATGAGGGGGTAACTTGGGCCACTAGAGAAAGCAGAGAAGGAGGAGAGATGTGGCAGAAGGGGGAAAAAAAGGAAATGCATGCAAAATGAGCTCATTAATAGATTTGATTGGTATTGAGTACCTTTATATTCCTGCACAGATATTTTTGTGTTCCCCTTTCCCCCCCCCCCCCCCCCCGGCTGAGAATATGTTTGTTTCATTGGGCAGTTCTCGGGTATGTGTTGTTTTTATATGTGCGACTGTATAGACGTATATCTGTGAGGTAGGTAGAGAGATGCAGATACCTAGAAATTTATAGAAATTCAATGTGTAGTATTTTACCCTGAGCATAGGCCCCACCAAAAAACAATGTGAATAGTTGCAGAGCACTTAGTGTGAATGAGGACATCAGAATCTGTCCCATAGAAAGAATGATTTCCAAGGCTGACCAATATTAAACTGCAAATAATGTGGCTTTCGGCAATTCTTGTACTCTATGGCTGTCAAGGCAAGCATTTACATATACATAAACGCTTACTTGAAGGCATGCCAAGCCTCTTTACAAATGTAATAGTGCCCTGTCAAAGAGTTTGGCAAACAGCATTCCATTCTATTGCAGTCAAACACACACAAAAAGAGGTGTGATATATGGGACTAGAACTGTCATCTTCCTGAAATTCAATACAATGAATTCTATGAGGACCATTTCAAAACTAACTGCTGCAGACCCCATAGCACAAGTATAGTTAAGGTAGGATTTTCATGTCAATTATAATTCTTCTCCAGATTTGATGTCTTGGTTGCTTTGAATCACTTCTACTAAAATTGGTATATGAGGTTTCAGCCTTAATGTCAGTTCCTTTACCAAAACACAAATTTAATATGCTAAGCTGTTTTAATTTTATAGCAGCATAAACAGAATGTGACCACGGTTTCAAATGATATTTTTGCCAAGCTCTAGGCAAGAAAATGTTTTAATTAAATTAAAAAGGGGAGGAGGCAGGAAAGAAATTGCAGGCTAATCTTTATATGAACTGAACTTATGTGGCATTTTGAAGAAAAACTAGAAAGGAAACACAAAGATATACCTGCAGGGAAAAACGGCTCCTGAACATTAATTCTATTATTAAAAATAATTTATATAGCACATAATTGTATGTAATACTTTACAAACATAGATTAAAACATCACATAAATCCTACCTAAGGAAGCTTCAATCTAAGTTAAACAAAGCAAACAAAAAAATAGGACACTGTGTGGCAGATCAGGTGAAGGAAACCATATGGTTACTGATGTGATTGCAGAGCTGCTGGCCATTATCTTTGAAAACTCGTGGTGAATGGGAGAGGACCTGGATGATTGGAAAAAGGAAAATATAGGAGGATCGGGGGAACTACAGACCAGTCAGTCTCACCTCAATCCCTGGAAAAATCCTAGAGCAGGTCCTCAAAGAATCCATCCTGAAACACTTGGAGGAAAATAGAGTGATCAGGAACAGTCAGCATTGATTCACCAAGGGCAAATTGTGCCTGACCAATCTGTTTGCTTTCTATGATGAGATGACTGGATTTGTGGATGCAGGAACAGCCGTCAACATGATATACCTCGACGTTAGCAAGGCTTTTGATATGCATTCTTGTCAGCAAGTTAAGGAAGTATGGGTTGGATGAGTGGACCGTAAGGTGGATAGAAAACTGGCTAGATCATCGTGTTTAGTGGGTAGGAATCAATGGCTTGATATCTAGTTGGCAACCAATAATGAGTGTAGTGCCCCAGGGGTCGGTTCTGGGGCCAGTTCTGTTCAACATCTTCATTAATGATCTGGATGATGGGATAGATTGCATGCTCAGTAAGTTTGTGGATGACACCAAGCTGGGGGGAATGGTAGACACGCTGGAGGGAAGGGACAGGATTCAGGGAGACCTAGATGAACTGGAGCATTTGGCCAAAAGAAATCTCATGAGGTTTTACAAGGACAAGTGCAAAGTCCTAAACTTAGGATGGAAAAATCCCATGTACTGCTACACGCTGGGGACCGATCAGCTAAGTAGCAGTACTGTAGAAAATTACCTGGGGGTTATGGTAGACGGGAAACTGGATATGAGTCAACAGTGTGCTCTTGTTGCCAAAAAGACCAATGGCAAATTGGGCTGCATCAGTAGGGGCATTGCCAGCAGATCGAGAAATGTGATTATTCCCCTTTATTCGGCACTGTTGAGGCCACATCTGGAATACTGTGTCCAGTTTTGTCCACAGAAAGAATGTGGACTAATTAGAAAGAGTCCAGCAGAGGACAACAAAAATTAGTAGGGGGCTGGAGCGCATGACATATGAGGAAAGACTAAAGGAACTAGGCTTATTTATTCTGCAGAAGAGAAGATTGAGGGGGGATTTGATAGCAACCTTCCACTACTTGAAAGGGTGCTCCAAAGAGGAGGGAGCTAGGCTGTTCTCACTAAAAACAGAGGACAGAACAAAGAGCAATGGTTTCAAGTTGCAGGTGGGGAGGTCAAGGTTGGATATTACGAAAAACTTTCTCACTAGGAGGGTGGTGAAGCATTGGAATGGGTTACCTAGGGAGGTAGTGGACTCTCCGTCTTTGGAGATATTTAAGGTCCAGTTAGAAAATACCCTGGCTGGGATGATTTAGTGGGAATGGCCCTGCTTTTAGCAGCAGGTTGGACTAGATGACCTCATGAGATCCCTTCCAACTCTATGATTCTATGACTCTAAGAAGGGGCAGATTGAAAGAGGTGGTCTTTAATGAGGTAAATGAGGAGAAAAGAGTTGGTGGATGAGAGCAGAAGAAGGGAAGAAACTGAGACCAAGAAAGGCAATGAAGGAGCTGTAAAGTGAAAGGATGAGAAAAGGGTATGGAAAGTGAGTGGGGTTTGGTATAAGTGAGACTAGTGGTGTGGTGTAACCCTTCTGCCAGGCCAAGACAGCGGGTTCTGTATTTAGAGGTTCCCAAACAATGTTACAACACCAATCGGCTTGAGTCCCCTACCCAGTCTCCTGGGAAATTACACACTATGCCCTGGGCACCCTAGAAGGGCAGTACTTCCCCTCTCACAAGCACGAGTCTGATTGTAGCACATACAACTTTTTAATAAAGACTACATAGAGGCAATATCAAAAGCAGCACTGATTGGGATACAGTGCAAAATAGGATTCCCACAAAACCCAATAGACAGAGCTCATTCCACCCCCAGTGTACATAGATTATGTCCTTCACTTCTTTATTATCCCCATACTGACCATGATAGTTTTAGTGTCTACCTCTAAAATGGGGTGCAGGGGCTCAGTCCTCCCCTCCAATTATCTTCTGCCACTTCTGGGTCCGCTCACTCCACCCGGTGGCCACTCACACCATCCGCAAAGCTAGTGCTCCCACCTCTCCCCACTTAGTTTTACAAGACTGAAAACTAGGGTTGGTCACTTTTCCAAGTTCTCTGTTGCTAATGGTGACTTCCCATCAGCTTCTCATTCTATAAACAGATATACAATCAAAGGGCAGCATATCATGAAAAGATATTTCATTTCCCACTTCTGCTAAAACACCAGATTCAGAGGGTTTGAATCAGCCACACATGCCATCGTGCCCAGCCCCTGGGTGAAATTATGCTAAGCATTCAATTGTACTCATGCAGATATAAAGCCCATGCAGATCAGTTGTCCCCTTCATGCTTAGCTGCAGGAGAAGTGTGCAGCTTTTTTAATCTTGTTTACATTGGTAAAGGGATAGACAACCAATGGAGAGAGAAAAGAGCATGTGGTGGGAGTGACAGGAGTGGTAGATAAAGTTATCAGATGGTTATGGATAGACTGGGGAGGAAAAGGTGAGAGGCAGGACGTCTAGACAGTAGGGGTATCTCTACACTAGAGGCTCCATAAAGTCAACTTGACACGGTTGACTTCAAGTTGACTTAGAGCATCCACACTAAAAACTTAAGTCAACTGCCTATGTCCACACTGGCAATTGCTAGGTTGACTGAGGAGTGGTGTATTGTAGGTAGCTGTGCCATATGGCACCGGAGAAGTGTCCCCCTCCCCCAGCTGCTCCTTTAAAACAGGAAGTGAGCACAGCAGCTTCCCCATTGTGCCTGGCAAGAAAGAGTCCGAGGAGGTCATTGATCCCACTCTGTTCCAGCTCCTTGCCAGGAGGGTGCTCAGGATCTGCTATTCATTGGCTAGCATTGCCCTGGCCTGGAGCACCCTTTTCTGGGACCCCGACAGTGCGGGGCAGACTGCAGCAGACCAACCATCTCCCCAACCCTGCGAGCTGCTGCACTGAGGGTGACCTCTGGGCATAGGAAACCAGCAGCGACTGGTGGGATTGGATAGTCTCACCATCTGGGATGATGACCAGTGGCTGCAGAACTTTAGGATGAGCAAGTGCACATTCCTCGAGCTGGTCAGGGATCTCGCCCCTGTTCTGCAGCCCACAGACATCCGATTCCGACCTGCCCTGCCCGTGCACAAGAGAGTGGCTGTCGCACTATTGAAGCTGGCAACCCCAGACTCCTACCACTCCATTGCCCACCAGTTTGGGATTGGAAAGGCCACCGTGGGGGCTGCCCTGATGCAAGGCTGCAGGGCCATCAACAGGTCCTGCTAGCCCACCTTGTGACCCTGGACAACCTCCAGGACATCATGGACAGCCTCACTGGATTTGGATTCCCCAACTGTGGGGGCATCGTGGACGGCACCCACATTACCATCCGAGCCCCAGACCACCAGGCTATAGACTACTGGAACCAAAAGGGGTACTATTCGGTGGTCCTGCAAGCCCTCGTCAGCCACCAAGGATTTTTAACAAACATCTACATGGGCTGGCCAGGGAACGTGAATGACGCCCGCATCCTCAGGAACTCCGCCCTGTACCAGCGCATGCAGGAGGGCACCTTTTCCCTGAACACAACATCGTCCTCAGGGACGTGCAGATGCCCTTCATCATCCTGGGGGATGCTGCCTACCTCTTGATGCCATGGCTCATGAAGCCCTACACAGCCATTCTGGATGCCAGCAGAGACCTCTTTAACCTCAGGCTCAACAGGTGCCACATGGTCATCGAGCGCGCCTTCAGTCATCAGAAGGCATGCTGGAGGGCAATCCTGACCCACCTGCACATTGCTGAGAGCAACATCACTGCTGGGACACCAGTGACGTGGGATGCTGGGGTCTAGGGCAGGGGTACCCTCGAGGGATTTGGTCTGGCATTCAAGGGCTTGGGTCTGGCAGTCCATGAGGTTGAGCAGGCACTGGAACATCCCCTGTCTGGCCCTCTGGTGGGCATCCTCCTGTTCATGCCATGCTGTCAGGCATGCCTCAGACTCTTCCGTCGGGTGGACCAGTTCTGCGAAGTGCTCGTCCCGCAAGCAATGCCCTCTCCTTCTCCTGGTCGGGGCTGGCAGGGCCCCGGGAGCGCCGCATGTCAAGGGTGCATGGTCTGCTGGAGAGAAGCAAAGAACAGAGTTCCTTGCATTAGCTAGTGCGGTGTACAGCCTGACAGCAGCTGCTGTCCCCTGACTATCTCCCTGCTTCCCAATCCTTGTTCTTTGGGACAGGAACCCCGTGGTACATGCCTCCATGCTCTGCTGCACAGGTTGGGTGCGGTGTCCATGGTGGTGAGCTTCAGGAAGTCCTGCCCTGGGAGTATCTCCTGAGGCCATGTGCCACTGGTGTCGGGTGCATACTGTCTGGCCTTGGCGCTCCCACCTATAGTTCCCTCACCCCATCTCCCGACATGCCACCTCACTGCTCGGCTCCAGGTACCCCCCACCACACGGCCCTCTGCCCTGTGGGAGGGCCACCATGCCCTGCCCCTCCCCCGGGATCCTGCCTATTCCCGGGCCATGTCGCCCCACAGTACCTGTCCAACATCCATGCACAGCCCTGCCCAAAGGGAAGGAGGGAGTGAGCAAGCACTCACCAGCAGGTGCAGCAGGACTCTGGTGCACTGTCCCCTCGCTTGGGTCTTCCTCAGTGGGGGGATCCTGCTCCTTTTTGGTGGCTGGGTCCATCATCGGCACAGGGATCAGCTCCAGGCGGGCAGCAGACTCTGGGGCTGGCGAGGTGCCTTGCTGCTTGGTGCTGGTCTCCCTCTGCTCCAGCACCACATTCTTGTTCACTGAGCCCTCCTCACCATCATCGTCAAGGGAGGGGGCCTCAGTGGAGTCGATGGTGTGGGCTGGCAGGCTGCTTCTCTCATGTGCCAGGAAGGCATCCAGCTGCCGTTAGTACCAGCAGCTGGTGATGGTGGCTGCCCCCGCCCAGACCACATCCTCCTGGGTCTTTCGGTAGCTGTGGCAAAGGTGCTTTATTTTCACCCACACCTGCTGGGTGTCCCAGGTGTGCCTCTTCTCTGCCAGGGCCCAGGAGATGGAAGAATATACCTTCTGGTTGCGGTGGCTGCCCTGCCACTGGAAGTGCACTGCGTCGTCCCTCCAGATGGCCAGGAGGTCCAGGATTACCTTGTGGGTCCAGGATGGGGCCCACTTGCGGTGCTGGCTCTGCTACTCCCTCTTAGCAGACAGCATGTCTGGCCAGCTCTAGGGAGTAGGGTGGGCAGGGCTGTGTTCTGCCATGTGGCTGCCCAGGGCAGGCTCTTCCTGGTACTAGGAACTCTGGGAGGAGGGTCTGGAGGCCAATTAGGTCAATTTACTGCTATTCCCCATCCACACCGGCTTTAAGGCGACTTAATAAGGTCTATTTAGGCGTTAAATTGACCTTCAGAGGTGGAGTTAGTCAATCGACTTAAGGAAACACCCAGTGCGGATGCAGTGTTCTGTAGGTTGACTTAAGTGTTGTTAAGTTGACTTGAGGTGCAAGTGCAGACATAGCCTAGAAGTCTACAATAATCAAATCAACAGGTGGCTATTATATGAACAAGGGTTTTAGCAGATGAGTAATGAAATAAGGATGCTTTTGGGAAACATTAAAGAAGCAGTGATCAGATTTGGCAAAAGATTATGTATGGAGGGAATTGGAGATGTCAGTCACTGATATCAAGAAACAAGAAGAAAAAGGGAGTTACCAGTGAAGATAAAGAATGGATGGTAAAGTGTGTCATTCCTGCTGTGTGCTAGAAGCAGAAGGAGGCACAGTTGGGGGTGGGGGGTGGGACAACTCTGTACCTGAACCAAGTAGCCCTATGCCTTTGCTCTCTGGTACAATGTTGCTCATTACAGCATTTTAAAATAAAATGGTTGTCAATCTTAAAACATTTAACAAAAAAAAAATCTTGTTGAAAACAAGTAATAAGCCATCTCAAATGAAGGCTTGGATTTAGAATTATCATGATTTGGGCACTCCAATGTCATGGAAATAAAGCAGACAGGAAGATACTGTGTCTGTCTAAATAAACCTACTCCCTATATTTTTCTTTGAATTGCATTCCTTGGGATGCATGTATTCAACCTATTCCTCAAAAGGGACCCAACAGCAACTTCCTTGCAAATACAAACCCTAATTCTGAGCCACCATTCATGAACACAGAGCATGTCTCTCTTTGAATTATATGGATGATGAATAGCTATAAAATCAATGCAGCGTACACAATTGTATCTTCCTGTTCACTTCCAATGTGACTAAAAGTCTAGGCTGACGACTTGAAGGCAAGAACATTGCTGATTTACCAATTTTGCTATTACTTCTTTGGCTGTTCTTCGTCATTTTAACCAACTGCAAGCTAAATCAAGTGCTATAGTAAATATACATTATTTTGACTTCCTTTAGCTATTGTCATCATTTTCAAATCAGTTTCAGTCATCTATCAATTTGCAGGGAAAACACTGACTCCTTTTAGAGTTAGAATTTTTTTTTTATTGTGCTGTTAGTATTTTTTTTCCAATATCCACTTACTTTCATTTCCCTTTAAGAGAACACTGCCTATGCTTTTCTGTGTCAGCTGTGTGACACTTTCCACTAACACAGTCCTCACTAGGGTAGGGTTTCCTCAGGATTGATCAGAATTGCAGAAAAATTTCATTCCTAAAAGTGCTATAAGCATTTAGAATGCTCTGAGACTTGTGATGTGCTCATATGGGAGGTATAGTACTTAGGAAATGAAAATACTATACAAGTCATTTCATTTCTGGATAGCTGGAGATATAATACACAAGATACAAGTGCATACATATTAATCTCTCTCTCATTCCACAACTAAAATGTCACTCTTTCATTGACGTTCCAACACAATATAGCTTTTCAAACATAACATATGAGCTGATATATCATGTCCAGCTGCATGTTATCATTTCTTGTTTGCCAGCAAGGTGTTGAGTACTGTAGAAAACATTGTCCCAAGGTGCTTACTATATAAACTGTAGATGGATACTACACTTAACCTCCACAGATGCAAACTCGCTCTAGAGCTCATATACACAGTACGTATACATACACTTATATACATCATCACTATGTGCATATGCCACATGTTGTCTGTGAAAGACAGCTGGAAAATCCTGTTTCCCTGTAAATCCTGGAGGGGAGGTGGTGTGCAAGACCATCTCTATTCTTGAGTGATATCTCCTGCAGGAATGACATTGACTTTTCAGCTGTCTTGACTGCACATGTGTGAGTACACACACACTCATACGCTGAATAGTGTGTGCAGTCACTGAAGTATTCATGGATAATTTGAAATCATAGATTTTTTTTTAAATAAGAAAGAAGAGGTCTTGACACTCCAGAGAAAGCCCTGAGGAACACAAACAATTCACCCTTATCTCAACCCTTAGTTTCTTTCCTTTCAGCTCTGTCACAATAATCATCATTCTAATCCATCTCAGTCTCCCTCCCTCTTTGGTGAGTCTAAATGTACTGTACAGTTTTAATGCCGCTCTGATCTCCGGTGGAGGCAAGGGTTGAGAAGGAGGGTGGAAGTCAAATTTGAACTCCTGTCTCCTATGTGGTAGCATACGATAGCAGGGCTGCTCACTGGGGTGTACTTGGGAAGTAGGAAATCACTTGCTTTCAATTTAATTTAAGCAGCATTCTGTACAAATACGTTTAAGCATCATGAGACATAAAGGGACTCATTTTGGAAGGTGACCCAGGTGAGGATCCCTAGGAAGAGATCCAGATAAGTATGGGGAAGAAAGGTAGGGAGTACTCAGTGCTCACTTGTTTTTAAATTTATTCCTACACTTGCACCCTCTATGCAACAGCCAACAGTGATGATGTCATAATGTATCGATGAGTAAGCTTCTTTAAACAAAATTAGAAGAACCACAGCAAACTGATCCAGCATTGTATGTTTGAAAATGCCTGGATAAGTCCTCCTTTTGTGAATCTTTGTCCTCAACTGTTCACAGATTCCCTACCTTCTGCTGCTGAAGGTCTGGTAAGGTACCCTGAAATGAATGTTGTACTCAAATGCTGTAGTTTCTGTGGTCTGCTCAGGAATGGGAAGGCGAGCTAGGCCCCTTAGTTCTGTTTTGAGTAAATGGTGCTCTTGAGATGTGTAGTTTTGTTAATGGTCAGAGGCAGGGGTTATGGGGAATAGAAAGGGACTTTGAATAGAGTGACGGATATGCTGTTGAAAGGAAGAGAGTGAGACAGAAGAAAAAGAGAGAGATAGGAAAGTGAATATTCACTTTTCCCCCCCCCTTTCAGACAAAGCATCCAAACTTTTTATGGGTTATCTGACCTAAACCTCCAGCTATTAGAAAGTTCCCTATCACTTGTCATAATAAAATACAATACGTGGTATGATGCAGCATGTCACTGCACTAAAAATAAATTGCACCTGCAATGCGTCAAAAAATCGAGTGGGTGAATTATTTTAGAATAATTCAACTTGTCTTTATTATGAGGTTTCTCAATGATTTCTTTCTTGGAAAATTTCTTTCTTAGAAAAGAGTTTGGATTTTCAGTTTAGTATTTGCTATTATTTCAGTTTTAAGCTAAATATATCTTCTTTCTTTTGGCCAAAATCTCTCCTCAGTTGCACCACTGTAAATCAGGAGTAATTTCAATGAATTTGGCCATCTGTTGTTTCACATATACAAAACAGACACGTGTATAAAAAAGTATGTGATAATGTGTGTGTGTTTCCCTTTCATCCAAAGATATTAATTCTGTTCCAGTTACAAGATGTTTGCCAAGAGGGACAAAAATCTGCTGTATGTCATCAACATCCCAAGTCTGGTATAAATAATGATAGAGTAACTTGGTAAATTGGAAAGTTGTGATAAAAACCATATTATCATGTCCCACCACACTCTCTTATTCTTTTTATCCCTCTGTTATATATTGATTTTTAAGACACTGTGCATGGCTGTTAAATCAATGATAGTCTGTCACAAAAATGTTGTCTAAAAGGACTATATTACTAGGGTCAACTACAAATTAGCCCAAAGGGTAAACTCAAAGATAGTGCAAAAGCTCAGGGAAAAAATATAGCAGATGTTGTAAAATATGGCTACAATGTAACAGCTGTTAGAAAATGTATATCATCACTTTCTCTTGTTCTTCTATTTGTTCATCTTGTATATAATCAACTTCTTGAACTCTGGTACTAAAGAGCCATTTAAATAAGTTTTTTTTTTTTAAAGAAATGGAAATTATATACATCTTTTTTGTACATCCTGAATGACCTCAATAGAGCTTAGAAAATGAAAGGCAGATAGTCAATAATAACCCGAGACAACGAATTAGGATACAATAAGGAAAAAAACCCACACCTTCTTGACCATGATTTAAACCTTGGTTGAGGTTTTGGGTGGGAGATTAATAATCAATTCTTATTTATTTTAGAAAACTTTGTAATTTTTTTTTTTATACCTTTGCCCTTCTTGGTTTTAATCAGCACTAGAATTTGAAATTCCAAAATTATTTTTGTTTGTTAAATGGCTCTCGTATGCTTGGTTTTGTACTGAGAGGAAGTCGTGGTATTGTTTCCAAGGAGTTTATAATCTAAGGGCCTAGTCCTGCCAGTATTTTACTAGAGAGTGTATTGCAAACTATTGTAAGTAGTCCAACTGACTTCCAGGAGAGCTGCTGAAATCAAGGGGACCATGCCTTTAGGCCTAGTCTACACTAGGAAATTAGGCTGGTAAAACTGCATTGCTCAAGGGTGTGATAAATCCACACCACCAAGCGATACAGTTAAATTGACTCAACCTTCAGTAGACAGTACTAGATCAATGGGAGAAATCTCCCATCCACCTAGCTACTGCCACTCAAGGAGGTGAAATTACCTATGCCAATGGGAGAATATCTTATCAAGGTAGATCATGTCTAAAAAGTCGCAACACTTTTTAATTGTAAAAAAGTCCTTAGTCTTAATCTCAAACTCAAGGCCAAAAGTCCCACTGACATCAATGGGTATGAAATTGAACACAAAATTAACTATGCAAAGAATGGGGTGAATACTTTATAATGATTTTTTTAATGGAAAAGTTTACTCTTTTCCTATCTGTGAATGGTCTACAGTTTCTTGGATCCATTTGTTGAGGATTTCAAATTTAAACTGAAAAGAGGGTCAAAATGTGTGACTGAGGTGTTTGCAAGAATCCCATCTAATTTTTCCAACCACTCTGCTTGTGGCACTAGCCATCGATACATGGACAAAGCTTACTTAGGTAAGAGACAGATGAGAAGCAGTGAGCCAATCTACATTACTGCCCCAAACTGAAATACTTATAAACACTGCACAACAAGAGACCTGCTTCTATTTTGTGTTTTTAAATATTGGAAAGTTTTGACAAATTCTAGTCACAAGCATCAGCAGTTTAAGTTGTATCAGGAAAAAAAAAATCTCACTGTGTGATAATATTCTTAATATACCCGTTTTCTTTTATCTCATTAGTAATTGACCTCAGAATCCACTCTTACCAAAACTTTAGGGAAGTACTGCTCTTAATTCGGAACTGGATCTAAATTTTACAACTTGGTCTCTCTCATTGTAATTGACATATTTGGAGAAGTTAGATTCAGAATCCATTCAGAATCTGCTCTTTGCGTCTCAGTCCAACTTTATTTTAATATTTTCATTTTATTTGGAATCCGTAGCGCTGCCTTTGTTTCAGTGCTGAATCTGCAACGCTTAATGTTTCTCCATGAATACAGATGAGCTGTTGCCTGTGGAGCTGATGTCAACGCCACTTTCTCATGAATCAGCCTGTAGAGTGCAGCTGGCTAGATGATTTGACTGTACCCTTTCCCTAGAGGCCAAATGGTCTCTGTTGCCATATGCTTGCTCTGTGCTGGCCTGAGGGAGCAAGAGTTCTGAGTCTGCTCCTGCAGCCTTGCTCATATTTGCTGTAGTTATGAGCCTTTGCAAAAGACACACACACAAAGGGGTGTGTGCACTCACACACAAACACACACACAAAGAAAATGCAGAACTGAAACTGCAAGGTTGTAGAAAATCCCTGATTTTTCTAATGTAAAATTATAAATTAGTGAATTCTTTGTGCACTCAGGAAGGTCTATTATTTATTTATTTATTTATTTATTTATTTGTGTGTGTGTGTGTGTGTGTGTGTGTGTGTGTGTGTGTGTGTGTGTATTGCACACTCCACAACACTTCCTTTTTAAGTTAACAAACAATGCAGTGATTTTTCCTCTTCTTGGAAATACAACTGTAGTGAACGTCCTATTTTACTTCCTTTGCTTGTATTTCTCTACCTTGGTAATTCTATATGAAATAAGCAACTCACATTGTTTTGAACGAGTGCTGATGAAATAGTCAATTGATTAAACAAATACCATCTTATAGAAAGTCTTGGACAATAACACAAGTATTTTCTTCCTCTCCCACAAATACTATTAATATTCTATAGTAACAGGCATCTCTAAAGTGGAAAAGAAAAGAAAAAAAAAATTTAAGATAAACAAAATATGTTGAATCCCAATGCTGCTGCCTAGGATATGACAGACTGTGTAGTCAGAATGGTCAGATGGTCACTTTGGGGGATTTATAAAGCAGCACATGCAGGCTTTTTCAACAGCACCATCTTATAAGTTGTAGCTGGAAAGAACTCCCAGCTTGAAAACTAAAAAGATTCGTCCTATTACTTGCTTTCATGTGAGTCAAACCCATCTCTAGGTAACATCATCAAGAACAATTCTGAGAGAATTTTACTATTTACTTTCCATTTTACTTTTCTTGGGATTACTACTGTAGAAAGTAAGCATCACAATTCTAAAACAATTAGTTCATGCACATGCAATGGTAAAATTTGCAGCTTATTAGATTTCACAACCATGCTTCCAGCGCTTCTCATTATACAGTTGTAAAGTGCTGAAGGCTGCCAGCTTGTTCTATTGACTCTGTGCTGTGTAGAAGACACTTTTCTTCTATGCATTGCAAGCACCTTCCCGACTGTTAGTTACACACTTCCAGACAATATATGTATTTTCCATTTGCTTCACATTATAAAAGCTCATTAGAATGACACATGAATAATTTGAAAACATTGCTTTGTTGCAGTGTGTATTCTGGGGTATTTAATTGTTCAAATAATGTTTTTGACTCATTCACTGTTTTTTTTTTTCATTATATTAACATTTCATTCAACATTTAATTAGCATTCTAAACTATCTACACTTTATGTGTATGAAATTAAATTACATTTAACATTTGGAAACAGCAACCCAAATTCTCCTCTGCTATATTTGAGTGAACCTAGCATGACTACTTTGAGATCAGTACCTCAGAGCAGGAAATTCTGCTCGTAGAGCTTTGAAAAGACATTTGGGCCAATGTTTGTATTCATTCCATTTACTTAAAAGAAGCCATGGAGCTAAGGTACACCAGAATAACTTATGGCAATGTCTAAGCTGCTACTGTTTTAACTCTTTGAGCTTCCATGATAAGATTTTTTTTTTTTAAATTTAAGCAGTACAAAATATCGCTTCTAGATTGTAAGCTGTTTGGGAGAAGGTCTGTAATTTTCTATAAGTTTATAAAGCATGTGCTACAGGAGAATTCTGATTTCATAGGCTTTTAGGTGTGTCTGCACTACAGATGTTTAAAAAAATAATATAATATGAAATTTCACACATACTATCCAAAACCAAGAGCAACAGTTTAATAATTGTTATAAATTTCAATTCCAGAATGGCCAACTGTGATCTAGTCTGATGTCCTGTATGACACAAGCCACAGAAATTCCCTATAACACTTCCTAAATTATAACTTTTAGGAAAAAAACATCCAATCTTGTTTTGAAAATTGTCAGTGATTGAGAATCCCTCATGACCTTTGCTAAGTTGTTCCAGTGGTTAATGACTCTCATTGCTAAAATTTTTTACACCTTTCTCACTTGTATGTTTCAAATCGGTTTTAAAGGTAAGGAATATGAAACCTGTCATTTTCAGAATGTCTGCTTTTTCCATATATAGGTAGATATAGATAAAATAGTGTGTGTGTGGCTACATGTATGTATATATAGAATCATAAAAATATAGGATTGGAAGGGACCCCAAGAGGTCTTCTAGTGCAATCCCTTGTACTCAAGGCAGGACTATTAGCATTCTAGATATACTCGTGTGTGTGTGTGTGTGTGTGTGTGTGTGTGTGTGTGTGTTATGGAACAATTAAAGCAGATATTCTTGAACTGGTATGTTTTATATTTCCTAACAAATTCCCAGTGAACAAATATAAAAATCATAATAGCACCACACAAATTAACTGCTTATTCAGTGACATACAAATTACAGCTGCAAAAGATCTAGTAGCTCATTAGTTCATCTTCCTGTCAATATAGGGTTTTTTCCTCAAAATACATTGTCTAGTGTAGTAGTAGTGTGAAATACCTTAAGTGAAGGAGCTTCTGCTCTTTCCCTTGACGTACTATTCCACATTCAGTTAGATCTCGTTATTAGGAAGAGTTTTTTTCTTGCCATGTTATCCTACGTTTTGTTAATTTCATCCCATTGATCCCAATTTTACCCCTTACTCCTCTTCATCTCTCTAATTAGGTATTAAGGCCTAATTTAGGTCATCACCACTTATGTATCTGAATGCCTCCCAGTGGTAAAGATCAAGAAACAAACTCTCTCTTGACCCCCACTTTAGGGGTAGCTTAATACAATATTCTGCGAACAGTTTTAGTACGTACCTTCATTGCATCCCCCAGATGGCTGCTCCTTCCCCAGCATACCAAACTTAAGCTGATTGTGTTTGCTTTCTAGGCCCTTCAGAGTCATTCCCTGCTGTACCTGTCATCTTTTTCTTGTTATTGAGATGGCGATTCTCACTTTCAATTGAACTAATGCTTCATTTCTCACTTATAAAATTTCCAAACCACCATCTTTGTGTTTTCTCCCAGGCTGTTCCCTCATACTTGGAGAAGTTTCTTGTATACATTCACAAAGACCCCTCATTATCTTTCTTGAAAATGCTCTTAACTCTTTGTCTATTATATATATAACAAAAGGGAAAAAATGGTTAGGTTGCTGGTGTGCTGAGACCAGAGGCCATTATCCTGACCAATGCTGTCTCACTGTTTCCTCGTGCTCCTCTGTACACCGATGTCTGTGTTTATCTGTTGTCTTTCCTCTTGTACTTAAAATGTAAGCTCCTGGGGGGGAGGGACCATTTTATTTTGTTTTGTTTATAGTAAACCTAGTATATAGGGCTCCTGGTCCATGACTACACTCTCTAGGCTGTATGGAAATACAAATAATAAATAGGGGGTCATGCACTTTGTAGCTTCTTCAGGCAAAGCTTATTATACACCCCAGGGGCTCTGTACATTCCTCCCCCTTTTATTTCAGGGACTCTCTGAATCTCCCCCAATCTTTCCCCCTCAGTTGTTCTATGTGCCCCCAATTTTCCCTTTTCTCCTCTAGGGTTCTCCAGTCTGTCTCTCCAATGGTGTTCTGTGTGCACTTGTTCCCCCTTCCTCGATTTCAGTGCCCCTCTTCACTCCAATGGCAAAGGTTCTTTATGTACCCGAGTCATACCTTCCCCCCATGCCTGGGGCTTTGGGTACCCCCTTCCTCTATATTCATGTTCTACAATATCACCTTCACCAGGATTCTGTGCCCCCACCCTCCCCCTTCCCTCATGCAAAGGTCCTCCATTCTCCTTCATTGCAGATGCTCTGTGTGCCTCTGTATGTTTCAACAATCTGACTTTTCCCAGTTTAGGATATTCCTTAATAAAAGGATCAGTATATCATACAGAAAGATCTGGATGACTCTGCAAACTGGAGTATTAGGAATAGGATGAAATTTAATAATGGGAAGTGCAAGGTCATGAATTTAGGGACAAATAAGAATTTTTCCTCTAACTTGGGGATGCATGAGTTGGAAGGGACAGACAAGGAGAAGAATTTGGGAGTACTGGTTGATCACAGGATAATGATGAGCTGCCAATGCAATGTGGCTGTGGAAAAAAAAGCTAATGCAGTCCTAGAATGCATCAGAAGAAGTATTTCAAATAGAGATAGGGAGGTGTTAGTGCCATTATACAAGGCGCTGGTGAGACCTCATCTGGAATATTGCATGCAGTTCTGGTCCCCCATGTTTAAAAAGGATTAATTCAAACTGGAAGAGGTGCAGAGAAGGGCTATAAGGATGATCTGCAGAATGGAAAATCTGCCTTATGAGAGGAGATTTAAAGAGCTTGCTTGTTTAGCCTAATCAAAAGAAGGCTGAGGGGAAATATGATTGCTCCCTATATATACATCAGAGGGATAAATACCTGGGAGAGAGAGAGAGGAATTATTTGAGTACAGCACCAATGTGAACACAAGAACAGATGGATACAAACTGTCCATCAGGAAATTCAGGCTTGAAACTAGACACATGTTTCTAACCACCAGAGGAGGAAAGTTCTGGAATAGCCTTCCAAGGGGAGCTGTGGGGGCAAAACACATGTTCAGGGTTTAACTGGTCACCATATTTGGGGTCAGGAAGGAATATTGGCTAGAACTCTGGGTTTTTTTTGCTTTTTTCTTTAGCATAGGGAATCGCTCACTTGCTGGTGGATTCTCTGAATCTTAAGGTCTTGAAATCATGATTTGAGGACTTCAATAACTCAGTCATAGGTTAGAGGCTTATTATAGGAGTGGTTTTGTGTCCTGCATTGTGCAGGAGATCAGACTAGATGATCATACAGGTGCCTTCTGACCTTAGAGCCTATGAGTCTAGGACTACTAACAACACTCTACATTTAACACACCTTTCATCTGAGAACATACAATTAAATCAAACATTAATTCACAGAGTATCTTTACATTGCAAGCATTTATCACCCATTTCACAGACTTGGAAATGGAGATGCAGAGAGATGCTTTGCACATGAGTGCTCCATATATCAGGGTCTGAGCAGAGTTATTAATGGAACCCAGGAGTCTCGATTTCCAGTTTTTTGTTACAAATGTTTGGACATACAATTCCATTTACCATGAACTCAGTGTAGGAGGAAAATAAAAGTAATAGACATATAATAGGTATTAAACATATTTCATTCACCTTGGCACATTTAAAAATTTTAAGAAAAAAAAAAGAAAAGAAGAGTAAGTTCCTTCAGCTTCGAGGCAGCAATAATTTACATGTCAAGAAGTCATACAGGTTTTATGAGATTATTGCAGTGTTGTTCAATAAAAAAAATAGTTACCATGACAACAGCTGTCATGCTATCTATGAGATTATAGAAAAGAAGGACAATCAGGCTGAGGGTTCATTTGGGAAAGAATGCTTATCTGACCTAGTGAATACAAACAGCATGTTGTTTTGACCATCGTTGACTACAGAGCCATCATCAGCCAGACTAAAATTCTAGCTGCAGACTTTTTTTTAAACATTGTGAATCTCATAGAAGACATATCTGTTGGTAAATAAATGCAAGTACTTTTTTAATGCAAGTATACTCTTAGTGTTAAATTAGAATGATGACTGGGTCTCCTACATCATCTGGAGATTTCAGCCTGCCTTGGTATGGCAGAGAAGAAAGATTACAGTGGATGGTTTGATTTTTTGTTATGTCCCAGAGAAATCAAGAAAGCACAGTCCCACTAGACAAAAATATGGTCACATTTCTTTATTTCCCCAGCCATTACGATCTTTCAACAAAATGGTTGCTTCATTGAATATGGATTCATGTAAATTTCAGATGCTGACTATTTGTTCAGTCCTCCAGGACATACACGTTTTATTTTTTCCAATACACACATTTCACAGCCACACCAAAATCTTTGTTTTCCTCCTCCCTATAGCAGTGTGCATTTTTCTTTCTGACTTATGTGCAGAATCTGCACCGTGTCTTGCACATAAAAAGCATAGCCAAAACAATAGAACAACACTACTCGAGCACACACATCTTATTTTTATGGAGGCTTTTAATCTTAGTTTGTCAGCAAGCCTCCTTACCTACCTGTATAAAAGAATACTTTTATTATTAACTCAGTCTCTGGTTGTCAGCATATGGCAACAGGAAACTATGAAACCCGACACTAACAGAGTGAAACAATCAGCCATGGTTAACAGTTAAATCACATGAGAAGTGTTCATTAATTAAAATCTGTCGAAACTCTTTGCAGTCCACATTTAATCACAGTGTCATTAGCATTGCAGAAACGCTTCTTGGGAAAGATGCAGAAAGTTTTTAAATTAACTTGCTAAAATTTGGCCACACATCTATCTAAAAATTTTTTTGTAGACCATAAGGCAATATTAGTATAAACACAAAAAGCAGAAACTGATTATGTTGTTGGACTAGATTATATAAAAGTGCTGTATTATTATAATTAGGACAACAGTGAATTGGACTATAATAGTGGCTTTCTTGTGAAAATGGCACCGTGTCAAATTTATAGTCTCTAGCTAAATGAGTTTGTTGTTGAATTAACAAAGAAACAAACACGTGCCAAATACAGTTAAAATTAAACATAAAACAGAAAATCCTGGTAATTTGTTTTTTGGGTAGATCCTGGGTCACTAATTTTGAAGGACAAACACTGAGTGCTTAGCCATGCAACCATGACATTTTCTTCACATGATGGCTGGTACTGGGGGTTTTATTAATGAAAAAAAAATACACAAATGCATTTATGGTACATCCATTTGTATGTGTTTATACCAGTGGTTTTTTTGGGGTTTTTTTGTTTTTAAGTGCCAGTACTCAGCTAGGGACCTGGGGCTGCTGGTGGCGGTGGCGGGATCTGGGGCCACATCACTGTGGAAAAAAAGGTGCCAATACTCAGTACCCATGAGTACCATAAGAAAAAAAATGCTGGTTTATACAATATATAGTGGGCAATTGCCTGTCAATTGTGGAGCAAATTCTATTGCAAAGTTCATAGTCTAAATTCATAGTCTGAGACTTGGAGCATTCTGCTGACTTGGGGAGATGTCTATGGACAGGGCAGTTTTAGCATTCACCCATCTGTAATGTAGGGAGTGTGGGGTGGTGATTTTCATAGTCTTGCCTTCATGCTTGTGTAGAAGAAAACCACATGGAGTTGGGCTCCGACCTATAGGGTGGAGCGGGGAGAGCTGGTGATTTCTGATATCTGCTAATATCCTAAGATCCTGCTTCCCACCTGTACCTTTTCTGAAGTGGGCAAAGTCCTCCAGTGCTATGGAGGGGATAAGATTTGCCTTTGTAAGTACATGTATCCTCAGTTAAGTGTCAATTTGAGCTATATGTATGGGTGTGGTATACCTTACCACTGCCAAATTTCCAGATATGGGATGCAATGTGAGACAATGATCTGAAATGAGGGACCTATGTTGTTGTGGGATTCACTCCATTAGTGTATAAAACTCTTTGTATAACCTCTGTTTCATGATCCTTATGTTTTCTATAAATCATTTGCAACATTAAAAGTGTTAGGGATGGCACACTACATTTGTATCAAACAGAGGTAATCTTGGAACTAAAAGGAACGTATTCCTTGAAATGTGGGACAAGAAATATGATGTATGGAGTAGAAAATACATCCTGTCACTCTGGAAAGTTTTTGGTTTCTCCATTCTTGCTAATGGTGTGTTTGTTTTATTAGATAAAAAGATACTGACTTTAAAAGTGATCTGCAAAAAAATCAAATATGCTAATGGCATTTTTTATTTCTTAATGATGTATAAATAAGGCTAGGAGAAAACAACTTGGTTTTATTTATTTATTTATTTATTTACTTATTTTTTGTGGTGACTAGAGAAGTCGTGGAATTATATCACAAGAGAAAGGAGGCTGGAGGCTGCTCAACAGAGTAGGGAAGCAATTTGAAAACTAGGTTGATTGTTTTTGTTATGGCATACTTAACTCCAATACCTAATGATCACTTGGGGCAAAGATTTGTGAAAGATTTAACATGTGCACCTTCCAATTAAGGTGTGAGAGCTCAGAACAAATATCACTGAAATCCCTGAGAAATCCTCAGCTGAAGCAAGGAAAAACAGACTTGACATGCCAATTACTCCTAAATGAGCAATAGGAAACTTATTTTAAACAAATAAATAAACTTTTCAGATCTTCTTTCTGCAGCAGAATGAGAAAGTTGGGTGAAACAAACTCTCAGAAAGGTCCATTGTTTTGTTCCTTTGTCTCTAGATACAGAAAATGTCAAAAATTCAAAAGAAACAGTCACTAGGTAAGAAACCCCTGTGAAAGTTCCATCTGTTCTCTGACTGAGCTGTGTCTTATTTCTGCCCTAGCCACATCCTCTACTTAGTCTGACCACACCCCTATTGTCCTTGCAAGCAGGTTACATTTTGCAGCTCCTGCCATTCCCTTACAAACTAAAAATACCTCTTCTGCTATTTTAGCCTGCATCCAATCCGGGGGTGTACTGGTTCTCTCTCCCCACATTGTCACAAATGGGGCAACGGGTAGAAAATGTAATCTGTTGAGAGGTGGGACTGTGGCTAGGAATGTGGAAGAAGGGAGAAGTAGATCAGACAAGCTTGCAAGACTCCCTCTCCTGCAAGATGGCAAAGCTGCTAAGCATTGGGTACATTATAGCTAGTCTTTGAATTACAAAAGAAAGCCAATATCACTTTTGAATATGATTATAGATTAAAATAACTAGAGGGTCACACATATTGGTGCTTATGTAGATTAAATTCATTGCACACACAAGTGAGTCTTTGTATTCTTCTATTCCTCCTGTTCCCTCCCCACCTCCAGCTCCCTCCACAAGTGCCATTTTCCACCCTCCCCTCCCCCTACTCCATTTCAGGGACAACCTCCAAGCCTCCTCCCATCTTCTCCCATTCTAGGGGCTTTGGGTACCTCCCCTCACCCCTTCCATCCATGTTCCTCATTCTTCCCTCCCTACTACATCACTCCTCTTCTTGTGCCAGGGGTTGTGTGGGCCCTCTTACTCCCCTCTTCCTTCCCATTCCCCACTTCTTTATTATGTGTGCCCTCCATTTCTCCCTTCACCACAAACCAGGGGTTCTGTGTTCTCCCATGTCCTCCTCTCACGATACCATCATTCCCCATTCTTCCTCCATGGGGGTGGTGTTATACTGATAGGAGTTTAACTACATGGAGAGAGTGATTGCCTGATTCAGTAAATAATTATAGTGTGCAACACATGGTTGTAATATGGGGTAGGGGGGGGGTGTTTGTTTACTTTGCATTAGTTTTGAGCAAAATGAATCTGAAAAATGCTGTTGTTTCTTTCGTAGGAAATTTATGTAATTTAGGACTCATTGCTTGTAGATTCCAAGGACAGTAGAGACCACTGTGGTCATCTGACTTCCCTGTGCAACACGTGGCATCTTGTATTCTGTACATTTCTTACACTAATGCATTTCTCTACCATGTCATGCATTTACACAGCCTAGCTAGATTCCTGTGCAATCTGTTGAGTTATGGGAAGGCTATAGGCATTTGCCTGCAGTGGCGCTTTCTAGGCAGATGGTTCTGTGACAAGGTAGCCAAACCCCTCCTCTCCTCCCCTCCCCTTTAGGAAAGCAATGCCTGGTGATCAGCCCATCCTACCATGTGGCATGGCCCCTTAAGGTTCTGAAAGATGGGTAGGTGGATGGCTGGCTAGATGGATAATGATGCTGGGAATAAGTAGGTATTGCAGAGAGGGTGGGGCAGGACTCTTTTCTCACCCATCCAGTTGGGGAAGAGCTGGGATAAGAGCAGCAGGGCAGACATTAGCCAGAGAAAGCTGGCCCACTGAACCTTTTGAGGACTGGTTTGGGAAAATGGGCTAGCTGAGTGGGAAGTGGTCTAAGGCCCTAATATTGGCTATCCCATACCGAGCTCTGAGAGAAGAGTGTGGACTCCTGTTCCGAGGAAGTGATCATTTGAGGCACAACACCAGGTCCAGGATGGGAATTGGGGTCGGTCTCCTGAACTGGAACAAGAACTGGCCAGGATTCTTATATGGATCCAGGGAAGGGTGATCTGAGGTAACTGATGCAGTGAGTTACACTTTGTAGGATGACACCTTATACAAGATCCCATATTTTGATTCAACCCAAGAGAATTGGCTGGATGAATGCCAGGACCACTGTCAAGTGTGCTCACAGGAGCCTACTGAGTCAGCATGTCCTCTATTTTAGCTCTTGGTGCCCACCCTGTTGGACTGAAGGGTAGTAAGTGGTCACAGTGTTATAGAATCAGCACAAGGTGAGAGCATCTAAACAGGCCACAAGCTCCTTCACTTCCAGTCAGCTGCACCAGGGACACCCTCATCATACACCCTCAATGTATCCAGTACCCAGCAAATAACCCACCCATCCCGAGCAACACTTCCATTTTCTGCAGGACCTACACAGACAGCACCTCTTGCTACCCTAGGCAACCCATCACTCAGCTATTTTCCAGGAAATCATAATTTTCTCCTGTACTCATCTCAGTGATCATCTCTACTTTCCCTTCCAGATACCCCCATTAGGCTACCCCTTCAGATAGCCAACAGACACCCAATACCCTCTCCTAGTCACACCATGCCCTAGACAATATTTGTTTGCAGCTCCATTTTCTATTCTGGCCACAGCATGGGACAAGGTATGCTGGTCAGACACTGAAATGAGTAAGTATACATAAAGTAATGACAGATATATATGAATTAGCTCCTTAAGTAATTTGCATAAAATGTCACAAACCTAGACTGCGATGACTCTCCCCATGAGGGGAGCAAAGGACAGCGAGAGATTTGAGCGTTCCCATACAGAAGTCAGGCATAATCTGGGTTTAGCAGCACAAAGGGAGGAATAGGACGGAGCTATCATTTCTAGCAATAGCAGCAGACCCAAAGAGGGGAATATGTCTTGGTTAATGCTATAATTCTTTCCTCTGCCAATGATAACTCAGCACAGAAGAATAATAATTCAGTCATCAAATTCTGTCTCGTTCTCTCTTTTTCTCTAGATATTGTGTTTTTGGCATATGAATTAGCTTAATTAGTGTCTTTTTTTTTGGTCATTCAAAAACACATTTTCTACAATACCACCATGGATCCCACTTGAGTTTGATTTAATGTGGCTTTCTACATAATCAGAAGCCAGAGTGTGGTCTGAGAAGTAAAATGAACAATTTGTTGGCATGTATTTGTTTTCCTTTCTTGACAGGCTAGTGAAGGTATGATGGCATTTGGACAGTGGACCACCTCAGTGATGGGGAGTCAATTCAGAGACAGTAGATAATGCCTTGACTCTACCCACATCAAACCATTATTGTAGCTGGAAGACAAAAAAAAGAGAGTGAAATCCTTTATATTATTACTTTTCTATGCAGCCACTGTAACTTGGCTAGGTTCTTTCAAATGTTCTTTTGCACAACTTAAGTGCAACATATTATATTGTATTATTAACCTTCTATTTCATATCTCTTTGATATGATTCCCTTTGCAAATGCTTGAAGTCTGCATAGATCTAACAGGTAACTTTAAAATGCATTCTACAAAGGAACCTTAAATAATACAGCTACTAAAAAGGATTTTCTTTATCCAGAACATTA
>ML685783.1:18841040-18858070 GCA_007922175.1 Pelusios castaneus
ATATAAAGAGAGAGAGAGAGAGAGAGAGAGAGAAGATTTATTTGTATGAAGTAGATATGCCTTTAATTCTCACAATTTTCAAAGCCATTAGTAAGTGACTGATAATGCAGGTCATTTCAAAGAAAGTCTAATAAAGCTAGTCTCACATTGTTTATTCTACTTGGCCACATTTAAAACAAAGCTATTTAGAAATGTTTTAGAGAGGGTTGTTCACTTGTCTTTTTCCATTGGTGATTTGATGTTATTTTTCATGTATTAGTTACTGTAAGTCCAGTTGTGCTGGCCTCAGAAGGAGAAGAAAAGTATAACTAAAGATACTTGAAATAAAATTGACATTCATAAATCAAACAGCCATCTCACAGTCATGCAAATTAAACCTATCATCAACACCGCAAAAGATCTAGTCAGAAAAATTTATTAGATGATGCTCCTAAATCAACTTAAAATGAGCCCGATTTTACCTTGATTGACACACCAATACAGTCCTCCTCATTTCTGTTGAGTTGCACAAGGAAAACTTGTTTTTTGGTTAGGATAAAACTTATTCTGGCATCTATGTGCCTATAATAATCCTGTAATGTGGATGATATGACAGAGATCACTCTAATAAAGTGTTTTCATGTGGTCTGAAGAAAAATCAAAAGTGACAATCACTATGGAAATGTCCTTTTGCAGTGTGGTTTATTAATACATTGCATGCCTTATGTGAATTTCAGTTCAATGGAAACCTCTTTGAATACAGAACAATGGAATTATAGGGGTTTCTTTTTCCTAGAGAGAAACATATCCATTCAGTGGTATGGGGTAGTCCCTCTTCCAATGGACGAACTTTCTCGTCCTTGCTGAGGTATCACTTAGACCCTGTATCTTTCACCAACATGCTTGTAGGCAGAGGCTTGACTATGCAGAGTTCTTTTGAGGCTGTAGAACATATTATTTGGCTTCAGACATATGCTATTACAAATATTATATAGAGAGTTAGATGTATTGGTAGTACAGTGAATGTAATATTCAGTGTGTTCTGTGCTTCAGACACCAGAAACTTTTAGGAAGAAAAATAGTTTAAAACTGTCCAGGGGGTAATATACATGGGGTAATAGAATACAATGAAATATAAAACTTTTTTTTAATATCGGGGGGGGGAGGAGAAACCCTTCCTAACCGTGAGATTTTTCTTATACTGTGAAATTATTACCCAAGTGAAGTAGTAGAATTCCCATTGCTAGAAATATTGAAACAAGACCTGGCAAAGCACTAGAGAATAAACTGCACAGAACAATATAGCTTTAATCAGAGGATGCATTAGGAGACCTAATAGGGCTTTTTGATCACCAATTTCTTGGATTCTCCAAGGAACAGCTTCTGATGCCCATGTTTGTAATTCCTTCAGCTGTTTTAAAGAGCTGTGCAATACTAGCACTTTGGCAGAGGAGCTGAGGAGAGTATCATTTATCCAAGGCGAAGCTTTTTCATTTATTTCCTACAAAACAACCTTCATGGCAAAAATCCCAACCCCCAAATTTTGTAAATTTGCCCTAGTTTATTATTTTTATTTAACTTATCTACTCCCCTCCACCCCAATATCGGCAATTTTTTACAGGGAAAAGTACATAATACAATGAAATGACAATGTATCTCCTAGGAAAGTAGATATGTATTTTCGTGAAAACCAGTGAAATCTATGAGAATTTTTTGTGAACCTATAAATCAGGATTTTTCTCCTGTTTCACTAGTATTAAATTTCCCCACCTCATTTCCACGCATCAATAGTGGTCTGAGTAGCAGTTTAGTGAGCATAAAAAGGTGGTAAGTCAGTTCTGTAAAATGCATTCTCTCATATTGGAGTCAGATATGGCTTTGCCACAGACACTAAGTGGTAACACATAGTTGTGCTTCTACAGAAGTAGCCTTTTATTCTGGCAGAAAAATAATCCACTCCAGATTGAAGATTGGCCCAGATTATATTCCCTTCATCATAAATGCATCTGATCTGGCTGGCATGTTGTGGGGAACAAGCCAAGACTTCCCCCTTTCCCTGCCCACTTCCTGTTCACCAGTGTGGCAAAGCACGGAGCCTTTCTGACTCAGGGTGTTAAGTATTATATGGGCTGTCAACACAGAGGGGTGAGAAGGTTCTTTTCTTACTCCTGTACACCAGTGAATAGCAGATCAGATAATCCTGTGTCATGCTGAGGGCTTTTGGTGTAGATCCTTGCTCTCCTTGAGGAACCATGAACCATAGTGAATGCTGAACCACAGAAATGACATCAGCATAACCCTCTCCTCTAGAATATAAAATTGGTAAACAAATATTCCTTGACAGAAAATGTATTTGTCTGGCACTTCAGAAGTGAGTAGCAGCCCTGTAGAAACTGCAGCCATGCATTGTTACTGAATGAAATGGTTCATTCAAATATGCTATAGGTTTACAGTCAAAGTACTTCCAAAGAGTCGCAAGGTTTGAAGAAACTGATGAGGAAATATGCAGCAAGTTTTCCTGATAATCTGAGCATTTAGGAATAATAGATATGATAATATCAGGGAAGCTTTTATGGGTTGTTACATTCAGCCTTGGAAAACCAATAGTAATATATCATATGCTGTTTCCTCGCTGTTTGTGGCATCGTAAATTTCACCTTCTTTAGGTAGCGATGCGTAAAACAGGCAAATGACCGTATTCTCTGTGCATCACTGAAGTTTAGCAACTTTACAATTTAAATAGTAACGCTTAAAATAGTATTGATATTAGCAGGTGGCTCAGGGGGCGGTAGGGAGAAGGTTGCATATTAACAAAGACGAAATGTCTGGGTCTTCAGAGGAGAAAGCAGAACTAAAGGAGACACACTGGGCTCTTTCTTGCATCTTTCCTCTTGCTGAGTAGAGTAGGACAACGTGCTACTAATACTCTAACCATGGGAATATTTGTGATATATTTTTTTTTAACTCTTGAGAGGTGTTCAGGTATGATGGTGATAGGCACTAATATACCAACTTAAAATAGTTAGACTAGAATCTTGACAGAAATAGATGCAGATTTTAAGGAAACCATTCAGAAGAAGGCAATTTCAAGAAGGTAGTTGATTTCTGTTCTCTCCTTCATGGTTACATTTTCACACATCTATATGAAGTGCAGAAGCTTTCTACATAGAATACAAATATTTGTGTACTCATATTGGTCCTACAATTCTGTGTTGCAGATAAAAGCATCTTTATGTGAATGAATGGTTGAATATAAAAGTGTAAACTACTTAAAAATCCATATTTATATTTCCCTTCCCTCGGATGTGGCAGCAGGATATTTTAAAGGTGGCCCATTGTGTTTGTAGATGACAATGTGTTTGAAAATTTTCCATCCAGATTCATCATTATGATGATGCCAAAATTACTGCAGTGATATGATGAAAGTAGCTTGTGCATTCTCTATTCAGGTTCAGTTTCTGGTGGAGGCTAGCTTTGTTACAATGACTCCTACAGTTATTACAAAAACATAGAACTGATAGGACCTTTCCTAGCCCACGCCATCTCCTGCTTCCTGTCTTTTCTGTCCCACTGCATCCCTGAAACACCCTCTAGGACTAAGCATCGTGGCAGAGATGGTGAAGAGCCAGGAAACTTGATTCGTTTCTTGATGTAGACTGTAGAGATCTGCTGTACCTGGGGATATTCTTTGGGAAGTGTTAGGCCTGCTTTGCTCCTTCTTTCCACCTATCTAGATGGCTATATGGGCTACATAGTCTTGCTGAATCAGGCCCTCAATCAAGAATGTGACACTGGTTTTCAGTTTGTTTGTCTGGTGCATTTCCATACAGAAAATGTATGTGCAGTATTGGTAGACGACCAGTGCTTAAAACAGTCATTTTCCATTACCTTGCATGAAAAATGCACATACATGTAGTGTTTCTGCAGTTATGATTTTCAAATTCTGCTGTATAGATTATACAGCACATCACAGAACGTAATCCAGACATTATTTCTACATTAAATGTCATTGTCACTGTTTGAGGAGAATACTTTTCAGACATATTTCTCTGCTCCTTTCTACCTCCTTGGTTTCTTCTAAAGATGAGTTTTAATGGGCCCACTAAATTATAAATTAGAGAGGAAAATAAATACATATTTTTAAATGAAGATTTTGTATGAAAGGCTACATTTATAAACTCATGACACCAAATTAGTGATGTTACTCTCACCGTACTAAATAGCAATAACTCCATAAAACAGTGATGGAACTAATGTTAGGTACTAAGCCAGGATTCTGATATTATTTATTAAGGTATGCAAATTGCATTTACTTTCCAATAACTCTCACATTTACAGTCATACTGCAATTTTTTTCCTCAAGAAGAAGCTCAAGTATAGTTCTCATCTCTCAGCTTTTCTTATGATATTAAATCACAACAGTCAGTTTTACAATATCATTATCATAATGGAACATAATCCGAAGTGACACGGTGTTCTACAATACAGAAATGGCAGAGAAAATACATTTGCAACTGTCTGACTTATTTACATTTCATATGAACTTCCTAAAATACTGTAACTCCTACACTGTCTTTGAAAAAAGCTTCACAAAGGTTGCAGTTTAGCATATTGCTTTACTACACCAGCAGGCAAGTATATTATTCAGATAGAAACCCTGTTTGTTTATAAAGTGGTAAATGTTTTACACTTTAAAACAGTGGTTTTCAAACTTGTTTTTCCTCAGGACCCAGTTGAAAAAAATCATTTATGCCCACAACCCAACAATTACATCTTTGAGCAATGCATTTCAGTCTTTTGGTGACTTCAGGGGGTGCCGCAATCCTGTGCCTGAGGGTCTGTGACCCAGTACTGGGTCCCAACCCTAAGTTTGAAAACCTCTGCTTTAGAAGAGGTTGCCTTGACTGGTCATTGGAACTGGAGCCCGGTCTGCTCTAAAAAATTAGATCAACCTATATATTGCGCTCAGGACTAGATGCTCTGAGCACTGCAGTTAGAACGATGTAAACCCTGTGCTATTCCACCTCTCTCACTGAGCCATACTGCCGAAGCTGAGATAACTGGGGCTTTCAAGCTGGAGCATACATAAATAAGTCAACCTAATAGTAAAAAAGTGCACCTGTAAACAGGCATGCCTGAGTTTTGTATTTTAACTCTGATCATTCTTCAGTTTTTATCTGCTTCCTCCCACCCTGCAACAGTGCATGGAATATAGTACAAACAAATAAAATATCATAAACAGGACACAATTACACCACCCTCTTACATTACAAATATTTCTGGCACAATTGATTTCCTCTGTCTAGCTTGGACATCACCTAGTTTATTAAAAATGCTACATTCTAAATAGCCTTAGGGAAATGCCT
Source organism: Pelusios castaneus (assembly GCA_007922175.1). Classification (NCBI taxonomy): domain Eukaryota; kingdom Metazoa; phylum Chordata; order Testudines; family Pelomedusidae; genus Pelusios; species Pelusios castaneus. The sequence continues at coordinate 18,846,386 of ML685783.1, forward strand.
TAGAAGTGTCACATGCAGATATGAGGCCGTTCATTATAAAAAGGCTATAGGAAAAAAACTGGAGAAAGTTCATTGTTGGCCAAATAAGATCAGAATGACTGAAGAATATGACGTGATGAGAGATTGATTGAACTTAATTTGTATAAACTGGATAAGATGTGATTAAGGGAGGATATGGAAGCACTGCACAAAATTAGACAGTTGTTAATAAGAGGGAAGGAAAGGGACTATTTCTGTAATTATATGTGTAAAATGGCAAGGTAACATCCTCAAACTAGAAAGAAAGATGGGAAAATTTGAGCTTTGATACAAGAAACACAATCCACAACTGTGTAATGGGAGATGAACCATTTTCACTAGAAGCTTTCTAAATATTTTAGAATTAAACCCTGTTGAGATTAGAACAGAGGAAGAAGCTGGCCTGTTTGGGGCTTGGATTGAGCTGTTGCTCAGTTTACCATCTAACGCTGTGGTAGTCCCACTAGTTACTGTAGGTTTTTCATTTAAAATATTTTTTTTTGGGGGGGGAGGGGGGCGGAGTTAATCCTGTAGCTCTTTTGACTGATGTGACTGAATATTGTGCTATCATAATAAGTGTGCAGACATAGTGAATCTATGGTCTGAATTCTATTCTGTAAAATAGGTGTAACACTCTACAGTAAATAATAGGATTTGCATCTATAAAAATGAGATTATATCTGGGTGAATAACTGATATCTCTGGGGGGTCCTTGCAGTTCTAAAAATTGAAGAAAAAATGTGGTTAGACTCCAACTGCATTTTCAGTGAATTGAATAAATCAATTTCAGGTCAAATGAAACATTTTATTTGACTGAAACATTTTGTTTCCTGATATTTTTAAAGGGCTAGATTCACACAATACCTAGAAAAGGGTGTTGTTTCCTTTATACTCTGTACAGCTTTTTGCCCAGTGGGAAGGCATTCATCTAAGATGTGTGCAATTTGAGTTCAATTTCCTTTCTTTCTGGCCCAAAGATTAGTCAGAGTGTATAAAAAGTATAAGAGATTCAGCAGAAGAAACTGAGAAAGGCTTGTCTCTGAATGCCCCATTGCTCATTGGTTAGGGTGTCACTTGGGAGACTCGCATTCAGATCCCTGCTCCACTTCAGGCAGAGTTGACAATTAAGCCTTGGTCTCCCATAATCCAAGTGAGTAGCCTAGCCACTGGGATATATGTTATAAGGGGCTGCAATCACCACCTTTTCCTCCTTTGTTTTGTGAATGGCATCTATGTCCACTGATGAATTTATCCTGGGAAAGAGGAAAAAAAATGTCTGAAAGCATTGGTGAATTCATGTCAAATTTGTAAATAGTTTCAGGTCAATCAAAACTGTTTTTTGGCAAATAAACTATTTATTTAAAAAATTTCACTCAGCTCCTGCTTAGAGCAGGGGCATAGACAGAAGTGATTTTCTGGCAGGGCTGTGGTTGACTTGTGTGGGCCCAGGCCATTTCCTGCTCTCGGTTATGGACCATGAGTCTGGCAGCTTAGTGATTCCTGGCTGCTCGCTTTCCTGCATTTCCTGCTTCTGGTCACATGGCTGAAAACTGCCTGATGCTCCAAGCTTAAGCAGAGCATCGGCAGCAGAAGTAACAGATTGGGTAGGCCTGCTTGCGAAGTAGGAGGGTCATGGTCTATCCAGGCCCATGTGGAGCTATGCCACTGGCTGAGAGCAGAATATTTTTCTGATGGAAACTAACTCTCATTTAAATCTGAACCTCATTGGTGACAATTTCAATATTAGGGACGACAAGTTCCAGAGGGGTAGATGTGTTAGTCTATATACAGCAAAAACAAGAGTCCTATGGCACCTTAAAGACTAACAAATTTCTTCATTCATAAGCTTTTGTGGGCTGCCACCCACTTCTGCATCTGACAAAGTGGACTGCAGCCCACAAAAGCTTATGCCCAAAGAAATTTGTTAGTCTTTAAGATGTTATGGGACCCTTGCTGTTTTTAATGTTAGAGCTGTTGACAGACTTGTAGCTGGTCATTTTAATAGATCCCAGAAGATTGTTAGCCACACCTCACATTAATGAGAACAGTTTAAGTGGGGCAGAGCAGAATACTACCTTTTTTCACTTCTCATTGCCACTATTGCTAGACTAGATTGCTCAAGAGGAATTTACTAGCTTTATTATCTTTGAATCTTCACTGGTGTGGAGGCAAAGTCTGTCATTAGTCTAAAGCGTATCTTCCAGTCTTCCCTTCTAGCTTTTCCTAGTTTTAATGGAAGATGTCAGGCCAGTTTCTGATCATAATTATATTGGAGTACATGTGGAATCACCAAATATGTCCAGTCAGAATCTGGTTCCTGTTTCAAAATCTGGGGAGCTATAATCTATTTTTGGCTTCACTAAATAGGATGTTTTGGTTTCACAATGCTAGAAGCAGTGCTGAAGATGCAGTCAGAAGACTGCATTTTCAAAGCAAGTGTGCAGTTTTCCTGTCACCGTATACTAAGCTCTCTTTATCCTTAAATGTGGTAAGGCATTTATGAGGCTAACTGTCCTTAATAGATCCTGTGAGTTGTCTTGGTGATGACCCAGTAGGGAGAGACTTTTGCAGAGGGATTGCTCGTGCAGCCGACCTGGGGCTCAATCCTGCACTCCTTGTTTTCATTCATGAGTCAAAAGGAAAATTCTTGTGGGTAAGGACTATAGAATTGGGCCCCTTGATAGCAATAAGATTTGTCTTTTCATATGCATAAGGAAGGGATTTAACTGCTGTGGAGATGTTTGAAAATCATTACAATGATTTCTGGTTGTAAAGAGGAATGAATTATGACCAGAAGAGTCAGGAATCTTAATGTGTTATTTCTGCTTCTAAAATGTGTCAAGTCATAAAAATATGGGTACTTCTAACACTGCAGAACAGTACCTATATCACCTCACACAGCTAGTGGATTGTTTTAGACTGAGGTATCTTCCTGATATAGGTTATGAAGTTCAAACTTTTGATATATCTGTCTGATTAATTTTGTACTTTGCTAGAATGAATAAGATAGTCCCCCCCCCCCCTCCCCGTGCCCCAACATACAAATCTCTTTATCAAAGTCCAGATTTCACTTTTCACAACACAATAGTAAAAATAAGTAAATAAAAAGACTTTGTGGTCTGTTTAAAAGCATCTGGTGGCTCAGATTTGGCCTTCAGTCTGCATATTGACTTCCATTGAATTAGAGAGGAATCTGAATTTCAAGGCTGAATCTAAAAAAAACAGGTTCATATCCATAAAGCTGATTTAGATTCATCTTCCAGGACCTGGGAAAAGCTCCTTCCTGCTTCTGGTACTCAGAAATAGAAATTAGGTGCACACCTCTTTTGTCAGCATAAGATCTTCTAAGGCTATGTTTACCCAGTCCGTAGCAGTGAGCCTCCCAGAATGGGTTAACCAACTCGGGCGAGTGGGGCACATGCTGTTTCTCTAAAAAAACAGCAGTGTAGATAGCTCTTTGACATTACAGCTAATGGTAGAGCTTGGGTTCTGAAACCCCTCTCCCTAAGCTTCAAAGTCTGTGTTGCAACCACAGCTGCAACTTCAAAGAGCAGCTATCTTTAAAGTAACAGTGTGAGCCCTTCAAGCTTGACTCTGTCAACTAAGGCTAGGAGGTTAACTCCCAAGGACTGTGCAAATGTATTGTAGGATCTGTAGTTCCAATGGACAAGGCTTGCAGCAGGGATTGGACTGTGCCGCTCTCGCTTGATCCATATGTGTTAGTGAACAGTCTGATAACCTTCCCACCAACACCCAAAGACTCCACTCGGCAATAAGGAGAGTGGCAAGCTGAGTTAATTTATTACCACGCCTCTCAATTCCCAGCCTTGACTAACAGCTGTGGAGATCAAATTCTTATTGGGGGGCATCCAGACCTGATGCAACTGACTCTTAATATCTCTATTAATATGTGTAACTACTTCTATAATGTAGTCAGACATCTACATTAGAACATCAAGGTTCCAAAGTCAAATACTGAAAAGTTAGGAAATGCCAGAATTGAGGTTCTTTTTCAGTTGTACTCTAGCCCTCTTGTATGTATGCATTATGATAATTTCTAATTACACAGAACCATAGGCTCTGTCTACACTATAAAAAGTTAGGTCGACTTTGTTAAGTCAACTTAATAAGGTTGACTTTAATTCAACCTAAAGTTGACCTTATTAGGTCGCCTTAATAAAGTGGTTTCCCTTAACCGGGACTTATTAATTCGACCTAACTTCCCTTAGGTCTACCTAAGAAAGTGGACTTTTGTGTCCAAACTGGGCTTAGATCGACCTAAGAAAGGTTAGTTCGAATACCCTGCAGTTCTTATTAAGTCAACCTAAGTGTTCATTAGGTGGACTTAAGGAAGCCCCTTAAATCAACCTAATGAAAGCCTGGTCTGGACAGGGATTAAGTTAGGTCAACTTAAGCCTCCTTAAGTCGACCTGACTTGCCAGTGTGGACATAGCCATAGAGTTTAAGGCTAGAAGGAACCACCAGATCATCTGGTCAGACGTCCTTCCCACTGACTTCCCACCTGGATTAGACAGAAGAATGCAGACCACAGGGGACTGTGTGGCATAGGCAGAAAATAAGAGGGATAACAATCAATTGATTTGGTAAGATATATAGATGATCCTAGGAAATAACCTGCAAGCTATATTTTCTACTGGAACCCTGCCTCATTCAGTGCCTTGTACTGTCTTTCTTTATGCAGTATCAAGGACAATTATAGTTAGGCTGAGCACTATTCCAAGTAAAATGAAATCCTAAGGATTCAGGGTTTACATATGCAGTGCAAAATGTTCCTCCACCTATTGCGTTCATAAAAGCCTCACATCTATTTTCACATTTTGTGTGTGCCTTTGGAAATTTATGCTTGAATGAATAAATTGAATAGTTGATAAGTGCGGAAGAAAACGGCATTTTTCCTATAACTATGAAACCCAGACAGAACTTGCTATGTATTAAAAGATCTAACCTTCAGAGCTTTTATTACATGACAGAGAGAAGCATAGATGAAAGAAAATGTAGATACTGTTAATTCATATACAATGGGAGATCTGCAAGGCCTACTTCAGGGGAAGACTAATATGTGAGCAGATGCCCAAAATGTGGTAGATCTAGAAAATAAAGTACATTGAGGTTTAGGTTCTCATATAGAGTTGCCAACGCATAAGATTTTAAGAGATTTAAAATGTTTGTTTAGCAATCAAGCAGTGTGCCTCTGTCATTTGAAGCTTAAACAATATGAATAGGATGGGAGAAGCGTACACAGTGCTAGCTGCCCAATTTGCCTACACACACACACGCACACATGCACACATGACCATACAGTAAAATTAGCAGATCCTGATAAAGATGACATGATGAATATGGTCAAATACTGTTGGTGCTGCTTTATCCTCCTCTTCCTCCTTGCTATCCTCAACCTCCTCATAAGAATGGCAATACTGGGTCAAACCAATGGTTCATCTAGCTCAGAATCCTGTCTTGTGACAATGGCCAATGCCAGGTGCTTCAGGAGGAATGAACAGAACAGGTAATCATCAAGTGATCCATCCCCCATCACCCATTCTCAGCTTCTGGAAAGTAGAGGCTAGGGACACTTCAGAGCATTGGTTTGAATCCCTGCCTTTCCTGGCTAACAGCCATTGATGGGCCTATCCTCCATGAACTTATTTAGTAATCTTACATTCTTAGCCTTACAACAGCCTCTGGCAAAGAGTTCCACAGGTTAACCAAAAAGAAATACTTCATTTTTGTTAGTTTTACACCTGTTGCCTATTCATTTCATTTGGTGACCCCTAATTCTTGTGTTATGTGAAGGAGTAAATAACACTCTTATTTATTTTCTCCACATTAGTCATGCTTTTTTATAGACCTCTGTCATATCCCTCCTTAGTTGTCTCTTTTCCAAATTGAAGAGTTCCAGTCTTATTAATCTCTCCTCTTATGGAAGTTGTTCCATACCCCTAATAATTTTATCATCCTTTCTGTACCTTTTGCAATTCTTTTTTTTTTTTTTTTTTTAATATGGAGCAACCAGAAAACATGCAGAAAACATGCATTTTCATGCAGAAAACATGAATTTATAATGTGTTAATATGATATTTTCTGTCGTCTTATCTATCTTTTTCCTAATGATTCCCAACATTCTGTTAGTTTTTTTTTGACTGCTGCCGATGTTTTCAGAGAACTAAACACAGTGACTGCAAGATCTTTTCCTTGAGACGTAGCAGATAATTTAAACCCCATCATCTTGTATGCATAGTTGGTACTATACTTTCCAATATGTATTACTTTGCTTTTATCAACATTGAATTTCATCTGCCTTTTTGTTGCCCAGTCACCCAGTTTTGCAACTTTTCACAGTCTGCTTTGGACTTAACTGTCTTAAGTAGTTTTATATAATCTGAAAATTTTGCCACGTCATGGTTTACCCCCTTTTCCAGGTCATTTATAAATATGTTGAATAGTACTGGTCCCAGTACAGACCCCTAGAGGATACCACTATTTGCCTCTCTCCTCAGTTTTTATTCCCTGATCTTTTCCAGTGTGAGACACAGTATGCTCTTCCAAATAGGTTTCTGAAAGTAGTCCACAGGGGTGTATTTTAACTGATTCAAGTCGTGAGGCAGATTGTGCAAATAGCTCAGTGAATGCATTTAGGGCCACTGTAAAAGTAAATCCCATCCTGCAGCTGTTTTAGTTGCTATTGAGCAGTGTGACACCAATAGCTGTTTAGGGAGAAGAACATACCTAAAAATTGTGACTCCAATACTGGGGACGTTTTTCGGGGGGACTTTAAAGTGTAGCTTACTCCTTGATTCTTTTTGGTTTTCAGCTCATTTCCTTTCTTGTCTCTTTCTTTGAAGACAGACTCCAAAGACAAGATATCTTCTAGATATATTTTTATTGTCTACATTCTTAGAAAGATCTCCCCCAGTAACTAGATTGTTTGAAATACTCTCTTTAGGCTCATTGACACAACCTTTACTGTTCTTCTTCCTAGCTTTAAGCCACTCTCATAATTCCTTTCTACTCTGTATTTGTTTATGTCTCTATCTGGCATAAGTTCTTTACTTTGGGACTTGCTTCTTTCCCATTTTGGTCCATTAGAGCCTACATTTCAGGATATATTGCAAAGTTTATTTATTCAGGCTTCCCCCCTCTCTCCCCGCCCCCGAGTTGAATTGGGATCGAGGAGGTTAAAAAAACAGGGTCTTAATTTTTGTGCGCGCTGTGGGGTATATTAGTATTAATAATAGGGGAACTAGAATTATGTTCTAAGAGAAATGTGAAAGTCTGAGTAATTCCTGTGACTACATCTTAAGAATTGAGCATAAATAAGTCTCAGTGACTGAGTTTTGAAATCCTCTGTCTTCAATTCTTCTTATCATCTATCTTAATCACATTACTTATTTGAGGATACAGATAAAAGGGGGTGGGAGCTTTTGTGTTCATTAATCTGGTTGTTTGGAGATAGTGACACTTCTGTTTTTTGCTGGACAGCACAACATTGATATTGAACGTAGCAATAGAGGTGAGGACAATAAACTCTTGTTATTCAGTCTTGTTTGATGTTACTGAACCTTCAGGCCCTGTGATAGTAACAGAGGCAATTAACTTTTTCTCTTTTTTCCTTTTGTTTTGTTTGAAATTGAGACTGAGCTTTGTCTGTGATTTTGCAGCCCATGGCAAAAGGTTTATGACCTGAGATTTCATGTTTGGCGATGTCTAAAAACATTGAAATGATGTGGTTTTGTTGGTGTCTGTTGGTAATACAGCAGAATGAAATCTTGTGCACTAAAAATCAGAAAGCTGAAACCTTTACTCTTGTACAGAAAGTTTTTGGAGTATTTAAATCTCCACTTGACGCCCTGTTTTCTCACCTCCACAGACACAGTATTGTTTATTTCATGTAATCAGAAACAAATGGAAATAGGTACCAGAACATCATAGAGAAACACCTTTGCTAATCTGGAATTCTTGAACTGGATTTGCTCATCACAAACAGAATATAAACAAAATAAATCTGTCTTCATGTCCAGCTTATTTGTAAACCTGGATTAACTCTGTGTGCGTGCGTGTATGAGAGAAAGAGAGAGAGAGAGAAAATAATCCAAGAAAATACAGTAATCCATGTATTTTTCATAATGGGTCTGATCCATAACTAATTGAACTCAATGGAGAATTAGTTTTAATGATCTTTGGATCAGGCCTAATAAGAGGATATCTGATATCTTTACTCAAGATTAGTAGAAATTTATTTTATGGGTGGTCCCACTGATTTCAAGAGGGTTATTTGTGACATAAAGTTCTGTTAAACATGAATGAATAGAATCTGGTCCTGTAATCATATTTGTAACCGTTGTAAGTTGTTGGTTGTTTTAGAGAGAGCTGCAGTTGACTTCAGTGGGGAAAAAGCCATGTTCTTTTCACCTGTGACGTATTTAGTATACACCATGTGTCTGAGAAATCATTTCAATTTCCTTCAGAGTATTCTGCTCCCCCTTTTCTTTCAAGCACTGGACCTCAAGTAGTCCTTAATCAGCACATGGAATTCCCATGGATATCAATAAGACTTTTTGCCCATATAACAGGGGAAATTTTTGTTCCCCCATTGATACTGGTTCTAGGAGGAAAGATTAGATTTTATTAACCATTTCCTAACTCCGCTTACTGCAAGTGATTTGCATTGCCATCCGAAAGATAGATCTGAGCTGAAAAACAGAGATAAGGATTTACATCCTGCTTTGTGGTTTACAAGGTTTAGGAATTAGAGTGGATTTAATGTTCTCCTTAGTGGCTGCCCATAAATTACATAACAGTTTTTTGGTGATTTTCAAGACCCATATTTGCCTTAAAAGAGGGCAACACTGATACCAACATGCAGAATTAAGAACCCACCTGCTCCCTGATGTGTTACATAATTTATTGTCGGCCTCTGATAGACATAGAGCAAAATTCTGATTTTGATCCAGGTTTGGATTCCAATAAATGCCCAGTATATTTATATTATGAAAACCTGCAATATTTTAAAGTAATGGTGCAGAACAGAATTGTATGGAAAACAGTTTTGCCATTTTGTGAGAAATCTTGAGATGTTTCCCCAAATTGTCACAGAAAGTCTAAATCTCATGCACTAGGAATCTGCAGAAAAATGGATTGGGTCACTGGAAGTATTTTGTTTTGATAATTTCAATGTATTTTATTTTGATTTCTATCTTTGAAAAATATTTCTATGATTTTTAGTATAATTTAACTCAAATTTGAAACAAACTCATTCTGAATTTAAAAAACGGGGAGAGCGGGGGCGTCTAAAATGTCAAAACCACCCCATCTTTACAATTTTATTTTATTTTATTTTCATCTAAATAGACCCTTTCCTGGGAATCATTTCTGTATTGATTAAATATTTACTTGGAAAATTCACAGCCTTCTAGACAACACTAATAGCTTATAGTGGTGCTACTGCAGTGATCTGGGTGATTATTGGAGGGCAGTGTATCCGTTTTTTGTAAGCATACTTCTCTCTCCCATTATTACGCTTTTGGCTTATCCATATATTCAGCCATAAAATTCAAATCTGGGTTTGAATTCCAGCCACCACTGAAATTCAAGTGTAATTGAATATAGAGTTCTGAATCAGACCTCTCTCCATTTGGTTAGGAATGCGGCAAAAAATTATACCTGGTATAAACAGATGAAATTCATTTGACATTGCAGGATTCATATATTCAAGGCCAGAAGGCACCATTGTGGTCATCTAGTCTGACCTCGTATTTAACACTTCCCCCAAGAAAACTCCTAGAGCAAATTATTTAGAAAAAATGCAATCTCGATTAGCTGCATACTCCCATTTCAAATTTGGTCTATGTTGTTTACAGTAAATATTTAGGTACATATAATCCTGGATTCTTGGCTTTCTTGCTGCCCTGCAAGAACAGAGAATCTTTTTTTCCGCAGAGCTCATTGTTATTAATGGTAATCAGCCTTCATGTCAAAGCATGAGGCATCTGAAGACTCCGGGATTGTACTATTCCCAGGAGGTTAATCATCCAGTGATCTTGTTTTAAAGAAATCTTTATTAGATTAAGAAAAAAAACCCCAGCAATTCTTAGATTTGCATATAATAAATATAAATATTTTGTTAAAAGACAAGGAAAACAGAAGTGTGATCTAGCATGTGACTCTATTTTTACGCCATGTATCATAATTGATGACTTTTTAAAACAAAAAAAAATAATCCTGTGCTCTTACTAATGAAAGTGTCTCCACATTAGCACTGTCCTTCAGCTGAGAGATCTAGAAATATGGACCCGTAGATAGAGACATTTCCTGTGCTTGATAAAACCCCTAGAGCACTGTGGTTTAAAAAGACCACTGCACTGGTGGATTAGATTTCCCTTGGCACTCTTATGGTTCGCTTACTACTAAGATGATTCAGTAGCTTGAACTCCTTGCTCTCTTTTCACAGACAGATGATTTCATTAAAAAGTATGATTCAAAAACAGGATTCATGGGGCGGGGGCAAGGAGGAATCTTCCCAGAGAAACTACTATATACTGCATTTTGATTTATCATTCATAGATGCTTCCCTGTTGAAGGAGTTCTTTCTGTTTTCCAGCAGCAGTGATTGAATTTGCCACCGTATATTTGGTGTTGTATCCCCCATTATAAGTGTAGTGAATGCTGTGAATATGGCAGTGAATTAAAGGTTGTGCTACAGTTAATGATTTATTTAGAAATGTCTATTTTACATTGATATAAGTTTTCAGTTTCAAAGCATAGCTCTGTTTATTGCTGATGTTGTAAGCTTGATTTTAACCTTTTACTTTTGTGTAGGATTTTTTTTTCCATTGCAGGTTCCAATCCTGCAATGAGAACCACGTGAGCACACTAGGACTTTAATGGGACTTTACTTGAGGGCAGACGTCTACTTGCATGAATCCTCCTGCAAAAAGGGCCTTTAGTTTGGCCACTAACCATATTGTTTTCAGTGCTTCATATCACACCTTTGAGAAAAGCAGAACTGTTTGGCTTCATCAAAACTCTTTTAGACATCTGAACCTGATCTTGCCCTACTCTTGCAATGGAAGTTCTGCCTGAATGAAGACTACATGAATGGCAGCTCGTTGGGGCCCTATATTGGAGATCTTTCTCAAATATATGCTGTAGCTCAAACAGAAGTTATGGGTTTGATCCAAGACTTAAAGTGAGAGATTCCATGGCCTGTGCTATGCACAAGGTCAGAAAAAATAATGATCTTTTGGCCTTGAAATCTATGAATTTATACTAACCATAGATCTCTGAAAGCTCTCTTCGCACTATGCAACCTTCTCTTGTTTGTGAAGTTAATGGCAAAACTCCTATTGACCTCAATGGTGAAAGAATCTAAGTGTGTCTCAGAAAGTAAGATGCAGAAATGAAAATATATCAAATGACAGATTGATTTTGCTCTGTTGGTTTGTAATATCATTGTACCTTTAATTGGATAAAAGACAGGAGACGTCTTATACACTTTTCTGGAAGTCTGCAAATTCTTTCAGCCTGGTATCAAAAGGGCAAATAAGAGTTTATTTCTTAGTGATATATGCCTAAATATAAATGACATGAAAAAGTTCCTCTGTTCGTTCGTTCGTTCGTTCGTTCGTTCGTTCGTTCGTTCGTTCGTTC
>ML685783.1:18868058-18904066 GCA_007922175.1 Pelusios castaneus
AGCATTTATGAGATATCCATTGAAAATAATATCATAAATGCTTCCCAAAATCCAGACAGCGTCACACCCTGCCCACATGCCCTGCCCTTTGGGGGGCATGCCAGACTCCCCCTGTGCCCCCACCCCCGGCAGGGAGGGCATTGGTGTAGTCCTGCCCAGGGCTACACTGGCTTAATTCGACTTTAAAAAGTCGAATTAAGCCTTAGGTCGAGTAGAAAGGTGGTTTAATAAAGTCGACTTAATTTTCATTAAGTCGACTTTATTTTGCTTAAGTCGACTTAAGCAAGTTGCTTACGTCGACTTAAGCAAAGTGTAGTGTAGATGCAGGGCACATTGTCGACTTAAGCCAAGCTTAAGTCGACTTAATTTACCAGTGTAGACGCAGCCAGGGAGAGGGAAGGGATTGCATGAAAACTCAGTGAATATACTGAAATGCATGTAACTTTCATCCTGCAGCATTATATTTATTTGTTCTGGCTTCTTTGGTCAATAGTGAAAGTAATTTATCTTTGTCATTCTTAACAGCCCCTGGATTTTGAGACCAAAAAATCCTATACTTTGAAGGTAGAAGCAGCCAACGTTCATATTGATCCTCGCTTCATCAGTGGAGGACCATTCAAGGATACAGCAACAGTAAAAATTGTAGTGGAGGATGCTGATGAGCCACCAGTCTTTTCATCACCTACTTATCTACTGGAAGTGCATGAAAATGCTGCTATTAACTCTGTGATTGGTCAGGTGACTGCTCATGACCCTGACATGTCTTCTAGTCCCATAAGGTAGCGTTGCTTTAAAGTTATCACTGAAGAAGCTGCCATCAGAATTCTAAGTATATTTATCGGTGCAATGGATGATAGACTTCAGAGCAGTTTGCTCTCACTCTCTCGGTTTTCTGTGTGAGATATCATTGTCTTTCCACGTTTCACTTTAAAAAAGTCTGTGCTATGTAAGCTGTCACATTTCTAATCAAATATTTTTTTCATAATTAAAAAAACATAAACTGCTTGTTTTCTCCCCCAGTTCAGATGTTTTGTCCAACAATGGGAATGAAATGGATATCAGATGTATACAGATAGAGGAAATCTAAGCACAACATTTGATACATCAATGTTTACTCCACTTACTATGTTTAGTTTGAAGTGATCCTCCAGCTTCCTTGTTAACAATCCTGAACACAAGGCAATTCCACATAATTGGTAGTAATGCTGAAAATATTTCTTTTACAGTCTGTACTGAATTTCTTAAACCAAACTCATATCTGATTTAATGCCAAGGAAGAGAGCTGTGTTTGCACCAAGGAAGAATTTTGTTTCTTTTCTTTCATTTATCTTTTGTCCTTCTTTGATCTGACCAAAATTGGATAAAATCCACTATTAAGGTTTTATGCAAATTAGGATTATTTCTTTCTAATTTTGATTCATGGACATCTTTTTCCCTTGCTAATCTCTTATGTGATAATATCAAACAGTTCTCAAAGAATACTTCATTTGGTGTATGAAGGAATTCTGGACCTAATGCTAAACAACTAAACTTCTTTTAAAGTCAATACAACTCTTATCAAAATAAACTTCAGGATCAGTATCACAGGGAGGGTATATTTTGAAAGAACTGGTAAAGTTTAAGACGTGTGGTTTCTGATAACATTATCCACCACCTTTTCACCCCCATGATGTGGATTGCATCCTGGCATACTGGATGGCAAAATGGTACTAGTTACATTATAATATCACTCACACCACCATCATTTAAAAATTTGGCCCAGGACACAGCTTTACCATATCATACAATGAGACACAAGTTGCACACCATGTTTGAGTAGTTTACAGTAATAGGAAATCTTTGTTTTCTCAGAAGAATCAGAAATGTTAATTCCTGCAGGACTAGCTCATCTGGAAGATTGCCACCAGTAGATAACCTTTCATATCTAGGTCACTAGTTAAAATCTAGTTAAAATTAGTAGTGAACAAAGAGGGTTAACATCTTATAACTGTTCAGGTTCCTATGTGAAATTAATGGATGATTACAGGCTAATTCCTAATTGGCACATCCATATTAATATTTATGGGCTCCCCTTTTGTCATTCCCAACAGAGTGGCTCTGAGAAAGTGCTAATCTAGTCACTTAAAAATTACTAGGGCGCCTTTGTTTTGAATAACACAGCTTATTTTCACAGGATTTTTTCTTTTTTAAAAAAGGCAGAAAAAAGGGATGACAATTAGTATCTTCCTGATGTCAGGACCCTTGAATGCCAGTGCCATGGATTTCTCATCCTCTGATCCTCCATCTGGCAGCTCACAGATAACAGCAGAGACCAGGATCCATGAAGCCGAACTATGGCACACCACCCACCTTTACAGTCTGATTAGGAGATCTCCAAGGCTTCTGACTAGGCTGTAGCCCTATTTAAGCCAAAGGAGGAAACAGGAAGTAGCCTGTATAAGTGGGCTTCTTCCTGGCATGGACCACTAGTGTTTACCTGTTTCTGCCTTCTGAGCTTGACTTGCTGGTATCCTGATTTGGTCTAACACTTGACAACTGACTCTTGATCCCTGCTTCCAGTTTCTCTCGATTCTGATCTCCTGGTGTTCCAACCTAGCCTAATTCCTGGTAATTGGCTTTTGGACACTCAGCCCATGCCTGACACTAAACTTTAGGCCAGGGTACTCATCCCCCAGCCCTTACACGTGAACCACTTCCTTGCTGTATTCCCTTCTGGATATGTAAAATCTTTAACCCCCCTCTTTCTCCATCTTATGTGCACATGGTTTATCTTTCATGATAGTCTCAAAAATCTTGTGAAAATGGAATGGCAGAAAAATGCATACTAGTTGTTGATCAAATTATATATAAAACCACAGATACCCTTGAAGTAAGAAAGGGCAGAACTAAGTCTACTAAAATGAGATATGCCTAATTCTTTAGTGTATTTCAATTATTTTTTTCTTTAAAAAAAAAAAATCTTCTCTACACTAGATGATTGGACTAATTAAAAAATGTTGGCTTCTTTCCACAGTATTTTCTTGTTAACTAAGTGAGAAAAGTACAAAGAGCAATTTTCTGCACAGTGTGATGCTTATCCTTGACATACAACTGGTTAATTCTGGTTTTATGTACTATATCACTAGATAGTTCCAGACAGGCCTACTGAGTCTAAAACCCTTTTCATCTCTGGAATAAATTATTTTAAAAGATAAAAGAAATTCGTAAGTTTTTGCATCTTGATAACAACACAGTTATACACTAGAAGTGGACAGAAAATGAAAAATCAATTTTGTGGAGGATTGTAGATTTCAAAATTTGGTTTTGCCACATTTTGGAACAAAATTCACAAATTTTAAAATACTTCAAAAGAATTTTTAAAAAAACAACATTTTGGCTCAAACAAAAAGTTTTATTTTGATTCTGACTTTTCAAAATTTATTTTCATACACATTTTTAAAATGGAAACAGTTATTTTGAGAGGAAAAACCAAAACATTATATTCCCAAAATCTCAAAACAGGATGTTTTGACATTGTCATTTTTTTCTTTTAGTTTTTACAAAACAAATTTCAGGAAGATTGACATTCTTATGTGAATCACTTAGTTTTCAACAGACCTGTGTTTACAGATGGAGAACTGTTCAATTTAAGGTTTTTTTCCAACCAGCTTCTACTATGCATACCAAGAAAAAACATATTCATCCTTTAATTGTATAGTAAATTAACATTTTTTTTTAACCAAATTAAATCAAATGGTTCTCATGTTGCCACTGGTGTACAAGATAAGTGTGCGCTCTCTCTCTCTCTCTCTCTCTCTCTCTCTCTCTCTCTCTCTCATAGTTACAGAGTCAGCTCTGGGCATTTCAGTACCATGTGTGAAGTGAAACATGCAGACTATCAAGCTCCTTAAGTTGTGTGAGAGGACACTGATCAAAAAAATTCAACCCTTGACTGAAGCAGGGGGAGAAAAACAAAAGAATTCCACTCAGTAGCGGGGCCAATCTCTGAGATATGCTCTTCTTCCATATTTAGTTGCTGTCCATTCAAACTGACACACTTCCTGTTCCACCCAACATGATACTGCCTTCTCCCTTACCATCTGCTTGAAAAGTAATAGGAAAGGCAGAGCTGCACTTAAAGAATAGGTTGATGTAGCTGAGGTGCTTATTAAAGTGCTCACTTCTGAGTGCCACAGCATTGCTGACCCATCCCTCAATAAAGACATATATAGTTCAATGGAAGAATGTCTGTCACATGAGGAGGTGATGTTTCTATGCCAACAGAAAAAAACCTTCTGTTGCAGTATGCTTTGTCTATAGTATGGGGTTATGCACACTTAGCTATGGCGCCAAAGCTATGACCTGTTGTGGCCCCTGCAGCGTAGAGAAGGCCAAACACAATCCTTGTTCTCTCCCATTATTCCAGCTGAGATGTGAAGAACACCATCTCAATCAGTAGCTCTCTGTCTTTGGGCTCAGGTCCCATTTCTAAATGTTTATGTTGTGTCATAACCCAGTAAATAGTCTGGAGTGGAGGACTGAGTTCAGAGCTGTAAATAGGCATTTTAGTGCTTAGGAAAAACAAGCATATTTCCATGTCATACGAGAGGGAATGTGGGGGAGGGAGGTGGGCAGGGTCATGTCCCTCTGATTTTTTTGGTTGTGCCCCCCCAGCCAGCTGACTAGTCTGACTTCCTATAAAACTCAGAGATCATAACTACCCTTGAATTTTCTCTCTGTGAAAGAGGTAAACTTCATTGAGATATGATTTCCTCAAATTCATATTTGAAGAAACTTCATATTTGGCAACAGTGTAACATTTTCTGAATTCACAGAAGGCCTTTAAAACTTCAGTACAATATTTTTTTTATCTTTGTAAGGTTCAACTGTTTGTTAGTCACTAAGGGTGTGTCTATATTTGTCAATTAAACTGACTTAAGCCTGCTTAAATCGACTTAATTTAATCTGCGTCTACACTAAAATTTCCTTAGGTTGACTTAAGCTGCTGCTTAAGTCGACTTAAGGAAATTTTAAGTCGACTTTATTAAACCTAGTATAAAGTCGACTTTAAGGGCTAAGTCGACTTTATAAAGTCAATTTAGCCAGTGTAGATGTAGATTAGCCCTAAATCGACTTTAAGTCGACTTAAAGAGCCCCAGGGCTCCCCCACTGACCTCCCTCCCAGGGTGGCTGACACAGCCAGAGCCTGGAGTGCCCACCCCACTCTTATTCCCTGCCCTTGTCCCTGTCCTGCTTAGCCCTCTAGCACTTTGGAAGGGGTGCCCTCCTTGCCACCATGGACCAGTCCCAGGTCCACCTAGCCCTTAGAAGTCAACTTAGGTATCCAGTGTGGACACTCTAAGTCGATTTGGCAAGGTCCACTTTAAGTTGACTTAATATTATAGTGTAGACATGCTAAGTCGACTTAACAAAGTTGACTTAAAGTCGACTTATTTTGACAAAGCCTAAGGGTGCATCTACACTGACAACTTAGGCAGACTTAAGGATGCTTAAGTTGACCTACACAAAGCCATGTCCACACTGAACTTTTATTAAGTTGACTTAAGCGCTTCCTTAAGTCGACTTAATAACACCACCTCTGAAGGTTGACTTAAGCCTTAAGTCGACTTAAAGCCAATGTGGACAGGGAATAGCGCTAAGTCGACCTTATTCAGTCAACTTAAAGCCAGTGTTGACGGCTATGTCTACTTTTAAGTCAACTTAACAAGGTAAACTTAGGTTGACTTAAAGTGTAGCCACTCTGTTAAGTTAACTTAACAAGGTTGACTTTAAGTTGACTTAAAGTTGACCTTGTTAAGTCTACTTAACAGAATCGACTTAACTTTACAAGGGTAGACATAGCCTAAGAAACTTGCCCTCTTTACCTGGCATCACTGAGATGGATGATTTATAGCATCAAGTCTGTTCTTCAGATCTCAGCAGGATAAGCAAAGGAGAATTTTCAACAATGAAGATTGCATTCTGCTCTCGTTTATGATTATATAAATCAAGAATAGTTTGAATTAGAGTCAGTGGAGATGCACCAAGGTAAATCTAGAGAGAGCAATCAGAATGAGGCCTAGAGTCTTCAGCTAAAGAAATGTACGGTCACACCACCCATTTCCTGCAGTACCATCTCATAAACTAACAAAGAAAATCCAAATAACTTGTGCTGTTACTTTGACAATTTGAAAGGATATTATTTTTGAAGATACTCTTTTCCATTTTTATAGAAATGTGTATTTTATATATTGCATATATATTTGATAGTGCTCCCTCATTATAAAGAATTATAATATCATTATAATGAAAAAGTAGCTTTGTGTATGCTAATAAAATCTCCCTAAGTTTATGGCTTGGCAGATTTTATATTTCACTTTATACACAGTGGAAAAAAACTGGTTACACAAAAAAAGCACTGGTTCCAAATATGTCGAAATGATATATTATTCAAATACTGAAACAAAACTGCTTGAACATTCAGATTTAAATCTCAGTTATTATTATGCTATGCTAGCAGTCTAGTCTGATGGGTCAGGTTCTTTCCTCATGTATTCTGTTGACATTAGCGAAATTACACCAGGAATGAGTTCAGGTAAATCAAGTTTGTTTAATCCTACATCAGTTCCCACTGTATATCATCACGACAAAGAAAGGTTCTGGAAGCGGAACTTTGATGGAAGTTGATGATGATGATGATGCATGAGGAATAAAATAAACTGGTATCTTAAAAAGTGTTTTTCTGGCTGTAGTAAAATCTTTGTTTTTCATCAATGAACTAAGCAGATATAGTGCAGAATGTTAGTAAGAAACAGATGTGTAATAGGAAACTGCCATTTTTGAGTCACTCTCCAGACCATACCCACAGTATAAAGTATATAATCCACGCTGACACTCCATCCTAACTCACCCCATTATGCCTAGGTATAATGCAGAACAGATGCAGAACCATCAGTGCATGCTGTTATTCTCTATAAATATCTAGTCACAAACGCATAACAGTCTCTTACATAAATCCACAGTTCAGACTCAGTATAACTCCTTGAAGCTATGAAACTCCTATGCTTTTTATTTATTTATTTATTGTATCCTATCAGTCATTTGTGATATATTCTTTTATACTTCACCCTTCAAAAATTTGGAAGCCTTAATTTTCCAGTTTTATTTCTTTTAACAACTAATATTTTAATAAAGCAACTTTATGAAAACAGATCCATATAAAAACTTTCTTTTGCTGAGCCCTAAATCATCATTCTGCTTAATGCACTGTTGGAGCAATCTACTTCAGCTTTTCCTTGTTAGTCAAGTGGGCTATGTTTAGGCTGCATAATTTACCTGTATATTCTCATTTGCAAGCTCTGACTAGCTGTCAGATCAAAGTTGTTTTGTTAGAAACCAATTATGTCAATCCATATAACAGTCAATCCCTGTAGCTTTCTTTTATTTATTTATTTTTGAAGTGTTTCACTAGTAAATGATGATTCATTAAACACCTATTATCCCTGGAATTGCTTGAAAACTAAGCAGGTAACATGCTTGGTTAATATTTCGTGCTTCATTTAAACTGAAGAATAT
This sequence comes from Pelusios castaneus, assembly GCA_007922175.1. NCBI lineage: Eukaryota > Metazoa > Chordata > Testudines > Pelomedusidae > Pelusios > Pelusios castaneus. The sequence continues at coordinate 18,875,613 of ML685783.1, forward strand.
TAGTAAAAGAATGTTATTCAGTACTCTTAAAATAATCATGAAGTTAAATATTTCTGTGTGTATTTAATATATTGGTGTTGAAATTATGGGTGGTTGTTATGAAATATTATATAAGTTGTCTAATAAATGTGATGGATTGTCTAATTAACTCTTGATCAGCAGTGGTTTTTTAAAGATGTTACTTTCTGAACCTGATGACAGTTTATGACCTTCATGTTGAATGTTCAGCTAATTACTCCTTGGACAATAATTAAGTTGCTTGAGACACAGTCAGTCATTTTGTCTTATAAATTATTATGCTATTGAGCTTCTCAATCCATTTGACTAGAAAACTGCAATTCTCAAAGGATTACTTAAATTCTCCTCTGTTATGAATGAATCATACAAATTTATTTGAATAGATAACAAGGATGTCCATTTTGTAGGTTTTCCATTGATCGACACACTGACCTTGAGAGACAGTTCAACATTAATGCAGACGATGGAAAAATAACTCTGGCAACACCACTTGACAGAGAAACAAACATGTGGCACAACATAACTATTGTAGCTACGGAAACTAGTAAGTGCTTATACATTTATCCATGCTTTACTGTTGTTTCTATTTGTCTTGGAATAGTGTCTGTTGCAGTTTTAAATGTTTGAATAACTAGTAGAGACTGTGAAATGATATTCTACTGTATATGCGTACTGCAAGATTTTATGAAAGCTAAGCTAATTTTATATGATGTTCTTCTCCTATCATGTCTATTTTTTTTTTTTATAAAAAAATGTGTTTTATGAGTGAGGAAAGTAGAATATAGCTTAAAAGAAAATATTGATATGTTTGTTCAGGAAAAACTAAATGCAACAACAAAAGGATTGGAATCTAAGAGGAAGAGCCTGAAATGTTCACACCATTGAAATCAACTGTGAGCCAAACTTGAGATCTTTACTCTGAGTTTTACTTTGTTCCAAACGGTTAACACATATGTGACTATGTATGTGATCAAAGTTACATACGTGTTTAAGTATCTGCTGAATTCAGGGTTTTGGAACCAGATATCGATAGCCTTAAGTCCCATTGAAATTGAATGAAATTCAAGAGTCTGATGAAGTGGGATTTTCTCCCACGAAAGCTCATGCTAGTCTTTAACAGTGCCACAGGATTCCTTGTTTGTTTTGCTGAATGAGATTTTGGCTTTCAGTTAGGTTTTGGTTTAGGTTTAGGTTCAGTTAGGCATTAGTAATGCCTAAATATTATTTAAAAAAAGATCAGGGCCTTAGTTACATAACCAGGCAAAGTCCTCAATCAGCCCAATTTTGGGATTTAGGATTTGTGTGATGAAGAAGTTTAATTATTATTATTTTAGAATAGAAACTTGACATAGAGAACCTGTTGCAGTAAAGAAACCTTAGAAAAGTTGCTCTGTTGTTCTTTAATGATATTGCTGTGTGGTTTTACAGTCTTTTACAAATTCTATGTTTTCCTCCTAATATACTTATTCTGCCAACAATGTATATATATAAAATTTCCATTAGTATGTCCACTCTTCCCACAATGTCCTATGAATGTTTTCTTCTACTGAAGAAACTAGTCTGTTTTTTCTAATTATAATAAAGAAACAATGTTAGCTATCTTTAATTATTTTCAGCATCCTTCCTTCCACCCTTAGCCAACCATTTCATTTGAATGCATAGTGCTATATTAATTTCTACTTTTAATTGTGACGCTTATAACACTATCATCTTTAAACATGAGAATGAATGGTAGAATAAAAGGTTCTTATTTGGACTTGGCAATATTATTTTTGTAGTTAATTTTCCCATAGCATTTTTATTTGAAAGTACAAACCATCTGTGCAGAAATAAAAAAAAAAAAAGATATAATTGAATATAAAATAAAATCTCAAGTTGGCTCCACATTATTTAACATTTTTATCAATGACTTGGAAGGAAAACATAATCATCAAAAAAATTTGCAGATGATACAAAAATGGTGGCGGGAGGGGTGGTAAATAATGAATAGAAAAGACTACAGTTACAAAACAATCTTTTTATGGCTGAATGTAAATATAGATAGCTGGGATCAAAGGATGTAGACCATATTTATACAATGGGAACCAAGGATTGAAAAAGATTTGGGGCTCATGGTAGATAATCAGCTGCACATGAGCTTCCTTTGCAGGGCTGTGACCAAAAGGGTTAATGAAATCCTTCAATTTATAAAGAGGGGACTCTACAGTAGGAATAGAGAAGTTATTTCACTTCTGTATTTGGCAGTGATTCAACCACAACTGGAGTACTGTGTCCAGCTCTGAAATCAACAATTAAAGAAAGATGTTGGTAAATTAGAGAGTTTCAGAGAAGAGGAATGAGAATCAGTACAGAATTAGAAAACATTCCTTATACTTAAAAGTTCAAGAAGCTCAATCTATTCAGATTAATAAAGAAAGGGTTAAAAGGAAATACAGCCTTTCAAATACCTCTATAGGGCACCAATATTTAATAGCGGGCTCTTAAATCTAGTAGAGAAAGGTATAACATGATCCAATGGCTGGAGTTGAAACTAGCCAAATTCAGATGAAATAAAATGTAAATTTTTATCATTAAAGGTAAATAATCACTGGAACATTTTTTCTGGGGGTCATGGTAGATTCTCCATCACTGATAATTTTTAAATCAAGATTGGATCTTTTTCTAAAAAATATGATGCGCTAGGAATTATTTTGGGGGAAATTCTACAGCTGTTCATACCAGATGATTGCAATGGTTCCTTCTCCCTTAAACAGTATTACTATGACCTACCATTGTGATTTGTGTGCAGTACTATAATTAAAACTTTCCCTATTAATAACTGCTAAATCTTTTGGGCTAATACCAATTTGATAGCATGGCCTGAGTGTTTTTTACTAGTAAGAACCATAAACTATGGAAACAACCCTTTATAAAGAAAGAAATGAGACTTTATAGTATTGAGAATCTTTTGCCCCAGATAATATTAGTCAGTGAACACTAATACCACCTTTAGTGGAGAAAACTGCAAAGTGTAATGGTTAGATTGTTGTAGATGTAAAAAATATTGATTCTAAAGAAATTCTCCATATCAGTTTTCCTCCAGCCATCCTTACTTCTATCACATTATGCTGTATTATGGGATTTACTACAGGATTATAACATATGCCATTATATTTTCACTCATAACTTTACTGACATTAAATATTGGATCCAGCCATAAAAGAAATGCACTAACTCTTGAATAACTAGCTAAATGAAACAAAATGGCTGCTTTTGATTACTTACTGAGGATCTTCCTCTGTAGTATATCCATAGAGTTCTGAGCTAAAGAAAGCTATTGATACTGGCAAGACAGCAGGCTGACTTAGAATCATTGAGTTATGTACTTGTTCAGGAGAAAGACTGATCTGTTGAATACAGCCAAAAATAAAATATAACAAACTCTTCCATGAAAGAACACAGCTCATGTTAAAGAGCCTGCCTACATTCCTCCCCTTTACATGGTCCTTTTTTGTGTATGTATGTGTAACCTTCAGGTGGGCTAAAATTCATTTAATTGCCCTTCTCCAGTGCCTCACAGAAATAAACCCCATGCCCTATGGAGAAAGCAGCTGGAGACCCAGGATCCAGTCTGTATGGGACTCACAGCAAAGATTGCTCAAAGTTACCCTCCCACATTAAAATACTAAAAACAAACATAACAATGAACTTTATTAACTACTAACTAAATAAACCTTATCCCAAGAAACAAAATACAATTAACCAAGAACAATCCCTACAGAAACCACCGCATAAAAGATACCCAAGAGTCCCAAAGTACAGGCGGCATTCACCCAACTCTCAGCTACAGTCTTTGTTCCAGTGTAAAGGCTTGAGTGGCAAGAAATAGCTGTCCTCTTCTTTCTTTGCAGGAATCTTCTGTAGCATTTGCAACCAGCCCTCAGTCCCATATGCACATCTGCAAAATCTGTTGCAGATGACTCCTTTAGAGGGAGAAAACATCTTGTTCACTCCTGGCTCAGCTTCTCTCCTGAAAACTGAGCACATGGGCTCTTCTCTAAGCAGCTCCTGCCTGCTGTCTGAACAGACTGCTGCTCACATGTGATCTGACTGACCACACCACAACACACCAGCAGGAAACCCTGTGGAGCATGCTCAAAATGCTACCACTCCCTGCTTCTAGAAGTTTCTAGCTGTGGGTAGCTAATCTGCCCAGCAACAGTAACCCACCCTCAGCAGGTCTCTTAAAGAGATAGCCCTTTTTAGGCATATGGGTTACATACGATTTTCTTGTAACTTTCAAAAGCAATACTTGGCGTTAGGTGGGACAAGTCCTCTATCATCAGCAGAATAGAGTTAGTACGTGTTTTCTGTGTACATGTATGTACAATGCTTTTGCCTTGTCACCAATAAAAAGTGAGGGATGCTCTGAGACCAGAAGACGGTAATTCCGAAGAATAGGAAGAAGCCAAGAGAGAGAGAGGTTTGTTAGGTATGGAGACCCTCTGAGTTGCTATGGACTTCTAGCTGCAGAGGTGGCTAGCTTTGAACATTATGTGTAAGACACCCAAACCCTGTAGTAATTAGAGCTGGATGGAAAATATCTACGAAAACAAAATCATGGCAGAAAAGTGAAAAGATATTTCAAAAACATTTCCATGATTTTGTGTTGGGGATTTTTGTTTTTGATTTCTATATTTTGACATAAACTAGCATAAACATATTAGAATCTGGCAACATTATTGTCATTGCTGTTTGGTGAGCTGACTGATTTAAGAAGGGGGGAGGGGTTGTTTGTTTTTTAAATAAAAGACGGAAGTGGCTTTAACTGATTAAAGTGAAATGTATTATCCAAAGATGCCTTCTCCATTACTTTGGGTGACACTTTTTTGTCATGTGGTGTTTGATGTGACTTGCCATAATGCAGAGGAATTTCACTTTTCATTGCCTCCCAAAAGGCAGTTTTTCAAGAAACTGCTTTAACTGACTTGTTTCTGATCTCACTTATACCAGTGTGTATCAGGAAAAACTCCACCAAGTCAGTCGAACTAAGCTGACATCAGAATGAAATCCCTACTCAACCAACCTTTAAAAAACATAATTATACTTAAGTATTTTTTAATAATAAGCCTTGTCATTAGGCCTCATGTGAGTCTCAGCATCCATCACTATTGTGAAACTGCTGCCTACAAGGGTGGCTATGAAAATAACAATGCTCAGCCTGCACCTACCATTAGAGTTCCTGCTGATGGCTTTTTTCACATTTCCAGTGCAATTATGTGGCATTTACAATGAAACAAAGGCTGAATTTCACAAAGCACCATAGAAACCTACTTTTTTTTTTATTTGAGGAAATATTTTTAAAAGCTTCTAAGACAGAAATAAATATGTTCAGTGAGTTGTGAGGGAAGGGACAGGAATGAACATATTTTATTTTGCTCTAACTTTTTGGTAAGTTTTTGCTATGAGACAGTTTGTTCTTTAGAAATCTAACAGAGACAGTCTGACTCTCAGAAAATAACTATGAAGGGAAATTCAAAAAGCATCTTCAGTACAATTGATTGATGGCAATATCAATGAATTAATGATCCTGCACATAAAAATAAAGATGTTATCTCATATATTCAATATGCAGTATGGAGAGATATTGAGGGACTCAATCTTGGACTAATGATGGACTAGGACTAGTCCTTGGCCATTACTTCTAAGTCTTAGTCCAGGGCCCACCTTTTCTCTCATGTGCATTGGAAGACATTGACTTCTTTGTGTTTCAGGCTGTATTACTGTACAGTCAGTGGCTAGTTGTAGGACATAATAATCAAGTTTTGTCCTTTGTTTTGTTAAGGTGACTATTAAGTGTCTCTTCCTTTTGTCACATCCTCTCATGATAACCCCCTCCAGGGGCATAGCCAGCTCCACCTTTCTGGCCAAGTCCTTGCATCTGCAGGATGAACTTGGCCATGGGCAGCTTCTGGTCATGTGACCCGGAAGCTGCCCTGAGACGCTCCAGTTGCTAGGTAACAAGTGGGGCCAGAGTGTGTCAATTAGCAAGAGGAGCTGTAGGAGAAGGAAAGAGTGGAAGAGGCACCGTGATGAGGCTATCCCTCCTCAGTGAAGATTATGCCATTGCTGGGAGATGCAGTGGGTGGGCCTCATTTCCACCAGGCCCACCCGTGGCTATGCCTCTGTCCTCCACTGACTGTCATGTTTCTGGTGGAAAGTAATCTTTGATTATTTTCAGTTCTTTTATAAATAAATTTAAGCAATTTTCTGCAGTGGTGAAAAAAACGGAAGCCTTTTTTTCTCTACCACCCAGACATTAAGTCTTAAAAACCATCATACTCTTTGAGATGATAGCTTGTCTAGTGAATCTGGGCTGCCTTCTCTTGGAAACAGAGTTCAATATTTCTTGCTGCAAGCTTCCTATTTACCTTGAAGTGAACATAATTAATTAGTCTGACTGCTTTTTTGTAGAATATCAGTGTTTGGGAATGTGTGGGAAGCTGAAACATTGTATTTTTTTCTCTTGCAACTAGTTTCAAGATATAGTTGCAGACCTACATCTTGTGATGTACAAGATGGATAGATACCTTTCACAGCTGGTAAAATTAGCTAGACAGGAATATGGTGTACCTAGATTGTTAATATATTCCTTTAAGAAGACAAAGGGCCAGTTTCATTCAAGTGGGAAATAATTAGGCCTATGTTCAAGAAGTTGTCTTGCTCCTGACCATCTCACCATCTACTAATCTGTCTCTAACTTTCTGTATTTTAAAACAAAATGAAACATCAGAACATACTGAGCAGATGTTGCCAAAGCAATTCATGCATCACACAAAAGCCTTGAGGGGCTGAGCAGAACTTTACTGCAATAAGAATGAAATCACCAGTCACAGTAACTTCTCCTGGTGCATCCTTGAATTTGCCTCTTCTTTCTGTATAGGATTCTTTCCATCCTCAGTTTGCCTTGTATTCTCTTCGTAATGTATTTTTCTGACAGTTCAACTTATACCCATTACAAAGGAAAAGTCCCCCAGGCCTATGGAATGCCCAATCATCTGTTGACTCCCTTCCTAGCATTTGCATCTCACTTTCCTTCCCAATCAGTTTTTCCTCCCTCCACAATCTCCATGCTTCCCAGAATTGTGCTATTGACCTAACAGACATGGTACTTCCACCCTCATATGTCCAGGTTAGAACTATCCCTGCCATTTAAACTTTCCCTTTGAACACAATGTACAATTAGGATATAAATATTACTCTACTCTACAAAAACACACACCAATTGCAAAAGTATTGCTTCATTCTCCCACAACCCTACCACTGGTCACTTGCTATCAAAACTGCATGGTATCACATGCAGATGAATGGTAGCACATCATCTTACATTGTGAATGGAAAATTCAATATGCTGTGAAAGGAATGGGAATGTGATATGGTACCATGGTAATAGCAATTAAGGGTTTACAATGTGCCTATGAAAATAAAAAAAATACATTAAACAGTGGATGAGATAAGATGTGATTATATGGAAATTGTGTTAACTTCTACCACTGAATGTCTAATTTGCTACTCCATCCTGCCCCTAGTCTCACTGATGATGATATGTAAATGGTGTAAATAAAGCTCTGTCCTTATCTATCAATTGAGATGAAACAGTAATTACTGTGTCTGCAGCTTTAACATCAAAAGAAAGTCAAATGTGCACTGTTTATTATTTATTACACCACTTTTACTAATGTTATCCATATATTGTAAGATGAGTAGAATTTGATGATTCAAGCAATCTGATTTCTTTATGTAAAGGGCATTACATTTTTAGAATTGTCCTACATATAATAATTAAAACTGTCTTCCCTTTGCTTTCATACTCTGTGATTTTCCATCTCTATTTTATAATAGCAATAACAGCTGCAGCAAAGGATATTTCCTTTGCCATCAATTCCTTCCAGTCTGTCATTAATGCTAAGGAAATGCCCTGCATTTCAATCATTATTGATTAACTGATATAAGAAGACTAATAATAAATGGAGGTTTAATGTAGTTGGTAGGCACGGTAAAGGTTTATAACTGAGCCAGTATTATAATTTAGGCACAGAAGGGATGCATTAGTCCAGTGGTTTTCAATCAGTGTGCTGCAGCACACTGGTGTGCTGTGAGAACTGTCCAAGTGTGCCATGAAATTTTGTCCAAAGGTACTGAAAATCAATGTAAAACTAACAATATTCTATCCAACCAAAATTACAAATCATAAAACTCATGCAGATTAATCATCAAATTAAAAGCAAGGTATCGGTCTTTCGATTCTAAAACGTGAAAGTTCTAAAGGCAAGTGGCCAAAATTGAGATGACGACTCTTTTTTTTCCTGGTGGAATTGAAACATTAATACATTTGATCCTTCTTTAGCTTGTTGTACGCACTATGTTGCAAACCTGTCTACTAAGACCATAACCATAGTATGTATAAGTAAATGTGACATTTGTGAGCAATCAATACAGCCGAAAAAAGTGGGTGTGCTGTGGAATTGTTTGTCTCATTGAAGTGTGCCATGATATTGAAAATGTTGGGAACCTCTGGATTAGTTACATAGTATGACTGTAAAACATTCCAGTACTATAAGGATGAACATGCTGATGTTTGCGTGCTCGTATCTCACAAACCATAATGGAGTCTACTTGAATTATATTCCAAAGGGGTAGCCGTGTTAGTCTATTGCAGAAAAACAGGGTCCTGTGGCACTTTTAAAGACAAACAGATTGTCTGTTTGTCTTTAAACAAATAAATCTATTTGTCTTTAAAAGTGCCACAGGACTCTCTTACTTGAATTATGGGGCTCATGGGAATCTTAAAAGAATGCCTGTTTTTTTTTTTTTTTTTATAAGACATGGACTCCTTACTAACAATAGCTGACTGGAATTGGCTTAGCAAAAGGCGAGACAATGGGTTTCAGAAATATGTGCACAACAATATATAATTATGTCATAAATTACAACATTAAAAAATCCTTTAAAAAATCCATTTTCTGAGCTTCTACCTATGTAAAGACTCAAACGAGCAAGAATCTGGAAAATAGGGTAAGCTTTAAAGATTATTAAGTGATGATCTTTTTAAAGTACACAAACCTCATCTCACCTGACGTTAGAGCTACTGATAGAACTTATTTAAAAATTGCCACTTGAAATTAACACATATCCTCTTTGTGTAGATGCAGAGCTGTGTGGCTTATTTATTAGGATTCTGGAAATCCTATATTTCAAGTGGATCTCAGTTATGGTTTGTGACATGAGTTTATAGAAATGAGGATGCTGTGAATTAAATAAGTGTAATGTTCTTTTTCCATCCTATGGGCTCAATGGTGAGCCAGACTTAACCCCCACACTGGGGAATAAAGAGGCAAACAGTATCTCCTTTCTTTCCCTGAGTTAATCATCCACATTTTAGGTCACAACATGGAACAACTTCTCCGGGACTATTATTCCTCCTCTTGAATACGTGGGTGAAGACTAGAGCCAGTAGTGCGATGTATAAGAGTCTTGAGTGGACTCTACCACACAGCAGACACATCAGTACAGCTGAACCAGTGTAGAGGGGGAAGCTGAGCTAGGAAAGAGGATGGTTTTGCTATACATCTTCCTTGGAGCAAAGTTCACAATTTGATCCATGCTGATCCTAGCACAGCGGAACAATAAATTGCCCTTCAGAGTGGATTGCAATATGCCAGTCCAGCCCTAAGTTTAATAATACCCTCCCTTTCTGTATGCACATCATGTACAGGAGCACAGAGAAAGATTTATCAGGAGTTAATTATTCTATGGTATATTTGTTCTTGCAATATTTGGTATGTGTTGCTTTCGGTGTCCCAAATTCAGTTTCTGTGATTCTGAATCATAATTTACACCTTTAACCAGTTTCACAGAGTGTAAATTTCAGCAGCTGACAAATCCAGATATAACTGGTTGCTGACATGTAATTTACACCCTAATCTTTATGCTATTGACTTGGGGCATCAGCCAGGAACAGGGCCTCATTGTGCTATGTGCTGTTCAGACACAGAGCAAAAGAACAGCCTCTGTTCCAAAGAATTTACAGGCTGTTGTTAGGAGGAAGCTGGTGAGTATAAATAAATGATGCAGAGGAGGAGGAGGAAACCAATAATTGAATCCGTACATAGTCTCACTCTGCACAGCAAGATGGTTTAAATGCAGATACTATTTATTTTAGGACACATAAATAGGCTTATAGGGACTTCAAGATTTAATCTTATCTGGTTGTGACCTCTTGAAAGCGTACCTCTGTATTTGGCTTCCATCCACACTTTTTTACGTGCTTTTATCAGAATGCTTGGCGTTCTGTATCTATATAAGGGCAGCCGAATGCTTGTGGTGTTTCTCTTTCATCTTCAACTGGGAGACTACTGAGCTACCACATTAAAGATTTTTTTTTTTCTTCTCCTTGGCTCCTCCTCTTGCAGGTTTCCTCTTTAACTTGGTTTCTGCCAATGACAAATTCCATCATGGCGTGAGCTTCTCCCACTATATTCTGTTCTCCACAGGTGAAAGGATTTGCTTTTTCTAGTATGGTGTAGCTATTCTAAGAAACAGAGGGAAACCTTCCACTCTTGCTCTAGCATGAATGCAGCAACATCTTTACACTGTAAATGGAGGGGTGACTGTAGCACAGGTTGGCATCCCCAAGCTAGTTTTAATCTAACTAGAACAGTTTAAAATGACAGTAAATATATGGCAGCCTGGGCTTTATTATGGACTATAAAAAACTTCCCCAGAATTCTGGGTACATACTCATGTAACATATGTATGTATTCTGGGCTGCATCAGGACTGATGCTAAATCTGTCAGTCTTTAAGGGTGCCACAGGACTCTGTTTGTTTTTCTGCAATAGACTAACATGGCTACCCCTTTGGAATCTGCTAAATTTTAGGCACATTAGCTTGGTTGAATCTAGGGCAGATATTCCTCGTGAGTTGCAGTCACACCTACGACTGAAATGGAAACATATTCTTATCACTGACCTAGTGCTGGGACACCACATGTGACAGAATAACTGTTGGAGAATTTAAACACTCCCAAATCTGATTAATTTCAAGGTCATAGTGTCTGGCAGTACTGGACAGGATGACATGCATTAGCCACTAAAAATACAGCAGCACTGCTGGACTGTATAGGACAATACTTCATTTTTAGCCCTGAGAAAATTTTACATCAATTAATAGACATCTAAAAACGGGTTTATAACAGAAATACTGATGACCCTTATTGCTAGCAGATGATAATTTTGGATTGACTCCCTGGCTCAATCATTCCTTAACTATAACTTCACTACCCTAGCAGAAGGGGCTTTAAGGGCTATTTAAGGTCTTCCATTTAAATAAAGCTGGTTGGAAAAAAACCCTCAGTGAAACAGTTTTTTGTCAGAAAATGCATTTCCATTACCATTGAGACCTTTGCTAAAATCATGCTGATTTTGCCAAAATTTCATTTTGAAGTAAAAAGGGGGGGGAAAGTTTTCCCCAAAATGTCAAAACATTACATTTTGACATTTTCAGAATTACATTTAATTCTTTTTCTAAATGACTTTTCATGCTGATTTATATATATATATATATATATATATATATATATATATACATATATATAACATTTTAAAAGTAAAAATTGAAATTAATCATTTAGATGAATCCTGTATATGCATATTCATGTGCATTTTTTTTCTTGAGAGTTTCAAAATTGTGGGGCTTTGTTCCAAATAGGAATAAAAACACATATGGATAATGCAAAATATTCCATGAATGAATTTTTGCTTCTCTTCACTGTTCTATTTTTAAATTAATATTAAACTTATTAGTTGGGTTACCAAATATTGACAATGATTTTTTTAGCTATGGTTAAGAATATAAAGGATTCATTTTTAGCTAGGAAGTGACATGAAATAAATAGTTCTTGAACCATCCTTATTTAATTTTTTTTCCCTGACACAATAGAGTAGAAATCACTGTCACTTTTTCATATGTAAAATTAAGTAACATCATTTTTGCATTATAATTTACAATTATTCTAACAATCATTTAAATGTCCCTGATGATGTTTGGCAAAGTAACGCAAACAGAAGAAATTGTAGTGAATTATTAGTCAAAGCACTTAATGAGAAAATTGAAGAGATCTTGAAATGAAAAAAAATTGAAGCGACCACAGAAATATTTTGCAGGTATAGAACATAGACTCTCAAGGACAGAGCTATGGTATATATATCTAACAAAGCCAATTTTCCATACTTGCTGAATTCTTCAGAAATGAAGAAATATGGGCAATTTTGTGTTTTCCGTTACCGAATGGGAAAAAGCATAAAGCCAAAAAGGCTCTGTACAGTTTACTGAGAATAGAAATACAATTATAAATCATCACGCATGCATTCTATAGTAAAGTATATTTATTATATATTACAGGTGAGTTTTTTAGACTGTAGTGGCACTAGTTAAAAAGGAAGAAAGACATACAAGTAACATTATTCATCAGATTAAAGTTTGGTGTGTTCTGCAAACCACATACGTGATGTGTCGTTAATTCTTTTGTTCATATTTTAATTTCTTAATTTCATTTTTCTTTTTCTTGTAAAACTACTATTGACATAATTCTTCTTAATAATAATGATGGACAAATTCCAAAGAGGTAGCCGTGTTAGTCTATTGTAGAAAGACAACAGAGTCCTGTGGCACTTTTAAAGACTAACAGATTTATTTATCGCATGAACTTTCGTGGGAGAAAATCCCACTTCATCAGATGCTTTGAAGATAGGAAAGTTACAGAGTGGGAGGAAATTAAATGCAGGGGAGTGTATGACATAGGATCAGGTCAGGCTGTAACAGCAAATCAAAATAGGTGTTAGGATTCAAAACACTGGGGAACAGCACATAGAGGAGGGGGAGGTCAAATCACTTGTTGTAATGCGAGAAAAATCCATAGTCCCTGTTTAACCCCAAGACAACTGAGTCAAATTTGCATATAAATTCGAGTTCTGCAGTCTCTCTTTGAAGCTGTGATTTGTTATTCATCTGTTTCAACACAGCTATTGACAGGTCGTCAAGGGAGTGAGCAGGGAGATTGAAGTGTTCCCCTATTGGTTTTGTAGTGTTGCAATTTCTGATGTCAGATTTGTGTCCATTTATTCTTTGGCACAAAGACTGTCCTGTTTGTCCAATATATAAGGCAGAGGGGCATTTCTGGCACATGATGGCATAAATCACATTGGTGGATGAGCAGGTGAACGAGCCCTTGATGGAGTAGGTGGCTTGATTAGGCCCTGTGATGGTGTCACCAGTGTAGATATGAGGGCAGAGTTGGCAGCGTGGTCTGTTGCAGGGCTGTGTTCCTGCTTTAGTGTTTCTGTTGTGTGATCTGTAATGATAATAATAATGATGAAGTTACTTTGGTGTATTATATAAATTATCTTTCATTTAAGGCTGAGTAAATTTCAGTACAATATAAAAAGGAAAGAGAAGCATCAGTGAAGCTTTAAACAGAAGCTCAGAACAGTGTAAACTTTTTACCTGTCCCTTTCTTTTCTGATTAGAACAATAGAAACTATATTACCCATAATTTTTGCTCTAACTCAATATACTAAGACAGATTTCTTGTTCATTTGATCATAATTACAAGCTAGAGTCTCGCATTCTATAGATTCTTATAGACCACAAGAATAAGTCCTTGGAGTGTTGTTCGGACACATGATCCTTGCTCTTCTTGCTTCCATCCGCTAAACTGCCCTAAAAGGTGCCCTAAAATGCATAACCTACTGTCCAAATAGTATATTACTTTTCATGTAAAGAATTGGTATATTTACCTCAGGAATTCATTTGAAGGAAAATGGTCCATGTGGATGCAAACGGAAGTGAAAATACACCAACAAAACAATCCACTCTCTATGTGGAGATGATGAGAGAAGAAACATATGACAGATGTATGGTAGCATTGCTAGATAGGGTCTCAGATACTATGATTAGGGTTGTGGAATAGAATAGAATAGAATAGAACAGAATAGAAATGATCCATATAGTAAGATTTGTTCCATACTTTGAGACCTAGAAAAAAAACAGGCATGTGGGGACACTGAAGAGAAGGAAACAAGTGGGCAGGAAACTGTGTCTCCAGTGGTCTGGTAAGAAGAAATCCCAAGACAATTATAAACATGAATGCTTAGCTGAAGAAAAAATTGCAAGCAGCATACTTGGTAGGAACTGGTAACCATAGCTAGTGGTGCACATAGTGGTGGACAAAATGATTGGATCAGCTGTGCAAGAACCATCATTCCTGGTTTAAAACATTTATGGAACAATGGTAGCCTTTAAAGCCCTACATTTTGCAAAAAAACCTGACTTCATAAAAAGATTTCAGGGGTTGATATCATTAATCAAGAATGGCATGAAAGGGAGAGATTGTTTAAGAGAAAGAGAGCATATATATGGCATTAGGAGACGACAAAATGCTAGGGATACGTGCAAACTGGGCCATTATCTAAAGAACTGAGTGTGCTTGATCAATTTGCTAATTGCCATGAAATAAATGGAAGAAAGTACAAACTGATGTTTCATTATTGCATTAACAAAATGAGTGTGAGGCTGAATTGAAGTAGGTTCCTAAAATTGGTGACTGTCAAATAGGCATCTGTACCTTGAATTTTATAATTTCTGAAGAATTTTTTCCCTTCAGAAAAGTAGTGCTATTTTGATACAAGTACACACATTACTTCTTAGAAATATGTTACTCCAGTACTGTGAAAATTGTGGGTAGTTGAGTGCAGGGCCATAGGTTGCGAATGGGACAGGATGGAGATATATCTATAATTGAATACATGCTAGTCAGTCTCCCTGGAGCACTTTTGCAGATGGAATTTCTATATCAAATAATGAAGTTAGTCAAAGGAGCATGCTTCCACTTTTAACAAAGGTTCTTGTGAGTGGGGAGATACAGTACTTTAAGTTCAATCATAGAATATTTTGGCTGGAAGGAAGGTCATCTAGTACAACCAACGGGGCATTTCCCAAGCTGAGGGCAGGCCAAAAAGTTTCAGGTACCCCATTTGTCCCTGAACACCAGCATATATATGTGTCAGGTTTCCCAACTCCTGGCCCGCGGGGCTTTTTAAAATGACCCACGCTGCCAGCCGCTGGCTCGAAGCCAGGCCACAGCCACCTGGTCCCGGATCACAGCTGGTCGCTAGTCTGCACAGCAGCCCACCTCCCCTCCAGTCCTGGCCAAGGCCGGATTAGGGATTGGGGGTGGGGTCAAAGGCTCCAGGCCTGCGGGGGCCTGTGGGTGGTGCAGCTAAAGGTGTGCTGGGGGGGCCATGGGCTGGTGCGGCTGCAGGGGACCTGGGCAGGGGTCAAAGGGCCGGCACAGATGCTGCAGGAAGTGGACTGTGCTGGTTCTGCTGCTTGGGGACCACACATTTTCACACAAGCTGGCCCTGTTGATCAGCATCCAGCCCCTTTTTCCTTTCCTTTCTTTTCCTTACATTTTTTTTTCAATTTCTTTCATATTTTTAAAAAACAGTTTTGGCTTGAGGGCCACAAATATAATTTTTAAAACCCTGAAGGGCCACTAGCCTATTTCATTAAAATTATTTTAAATTTAATGTATTGATTTTAAGCAATTAATTATAATTAAAATGTATTATAATTTAATTAATTAAATTTTAATTATACAGGCCGGTGGCCCTTCAGGGTTCTAAAAATTATTTTTGTGGCCCTTGAGCCAAAAGGGTTGGGAACGACTGATATATGCACTGTCCTGCTGGATGGAGATCTCTTTCAGGCCCAGACCACTGAAATCAGTAATTCTCACTCTCTCACCCATGGAATCAGAGTATGGCTGAATTTCTGTGGTCTGATGTCAGCATTGTTCTAGTTGCAGTTTTCAGGACTGGAAAGGAATTTTTCCTTCAGTAGTCAGATTGGGTGATGTGGGATTTGTGTTTATCTTCACCATAACAGTTCCAGAACCTGATTGGTAAGCCAAGAGGTATGATTCAAGTGGTTACAATTTAGCAAATAGGAGATGTCCAGTGCAGGTACTCATTCCAAAGGTAGCCTGGTTTCCTGATAAACAGGAGTCAGACGTGGACCCAGGAAAAGGCATCCCCTAAAGAAGCTTTGAATGGGGTTAGGGCTCCTAATGTCTGCTACAGCAGTGTCAGTCTCTTAAGCCTTCTACAAGGGATTGGAGGTGGGATTCCAGCTGTGGGCTGGGACCAGGTTTGGAGAGGTTATGACTGATGACAGCCCTCTCCGAACAGGTGGGAATGAGTGAGGAAAGAAAGTGACTTGCACTGTATGAGTTATTGTCAGATAATTCCCATGTTTCTATGAAGTGTGGTGTTAAGATAGAAGGAAGGGTGGGATAATATTTCTTCCATAAATTTTGCTAAATATGTACAGTAGGAATTGTGAGGAAAACAGCATTTAAAAAAAATGTGCAAAAGCTTGACATTGAAGTAGCAGTACAGTTATCCAAACAATTTACTTTGAATTATGTATTTGTTTACTTGTACAGATGTGTCACATATATTGTGGTTATGTGTCACAAAGAATATGAAGCTCACTGTGGTCAAAATTAATATACAGAACAATAGTTTCTAGGGACTTTGCTATGTTGCAATCAGAGCATTTTGCAAAGATACAAATACCCCTAATTACTATTCAGCAGATTTGAAGGGCACTAACCAAATGGATTTCTTAATTCACAGAGGATCAGAGGTAATTACACAGTAACTATTTACTGTGTCGCTGAATAACTGCAAAGCAATGCAATACACAGCTTAATTACAGGAAAAGTAGCAAAGAGGTTGCACATAAACATTGAGCTAATTCTGCCCTCAGATATTCAAACTCACATCCTGCTGATTCTAACAGAAGTGTGTGTGTATGTGTATTTGAACAGAATACTCTGGTTTAATTTTTAAATATTATGGATTTGATCATCAGCTGGTGTAAATCAGTGAAGAACCATTTAAATTAATGGAGCTGAATTATACCAGCTGAAAATTTTGCCCATTGTTATATTTTTTCAAGTGTAAAGACTAAATCAAAATTCCATTGAAGGCAGTAGGTCGATTCTCACTGATTTCAATGAAAGCTGAATCAGAACTTAAAGGGAAAATAAAAAGCATGTGAAGGGTATAATCCATTAATGTAATATCAGCAGGAAGAGGAAGAAAGAGAACCAGATATTTCAGAAACATCTCCAGATGGACTGGCATCCGAAGGAGAGTGGAAGTTTTATAACTCTGTCATGATTGTGAAAGGTGGGAAGGTGGTGATCAATAACTTGCATATCAGATATGTCACTTGAAGAGGAAGGAATCCATATTTCATAAAAGTCCTCGGCCAAATTCAGCAATTTTTATGCTTTACAAAACTCAAGCAAAAATTGAAGTTGCTGAGAGTTTTTCCTGAACAAAGCTTGAAGAATATAGCCCTAATTAATTAAAATCTTCAGGTACAAGTTGTCATTTCCACCTCTAAAACTTTTCAAATTCCTTTTTATATTAGCAGTGAAAGGGAAAGGTGTGAGGAAGATAAAGTGAAGAAAAAGAATTAGGTACCCTTCCACCACCATTCACAAATCTTGTACACTGCTTAACTGACAGTGGCTTGTTGGAAGATGTAGCTGTCTCAAGAATAAATCTGTCCAACACCATAGATACCATATTTGGAGGCAAGCTCATCCTGCTGCTTGCATCTTTCTTTCTTTCTTTCTTTCTTTCTTTCTTTCTTTCAATGCCCTCATTTGATCAAAGCTAATCCAAGTATGTCTCATTAAACTGAAATTAACACCTTCTAGCTCCTATGTTGACATACGCTTAGCCACATTATTAGCAGAGCTGGCAACTGGATCCTGTGAAGAAAAATGTCAGTTTTAAACTAAGTTATCCTTAAAACATACCCCACCCACCCGTATAGAGCTCCAGAAGCCAAGGCCACTTTCCTAGCATAACTCCACCCCACTCATCAGCCAGAAAATAATGTTGTCCCCAGTATACTCAAATCCTTGCCATGCATAGGGCAAGAATGTAGAATTGGTGGTGGTGGTGGTGAGGAACAGAAGAGAGAATATTTTACCAAGTGAGCATTTCTGGGAAATATTTGAACAAGTCCACGGTTAAAAAAGAATCAGCAGCACATCAATGTGTAATTATAAATATACAATTACAAAATAAGTTTGCTTTTGAGTTATCTCTTTTATCTAGATACTCTCATAAAATGGCTAAAGGAGCCATTGGGAACAGACAATGCTTTCAATCACTCCCTCCCCTTCCCACCCCCAGAATAATTTAAGGGAGAAGCTCAAAAAATATGCTCAGCATTCTTCCTTTCCACTTCTGCTCCAATCTGTACTCTGATAATCATCTTTTTTTAAAGGTGTGCTGGAGGAAAATATGACTGAAACATTAATTTGGAATCAATATGCTTTGCCCAAATAGCATGTTCTAGCAGCCTTTTGCTTATAATACTGATTCCTCAATTATAATGCAATTCTTCAATGCCAGTATCTCCCCTTACTCTTCAAATGCTTTTCCTGTATATTAATCCTTCAGATATGACCACTCCATAATATTTAAGTGTCTGACAAAGTGGGGGATTTTCTCCCATGAAAGTTCATGCGATAAATAAATGTGTTAGGTTTAAAAGCACCAACGGATTCCTTATTTTTTTTCACTCCATAATATGACATTTGGGGGGGGGGGGCCCCCCCGCAATTCAGAATCCATTCTGGCCCATTATTTTTAATAGGAAAGTTGTAGATTGATAGGACTCAGTCTTAATTAATTAGTTCAAAGTTAGTCACAGAGGCTTAAGTCCTGTTAAAATCATATCATTGTGTTATTTGAGACAAATGAACACCTACTGTATGCTGTAGTATTTCCACAGATGGAATATACCATCTAAATAAAAATTCAGCAGGATAATTGCATCCGTTTTATCAAGATTGGCTCTGTCAGTTTTATATGATGAAGCGTTATCAGTGGCAGTGTTGTACAGATAAAGGAATATATGGGGGAGTACAAAGTGAAATGGGATAAATATGTCATATGTATCCATTATCTTATTAACCCCATCAGATAAAATTATAATTAAAGTGTAGGAAATTGAGCTGTGCAATACAACTTGTTGAACTGGAAAAAACAGATATGTGAAACACACTGTTTTTTCTTTTGTTTGGGTAGGGGTTGTCTGTTTTCATTAAGGAGTAGTATAGATTTTGTGCCTTTTGATTTCTCTGTTAGAACTGGAACTTCTCTGGGTTCTCCTACTTCTAAGTTAAAATCTTATTATATTGGAAATTTTCATTGAGCCAGAGAAGCATGAAATAGCCATTTCCAAGCTATTTGATGATAGAAAGGAGGTCATTTCTCAGGATTCTACTTTTTTTGTTCAGGTATTGTTTGCTTTTAGTTAAAGGACAACATGACTTACTACTGCTTAAGCAGAACACTGATATAAATTCTGGTAATCTAATTAAACAAAGAAAAACATAGATTTGGGTAAAGGAAATATTAAGGTACACATCTCTATGCAGTAAAAAAGGACTTTCAATGAAGGCTG
The DNA here is from genome assembly GCA_007922175.1 of Pelusios castaneus. Taxonomy (NCBI): domain Eukaryota; kingdom Metazoa; phylum Chordata; order Testudines; family Pelomedusidae; genus Pelusios; species Pelusios castaneus. The sequence goes on from ML685783.1 coordinate 18,895,226, forward strand.
AAGTTCCAGTATTGTGGGAATCCTTGGCTATTTCACTACTCCAGTAGTTGCATAGTGAAAAGGCCAAGAACCTGGCTTATAGGGTTTCAGAGGGACTAATTACTCTTGGTACTATCCACTGTCCTCTCTAGCAAGTGTTGCCCTTTTAACAAATTGCTTTTCATTTTTTGATTTGTCTTGTTGATTGTAAGCTCTTCAGTGCAGGAGCTTTCTTCTGTTAGGTGTGTGTAACATGCTGAGTACATCATAGCTTTTACCTTGGTTGAGGCCTTTATGTTCTACAGAAATATAAATACTAATAAACAACAGTAATCAATGAACTATAATCTTCTATGTTCAAATGCTGTAATAGCCATTGTTTCAAGGCATGAGCAAACTTGTTTGGCTTTAGAAACCAACTCACTGTCCTCAAATAGATCTAAAAGATCATGTTTGGAGGTTTTGAAAAGTTTGATTAGGTTAGCTGCATGCTTTTATTTTCTCATCTCTTTGCATTTTGTGTAAAATTCTCAAGCCCTTTTTAGACCTAACTTCAGCAAGTTTTCCTTTAAAATCTATGAGCAATTTGCCTGAACAAGTTTGCCTGTCGCTTTTTTCCAGGTTCAAGTCCAAACAGGGCTGAAACAAAGCTTATTTTTGTAAAATTTCTAGTGAAACTCTTTTCAGAGTGCGGTTTACCTGTGGTTCAGGTAAATCTTTACACTTGTGGATCGGAACCTAGCTAAGCCTTCTAATATTTTCAGGTTAACTTATCACTAATTGGTTCCTGTAGTGTCTTTACACTGTTGCATTATTTCCTGATGTCTATCTTGTTAGACAGTGGGAAGTCAGGCTGCTTTTAGCAGTTTTACCAACTCAGAAGTTTTCTGGGCCTGCAGACCACAGACAGAAATAGGTACTTCAGTAATTGCATGGAAAGGAGCAGACTTTCAGCAATGCGTGTATATTATGCATCTAATTTGCAAGTGCTCTTACTGAGATTACACGTTTGTTTGTGGCAATTGTGCCTGCTGATAACAAGTGGGTGGACCCTTACCAGGACTGAAAATCAGGTCTTTAATATGAAGCTCTTTTCTGAAAAGAAACTTGCTCAAAATGGCATTGTGAAGTTCTTGTTTACTGTCTTTCAATGATATCCATATCAATTATATTCAATTTACAAAGTCATAATTTAATTTGTTTTGTTTTGAAGTAACAGCCTTGTAAACTCCCTTATTTTGTGAGAATCAAGCTGCGACTTTTTATGTTGTGCTTAATCAACATAATTAGTAACAAAATCTTTGGAAGCCAAATTAAGACCATTGTGAAAACTATACTATCCTTTTACCTTAGTGATGTTCTGTGACTTCTGTGCAACTGCTTTGCCTTTAACTGTTTTGCACCAAAGTAATTGATTGGAATGTAAGTAAACACCAGTTCATGCATAGGAAGAATAGCTTCCATCTTACTCTCTTCAGTTGTCTTGACTCTGCAGGGTTAATAGGAAAGAAAGCAATACAAATTTATCTGTATCATTTGATTTGACAGAAATGACATTTTATACATACAAAGGTGCCATTTTATGTACTAGCATTTCAGAATGGAAACACACTTCAAAGTTTTTTCTAATATGTAACAGAGAATGAGGAGTCTAAGAACACTAGGATATAGCTAAGAGACAAGTTTGAACTTGAGAGACTTATAAATAACATACAAGTGTTTTGCCAAAAAGAAAGAGGTGAATCCTGGAAGTGCAAAAATAAGAATATGAAAGAAATGTTACTATTGTATAATCATAATGTATTCATCCTAATGTAGAACTATCTGTCTATTTAGTATTTCTTAGTTTGGTTTTACTATTTTAATCATTATTTTATTTTATTTATACTTATGTGGAAAGCACTGTACATAAGTGAAAGTCAATGCAGTGTTTGAGGTCACATAACAAGGAGGTATGACTCATAGTGCTAATGACTAAAATTGATGAGCAGTGTAAACAATATGTTAACGTCTCTCTCTTTCTCTTCAACGATAGTTTATTTTGTTGTAGTCTGAAAAGCACAAATGACAAGCACTGGCGGATATCCCCTTGCTTGGAGATTTCCTAGCCAGTTGGGGGTCTGTCCTGTTTTGTAAATTAATTTTAAATGAATTTTCATCGTTACTAATTATAATATGTTTAATTATAATGTTTGTCTTTCAGATGAAAGACAAACATTTTGGGGCAGTCACGGGAGATATGAATAATTTCTTTAGAAGCTTATCTAATTAATTACGTTCCTCTGTAATGTCTTTAAAATTTGAACTGTCATTGTTTCATTAATTTAGATAAAAGTAAATCTTTAGTGTTTAAATGTGACACTACTGCTGAGAATTATGAAAAACTAATACATTCATTGTTTATATATTATCAAGTAAAGATAAAGAAAATGTGCTTTAATTGTTTTGGGTTTGTGAATTGCATACTAAACTTTTTTGAATTTGCACATACTATTAATGCATGGCATAAATATGCCTGCTATGTCTGGTAAACTACAGCCGTGTGATAAATAATAAAACTTTGTTTCATTGCATTTGTCATGCACCTTTTGATGCCCACGACTTCATTCTATCCAGAGATGATCTCTCCTAGAACTTTTCCTAGGCTATCTAACTTCTAGCATTAAGCATTTAAGATACAATATTTGGTAAACCCACATACCTTGTATAATTGGAAATGAAAGATTCTAAGCTTTCTAATAGACACAAGGCAGTTGCTACTAACCCTTAGAGGCTTGCTGATGTCATTGTTTTGAATCTTTAAGTAGACACTTTTATGTTATTCCAGTAATTTTTAGAACTGTTGTGAATGTTTCTGTTCCCTCCGAGCAATGTACTTTGAGAATCATGGCAACTAAAGCAGCTGGCTTTACAGGTGGAGAGATGTAATCCCAATATTAATTTTTTTAAACTCCATAAAACTTATGTACAGTTCTTCCACATACACCCCCATAAAATGTGGCATTTCTAGATGGATTGTACTGTCATGTTGTATGAAGGTTTTATTGACACTTATTTGGGAGCACCTGCATATAGCTTAAGTTTAGAGACATTTATTTAGAGGACAAGAAGCTCTAAGGCCAAATTCCACCTTCAGATTTTCTGTGTGATCCCATTGATTTCAAAGGGGTTGCAGGTCAGGATAAAACTTGGCTCTTGGACATTACAGTATAAATTAGGAAGGGACTATGATCTAGTTGTTAGAGACAGAGATATATTTGGTGACATAGTGGTTCTCTTCTCTGTACTTCTCTTTATTTGCTTTCTGTCCATGCAGATGACATTGAGAGCCTGAACTTTGAAAAGTGCTGAGTTCTATCAAATCCAACTATGACCAAAAGTTAATGGGTGTTTCAGTGCCTTTCAGGATTGATCCCCTAGTCTTTCTGAGTAATTCCACATAGCTCACCTCCCTCCCTCGGCTCAGAATCTGAGCTCTAGTCTGAGATATAACATATGCACATCTAATTTTACCACAATAGCCCGATTCCTGTGGGCATGAGTGTGTTGACCCAAGCTCTATGGCTTGGTGCCAGGGCTCATGCTTGCTATGTAGATGTGCCCTCTGAGGCTTAGTTTACCTGGCTTATTATGGATATAATATTATTTGTATTTCACAGAGATGTTCTAATCACTAAAAACCATGTGTGAATTCATGAAAGATTCTTGGGTGACCACTGCTATAAAAGAAGAAAATATGATTTTGATTTTTATTGTGCTATCTGATGTAGTTATGAATTAAGGTTCTATCATTTATCATGAGAATCTGCCTAATCTTTAATCTACAGTTTCCTGAAAGGAACTGATTATGCAGTACTCATGCTCAGGACAATTACTTTTTCCTGAGACCACCTCTGAGTTGTACTCATATAGCAAGTATTTCATCAAAGTTGACACTTAATAGGAAAAATGATATAAAATGATGTAATATAATACAACAACAGGATGAAATTCAATAAGGACAAATGTCTAGTACTCCACTGAGGAAGGAACAATCAATTGTGAATATACAGAATGGGAAGTAACTGCCTAGGAAGGAGTGTGGTGGAAAGGGATCTGGAAGCCATATTGAATCACAAGATGAATATGAGTCAACAGTGTAACACTGTTGCAAAAACATCATTCTATGTTGTAAGCAAGACATGAGAGGTAATTCTTCTGCTCCACTCTGCTGACTGCTTCAGCTGGAGTATTGTATCTAGTTCTGGGCACCATGTTTCAGAAAAGATGTGGACAAATTGGAATAAGCCCAGAGGACGACAACAACAACAACAAAAAAAAGATTAAAGGCCTAGAAAACATGACCTGAGGAAAGACTGAGAAAAATGGTTTTGTTTAGTATGAAGGAGAGACGTCTGAGAGGGGACATGACAACAGTTTTCAAGTACATAAAAGGAGGAGGAAGAAAAATTGTTTTTGTTAACTTCTGAGGATAGGACAAGAAGCAATAGGGTTACATTGCAACAAGGGAAGTTTAGTTCTCAGCATTAGGAGAAACTTCCTGTCAGGAAGTTAAACACTGGAATAAATTGCCTAGGGGGGGTATGGTATCTCTGTTCTTGGACGTTTTTAAGAGCAGGTTAGACAAACATCTTCAGGGATGGTATAGATAATACTTACTCCTGCCTTGAGTGCAGGGGACTAGACTAGGTCCCTTTCACTTCTGTGATTCATAAATGGATTTTCAAGCTAGCATTAGGCTATTGAAATAGTATTATGGTTTATAATGCATTTTTCTAAGCAATAGCATAGCCAGTTGGACAATCTCTCTTTAAATAAATAATATAATTGCTATTTCAATGAGAACAATAAAACCTTTCTATATATTTGGGTCAAAGCAGAAGTCCAAGAGCTTAACAAGGTTATTTTGCAAGCAACACTGATAAACTAACTTCTTTATGCAAAATAGCTTAATATTAAAAATGGTGGGGCTTTATTTCAGAAAACAAAGAAGTTCATAGGCCACTTTTCTGGTCAACAATAAATGAATCAGAGTGCTTTAATAATCTCAAGTAATATCCAGTCTGGTCGACATCAAGCCTGCAACCCATCTCTCTCACAATTTGGTCTCAACATTAATCGTATTTGCAATGAAAAAATAATAGATGTGCAGTCAGAACAACTAATAGAGTAAAATGTTCTGTGCTCTGTCAAAGATAAACAAGGAAATAAATCTATGTTGTTTACAGCCTTCTTTTTCCATGGTATAATGGACTTTATCAATAAAACAATACAAACTTCATCAGAGAAAAATCTAGCAATTTAGACTGAGGAGTTCTAACAACAAATGCTGTTTGCAATAGGGATTTACTTGTTTTTTTACCTCCTCCAATAAATACTGACTATTTATCTTTATCTTTTAGTCCAATTATATACATCATTGAGAAGAAAGCCCCCCAATTAAACATAGATTGAGAATGGGCAAAGTACACTTTCTATATGGAAATGTGTATATCTTGGGCCCTTTATGTCATCAATCCAAAATGAAATATTCTTATCTTTTATGCTATGTTTTCTTCTCTTAGGGAACCACAGTCAAGTATCCCGAGTGCCCGTTGCTATCAAAGTTCTTGATGTAAACGACAACGCTCCTGAGTTTGCATCAGAGCATGAAGCCTTTTTATGTGAGAATGGGAAACCTGGACAAGTAAATATCTCCATGTTGTTGATGCTGTGTAATATTAGTAAATTCTTCCCATAATATGTCTGCAAATGTGAGTTGTATCGTATCTCCAAATTACCTAGATTTTGCCTGGAATGTAATTTTGAGCTAATATACCCTTTATCTGAAAATAATTGTCTTTGCAGATGGATGAGCTATTATTAGTCACCACTTAGGAGATACCTAATTACCTTAATTATAATTAACTGATGAGGTTTGAAGTAAAGATAGGTAACTTGGGGCCTGATCCTGTAATGTGTTGAGTTCCTTATACTCTCATTGACTTCAATAGGAGGTAGGGGAGCTCAGGAGCACCTCAGAGGATCACGTCCTTGATTAGGAGAAAATTATGATCCTGACTGAACCTCAGTTTAAATTTCAAACATGGTGAGTCTAGGTCAAACTGTATGTTAAGTGGAAACAAGTCATATGAGAAAACCTTCCTTCTCTCTGCTTCTCAGCTATGATGAATATCCATCTCATGTAGTTTGGCAATCTTTACTGGGCCAGTTACTTTTCTTCAGTTGTTCTAGAGTTCTTATGTTTTGTTTGGGTCTGGAAATGATTTATTATGGGAAACCGTCAAACGTAGAATAAAACATCAGAGTGTCTTTTACAACTGGGACTGAAAACCAGGACCTTAACAGTGGAAAAGAATTTTGGAAGGTTTGTGTTCATGGACATGATGAGTGATGTGCCTCTTTGTGGTTTTGGTGAAATGGACGATGAGTTGAGGAAAGAAGAAGCATGCACGCAAGGAAGGGATAAGAGACTTCATAAAGGTCGGATAAATTTGTTTATGTTTGAGAAGTGAATTGTAACCTTTAGGGCCTTCTTCAAAGAAAACCAAAACTCCAAGCATTTTCATACGTGTGCTTCATTAGACAGACATAGAGAGAGTTAAGGGTGAGTACACAACATGCAAAATCAGTGATATGACATAACCTTACATAAAGTGATACAGCTCAGATGAAATGTAATCATTTTTGTCCAGCTTGTGAAGTACTGTGTTACAGAAATCCACTGTTTTTCAACTATGTAATTTATTTCTGGGTAGTGACATTTTAATTTTAAATAAACAGCAGCTGACAGCATGACACTAGAGTTGTTAATTCAACTATTCTTGTGCCTCATGTGGGTGGTAGGCATTAAATTCACTATTTGCCAAAGCATCTTACCCACCAATAGGATCGGAATTTTTAAAATTTTAGTAGTACTGATTGAGAACATATTTGTACCAAGATTTCATTGTTGTAAAATATCAATGTTTTGACCTTCCAGCTGCTTTTTTCTCCTTAATGTCACAAATGTATTATGCTAATGATTATACTCTGATCTAAGGCTCAGTGCCGGTCCCCAAAATATGAGCATGTACTAGACATGGAGGATGCTAAAACCATTTCACTGTATTTCTACCTCAGCATTCATACCACATTTGAGCTGGGTGGGAAAAAAAAAGATCAAAATTTCCCCCACCCCCAAATTAAATTAAAAAGCTCAGTCAGGTGGTAGAAAACTAGTGATAACACTGACAAAATCAAGTAGATGTTTGGAACATCCGTGAAAAGAAATTGTATCAAAATTACAAAAAATGGAACCAGCTCAATCCTGCCCTGGACACCATAGTGCCACTAAATTCAACAAAAGACAGTGAAAGCGAGATAATGGACCGCACTGATTCGCATAGCGGAGCGTGTCTCTTTTATTCTGCAACTTCTCCATTTTTTGTATACAACATTGCACTGTAGATTAGAGCAGCAGGGTCTACGTCAGCAGTGTCATTCAAACATACTATGCAGCACACAGCTCATCTCAAAATCTCAGTGTATAAACTGGTTGATATTTTACTTCTTTTAGTATTCTGTTTTAAAGTTTTGCAAATAAACACATTAAGAAGTCAAGGTTTGCAATTTTTTTTAAAAAGTAGCTGAAGTAGAAATAATGCTACATCTTCAAGCCATAAGAAAGTTAATATGAGAAAGTGACTACTGTGATATGTAGTACCTAAATTCTAATTTAGCTGTGTGTTTAAGATTTTAAAGCTGTATTGTTTCATGTCAAGAAACAGTGCAATTGCTTTATGCTACTTCAGTATATTTACATTTGCAGTTTAACTTAAACGTAAGCTCAAACTGAATTTGAATCACCTTAAGGGAAAAGATTACATCTGAACCTTTTACAAAACCTTGTTTACAGTCCCTAAATATATTGACTGAACCATCTATTACAGTTCAGCTTTCTCAGTGTTCTATTTTAGGTCCTGATATAATTGAGAATGGCAAGTGTGGCTGCTGGTGACGTGACAGAATGTATTAAAAACTGTTGATGTGTAATATTGCCAGATGAATTTTCTTTGCTTTTATTCTGTCTCTGTAACAGCAGAATACAAAACTGAAAGCTAGTAGAAAAAGTGTTGTGCATATGTACACATGTAGCTCTTTCTACATTTTTACACACAACAGGAAAGTACTAAAAATGTCTTTTTGGCAGTTTTTTTTAAGGGGAAAAATCTGATTTATTGTCAAGGCATTTTGAAAATGAATGAAAAGCCATTTGTCTTTTTATATTATCTGTTGCTGACTAGTTTAAATTATTGTAAACTCAGCAAGATCATAGACCTTAAGTCCAACCCTGTTTAGAATAGAATGCAACTTTGAGATACTTTGTCTCTAACTTGATTCACTTAATTGTCCTAACTGAATGCAATGTCAATCAGTCCCATGCAAGGGAGCAGAAGACTATGCTACTGGTGAAGGTGGGCTCTTGCTACATAGTCAAGGAGACAATTGCAAAGACCAGGGTCTACTTATTCCCCACTGTGAATCTGAAATATTCAGCTGGAATCAAAAGTAAGCCTGTGAAAGTTTTGGAGCCTGTGATATTCTAATCATGAGGAGAATTACAAATTCTAGATTTTAACTGTGAGAATGTCTTTCCTCCTATATTCACTCATTTTCTACCAATGCAAAGTTTTGTAATCATATAGGCTATGTCTACATTGGGGAATTTAGGTTGACTTTAATAAGTCGACTTTAAGTCGACCTTATTAAGTCAACTTAGAGAGTCCACAGAGGACTCCTAAATCGACTTAAACGGGCCTTACTAACTCAACTTAGAGAGTCTATACTAGACTCTCTAAGTCAACTAGTTCAGTCCAGGGA
>ML685783.1:18904466-18953125 GCA_007922175.1 Pelusios castaneus
TTCCTTCTTGCCAGGACCACGGGGCTTCCTTCTTGCCAGGACCTGAGCGGTCCCGGCGAGAAGGAAGCCCCGCGGTCCCTTCTTGCCGGGACCTCAGCGGTCCCGGGGAGAAGGGAGCCCTGCGGTCGCTTCTTCACGGGACCTGAGTGGTTCCGGGGAGATGGAAGCTCCCTAAGTCGACTTAGTCGACTTAGGGCATCCACACTGCTTAAGTCGACCTAAAAAGTTGACTTAAGCTTCAAAGTCGACTTTATACGAGGTGTCATAAATTCGACTTTGAATTTCCTTAAGTCAACTTAAGCAGCAGCTTAAGTCGACTTAAGGAAATACCAGTGTGGACGCAGAGTAAATTAAGTGGACTTAAGCATGCTTAAGTTGACTTAATTTACTAGTGTAGACACACTCATAGAGTCATACTATGTAATGCTGCTCAGCTCTGTTATGTTTTGAGTATTTTAAAACTATGCTGCACATTAAAACCATAGAGATAAGTACTTTATATTTGCACATTTTTTTTCTATTTACTTTCTGTAGCATTCACTATTAGGATACTAATAGTCTTCTATGAATGCTATAATTTTAGATATCTGCTTTTGCACAAATGTAAAGTTATAAGCTATGTATTCAGAATGTAAAACTATAAGCTACATATTCAGATATGTCTGTTACGTCAGATGTTAATGTAGTGCTTTCTTCCTTAATACATAACATACTCAAATATGTGCACAAATTTTGTTAACAGAAAGTGAAGGTTAAAATTTTATTTGGAAAAAATATTGAGAAATTCAGAAATCAGCAACCTTGAGGGTAACAACCTGACATATATCCATCAACAAGTCAGAGGTTCTGAAACTATCCTTTATGAACCAATTTTATTCTGAGGACCTCTTTATTATGTTGCTCAGAACCATTTGAAAATGCTGTGGTGAAACAGGAGAATAGGTTACTCACAAAGCTGTTTATATTACCACACACGTGATTTCCTGAAGAAAACCCCTTTTGTAATGCATACACATTCAGGAATACAGTATGGTTGCTCTGGGAATGCTAACTCTTAAGTTTTTGGTTTATGCTAATAAAACTACTATAATATTTTAGTAATACTGAGTTTTTAATATATTTGTGTGTGTATTTATAAAGAAAAATAAGTTAAAATGCGGCTGAGAATAATTGCAACACAAGGAATAGGTTTCATAGATGATTAAGAAGCATCAGATCTGTGCACACAAAAAGTCATGGGCCGATAGATTCTAATTCTTGAAGATTTTCAATCTAAATAATGGCTGGTCTATATTGCATAGTTTCTGGGAGCTGACAAGTTCATGGCAGTGTGGTGGCTAGTTATTGACTTTTAGTTCATTAAAACCCTAAAAAAAAGAAACGAGCAATAACTGGAACCAATTCTCCCACATAACAGTAGAAAGAACTGCAGTTAAGCAACCAGTAAGATATTTAAATTGCATAATGATGTGATAAATTGCATTTATCAGGCACACTTGACCTCCTACATTTCACTCTGCCCACTAATTCATTTCCCCATTATGTCATCCAATAACATTCTGAATCCCTAACAAGTTTCAGAGAGTCACCATTTAAAAAAAAAATCTTGCACAAAAATGTTTTCTTTCCTCCAAAAATAGAAATTCCATTCCAATCTCCACTGTTTAAAACCCAGGACTGGAAATATTCAGTTTTTAACTAAGGACAAAATCTGATATTTTACAAAACCGCAGAGATAGTAATTGGAACTAAACACCTTTGGAAAAGAGAAAATCCCACCTTTGCAATGGAAGAGATCACATTTGTTTCTAGCCTTGGAAGTCCCCTGATACTCTAATTTAATTGGGAGACTTTTTAATGCAATGAAAAGCTGCTTAAGATTATTTTATAAATATTTTTGTTTTCCCTTGAGTACAATATAGTTGAAGTTTTGGCAAATAAATCCTTGAAAGTGGAGGGATGCAAAAGTTAGCCCTATATGTAAAATAAAAAAAAAACAAACTGAAAGCCCATGCTATTGCCTGGGAGTAATTTATGAAGTCATGTGATGCCACAGTGACTATTGGAAGAAAATATTAAGTAACTAATGAAGTATATAAATACAATATGTGTACATTGTCAATTGTAATGTAAGCACATGTGAGCACTATGGTTTATATCACCTAGCTCAGACATATCACCTGCCTCTTGCTGCCCAGAACACTATCTCTGCTCAAGGGACATATATGAAGACAAAGCTTAGTGTGGGGTATGTCTGAGCCCTTAGCCCTAAGGTTCTTGAACAGAGCTGTCTGTGGACCTAGCCCTGAAAACTGCATTTCACTTCATTGGGACAACTCCTCTTGCCACAATCCTGTTATTCACAGTCAGTTTGTGAGAGATGACAACATTGCAACACAGCCTTTCCCTTGTTGCTCCAAAGAGAACTCTCCTTCCCCACAATCTACTCCAAGCTGGGGGAACTGCCATCCTATCTCCTCCATCTCCCACCTCCATTAATGTCCTTTGGATTCCAACCACCTACAATTTCATCCCTCTTCCCTGCAATGCCATAACCTGCCCCGTGCTTCCTCCATTACCATACTTCCTCTCATTCTTACCATTCACCTTTCACAGTGTGTCTGCTGCTCCTCACAGTTCCTATGTTCTGTCTTACCCTCTGAACTGTGGCAGATTTTGCATGCATGCATGGCTTCAATACAATTGAAAACCATAGAACGTGGCAGTCAACCTTACCGAGCAAGGTAAGCCTCACTTCTACATGAAGTTAATCTGTAGGGAAATGGCAGCCACCTTGCTGGCTTTGGGCCTATTGAAAGTAATAGGAAATAGTGGCCATTTTGAATAAAGGAATATTTGTGTGTTGAAAAATGGTTGATAACTTAAAAACAGAACCATAACAAACTACATCCCATTTGATGACTGAGCCTGGTGATATTCTAAACAAAAAGAGCTGTCAGCCATTATTGTAGCTATTTCCATCCCTTCACACTGACACAACAGACATTCTAGGATTAGGTTTCAGATTGACAGAGTGACAAGGCAACATTATTATATAGATATATTAAACTTGCTAAAACACTTCTACAAACAGCTTTTTGTAACCTATTTGACATTCAGAATACCTGATAGCATGAGAATGAGATAATTCCAAATTCATACCTGTAAAAACATCATATATTATACCATTTTTTTAAAAATATGCCTGTATCTGTATCTAACTAAAGAGAAACACACACACACACACACACACACACACACACACAAATTAAATATTTTATTGCTGTTTGCCCTGTGTAACTTTCTACTGTACTAGCTGTTGTGCTATAGAGTCATAGACTCATAGGCTATGTCTACACTGGCAAGTTAGTTCGAATTAAGGAGGCTTAAATCGAACTAACTAAAGCCATGGCTACACTAGGCTTTAGTTAGTTCAAATTAAGGGCTTCCTTAATTCGAACTAATAAGTTCGAATAGGGTATTTGAACGAAGAGGTTAATTTGAACTAACTAGTTCGAATTAACCAATGTGGCCATTTAATTCGAACTAATTTCTTAGTTCTAATTAACCGGCATTTAAATGAATGGGGATCGCTAATTCGAACTGAGCAAGTGGCCATGCTAGTTCGAATTAAGCTAATTAGAACTAACTAAAATTAGTTCGAATTAGTTAGTTCAAACTAACTAATTCAAACTAATTTTATCAAGTGTAGACATAGCCATAGACTCTAAGGTCAGAAGGGACCAATATGGTCATCTAGTCTGACCTCCCGCACAATGCAGGCCATAAAATCTCACCTTCCCCACTCCTGTAATGAACCTCTAACCTATGACTGAGTTATTAAAGTCTTCAAATCATGATTTAAAGATTTTAAAATACAGAGAATCAACCAGCAAGTGAGCCATGCCCAATGCCACAGAGGAAGGCAAACAAAAACAAAAAAACATTCCCAAACCAATCTGCCCTGGGGAGAGAATTCCTTCCCGATCCCAAATATGGCGATCAGTTATACCTTGAGTATATGGGCAAGTCTCACCAGCCAGTAAAGAAAAGGTTCTCTGTAATAACTCAGAACGTACCCCATCTAATGCCCCTTCCCAGGTCACTGGCATATCTATCACCACTAGTAAAAAATGGACAATTGCCAAACTAAGCTGCCCCATCATATCATCCCCTCCATAAATTTATCAAGCTCAGTTCTGAAGGTAACTATGTTTTTTGCCCCACAGCTTCTCTTGGTAGGCTATTCCAGGGCTTTACTCCTCTGATGGTTAGAAGCCTGCGTCTAATTTCAAGCCTAAATTTCCTAATGGACAGTTTGCATCCATTTGTTCTTTTGTCCACATTGGTCCTGTATTCAAATAATTCCTCTCCCTCTCTGGTATTTATCCCTCTGATGTATTTATAGAGAGCAATCAGATCTCCCCTCAATCTTTTTTTGTTAAGCTAAACTAGCCAAGCTCCTTAAATTGCCTCTCATAGGGAAGGTTTTCCATTCCGCGAATCATCCTTGTAGCCCTTCTTTGCACCTATTCCAGTTTGACTTCATTTTTCTTAAACATGGGGGACCAGAACTGCATGCAATATTCCAAATGAGGTCTCACCAGTGCCTTGTATAACAGTACTAGCACCTCCCTATCTCTACTGGAAATACCCCTGATGATGCACCCCAGGACCACATTAGCTTTTTTCACAACCGCATTGCATTGGCAACTCATAGTCAACCTGTGATCAACCAGTACGCCCAGGTCCTTCTCCTCCTCCATCACTTCCAACTGATGTGTCCCCAATTTAGAAGAAAAAATCTTATTAGTCCCTAAATGCATGACCTTGCACTTCCCATTATTAAATTTCATCCTATTCCTAATACTCCAGTTTACAAGGTCATCCAGATCTTTCTGTATGATAGCCCGATCCTCCTCTGTATTGGCAACACCTCCCAATTTGGTGTCATCTGCAAACTTAATTATCACATTCCCACTTTTTGTGCCAAGGTCAGTAATAAAAAGGTTGAATAAGATCGGTCCCAAGACTGATCCTTGAAGAACTCCACTAGTAACTTCCTTCTAGCTAGACAGTTCACCTTTCAGTATGACCCGCTGTAGTCTCCCCTTTAACCAGTTCCTTATCCACCTTTCTATTTTCATATTAATCCCCATCTTTCCTAATTTCACTAATAATTCCCTATGTGGAACCGTATCAAATGCCTTGCTGAAATCTAAGTAAATTAGGTCCACCGCATTCCCTTTATCCAAAAAAAATCTGTTATCATCTCAAAAAAGGAGATCAGGTTGGTCCTTCTCTCACTATGTGGGGAGGAATAGGGAAGAGAAAGATCATGAATATGATAATATATGTAAGATGTATATTATGGTAGATATTTACATTACTATGCCAGTCTCTCTCACTGAGATGCAAGGAATGAAAAACAGAAGTTAGTGGTTCCCCTCAGTGCCAGTAAGTTGAAAATTGAACATACTGACCTTTTGCTAACATTGAAATTTGGGCAAGACCAGGTCCATTCAATTCCCTCCTCACAATTAAGACCACATCCAAACATGCTACTTTTTTTTTTTTAATTCAGTCAACATTATGAGGGTTTTTTGTTGTTGTTGTTTTGTTTTTAATATTTGTTTGCTTGCTTGGTTGGTCTGTTTTTTTCAGGACTTCATGCTTTTGGGAATAAATAAGAGTAAAGATGTATTGACTTCAGTAGGAAAAAGAAAATTTGAATAATTCTCAGTGAGTGTCTGATTCTACATCCATTGAAGATAACAACAAAAATCCTATTGAGCTCTGTACGGCAGCGTCTAGCCCTGAGAGCTGTTTCTGTGTCCATATCTCTCCCAGTCTCTACTTCTTATGATGAGGAAATATTTAAAATCAACTAATTCTGTCCCACACATTAAACCCCAATAAATCCCGTTCCTACTTTCATGGAAGTGATGTGTTCTTAGAGCCTTTTGCCTTGTCCATTGCAGTCCCATTTGGCTGGGACGAAGATGAGTGACTATTCCTGCAGTGCTAGCATATCATATACAGAGCCGAATATGGATATTGTCCAAATAAATTCAGTTGATTTTAAAGAGTTCCTAATTTTGTTATTTAAAAACAACCTTCCACATCAAACTTAGCTAAGATCACATGCTATATTCTGAACAATCTGCAATGCATGCTAGTTTTGTGTTTTCTTAGCCCAATAATTATTAAAATTTTATTTAAAAAAGGATTGTTGTTGATTGCTTCAGAAATTCCATACATTCTGAAATGGCTGACTAGGAGAAATGAAAAAGTGGTGCAGGCTGTTTATGTTCTAGGTGCATCCCTGAGTAAAGGCAATATCAAACCATGGGAAGCCCAGGAGGCATTATGTCTCAGAGTCTACCACTGAGGAGGAAAGGTTCCAAAATGGACCTGTTTAGTCTTGAGAAAAGAAGACTGGAGGGGCACTTGAAAACAGTTTTCAAATATGTTAATGGCTGTTATAAAGATGAATGTGATCAATTGTTTTCCATGTCCAATAAAGGCAGGACAAGAAATAATGGGCTTAATCTGTAGCAAAGGAAATTTAGATTAGATATTAGGAAAATATTTCTTAACTATAAAGTAGGTAGGTAGGCAGGCTCTGAAATAGGATTCTAAGGAAGGTTTGAGAATCCCCATCACTGGAGGTTTTTTTTATGATCAGAGTGGACAAGCACCTTTCAGGGTAGTTTAGGTTACTAGGTCCTCCCCCATCACAGCAGGCTAGACTTAATGATTTCCCAAGATCCCTTCCAGTCCTACATTTCTATAAGATTTGGGCAGTCCCCACAGAAGTTTAAGTAAGGGATGATTACACGTGTGAAAATAGAAATCAGAATCTATCCTAGAGAAAAAAAAATCCTTTTTCAACAGTGAATGCAGATATTTAGTATCTTTATATATAAGAGGTTAGTTTATCACACCTTGTACTACTGATAAATAGAATGTATTTGGAGGCCATAGATTTTATGTAACCTTTTTCTATTGCAGGTAATTCAAACTGTCAGTGCCATTGACAAAGATGATCCTAAAAATGGACATTTTTTTCTATATAGTCTTCTTCCAGAAATGGTCAACAATCCAAATTTCACCATCAAGAAAAATGAAGGTAAATATACAATGTATATTGTATGGTGCTGTAACACTTAATTTTATCTCTGTTTTGCATTGCTTGGTTGTTTTCCATTTACCTTACCAATTTGTCCCTTGAGCAGTTAGAATGTGACTTATCTTTGTAATGGTACCATAATTATATATCTTCAACTATTTCCAATATCTCTACAGGAGATAAGAAGAAAGCTAAAATTGAGCTTAGATCAAAAAAATAACTCATTGGGTTTATATAAAACTTGAAAGTAGGGATTTAATTCATGCTCTACTTCTGTTAACTTTGAGATATCAGAGAGATATATTGTAAAAGAAAAGGTTAAAACTCCGTTGATAAATAAATATTGAACCTATGTTGGCTCACATTAAGTCAGGAACATCTAATTAAATGTTTACTAAATCCCCAAAGGGAAACACATTTTAAACCAGCTTGTCTGTGTACAGATTCTGAAGTATTACCGTTAAACAGGTTCTAACTAGGACAAGAAAGCTGTTAGGTCAGCATAGTCTTGAAGGGCACTTTGTACTACTACTGCTGCTTTAAAGCAACATCTGGAAGGGCATAGTCTCATTGTGTAATACTGTAGAAGTGGAATTCATTCATGGTGGGGAAAAGGAGAAAAAAATGATTCATTTTATTTTTCCTGAGTAATAAATTTAGACTGATTCTTTTTCTTGGCATTCAGTACCTGAGAGTCAAATAGTGAAAGCACTGAAATGGTCACAATAATTCTATAAACAGTGCATTCCTAGGTATTTGTATGTGAAGCAAGGTTTTCTTTCTCATAATATTGCATCCTGTTAGGGTATCCGGCTGTATTTCAGTCTCTTGTATCATGTTTGTATAATGATCAGGAAGGAAATGAAAGCACACTAGTCAACCTTGTTGTTATTAATATGAAAATGTATTTGTGTGTGGAAAGGAAATGTATAAACACTTAAATAAGAAGAAAGCACCATGTCCATACCAGTTGTTCATCTAGCTATAGCAAATAGTGAAGTATGATTGTACTGCTTTGATAAATATGGCACTATAAAAAATAACCACCTGAACCTATTTAAATGTACTATGGTTTTCTCTTTTTGTATATGTTTATTATAGCATTATTCACTGTAAGTGTATATATTATTATGAATATATCTTTACAAAGGAAATAAGAGCATCATTATAGGATTATATTCTTTTAGTTAGCACATTCATTATAGAAAATAAAATGACTAAAAAGTATTTTTCATAATCCAAAAGAGAATATAATTTTAATTAAGTACTCTAAATATGAAGCTCCCATAAATAGTGGTTTACCTTGCACGGCATGACACAATAAACAAAGGTTTTTGCATTTCTTTTTTGAGCTTAGACTATGACTCATATCACTACTTAGTCTTCTGTTGCCAGTCTATTACCCTTTTAAGACCCTCTTGCTCCCCACTGAAGTCATTGGCAAAATTCCTAACTAGTGCAGAAGAAGGAGTAGAGCCTTAACATTCTTTGGGTACATCTACACTGGAGGTTCTGTTAAGTCAACTTAAAGTCGACCTTGTTAAGTCAACTTAGAGAGTCCACATTGAAAACTCCAGTTGACTAGAAGCATACAGACTGGCAGGTGCTAGGTTGACAAAGGAGTGGTGCATTGTGGGTAGCGTTAAGTCAACCTTTAGTTGTTGTTAAGGAGTTATTAGGAGTTATTAAGTTGACCTAAGGAAGTGCTTAAGTGGACTTAATAAGCCCCCAATGTGGATGCAGCGGTCTGTAAGTCGACTTAACCGTCCTTAAGTCGACCTAAGGCTCCAGTATGAATGTACCCTTTGTGACATCCCACTCTGTGTAGAACATACCTAGTGTATTAGAATTAAAACTGTAGTGTAATTTTAATAATAAACATCACAATAATAATTATGCTTTTTTCTTTGTATAACAAATTCACATCCGTTCAGGAATAAATTTTCTCAAATTTCACTTGAGGACATACAGTTGCATGAATTTTCTGTTTAATGACATTATTGCCTTTATACATACTTATAACATACAACCTTTAAGAATGCTTTTATTAAGACTGTTACCTGTTTAAAATAGTCCTGTTTTTATCTGCTAGAAGACATCTTTCCTTGTACAGGAAGGACTCCTGCCAAATCCAAAATTGGGGCTAATTCAGCTGAGGCAAGGATATTGTATCATGTTGCAGAGGATATGTCTACACAGCTGCTGGATGTTCAGGCTAGCATCCTGCAAATCAACATGTTAGTGTTGCCTTGCTACTTGAGTTCTGACGTCCACCCCTCTCCCTTGGCTTCGAAGCCCTTGCTCCAGCCTGAGCTGGATTGTTCACATTGCTATTTTTAGCATGGTAGTGTGAATCCCATAAATGCAATTCTGTCCACCAAGGCCAAGACTCACTCCCAGCAGCTGTGTGATCATAGCCATAAAGACTCCCTACCTTTTACCCATTAATACTTAACCATGATTTGTAAGATGTTCTCTAGCTTCAAGACCTGCATGACTGATTAAGCCTGATGAATTTATTCTATTATTTTTATACAACTCAACTTGTTGGTCCAAATTCTGGTTTTGGTGTACTAGTACAAGTCAGGGGTAGCTTTGGTGGCTGTTTGGGTAATTTCCCTAGTGAAACAGAGTGTGACCTTAAGCCTAGCATCTCAGTGACATCTTAATCTACAAACCCATTTTAAAAATTATATAATTACAGTTGTGTTTTGATTTTATTTATTTTTATTTACTTTCTTTTTGAGCATTTCTTGCCTTTCTCCATACTCTGTGAAGGCCAATGCTGAGCAAAACCACCACTTCTTTGGGTCTTTCTGAAACCGCCTTAATCTTTAATATTGCTTCCTTTGTGCTGCACTGGCATTTTTGGGACTGGCAGACACTTTTGTACTTGAAGAGGCAATAGTATTAATTGATCTCTTCTCTTGGCACTGGTATTCAACCAGTGCAGTTCGACATCTGTTTTGGAAGTCAAAGCTGTGTGGGTTTGTTTCTGACAGGTTCATGTATTCTGGCCTAAATAATATAGCTATATATTAGTATTTGCTTAAGTTTGTTCTTGTAACATACTTACAAAAGCCTCTTACTACCAGATCACTTTAATTCGTTGCCTTTGGGCTAATATGACTTTTAAGCCTTCCAGACTGTCACCGGGTGATATAACAGTTTGTGAGCTGTCTTAACTGTGCTGCACAGGTAATGAGTCATATTCTATTAGGCTAAAACCTGCCTTTGCTAACTGTTTTGAATTGACCTTTTGATATAACGTTGTGCTTTCATGTACACCCAGCAAAACACTCTCCCCACCCCACCCGTATTATATTACATGTTACGGAAATTGGCTGATGTTCATAGCTACATTCTGTTCCTGTGAAATGATTTACAGGCTCTATGACAACATTTTTGTCTTTTCTATAGACAAAAAGCCTAAAATAACTGAATGGGGGACTCAATTGATTATTTTTGAGGCTAGACTTGCAAAGTAATCTTGAACATCATCAGGAACCTCAGGCATATCATTTAAAGTTCTTAGAAAATCTCTCAACAAACAATATGCAATATATATTTTTTTCTTTTTCTTCTGTCTGACCCTAAAACTCCAGACTCTGAGTATGTTTTCTTACCTCCTGTATCACTGAATTGTTGGCAGTTTTTACATTTAGCAAAATGTGGCTGCTGTTGGCCACAGAAAACCTGCTAAAAGATAGGCTCCCTCTTTAGACCTGTGATGCAAAGAGATCTGATCATTCTGTGAACTGGCCAGCTGCATAAACCCTTCTCTCTTCACTAGATTGGGATTTGAAAATTCTGCTGAGTTAACACACAATCAGGTCAGTCAAATTTACAAACCACCTGGCAACAGCAATCCATGTATGCAACCATGTGAATCAATGACAGATCACATGTTTGGCTACCTAGATTTATATCACCATACAGTTGCTAATTATGAGTGAAGAGATTGATTGACTAATTGATTATCTAATTTGTGCATGTGTTTGCCTCTGGTTTTGGATGAATGAATCAAATACCATGAGAAATGCTACTGTTGCCTCACTTCTGACTGACTCCAAAGAAAGATATGCTGAAAAAAATCTCAGGCAAAAAAGAGCATATAAGATGTCCAGAAAAAATAGATGTTCAAATAGATTTGAACACATTCTGACAATGTATCTCAACTCTTAGCATATTCACCCAACAGGGGCCAATCTTCTAGTCACTAATTGTGGCACAAAAGTTGATAACAAAAAGCATTTAGGAAATGGAGAAGGAGCTTTGTAGCCTTGTGGCACCAATAAACTGAAATGTGACCAGTGACAATGAGGCTAAGGAATTTGATTTACAGTCTGTAAATAAAAGGGTGAGCTCAAAAAAAAAAAAAAAGATAATTAGCCTATGGCTAGTACATGAACTTGCTCTTGTATTTGCAGCATTGTATATTGTATATGCCTTCACCATTAAGAAAACCCTGTTCCAATTATCCCTACTGCCTGATCAGTCAAGAGCAGGACTTTATGAAAAAAGAGTTTTCCCAGTAATTCAAGTTTTGTCTCACTGTAAATGCAATTTTCATTTTAAAAGTAGCAAATTTATATTTGCCATTCCCTGGTAAAATGTCAAAATTTCTCCCCAAAAGCAGAATTTTGGCCATTTTAATCAGGCAAAGGCATATTGTGTATTGAAAATATGGCCTAGATTAAATATACCCCACAAGTCAAAGGCTGCAGAGGCTTTCCTGGCAGAGAAAATGGTGCATTTTCACTGCATGGGTGAGAGAGTGCACAGTTCTAAGCCTGGTGGACCCACCAAGAGGCACAGGAAAACCCACCTCTATGCACAAATAGGACCACATTAGGAGCACACATTGATACTCCTGAAGAAGTTCAACAGACACTCCATGCTCTTGTAGGGAAGCTAACTCTTTCTCCCCTTCCCATCACCCATTTATGTAGTGAAAATGCACCATTTCCTTTACTTACACTTGTGCACGCGCGCACACACTTATTTCTCTGTGTGCATGTATATAATATTTCCCAGAATATTCATGTTTCAATTTCTCTGCTGCTTGGATTATGCAATTTTATTCTGTTGGTTACTTCCTCAGTGAGCTGACTTTAAACTGGTAGGCAATGTGCCATGCTATAATCACACCTTATCTACTCCCAAGCACTAGTTGGATTACATGCCTCACCTTTTTTAAAACTTGCTTTTTGCATCACCTCTTTCCAATTTATAAGTTATTGTTTCCAAATTATTTGAAAAACATAGAACACCTTTGGAGATTCTTACCCTTTGTTTTACTGTCTAAAAAGCCAGCGTACAGAACATACATGAAATCAGAAAATATTTCTGTTACCTCTTTCACTTCAGTAGTAAAAAGAGAAAAATATCTAAATATTCCACATGTCAAATATTTTCTTTAGCAGCATCTGTCACATACATACCCACAGGGTAAGATATTTCTAAATCTCTTTTGCTCCCACCATAGTAACTCTGGTTGTGCTAATACGGATTCTGTCACGGAATAATATGCTCCCTTTGCTTTTCTTGATCAGTCTATCTGTCATCATCTCTACTGCATTTAAAAGCTCCTCCTCTCGTTGATTGACTTTCTCTCCCAAATATATATGAAAGACAACCTCTAGTACAAATTGCTTTAGTAAAAACATTATTAAATCCACCAGTACCTATGGATATACAGTGCATGTCCAGAATATCAGCCCTCTTATTCTCTTATGCACATGTGCTATAAATCCTCATATTGTAGTTTTATACAGTATTATATGAGCTTCAGGAATCTTTGTGGCCAGTTGTCATGCACTCCAGCTGAGACATCATTTGACAATGGCAGCTTTCCAGGAAAAGCACATGCTTCCACCTTTCTAATGTGTTTAACTATTATCTTTATCCTGACCTATAGTAATGAAGGAGGTTTGCATATTTTTCATAGTGCAAATCTAAAATGTACCAAATCACATCTCGAGTCATGCTTTTCTTTGAAAATAACAGATGTCATAGCAGAGCAATTACTGCAGGGTCCTGATCATGAGAAGCAAACATTTTGCCACCCGATCTGCAACACCGATAGTGAGAACATGCAGTTAGAATATGAGGCACATTTTATTAATGTAAAGAAATCAATTGCTAAGCCCTAGAATGGACACTGGTCAGAATTTCTTTAATTGCTATGGCACAATTCTGACATCTAAAATCAATAAGACTACTTGTATAGTGAAGTGCTATTCACTGTACAGATGCCAGTAATAGGCTCTAAAGTAGTCTGGATGCTTATGTATTTAAATAATTGAGTATCTAAAAATACCTTCATGGATACTAGGGTTATTGGGTAATATTTGTGCCACAGTCATCCACCCACTAACAGAAATACCATCTTACTCTGCAATTACTAACTGTGGCAGTATCTGGGCCTAAACCTATATACCATGTTTTAAATACCATATTAACAATCTTGCACTAGATTAAAAGTCAAGATGATCAAAATTTTGAACTTCTATCAACTTCCTTTTGTTCCAACTTGGGAGAAAAAGGCAAAATTTCAGAATTTTTCACAAAATATTCCAAGATTATTTCATTTTGACTTTATGTATTATCTTGATAAGGCTGAAACATTTTGTTTAAAAAAGCTCAAACTATTTTCTTTCAAACTTTAGTATTTTGACTTGTGTATTATAATATAAAAGTAAAAATGGTCAGTCAAAATGAAATGTTATGACCTTATTGAAAAAAAGAATTCCTAAAAAAAATAATGAAATATATATATGTGAGGTGATTGTTTATGGTCAACTCTAAAATAAAAAATAAAAAATAAGGCCTACATGGTAACTTGTATTATATGCCAGTGCAAGAAAGCAAAGGAAAAGTAAGCACCCTGGGTCCAGAGACACAGAGGTAATCAGATGTTTCCATCACCTTACTCCAGCCACCACTGTAGCAGGTAGGTGGGATGTGGTCATGGCTATAAGGGGAAAGGGTGATGTTGAAACTCTGCCCTCAACATGTCAGAAAGTGGAGTTCAGTCAGGAGAGAGAGTGTGGTAATTTGCTGCCTATTGTTCCAGCAGAAAATTACTGTCCCTAGAACAAGAAATAAGCTGGAAGGAACTTGAGCTTCAGGGGGAGTCCTAGAGGGATGATACTGATAAAGTTTCAAAAAGAAATAGAAATAGACATGTATGATAGAGTGGGGTTCTCTATTTTTTTCTGCATTGGTTCACTCACTCCTAGTCTGTAGATGATTGATCTGATTGAAATTGCCAAGGATCAATGGATTCATGCTTTTTTTTCTCGATAATCTTTCTCAAAATAATATACAGGCCACTAGGGTTTCAAATAAATGATTTTTTTGATTGGTTGTTTTTTTTTTGTTTTTAACAGAGAAATCTCTGATACAATACAGTTTCCCAGAGGTCCCATATTGCTAGGCACTCTCCAAATATACTTGTGTTTCAATTTCCATGGTCTCTTATATTGTAATGTAAATAATACATTTCACTTTTAGAACATAGAATTTTGCAATGCACGTTTTGCACATTTTCTGCATTATTCAGAAACCATAGCATGTGCCCCACCTTCTGAGAACAATAAAAAGTCAGCACTTGTTTCTTTAGCTCAGAATATACCCTTCATGTCTGAGCCCTTCCTGATTCCCTTCTTCTATCTTTCTTTATATATATATATATATATTCTATAATGCCCTCATGCTGAATATCACCAGAGTGATATCTGAAATGGACGATCATGCAGAGATGTTTACATTATTGTCTATATTTTGAGGACTACAGAAATGCAGGGAAATGTAGAGTGTGTATTGAACATGTAATCTCCCCTTGTTGGACAGATATTCTTATTCAGCTTCTTCCACCAATACCTGGTGTTCTGCCACTTGCCCCATCTTTCTTTTCACATGTAGGTAGTTACTCTTCCAGGCTCATATCTCACTGGAGCCACAGAACAGGTGAGGACTGAGTGCCACTTCCTTCTGCAAACTTATCTTTTAACCCTGTCTGGCTGCTATCTACTCTTTCTTACAATGAATTATACAGTTTTTGCCACTTCCATAGGCTGAAGAGATGGCCTCCTTTTCATAGCTTGACAAAGAACTTCCTCTTCTCTAGCTGAAATGCAGTGCCAGAGAACAGAACCAGATCCACAAATTCTAATGCTGCTACCAATCTCCTCCACACTTTGACGATGCTGTCTATTCTGTCCCGCTGAAACCTTATTCACTCCTCTCCTGTATTCAGGATTCAGGGCTGCAGCCAAACAGATCCCCTCTCTCCTCCGCCATAAGCCAGATGTGATCAATCAAGGCTTCATTGGATGGGACAGGCCAACCTGATGATCCAGCCAGCAAGGAGGGGGCCATCTGGTAAGCTGATTGTCCTCTTTTAGGCATCCTTAGACTCTTCTTCAGCTGTGCAGTGGTTTGGGTTTTTAGTTTTATTTTCCTTTTCATTGGTTATTTTAAAATTATTATTATTATTATTACTCTTTTATTTTTCCTGTTCTTTTTACAATTGTATAGCTTAAAAAGTGCTTCTACTCGAGCATTTATGTTCCAGATACTCTTTTAACCTTTTCAGTTCTGTCTTCATCCTGTTACTGTTGTGTTGGCTTCCCCACCACCTCAACAGATAACAGTATCCAGCCAATCATCAAAGAATCCATATACCCAGACCAGAAATAGAGGACACACTTATATTTCTCCAGAGAAAGCCCTTATTTCCACATGAATTATCAGTCACAACAACACAATTTATTTCAAAACATTTATGTAAACATGATCCATTCCAAGCAAATATAAAAGGAGAGCAATAAAAGAAAGAGATAGAAAGAAATTGTATATGTACAGCATCCCATTATGCATACATGATTGTAAAAGTCTTTTACTTCACTTATTCATAATTTATTATTTGTGCTGCTAGCAACATAATGTTGACAAGGAGTCAATTATGTTTCATTTTATAGATCAAACTAATTAAGAACCAGATGCAGTCTAAGTGGAAAAGATCTGAGGTCAGTATTGAGCACCATATGTATTACAACACTTATTCAGGATGGGTGGAAGGACTTGAAAAACAGTGTGAATTTTCCTGCTATAGTGTTTGCCAGGCCCAGTAATTTAATATAGTTTTTCTTTCTTTTTCCAATAATTGTTTCATTAAATTGTCATTAGAAATACAGTAACGTAATACTGACGCCATTTCCAAAGAACACGTAAGGAAAAAAAAATGATTAAGAAAACAAAAGAAAAAATGGGCCAGGACATAACCATGAAAAAGGAAATTTATCTTACCAAAGAAAACCTGGAATGTGGATAAAAGAGCAGGTAGATACATAGAAAGAATGAATTAAAGCATTATTCTGACAAAATTTCAGCAAACAATGTGATCCCCCACGCTGCTCCTCCCCCCCCCCAAAAAAAAAGAAGAGAAAAGAAAAGAAAAAAGGAATCAGCATATCAAAACTGTAAAACACAGCAGCAAAGGGGAACTCTGCCATTGATAGTAGCAAGTATGCTACTTTCACATCCAGGAGAATCCTATTCATAAGGGAATCCAAAGCTGGATCCCCTCAGAAATGTTGAAAGTATGTACAGCAATATCTTGATTGTGCATAGCACCTTCACTTCTATGATGATAAGGTACTTTACAAATATAAATTAATGAAGTCTCAGCACATTCATGATAATTTGGAGAGAGAACTTAATATGTTTTCTTAATTGCATTTATTTTTGATATATCATTTCAATTTCTGTTTGTCTTAAATGGTGACCTGGCCAATGTGTGGTCAAAAGTAGAAGCAATATGTAGCTCTTCTCCAAAACTTCCTCAGTACACACAGACTATTATACTTTAGTCTCCATCCCCTCCAACTCACATTTCCTCCCCTTTTGCCACTTTAACATTATAATCATTAACCATGATTTAAAATAGGGAAAACAATAGAAAGAAAACCAAGGAAAAATAACCTTAACATTAATAGTTCAGAGAGCTGGTTTTCTTTCTTATCTGGCAGCATCTGCTTGGACACGTGTAGATTTGTGCATGTTTCAGACCTATGTGTATACTGAGAGTGTCTTTCTGATGTCTAAGCCAGCATACTTATCTATATATAAATACACTTGAGCGGCAGTAACTCCTTAACTTGCCATTCCTTCCCTCTTACAAACTGTTTAAGTGTTCACATGTTGGGTTTGGCTGAGCGTGCAAATTTATGTAATGAATGTTTATGCAAAAGGCTAAAAGTTGTCAAGGAAATCAACTTTCAGTGATAAAGATAGTGGGTCATATTTGCCCCTGAAACAGCAGGGCAACTTCTCTATATTGGTCGGGGCTCATAATCAGCATATTTGAGGGGAAAACTTTTCCCTGTCTGTTCATCACCATTATTTTTCCAGTTTGCCAGACTCTCTTGGTTGTTGTGCATTGTGGGGAGTTTCTGCTCTGACATCTGATAGTTTGCATCAGAAGTATAATGCTGTTTACAGAAAGGGAATATTTGTCCCAGAGAAAGATCACTGGATCAGTCCATCTGTAGCTTTAGAATGCCCACAATGCACTGGATCACCATGTCATATTCAGAACTCAAATGGGAACAAAAGAAAAACTCTTCTTGCACAGTTCTTCCACAAATTGGTGCTTCCCACCTGGAATCATGTCTATAAGCAGAGTGATTATCTTTGTCCAGGCTTCTTTTACCACATATGCATCAGAACACTTGGACAGAGTTTCAGGAGAGGGTCTTCTTCAAATATGGTGTTTAGATGCCTCTGTCAGAACATTTCTGGTTTCTTATTTGATACTGATCCTGCCAAGTTTTCTGCAAGCGAAAAGCAGTTCCCTCAGCAGAGGTACTCATGAACTATATGCTTTCTGTCCATGTTGGGTATTTTGTAAAATGAGGTTTATTCACTGAGTCGGAGAAATAATGTCACAAAACTGGAGGTGTTGGTAGGAGGGGAAATTACCATTGATTTGTTTCCCTAGTATGGTCATGGATCAAGACTAACAAACACTCTCAATCCCTCGCTCTCCTCACTGGGTAGGGAATGGATGCATGTGTTTGGTTTTATAGTACTGAGCACTTCATTTGTAATTACGGCATGAAATCATTTGATTCATTGAGATTTTTTTAAATTTTATTTTGTAAGGACTATGTGTACCTACTCTGTTTTCATCATCCTCCAACTGCAGACTGTCAGGAAGAATATCAATTAATTCCTCCAGTTGTCTTTTTTCCTCTTCTATCCACTGGGTCTCAGCAGGTGAGAATTAACTGATGTTCTAACCACTGGCAACATGAAGTTGGAGTATTGCTTGATTATTTCTTTATGGAATTGCTCAGATCTCACAAGAATATAGAGAGGGTTTGCATAGGCTGTGATCTACTGTACAGTACTAAGTGAACTATTGATGTTTAGGAAGAACAGAGAGACAAGGTAGGGGATATATTTTATTGGGCCAATTTTTGTTGGCAAGAAAGACAAGCTTTCAAGTTTACACAGAACCTTTCTTCTTCTTCTTCTTCTTCTTCTTCTTCTGCATTTGATATATATTAATTCTTTCGAGCCAAATGACCATGATATCAGTCTTTATGTGACTTGCTTATGTGCTGCAGAGACTGGCTGGTTGGCTGGGGTCAAATTTATCCCTTAAAACTTGAATCCCTCCTCAATAGCCCTAAACAAGCAAATTTCATTCACAGACATAAAGGATTCCTCTGGTCACAATAGACACTCAGGCCTGTGTGTGCATAAAATACAGTATTGTGTGAGTCTTCAACCTTCATCTCCTTGCCTTAGATTTTACCTAACCATTTTAATCAATTTCTAATGACAAGTTTAACAGGATCTTGGCTTTTCTCCCACCTATTGCAAACTTTTTCTGATTCTTCCTATTTCATATTCTTCCTTAAAATTCTTCCTATTTGATATAGTATTCTTTTAAGCAAACGTATTTATGTTGATCAAACTTTTCATGAGTAATTATTTTTATTTACTATCAAGGTAGCACTAAAGGGCATCCAGATCTGGTTCCTGTATTGTGAGGTAAATGACAATCCCTACTTCAGAAAATTTACATTCTCAAAGACAAAGCATGACAGGTGGATGAGACAAATTAGCAGGCCAGGATGCGGAATAGAGAAGACAGAGAAACATATAATAGGAGATGAGCTGTTAGAAGCCAGTCAATAGCAGTGATCACAAATGGCCACTATTTAGCTGTATTCAGATAGTTTTTTTTGGTATGAATTATAGTAAAAGGGAATTTTAAGGGTGGATTTGGACAGGGGCTGGGCGCTGGCTATATGGATTTGGATGGAGACTATTTCCACTCATAAGCAACAACATAGAAGAAAGCACAAAAATACTTTTTGGAGAATTGGGAGACTGTGGCTGACATTATTGGAGAGTGAAGAGGGAGTCAGCCTTAAGATAACAAGTCAGATAGGTAGGGTTGGACTAAATTGTGAAGGGAACTGGAAGAACAGACAAGAAGTTTGTGTCTGGTACTGTGGGAGCAGGAAAGCCAGTTGAGAGAGAGAAGTGATGAACCAGGGGGAAGATTTGGCTGTCACATTTTAAATATGTTTGAGAGGGTCCAAAGATTCAAGAGCTGAGTTTCAGAGAAGAGAGTCAATGAAATTATTGCCAGGTGCTGCTTATGACCATTTCACTAAAATCAGCCAGATCATAGGCCATTGTATGATAATAGAATTGTCAGATGGTTGTTCAAGAGAAAAATCAGATGATCTCTTAAGCAATTTTTTCTGATATTTCCACATTTAAGCACATTTATGCCTGTCTCATACATGAAAGCTGATTATTTTCCTCCCTTTTCTTAGGCTATAATTTGAGTTTCTCTCTGAGATTTTGGTTCAACCTAACCCTGAATTCAAAGTCAAATATAGGCGATGGGAGTTTATAGGAACTGAAATCAGTGAACTGCCACTTTAGTTTCATGTGATAAATAAATTTGTTAGTCTTTAAAAGTGTGTCAGGACTACTTGTTTATATTATTATTTGTAATGTTCATGCTAACATCCTCTATAAAATAGTTATTGGCTTGCCTGTGCACAGAGGCCAATTTATACACCTTAATATTTTAGACTTTAAAATTGAAAAAGCGGATATAACAACTGATGACACTGGTTTACATTATGGACTGTAATTAAAAAATGTATCAGGACACTTTTTTGCTGTCCTTCATGCACCTTAGTTTAACTGAAGTCAAATGGATACTTGCATGTTAAGAGGCTGCAGGATCAGGCACTTTTGAAATCCAAATCACAATTTTGGAGTTGTAGCAGCTCAAAGGAAATGTCAAGTGACATTTTATATTTTTCTTAAAACATCTCAAATAATTTAAGCCACATTTAGCTTGGAATGATCTTTCACAATGACTATATATGCTAAAAAATGTTGTCATAGCAATTTATGGCTGAGATATAAAGCCCTGAAAATAAGGGTTTGTAATGGAAGTGCTGACAGAACCTTTATTACAACAGTACAAGCAGGCACTTCTCCAATAAATTATAGTCATTTTTTATAGTCAGGCAGTTGCTTTCTGCCACTGTATCTCAAAGTGCGCATTATGAGAATTAATGGCACGACAGTACTAAAATATCAGGGCCTGCATTTGCCCTTTCAAATGCTCTAAGAGAACTTGGATATGTTTGATATGACTGATCCCAGGTCAACTGCAGTGGAGTACCGTGTGATCTGTTGGTAAGTCATTTAAAATTCAAAGTGGGTGTAGAGTCAGCATTTATGTAAAGAAGGTTACGTCTATACTGCAAAGAAGAACTTGCAGGACCAAGTCTCAGAGACCAGGTCAGTTGGCTCAGGTTAAGGGACTGAAGACAGTAGTGTAGATATTCCTTTTCAGGCTGGTACCCAGGCTCTGATACCTGGCGAGGAAGGATGGTCTCACAGCCTGAGCTCCTCTAAGCAGGAACATCTATGCTGCTGTTTGTAGCCCTGCAGCTTGAGCCAGACAAGCCTGAGTCAGTTGAGTTGGGTTCAGTTTTTTTGTTTTTCTTTTTTGTGATGGTACGGAGTACCTGCACCTATTTCGCTGGTGGCGGCAGGGTCAGCAGAGAAAAGGAGCAAGGGGCTTCGTTCCCTGGCCGGCCCCTGGGGAGTGGGATCAGCAGGGAAAAGAAGTATGCTGCTCCTGTCCCCTGCCAGACCCACTGCCCAACTGGGGGGTAGGGTCTCAGGGAAAAGGGCACACCACTGGAAGAAGAGGGGTAGTGAAAGAAGAAGAGGGGACAGAGAGGCATTTTTCAAATTTACTATCAATATATAAGTACCGGCACATTTTCTGTTTAAAAAAGAAAAAAAAAAGTACTAATGGGGTCTTAGACTTGGCGACGCAGTATTAATGTACACCCAGGGTCACATCAGTAATAATAGCAAGATGTTATTTTCTGCTAACATTTGTTTAATCCCAAAAAGAAACTTCTTATCCTCATCTCCGCTCTCCAGCACACTCTTTACAAATTGATATATTTCAGTTTGTTTCTGCTTTTATTTTATTTTATCTAGCAGAGGGTTTAATTTTTTAGTTTAGTTTGAATTTTAGAAAGCAAGAGTAATTTCATAGGTTCTCATGCGTTCATTTCCAGCTAAGAAACCCTTTTCAGAATCTTTTGAATAAATACCTTGGGTGAGGGAAGGAAATGGATCTGAGGAAGGGATTCTTGAAACTCATTCTTCATTGACAAAAGGTTCACAAATCTCCTTGAACCTGCTTGAGAAAGAGATTCATATATTCTAAAACCCATGTAATTTCAGGCTGAGCATTGACAGATTCTCTCGTTTGAAACTTTCAAAGTAATTTAGAGGGTTTAGATACATATCATCCATTATTTTCAATGTCTAAATCTCACATATCAATGCCTGTAGCACAGTCATCAGAACTATGAGACTTCATTATATTTTAAGTACAATTCAGCTTGCAAAGCCCTCTGGCTGGGGACATTAGCTTTTTACTTGCCCCAAAAGCACCTTGTCCAAATCTGGTAAAATTTAAATACTAATTCATGGAAAGTTCATGGTTCCAGGTTAGATTATAGCTACTACTGTTGCCAAAACATTTAAAAATAGTGACCAAAATAATACTAATTATAATAATAATAATTTTTGATTAAATGAACACGATAATAGAAATAAATATAATCTGGAGATGTTGAAAATGATCTATTAGGCTATGCAAATTACCATGTTAATAATGTATGTTTAATGCTAAGTACATTTGACAACCATTTCATCTCTTTTCCATACTAGAGCTCGGCCTCTTGTATTAATTCTCATACTTTACAGCTACAACATTCAGCTCTCATGACATGTGGTGATGTGATCCAAATTAAATGTATGACATGTCAAAACAACATGATTACAAGTAAACAAGGTGTCTGGCTTACTGAGTACATTAGACAAAATTAAGGAGCCAAGTGTTGTGCTGACTTAATGACTCTTGAACTTCCATTGGTCTGACTCCATTTTCATTTACAAGGTATAAACCAGAAGTAATTCCACTGGAGTCAGTGTGAGTGAGCCCAGAATTAGTCCTATTCTCTTTAAGAAAGTTGTACAGGATGCAATTCAGTGAAAACTGTGGTAATTTACACACACAAAATATTATGCAGCCAGAGATGTTTCACTTGAAGGTACTGCTCCTGGCCTTGAAACCTGGGTCCTCTAGGTTCAGCTGAAGTCTGCTACATCCTTTCTTTAAGGAGAAGATATGCAAATAATACAGAGAAAAAACAGAGCTATTACAGGGAGGACCAAAAGCCAAGGGTCATTAAAATTAATGTAGTCACTCTAAATTTTCAGCTGTGTAACTGAGATCAGAACTTGTCCCTGAATCTGCAAATTTCCCTGCTGAATATTCTACCAATTCAGCTGAAGGGATAAGTGTGATAACTGAAGCCAACGGAGACTCTTATCTTTAGCAGTGATTTTGTTTTTTAAACCAGGCAACCATGGATTAAAGAAATAAAAGAAACAAGAGTACAAATCTACATCAAGTTGTTCAGGAATGATGTACCTTGAAACAGCACAGAACCAAACTTAAAACATCAGGTGAAAACATGACCCCACTGAAATCAGTGGGCATTTAGGAAGGACGAATGCTCCAGTGGCTAGAGCACCTTCCTGCTAAAGATAAAACAAATACGTTCACATATTATCTGTACAAAGCTCCTGTAGGATTGCTTCATGGACAAAGCAATTTCTATCCAGCTTTTAAAGGGTTAGTGAATCCATGTTTAAAGTATAATAGTTGCCACTAGACGGGAAGTGACCATGCAGGTATGTTTGATTACAGCTTTGTTGGACTAAAGGTCACCAGAAAGTTTTAGAATACTTAAGAGACAATTATCTAAAGTTCTAACTTTTCCAAAGGAATAGAAGTAGAAATTATTCAGCCAATTATCTAAAGTTCACATTTTTCAAAGGGAATAAGGGAAGAAATATGCCCATTCCTTTACCTTGGCATTGCTTGCCTCTATTTTCTATTACGTAAATAACCTTTTTTTATTTTTTATGCCAGTGCTGCACTATAGTAAAATGAATATTCTATATTTTTTTAAATTTCTGAAAATTTTTAACCTATAAGAATGAGAACAATACATCAGAAAATATTTTATAATTCTTGGTTGTGCACTTTTATCTCATCATAGGAATAGATATCCTGTAAACATGCTAGGCTGATTATCCACTAGTTGATCCAGAAGTTAATTTATGTTATAAACACTTATTATTTAAGTTGGCAGTTGGCAGAGAACCATAAATTCAGGGATGTAAAAGATTTATGAAATGAACTAGCCCATCTCTCCATCTGTTCACTGTTCTTCTCTATGTTATGTTCCTGGTATTTTATTTAGTACTTTAAATGATTCAAGAAATTTAGGTCTTCGGTACTTCTCTTGGAAGGCTGTTTCTCTAGACTAATAGAGCGCACACTCAGGAAGTTAGGAAAATCTATTATGTGACTTACATTATTCTACACAGCCAGGTGTCAGTATGACATGTGACATAAATAGGATGTAAATGACATAATCTGATACTCCAGCTAAAATTTTACAGTGCAATTTTTTTCTTTGTATCTGATGTTGCCTATCAAATATGATAGCAACTATCAATCTGGTTTTTTTGTTTAAAGATACATCACAAATATTAGCTTTCATGAAAAGAGGCCAGTTTTAAATATCCATGAATTCTTTGGTGCCTATACATCTTAGTTATAAATCACCCCCCAAATACCATAAAAACTACATAATTTAGTTTTTGATTATTTTAATAACACTTCTGGTTGACCTGGACATTTCTATTCTTATTGCAAAGTATATGCAAAAGGCCTTAGAATCATAGAGCTGGAAGGGAACTCATGAGGTCATCTAGTACAACCCCCTGCTAAAAGCAGGACCACTCCCCCTAAATCATCCTAGCCAGGGTTTTGTCTAACCAGACCTTAAATATCTCCAAAGACGGAGATTCCACCACCTCCCTAGGTAACCCATTCCAATGCTTCACCACCCTTCTAGGCTATGTCTACATTTGTAAATTTAGGTCGACTTTAGCTAAGTCGACTTAGTTAAGTCGACTTAGCATGTCTACACCTAAATTTTAAGTCGACTTAGGGGGGAACTTACAAAGTCAACCTAGAGCGTCCACACTGGATGCCTAGGTCAACTTCTAGGGGTTAGGGGGACCTTGGGCAGGTCCCTTCCCCAGTGCCAGTACGTGGGTACAATGGGGCAAAGGAGGACAGGGACCCTGGCAGGGCATAGGGGCAGGGTGGGCAGGGCTCTGCCCTGCCCTTTGAGGGGGCATGCCAGGCTCCCCCTGTGCCACCCCCATGGCAGGGAGGGCAGTGGGGGAGTCGTGGAGTAGCCCTAAGTTGACTTAGGGCGACACCAGGACTACACTGGCTTAAGTCGACTTTAAAAAGTCGATTTAAGCCTAATGTCGCACTAAAAGTAGATTTAATAAAGTCGACTTAATTTTTCTTAAGTTGACTTTGTTTTCCTTAAGTCAACTTAAGCAGCTTGCTTAAGTCGACTTAAGGAAACTGTAGTGTAGACTCAGAGTAAATTAAGTCGACTTAAGCAAGCTTAAGTCGACTTAATTTACAAGTGTAGATGCACCCCTAGTGACAAAGTTTTTCCTAATATCCAACCTCGACCACCCCAACTGTAATTTGAAACCATTGCTCCTTGTTCTGTCCTCTGTTACCACCGAGAACAGCCTACGTCTCTCCTCTTTGGAGCACTCCTTCAAGTAGTTGAAAGTTGCTATCAAATCCCCCCCCTCCCCCAGTCTTCTCTTCTGCAGGCTAAATAAGCCTACTTCCTTCAGTCTCTCCTCGTAAGTCATAATAATAATAATAATTTTTGTTGCCCTCCACTGGACTCTTTCTAATTTGTCCACATCCTTTCTGTAGTGGGGAGCCCAGAACTGGACACAGTAGTCCATTGAACTATTGTGTTCAAGATCAGCATGATTTTATTTTCATTGAAACACTCCATTCCTAAAGCAAATCTTGCATGTGAAAGAAGTCCCACATATACGGGATTGTGAAAGTGTCTTGTGTGATGTATGTTAAATTTTGGTTCTGACTCTACAGATAAGAAATACACAGTTTTGGGGTCCATTTGATTTTTTTTTAATTGTCTGTGCATATATTAGTTTAGAGGAATCTCTTGTAATAGCATAGAAGAAAGTAAGGTGGTCTTGAGGTTAAGGCATGAGCGTGGAACTGTGACACTCTGGATACAATTCTGAGTCTACAACAGATTTGTAATGTGACCCTAGAAAAATCATTTAATCTCTCTGTGCCTCATTTTCCAATCTGTAAAACAGGTATAATAATCCCTCTTGTCTCCCATTCTGTATTGTATATTGGACTCCTTTGGAAATCCCAATTTAACACTATCTGATCTCCAGAACAGATACAGTTTCCTGTTTATGTACAAGGTACCAGTTGCTACTATAAAGTCATAAATGAGAATAGTGTTAAACTCATGCATTCTAATCTTCTTCAAACTTACTCTCTCATCTGTGTAGTGCAATTAATGTAGCTTTATAAGTCAGTCTGCAATACATAGCAAATAGGAATACAAGTTGAATCAAAAGCTGAGGTATTTTGTTGTTGCAGCTTCTTTTACTTAAATATCTCTCAGACTTTAAAGCCAGAAGGGACCACCTTGATCACTTAGTCTGACCTCCTGAACATCACGGGCCACAGAACCTCATTCACCTACTCCTGTAATAGATCCATAACTGGCTGAGTTGCTGAAGTTCTCAAATCATGTTTTAAAGATTACAAGTTAGAGAAAATAAATCATGTACTGTATTTACACTAGTAAATGACTTGTGTCCCATTCTGCAGAAAAAAGGCAATCCCTTCTCCTCCCCCCTCTCCCCCCACAGCCTCTGCATATCTAATCAGGGGAGAAATGCCATTCCAACCCTAAATATGGTAATCAGTTGGACTGTGAGCCGGTGGGCAAGACCCAGCAGTTAGAGAAAGAATTTTCTGCCATAACTCAGAGCCCTCCTCTTCTATTGTCCTGTCTCTGGCTGTTGCAGATAGCTTTCATTATCAGATTGCCTACAGTGGCATGTGACCTAACTCATCCTACCATCCCCTAAATTTATCAAGCTTAGTATTTAAAAAAAAAAAAGTTTTTTGGTCCCCTGCTTCTCTTGGAAGTCAGTACCAGAATTTCATTGCTCTGATGATTGAAAATCTGTGTCTAATTTCAAGCTTAAACTTGTTGATGGCCAGTTTATGGCCATTTGTTCTTGTCAGCCTTGGCACTCATCTTAAATAATTCCCCTCCCTCCCTGGGACTTATCCCTCTGATGTATATATCTGTCTATTTAGGTGTTTTGTAATAATTTCAGCACATGCATAAATAAATGCATTTTAATATGGGCCAAAAGGTTTCGCTCATGAATAACTTTGGCTGTTTAATTCTTCTCACTACAAACAAAGAAATAATTTTTAAACAGGCATCTCACGAAAAATGGGGAAAAAAATCCCTCACAAGTAACAAAGGGGTAGCCTTGTTAGTCTATAGCAGAGAAACAAACAGAGTCCTGTGGCACTTTTAAAGACTAACTAACTAAGTTTCCCATCTTCAAAGCATCTGATGAAGTCGATTTTCTCCCACGAAAGCTCATGCGATAAATAAGTCTTTAATAGTGCCACAGGACTGTTTGTTCTTCACAAATAAGTAATTGTAAGGTATGTAAGACACATAATATTCTACTACAGCACCAGACTGCATCTGATCTTGTTTGAGTCCACATTGCAGTCATTCCAGACTGCACAAGCATAGGTATTATATATTTAGTAGAGTTGTGAAAATGATTAATAGTCAAATACTTATTCAGCAAAGTTTTGCAAAGTTTCTTCTGTCCACAAATTATCTGTGAACAGAAAGTGGGTTTTTTTTATCCTGTACAGAACATGCCTTTTCTCCATTTGTTTTATTAAAATTATTTGCCTAATATTCTTTGCATATAATTCTTGAATTGTAATGTGTTCCAAAGCAAGAAGTTCATTTGTTATTATTTGTGTTATGCTATTGCCTAGGAGCTTTGATCAAGGAGAAGGATCCCATACAAAGAAAAAATGGTCCCTGTCCGAAAGGACTAATAGTCTAAGTTATAATCCTTTCAATGTGCATGTATTGGGTGTTGGCAGACGTCTCTACCTTTTGAAAATTTGACCATAATTGTCATTGAGTAAATTAGTACATGAACAAAGTATAGTTAGATTATCTGAAGAGGTTTGCTTATATTAATAGTAGTAAGGAGACATGTAAGTGGATTAATGGCCATGTAAAGAGCTGAAATGTTCTTCAAGCCTTTGTCTCATAAGTCACCTCCCCCCGCAACCCTACATTTGGCTACCAAATGATGTATGACATTAATTTCTTTAAATAAAACACAGTTTTCATTCTATGCCTGTGTTGTGGCAGTTTCCACCCAAGCCTCCTTACTGATGATTTCTCTATTAAATTATTTAAAACTCCCTCTGAGAACAGCCACCACTTATAGAGCCAGATAGGAAATTAATCAAGTGTCTTCATATTTTCATTTACAAAATGTGGGGAACATCTTATTAAGTATATTCTTACTGCTCTCCAGATAGTCCAACAGGGCTCTTTGTATTATGAAGAAACTGCTTTTTAGACCTCCAAAGCATATACAAAAGCCTTCTGATAATAGTTTTCATTAAAACGCTGTACAATACCTATTAGCTCCAATAAACATAAAGAAAATACACATCTCTGCAGTGCTGAGGTATCCAGCTGTAAAGTTTCCAATTAAAAATTATTTTTCTTCACATAAGTAATATATCCAGCATAGATAATAATTTCTACTACAAAGTCTTTAATTCCATTAATGATTTGATCTTTCTGAGGGCTTTATAAAAAGGAGTGAAAGAGAGATACAGAAAAAGAGCTAGGCAGGTGGAAGGTTACACAGCAGGAAAATCTACTGATCTAAAAATATGAAAGAATAAGTCAAGGAATTAGAGAAGCAAATTTAGGGGCATGTACACGTGAATGTAAACTGACTGCTAGGGGTTTTTTTAAAAATACTTAAAAATTGTAAATCACATTTTCTCTGTGTCTTTCAATTTTGAAGACCTGCCTTTTATTTTCACATGCTGGTTACTCTAGGTTGATGACTGTGTCATAAAGCTACTCCTGTCCACTGCAGAAGCTGTATACCCACACGTTTGTATACATATGTTTCAGGGTTAGCATTTTGTTCAATAAAATCAACGTACTGTAACAGGAACATGTTTTTTTTTCTTTGAAACATTGTGATCAGGCCACTGTGACCTTTCATCCAGTCATCTCAGAACAGCTCAGTGTGAGCTGAGGGAACTTAGAAGCCTTCAGGAAGCAATGAGCCTTACGCAGGAATTGGTCCTAAGTGATGCTTTTTCAAGCCATTCAGGTCCAGAAATCACATTGGTCATCTCACAGCTACTGTCTCCAGTGTCATTTCTTGATTTCAGTTGTGCTGGAAATATTTCCACAACAGGCTATTTTCTGGAAAGTTGGCAAATCCATTTGTAGAGACAGCCATGAAGCTAATTTAAAATATTATCAGTGAACTGTTTTGAATCTTTAGAAGGATCATGTTCAAGATTTGGACATACTTTGAATTGTGGTTAGTTCTCATTTCATTATAGCAAGAGCAACAGCAACTGATCGCCATATTTGGGGTTGGGAAGGAATTATCCCCCAGGGCAGATTGGCTTTGGCGCTGGGTTTTTTTGCCTTCCTCTGTAGCATTGGGCATGGCTCACTTTCTGGTTGATTCTCTGTATTTTAAAGTCTTTAAATCATGATTTTGAGGACTTTAATAACTTAGTCATAGGTTAGAGATTCATTATAAGAGCGGGTGGGTGAGGTTTTGTGGCCTGCATTGTGCGGGAGGTCAGACTAGATGATCATATTGGTTCCTTCTGACCTTAGAGTCTAGGGCTAGGTCTACACTAGAAAAGTTAAGTCGACTTTTGTTAAGTAGACTTTAATAAGGTCGACTTTAAGTCGACTTAAAATCAACCTTATTAAAGTCGACTTAACAAGTGGCAACACTTAAAGTTGACTTAGTCCACTTTGTTAAGGGCAGTTAGGTTGACTTAACAAAGTGGACTTATGCATCCATACTGGGCTTAGGTCAACCTAAGGAAGGGTTAGGTTGACTTAAGGAGGCTTAAGTCAACCTAATGAGTGGTAGTTATAAAGTCGATTTAAGCTTTCATTAAGTCAACTTAAAGAATTTCTTAAGTTGACTTAATGAAAATCTAGTGTGAACGTGGCTTAATTTAAGTCGAATTAAGCCTCCTTAAGTCGACTTAAATTGCCAGTGTAGACATAGCCTATGAGTTTGAATCTATAACTATCATAAATAAAGTGTCATCATATCCAATCTATCATCCTATAACTGTCATAAATCAAGTTTCATAATATCCAATCTATCATCCTAGTTTTTAGTTTTTTGTAATAACTGACATTTCATCATTTTGGTTGAAAAATTCTAGGATTGGTTTCCATCCAAAATTCTATTTTTTTTTCCTGTAGAAGTGTGTGCAAGAATGATTCAGCCAGTTTTGAGCACAAGGAGATGTGTGTGTGTGTGCTGGGGAGACATCTTAAAAACTCCAAGAAAAACATAAGGTGCCAGCCTGCACAAATCAAATCAAAACAATGCGATTCAATAGGATATCAGATTTCTGTGACATCGCTGAACTATTTACCAGAATGATTCTTCCACTAAACTATCTCACAACAAATCAGCATATGTTTAATATTTTATTGACCCAATCATCCCTTTTTTGTGCCTCCATTGAAGTATGCTGTATTGAGATATGCCAAGAAACTGAAACCCATTCTCAGGCTTAAATTACTGACTTTGTGTTGTTGTTTTGTTAAAATAAATGGCAGAAGCCAAACCCTGCTCCATGTTACAAAAACATAATTATTGGAAGTTCATGAATTTATGCTGGATTTACATCATGTAAAGACAGCAGAATTTGTCCCGAATCAAGACATTTTTTTTTTTTACCACTATACAGACTGAGCTATCAGAGGCCTAATTCTTCATTCATATTCATCTTCGCCCATTCTCCAGGCCCTCAGGATAAAATGCATCTCCCATTCCATCCTCAGTGAACCATTAATGTTTAATAAAACTCTGCTATTCCGATGAACTCCTTCTTCTAGCATTAGTTCGTAGCAGAGTTGAGCAGCAAGGGTCTTACATTTTGTCACTGTGACTACTGTGGATGTTGGTGGATGCTTTGAACAGTGTGCTTGAATCTTATGGGCCCCATGAGCCTGAGTTAGACAGAGGGGCAGCCTAAATTTTGAATATCTCTGCTTTTGTCGGCTTCAGTCAGAGCTTTATTAATACCTGCAGGGTTTTAGGTTTTTTGTCATTCACTTTGTCCCTATGTAATTTCCTTTGTTTTGTTAAAAGTAGCATAATAAATAAATAACAGGAACAGTACTATAATGAAAGATCAACAGGTTAATTAGGGAGATGAGTGGAGAGTGATCATCCTCAACCATGCTGAGCACCTGCTGCCAAGTTAATTCATGCTGCAGCGTTGGTGCTCGCTCCTGGAGGAGTTTCCTGCTGCTTTCCCAGCTATAAGTACTATAAAGAAAGTGTCCACAGAGAGGGGAAAGCAAATCAGATAAATTGAATTTATTACTAATCAGCTGCTGTGATTTATTTGCAAATTTCAAGTTTTAAGAACTAAATAAAAGACAAGCTGGGAGCTGTTGCTCTTTACGTACAGGCCACATTTCCAGCAGCACTAGGTGACATTTTCTTCTTTTCTTTGAAGAGACAAATTAGAGGATGTTGTTAACAAGATTCCTACGGCAGGAACAAGCAGTTTCTATCCATTGTCAAAACAATTTTCTCAATTTTATTATTTGCTTTTTCCTGAGGGCAGTTCAGGTTGTCACTGTGGGCAGAGGTGGTTGAGTCCCACCCTTGTGTTTTCTAGCCATTTACTTTCCCCTCACTGTATTTTAAGTGAAAGTCCATTAGCTGAACAGTATTCTTCTTCCAGTTGACAAAAGTCTTTCTCTCCTCTTTTTGATTACTGTCTCTTCTTTTTACAGTCTAGCAAAGTTGAGCTCACATGGTGCTAGGTTCTATACATATAAATATGTAGTAAATCATAGTCACTGCCCAAAAGAGCTTGCTTTGTCCCCTCTTTTTCCCTTTGTTTGGGCCAGATTACTCACTCTGAGTAGTACCCCACTTTCTGAGAAGTAGTCCTCTCAAAATCAAAAAGACCACTTACAAATTAACATACTATCTAGCATGAGCAGAGGTGGAAGAAATGGATCTTTCATTGCCCCATTCTAATTTTTCTCCCCCCCCCCCCCAATTTTCCTGTCCCATTCCTGTATGTTTTCCCCAATTCTTTCCGCCACAGACTTTTTCTTTTCACTTTATCTCACTGAATCCCATTCCTCCCGTAGACATCTCTCTCCAGTTCTTCATCTCCTCTTGCTTTCTGGCCCTCCCAACAGACTTTGTCCAGTCTCCTTTTCCTTGTGCTGAAAGTGAAGGGATTTTTCATCATCATTCTATTGTTTGTAAACCTCTTTAAACATAGAGGAGGTCCAGGTGCATGAAATGGCACCTGCCATTTTTGCATTATCTAAGTAAAGAATTGGTGCGCTCTCTCAGAGAACAGGGTTCAGCAACCTTTCACAAGTGACTTGCCAAGTCTTTATTCCCCCCAGCCTCACCCCTTCCCTTCTGGCCACGCCCCTTTCCCACGTGACATGGGCCCAGCTCCCAGCTCTTGGCACTACCCAAAATTATAAACAATCTGGCACCAATGGCAGTGTGAGTGCTGCACAAAATCATCTCACATGCTACATTTGGCACGTGTGCCATAGGTTGCCGACCTCTATCGTTGAGTTTTCAGTGGAGCCGTCTAGAGGCTGAATAGCCTAAATGCAGCCTTGTGTGTGAAAGAGTAATAGATAGGGCCTACCAAATTCATGGCCATGAAAAACATGCCACGGACTGTGAAATCTGGTCTCTCCCATGGAATATGACTATGATAGGGAGGTTATAGGATTGCCACCCATGGTGGTGCTGCCTTCAGATCTGGGCTCCCAGCCATCAGGCACAGAGCTTCCTGGAGCCAGGGGACCCGACCCTCGAAGCAGCTTGTGCAGGGGAAGAGAAAATCTCATCCCTCCTCAGCCTAGCCCTCAGCCGGGGTACCCCTACTCCTGCCCCTCTCTGGCCCTGAGGTGAACTTGGGAGTTAAAGAATCAGCACTGCAGAAGTAAGACCACCATCCCACTACAAGAGCCTTGCGACCCGAACCGTTTCAAGTCGAGCCCCTCCCCCAGTTTCAATGTTTCAGATTTAAACATCTGAAACCGTGAAATGTTTTATTTTAAAATCCTATGGCCGTGAAATTGACAAAAAATGACTGTGAATTTGGTAGGGCCTTTCTAATAGGGCAGGGGAAGGGCAGTGTGGGAGCAGTAGCTTTTACATGAAACTCATTGTGCAAGCAGGGCTCAGTACAGAATTTCTTTTTTTGCACAGCCTCCCCTTTTTATTCTTTTCATTCATCTGCCTCTTCATGTTCTATACCATCAACACACTGCACCAAGCGATGGAATAGGGTGAGTGCGTTGGAAAGAAAGGGGAACTGCAGACAAAAAATGTTTTTTGTTTTGTTTTGTTTTTTGCTTTCACATCAAAGCAAGTGTCTGACCTTTCCTATGTGTGAGGGGAGGGAGGAGGAAGCCAGGAATGCAATGCAAGGAGCTTTCCCAAGAGAGCTGTGTGCTTTAGCAGCTCAAAGACTGTGCAAAGAATCCAAGAGTTAGCCTTTCCAAAGGAGACAAGCAGGGCCAGAACCAGGACCGGGTTTAGCAGAGTTGGCAAATTAAAGGGGAGAGGCATCTCTGAGGAAGGGTCTCTGGAACTGGAAAGTCTTCAAAGCGTTCTTCAAAGCGTCTGACGAAGTGGGATTTTCTCCCACGAAAGCTCATGCGATAAATAAATCTGTTAGTCTTTAAAAGTGCCACAGGACTCTGTTGTTTTTCTGCAATAGACTAACACGGCTACCCCTTAGGAATTGGAAAGTCATTGTAAGTGTTTCACACACAAGCCCATCTGAAGTGCCCAGTGGGAAAATGACTCAGTTTTCTTATACAATTGCTACTTCTACATGGCAAGTTTGCATTACAAATCGAATATGCTTGCAGCTCCTAGTGCTGTTTTCTCTGTGTGCAAGAGCCCTGGTGCTTAACCCATGCAGGTCTATATCTTAGATGCCAGATAGTGAGAGGGTAGCTGGGGATTGAGCCCTAGCAGCTCAGCTGCTTCTTGTTATTTTTAGAATCAGGTGTGGAGAATGAAGAAAGAATAGGAGCCAGGTGGACAAAACAACTGTATACGGTCCAAATCCTTGAGAGCTATGTGGTGTTCCATTGACTTCAGCACATGGGGATGGTTCTCATTGGAGAATTGGGACATAGTTTTATTTTTCCTCTCCTTTGGAAGCCCAAAAGAAAAGTCTTATGGATCTAACTCATGGTAAAATCTTTTTAAATGATCTTTTAAAAGAAAAAGTACAGAAATGTTAAAAAAAAAAAAAAAAAAATCACCATAATAGTGACGGGGAAAGGAGGGACAGGGAGAACAACTCGCTGAACATACCCTGAGAGTATATTCCAAGATTATACCCACCAAAGAAATTGTTTATTTTTAAATGGAAAATACCCTCAAATAATTGAACTATATCATAATTTTAGTAGTGTAGGTTTTTTCTTTACATTTAGAAGCTTGATATTGCACAAGTCAGCTGGAGACTGTGTATGAGCTAGGAGGGAAGTTTTGTTGCTATATGTATGTTTCAGTGTCATCTCTGACATTTTTAACCATTGTAAAGAAGTGCAGTTTGTATTTCATTCTGAAGATGTGCTAATCTTTGATTCCATACACATGTATCTTCTCCATTACATCAGAGTGGCACAGAGAATAAGGTATAATTAAGGACTTTGATGCTCTTTGGGTTGTCTGAATCCTTGAGAGCTCACACCTGAAATTTAGCTTTAATAAACAGGCATGCTCCCTATAATTCCAAAAAGGACATGAGAAAGGACTAGACTATCTATTTAGCTCCATGGTGCCATCAGTTGTGATGTGACTGTTGCTAACTTGAGAAGATGTACGGAAAATCTGATTCCCACAGCTGGAAAGTGAAGGAGAATCTTTTCTTTACTAAGGAAGTGTTCAGACATAATAATCTGCGACATAAAAAATGTTGCTTGACAATACCACTCTTTTGATTGACGTGGTAGTCTTTGTTTGAATGCCTATTCTAAATATATCTAAAATTTAAAATTAAATTCAGATCTAATTA
Source organism: Pelusios castaneus (assembly GCA_007922175.1). Taxonomy (NCBI): domain Eukaryota; kingdom Metazoa; phylum Chordata; order Testudines; family Pelomedusidae; genus Pelusios; species Pelusios castaneus. Next base: position 18,939,587 of record ML685783.1, read on the forward strand.
ATTAGGGACTCCTTAGCTATAGCTTAGTTTAAATCAGAAACCAAACACCTCTGAATTTAGGGAGGAGTGGTGTTTGAAATTGATCTTGGTAGTCACTCAGTGGTAGAAAAAGGCTTGGTTCTCTCCTCTGTGACACAAGAGGTGTATCTATATGGTAGCTGGGACCATGCCTTTCACCTTGCATAGATTGACTTGCATTAGATTGACTCAAGTTCACATGCTAAAAATAGCATCATGGAGGTTGCAGGCCTGGCAGTGGCTTGCCACCTCAGCTCGTGTCCAGGGGGTCAGCTGGCCTGAAAAACCTGAGCCACAGCCACGATTTTTATTCTGCTAGCTTGATTCAAGCTACTGTGAGCCTTTCAACCTGGACAGGGAGACCTGCTGCCAGTGTAGACATACCCGATGGTTAGAGCTGGTTGGGAAATATTTTCATTGAACTTTTTATGCCAAAAATATTGATTCATTGAAACAAACGATTCACAGGAAGAACTTGCTTTAGACAATTTTTCTGACTCAAAAAAAAAAGTGTTTAAAAAGTTTTGAAATGTCCCATTTTGACATTTTTCTCAAGGAAAAAAAAGGGTGTTTTTTTCCAATTCAAAATGACTTTGTAGTTAGAAATCTAATTTAATTTATACATTTAAAAAAATAGTGAAAACGGTCAAAATCCAAATAAAATGTTTTGAAATCACTGAAACAAAATATTCTGAATTGCCTGAACTGAATATTTTTTTGTTTCTCTGGACTGCAACTTTTTTAACTTTTTGTCCCAATTTGGGATGGGAGCATTTTTTGAAATCTTAAATTGTCATGGGCTGGGAAAACCATTTCCCACCCAGTCCCTGTGTTTACCCCATCATGGAACAGTTTTATACAAATGGAGAATTAAGCTCCTATGAGCCTCCATTTCCCTGTCATAAGCACTAGTCAATCCCTTCTTTTCTTTTTTTGTTTATGGAACTAATTAGTCAGCTACAAGAACATCTCCAGTTTCTGATACATTGGTACAGGATCATTCTATTATAGACGTTACTACTGTTATGTCAGCAATGCCACATCTGGTAAGTATTTCCCTAAATTACGATTGTAGGGTAGTTTGAGAGTTTCTGTAGTCTGTATCTATCCTCACCTGAATGAACATTCCCATATACACACACATATCTCAGGAACAAAATATTATTTTGTTAAAACTTTATCCAGATGTGACCAATCGCTTTAATAGCTTTTCTCCCACCCATTATCTTACCCTCCATCTCTTTCTGCCTGTTTCTTTTGAGTTTTATAGACTGCAGGCTCCTTGGAGCAAAAATTATGTCTTCTTTGTTGTTTACCCAGTGCTACTGAGCACTGCCCAAGTGATTATAGGTCTTGGAATGGCCCCTCAGGCAATGAAGAGTTGGTGTAAATAAAACAACCCTAAGGGAGTTTTGATGGCATTCAAGGATCTGAATAGTGCCACTATCTCAGAGGTACCTTTGTGGCTACACACACATACACATACCAAACACCTCCTGAGCTGCACTGAGTGTTTTTTAGCTACACCTTAAGATTGGAACCTTTGTTCAATCTGTCTGTCAAATGACTTTTCTCTCCCTCCCAGCCACATTCCTTCTTGAATTCCCTCCCTTCCATGAAATGGCCATTCGTTAATTAAGTCGAAACCATTATATAACACAAAATATCAAGAGATTGCTTTTTTCATAGTATTTCAAGTTCATTTACTCAGGGAATCCAGAAGAAAAGCGATTACAAGAGCTACAGTCTAAACCTTCATCCCTAAACGTGATATACAGCTCTATCTTTCCATTATCCATCAATGATATTACAGTTTTGAAAAAGATATATAAACATTGGTCTACTGTATGTATGAGGACTGGAGTAATTATTTTATTGATATGATTTTTGATGGAGGAATATATAATCCAAGTTAAAGTGAATTAATAAGCATTCTGTTAGGGCATGACTCAAAACACTGAGTTTTATTACTTATTCCTCTGAATAAAGCAGTTAAAAGATAAGATGAATCATTATGTATGTAAATTAATCAAAGTGTCTTGTATATTTTAAGTGCTTACTTACAGTGACCTAATTGCAATATTCTGCCCATACAAATCATTTATATTAGAAAGGGATGGGTTGGTAAATGTTTGGATTCTACGGTTACTTAAAGGCAAAAGAAAATCTCTTATACTTGGTGAGGAACTAAATTCAGGAATTACTCCTATGAGAATCTGAGCCAGCGATCTGGTGTACGGTTAGACATTGTAGGTACCATTAAATAATATTAACATTTACCAAACCATAGTGTTTACAGTATTGACCATATTTAAAATATGATAAATAGTACAGTAAATTTAACTACTGCAAAATCTTGATTGTTTTAATTGTGTCCACTGAGGCTGAAAGCAGATCAGTAAGTGTGAGTAATAAATCAAATGTTCACCTTATTCGCATGGGAAAGCAAATACCCATGTATATTAGTTAGCTGAGTGATTCTGGATATTAGCACAGCTTCATTACCAGGTATAGCTCAGTAAAATGCAAAGCCAACAAATAGGCATCTGTTGGCCAACAGTGATTTCTTGAGGGTGACTTTCTAGAATGTCCTTACCAATAACCATCCTAAATTGTGTTTAAAATGAAAAAAAAAAAAAAAAGCTTGTCAAACTGCAAGCAGTGCTTCCAACGGTATTTGTGGCAAATCCCTTCTCTATCCTTGCCACTCTTCCCCTAGCATTGGCTACTGGGCTCACTTCCAATGCACAGTGCTAGGTGTGCTATCAATGACAGGAGGCAGAAATAGGGAAGGGGTAGCTTAGGCATGAGTGATTCCACTGAAGTCAATGGGACAACTACAATGCATACCATTTAGGCATATTCATAAATCTTTCAGGTTTGAGGGTTAGGATGATACGCAATCACTTTCTCCTACTTTCTTCAAAACAGGGTCTACTTTTCAAGGTGCTGAATACCAATCACTCCCATTCAAATAAATGTTCATCAGCTTTGAAAATGAGACTGACAGATTTTAACCAAATCTAGCCCGCCCTTTTCAGCTTTTTTTTCTGTACAGTTCTGCTACTTTAAACAACAATACTTTTACTGAAGGAGCAATACTATATAGTTACAATGTAAAATACAAGACACATTTTGTTTTGATTGATGGTTGTACTTCATGAAATGAATTAATAGCAGGTAGGATGACTTATTAAAAACAAACAAAAAAAAACTTTTCCATACCGTGGTTTCATGAAGTTAGTTTTTATGAATGTGCAAGCTAAGGATGCCAGTACCTTATGTATTTGGGAAGTGGGGTGTGAATGGGGATGAAGTGCATGACATGTGTATGTGCTTGCACAGGGGACTTATGAACTCTGGGAAAAATTGTTTGCAGCAGGTGTTTTAAAACCATTCAACTGTTTCAATTTTCACTTTTCTAGATAATACGCTCGGCATTTTGGCAAAGCACAATGGATTCAGCCGTCAGAAACAAGAAGTATATCTTTTACCAATCATAATAAGTGATAGTGGAAATCCTCCCATGAGCAGCACCAGCACTCTTACAATTCGTGTCTGTGGCTGCAGCAATGATGGTATTGTCCAGTCCTGTAACGTTGAAGCTTATGTACTTCCTATTGGACTGAGTATGGGAGCCTTAATTGCCATATTAGCATGCATCATTTTGCTACTAGGTATGTATTCATTTACAGTCTGCTGTCTAAAATTTTTCTGGTTCATAAAGAATTATATGTAAACAAAGATGCCAAATAGTAAAGGTACTGTTTTCTGGAAATTGATATCAATATACGTGCATTTGAGTAGCTGTTGAGTTTTGGAGGAAGTGCTTCAGGTACATATATACGGGACTAAGGCTAGAAGAAGAAAATATATAAATTACATTAGTTCTCTAAGAACCAGTCAGGACTGGCTCTATTGTGTTAGATGCAGAACAAAACCAGAAAGCACAGTACTCATCCTAAAAATTCTTACATAGAAAGTGCATTTAAATAGAAGTTGGATTATGAAATCAAATCTATCAAGTCACATCAGACTTTAAAAATGTTAAGTAGGAAGGTGAACTGAGAATATACTGTGGATGCTGGAAACTAAATTATATGTTATATACTATTTCTTCCAAGACTTGTATGAGTTTGTTCTGGATTGTAATAGCTTAAGAGAGATTTCAGTTTTACAAGATAAAAAGCACATAAAAAAGGTAGTATACGGCATCAGCAAGCAGGAGAGAACGGGGATGAAAGAAACCTATTTCTCTGCTGAATAATGAGATTTCAGCATTAACTGCGAAAACAAAAGTAAGTAAAGCACAACTCCTTGTGTGCTTACCCATAATTCTGAAATTAACATGATCTCGGTCTTTTTTTTTAATGTTACATTTTCACTCTCCTACCTGTAGAATGTGTATGGCCTTCTAGCAACAGGTCATCAAGATTATTCCTGTGACTATGATCAGAGCCATATTTTCAAAAAGTGTCATTTAATTTTAGTTGTTTCCATTTTGGGGTGGTCATCTTTAGACACAAAGGAATATAGGTACTCATTTCCCACTGAACTCGATGGAAGTTAAGTTCCTAAACACCTTTGCGCATCTGGCTCTTGTTTTCAGAGATGCTGAGAAGTTTCTATTGACTTTGGTTGGGATTGTGAATGCTCAGAAACCAGCCATCTGAAAATCAGGCCAAACCTGTCTAAAGTGAAACTTAGAAACAGAGACATTCAAAACTATCCATTTAAAAAAAATAGCTCCTACATAAGTAATTTTTTTTTAAATAGGGTGTTATGGTAATAGGAAGTAGAGCGTCTTCCCCCAGCTCCTGATCAAATTTTCACCATTCTATCACGGTGTATTGCAGCTTTTATCAAGGCTTTAATTACTCTCGTAGAAGGAAACTATCTTCAGCCCTCTATCCCACCCCACAAAAAAATCTAGTTTTTCTGCTTTGATTACATGTTTTCTTAACTAATCAGCTTGTGATGCTTTTTTTGCAGTCATTGTGGTGCTGTTTGTAACATTAAGAAGACATAAAAATGAGCCTCTGATTATCAAAGATGATGAAGATGTAAGGGAAAATATAATCCGTTATGATGATGAAGGAGGTGGCGAAGAAGATACAGAAGCTTTTGACATTGCGACTTTGCAAAATCCAGATGGAATTAATGGATTTTTACCCCGTAAGGATATTAAACCTGATCTTCAATTTATGCCAAGGCAAGGGCTTGCGCCTGTTCCTAATGGTGTTGATGTTGATGAATTTATTAACGTAAGGCTTCATGAAGCTGATAATGATCCTACAGCTCCACCATATGACTCCATCCAGATTTATGGCTATGAAGGAAGAGGCTCAGTGGCTGGTTCCCTTAGTTCTTTGGAATCCTCTACATCAGACTCAGATCAGAATTTTGACTACCTCAGTGAATGGGGTCCCCGCTTTAAAAGACTTGGAGAACTTTACTCAGTTGGTGAAAGTGACAAAGAAACTTGACAGTGGATTACAAACTTTTTCACTCTTGACTTAAGGATCATGTAATATTCTAGGGCCACTGCTGTTAGTTACAACCAAGGTGGCTTCTTTTGTTTTAGAGGCAAGTTTAGCACCAGTCATCTATAAAATCACCTTCATTGTAATGTTGAAAAAAAAAAAAAAAAAAAAAACCTAAAACAAAAACAAAAGTATATGTTAGGAGGTATAATTCTTGTGGAGTGTGAAGTAAAGTAAGTGGAGTGTCTAGAAGTCTTTGGATATTTGATATTCACTTTACCACTCTGAAGATGAAGATCTGGATCTTTGATAATCTTCAGTGAAATGAAAGGAATGAAAAGAAAAAGGTGCTTTCCTAGGTAATGGACCTACAATGAATCTGCTGTTGAACAGAATTCTCTGTCAGTATGTAAAGCTAATGGTTTGTTTCCACATTGCCAACAAAGATCCTACCACAAAAATGTTAAAAGCAATATCTGGTCTTCTTTGCAATGCTGAATGGAAACAGAACTGTAAATCCTTACTGGCCTCTACTGTCTAGTGACCATACATTGTACATACAGTAATTGTTGGCCACATAACCACAGACTGAATATCATCTTTAAATATTGTGTCAAGCCTTAAAATATTCACATGTTCTTAATCCATTCCAGTGATGGGATTATAAATCCTACCAATGTGCAGTGGTTCAAGAATGGGGGTTCAAGAACCTACCTTAGAAGAGGATTGTTTTCTAGAAGGCGGCTCTCACTTATCCTCTACTACATCTTTTTAAAGGGGAAAGAAAAGGAATCTGTGAAAGGAAATGGACTTACATGTATGAAATAATTGCTGATTTTACTGCTAAAGATTGAATTTATTTGTTTAATCCTTGAAATAAATATTTTATTGATGTCCATTACTGCTTTTATTTATTAAGGTTAATAATCTATAGAGTAAGATTATAAAGAAAACTAAATTATATCCATTAATAAACCTTTAGAGTTTTTTCTATATATAAAATGAATGTTTAATACATGCACATTTTGAAAAGAAAATGACAATTTGTGGACGGTTAAAGTAGTAACCTATCCATTTGCAGGAGATGAGTTTTAAGAGAATGCTGGCAGGAATAAAACTTTCCCAGAGAAAACTTTTGACAGTTTTATATTTTCTTCATAAATCTAGTAACTGACATTTTTAATACAAGCACAAACATCTGGAAGTAAACTGGTTCATGTGAATATTTACACTATAGACTTTTAGAAATCCACACATTACACAGTACAGTAAAACAATGCTTATAGTTCTCCACTGTATTAGAACAGGAACCAGTATGTACATAATTTTACTGCTTCTGTTATTAGCATTTCTTTTATATAATATTCATGGTGATGCACCAGGGCTCTTGCACACAGAGAAAACAGCACTAAGGAACTGCAAGCATATTCAATTTGTAATGCAAACTTGCCATTTAGAAGTAGCAATTGTATAATAAAACTGAGTATTACATGCAAATCATTTTAATTTTCTACTTTGTTTTGATGCTATATTATCATTTGTTTATTTACTTCATGTATTGTATTCAGAGAAACTCCTGTATTGTTTCCTACTTTGTGAAATATATTTTTATAAATACCTTTTTGTGATTGCTATTTCTTTTTTAGTTTTAACTGCACCCTATATAGAAAGTAATCATCAGCTGTGAATATCTAAAATGTTCTTTCTAAACCTCTGATAGCTGCCATTTCTTCAGTCATTTATGAATCAATTAAATAGTTGACTATTGGCAATCACATCAATTCCCTGTTTAAAGTAGTGCATAAAGTTGGAATAAGAAAAGAAAAAGATATCAGGGGCAATTTTTGGACAGTGCATGTAGAAATAAATATCTAGAAACATCATACCACAAGAGGATTGATGCATTTGTATAATTTTCTGTGTTCTATGCTGAAAATTAACCTCCCAACCTTTTTCAACTGTTGCTAATAAAAAGAAATTATTGTCTCTAGGATTCTCAATTATGTTTCTTCTACAAACAAAAATAGCTTGACACATCATTCCCAACCCTGCATGCATTTCAGAATGGAAACATTGACATTTGCTTTAGCAATGCCGCAGCTGCTTTTAATGACTGCAGTTTGCAGATAACTAATATGCTAACACTACTTCTACATGCATTGTAAAGGTTTTAATGAAATTAATGAAGTCTCCAATTTATTTAAATTAGGCTGTATTCACAAGTTCCATCTGAATAGCTTTACACAACGCTCTCAGCAACGTGAACTAAGCACTTAAGTCATCTAATGATAGAAGAGCTGCATTCACCAGGGCTTCAAATGAAACTGAACACATTTTATAAAAGATTTCAGTAACAGTTAAATAAGTTCTTCTGAAAGGTCTATTAATCACTTGTCCAAAACAAAAGGGTATTCTGTAGTGTAATGTTGAAATCTTACAGTAGCACAAGTGTTAAGGTCTGATTTCCAACTGATATTAGACCAAATTCTAATTTAGAATAGACTCCTTGGAGCAAAGGAGGGTGATGTAAGATATGGATTAGATTATTGTTTACATCCATATACAGATATAAGGCAAGTAGCTCCTGACTAGGTGTTACATTGTTTACTGTGGAGTTTTGCATGGCTCCTTTGTAGAAAACTCATGAATGTATAACCTCCTGATTGCCTTTTTGATTGAAAACTCCACCTGAGACCACAACTGTGCGCCCAGTAATAAGATTTCCAAAAAATCTCATCACTAGCAGTATAGGAGATATAAAGCATGACAGAAATCGTGTAGTTGTCAGACAGGTTAGCAGTACTGATGGGTATTGCTTTAAACTGTGCTTTTATACAGCTTCTAATCACAACCCAAAGGGGAAAAAAAAGAGGGGGGGGACCACTAGAACCATTGAATCTACCCATAGTAACATGCACTTTTTTTCTTTTATCAGACAACATTAATGGCAAAATGGTTCAGCTGGGAGACAAAGAAACTCAGGCTACACTGAATGGGTGATTTATACCATTGTGGGTCCTTCCATGGTTTAGGAAGTGAAATGTTGACCTCTAGTTTCAGTACTTGTCCATTTTGTGTGGATGAAATTCCTTCATGGTGGAATTGTTTTGGGTAGCAATTATGTTGTATGATTTGTGTACCATGTTGATGGTTTATAATCCTGGAGATTAGAATCATACTAACATTCATTATGCAGCTGTGTTTAGACATTTTTATCTAAATGTTCCTTTTAATCACAAAAAATAATTATTGTCCCTTTTAATGAGGTTTATTTGTCTATTGGAGCAATTTAAATGACAAGTAAAATGGGTTACATTAGACTTAATAACATTTACAAATTCCTAAGGTAAGTTCCTCAAATCCCTTAAAAGCCCTAAATGGCCTAGAGCCCAGCTAACACTCTGCCTTTTCCTCCCGGACCCATCATAACACTTCAGTCATCTGGGATACATATGCCAATCATCCTGTAGCTGAAAGCACAGAGGAGGTAAAATCAGCAAGGTTCACTCAGTTCACTCAAGGGATTTAGGAAATGAAGATCCTGATTTTTAGGCATACTGCCAAAGTGGAATTTAGGTCTGGGCCCAGGTTCCCCAGTGCATAGGGAGAGTTGGGGCCTAAAAAAAGAAATCCACATTCTTAAGAAAAGAAAGAGTTATCTCAGGGGTTCTTAACCCCTAGCTGTACCAACATGTGTCAGGCGATAATGACCACCCTGCCATTCCCATATTACAACGTGGCAGGGTGGTAGTGGAAGGATCCTGGTTTGGAAAAGTGAGACTCAGCCTGGAACATCCTAACACATGTGTCTAGTGCATACAGGGCTTAGTATATGAACATAATATCAATGTAGCCAAAGTGTAGCCTCTGAACCCAATGTTCTTTGTTTATGTCCATGCCCCAAGTAACCCATTTCCTTTCCAGCAGGTAATCACATATTGCCTCTCACCCACCTCCCACTTAGTCCAAGTTGTAGTCCCCCGAATGTTCCCACTCACAGCTGTTTGCCCTGATGAGCAAGGACTCCAACCTTCTTGCTGTTGCCTTTCACAGCTACTTCTCACTCCACATGCTGCTGTTTCCTACCACATCCCACATTTCTACCAGTCACTCCTGCCTCTGCATTCCACTCATTAGTTGCCATTTTCCTCACTAAGACATGCTTTCGATCCATGTGAGTAAATGAGGTGAGTTTCTTCTGTTTCTCCTGCCCCCTAGTTGATTTCTCCTGGCTACCTTCTTGGTCCCTGACTCTTCTAGTTCCTCTTAGCCTTCTTACCCATTCAATATCCTCTATTTTTCCAGATATTCATCTCCTTTACCTCTCTCACCTGATCCTCCTGGGCCTTCATCCTTCCCCACGCTGTTTCCGCCACCTGAAAACTATGTCTTACATCACACAAACTACAAACAAACAGCCCAGGTTCCCTTTTTCCTTCTCGCATATTGTTCCTCCTTGAGTCTCTCCCAAAGTGGTGTTGACATTGACACATCTTTTAGCTGCTCAGCATCAGGATGCAGCATCCTGCAGTTCTTTCAGCCCTCTTCTTCTTCTTCTATCTTATTTATTCCATTACAATAAAAAACCTCATGCCTTTAGTTTGCTTCTTCAGGTACAGCACCAGAACTATAGCATAAATATACATGGATGAAACACAGTATGGGAAATAAAACACAGAAATGGAAAACCACACACACACACCCCCAAAGAGAGCACACTGCAGAGAATAGTCTGGGTGGTTTATAGTTAAATAAACGATGTACATAAAATGATACAAAAATACAGTATGAAAAGCATACAGTTTTATATGGAAAATACATCAATAATGTTCTTGACAATGTTCAATTAACAGAACGTATATACGTTAGAATCAAATATGTTCACTGGTATTTCTGATCCAGAGAAATGTAGACAAGTTACTTGAAAAATTAATTTTCCATTTGGGAGAGTGCTTCAGCAGCAAACTGAATCTGAACCTTTGTAGGGGAAAACGTGATAGTATTCAGCATTATTAAAATTTACTTTCAGAATGTGGTAGGTATCATTAGCAGCAGACACAGCACTGATGGACTGAACAGTAGAAGCTTTCTGTAGTCTATCATTCAGATAAGTTGGACTCATATTATTTCTACATTTGTACACTATTTGTGCAAGATAATGTTCTGGCTTTGCAGAAGTTGGAAACCAATTTAGCTTGCTGTATAATTCACAGTGATGGGTTTTGTAATCACACTGCAAAATGAGTCTATTTGCTCTATTATACAATCCTGATATAGGCTTGAGTGCTGCAGAACTCGGCCTACTCCAAATAATGTCATAGTGTTCTAAATGAGAAATTATAAAAGCACTGACAATTGCTTTTGTGCATCTGCAACTAAGACATTTTCTAAAATGGTTAATAAAGGCAAACTGAAGCAGTCAGTTTCTGGCAGTGGCTGGCAAATGTGCTCATTAGCATTGCAACACACCTACTTCTTCCTCACCCCCACTCACACTATTTTGCTAGAATTAATGTAATAAAAATGAACAAAATGAAGAGAAGGCTGCAGCTTTAGTCATCATGTTTGGGGAAAATATAAAACTTACAAAGCCATGTTCCTTCTCTCTTATACCAATGTGAATCTTGCCCCAAGCTGATTTGCTCAGTGCGACAATGACATCCCAGTTGAAAAGGTGGGTGGAGGGCATCTGACAAACACATGGAGAAACAGGAACTTGCTGAACACACATAAATGCTTCTTAACTAGACATTCCCTTCCTATCCAAAATGTGTGGGGCTTGCTCATTACCTCCCTGGCAGGTCATGTGGAAATAAAGAGCCTGTAAAATGGCCCAGAACAGGGGCTCATAGTAGGATGTAAATCAGTTGTTCTATCAATTAAGAATCAGGAAACATCCTCCTCCTTACTATGTGCATGATGCAGCCTAATATCGCTAGCCTCAGTGGCTATGTCTACACTTGTTAATTTAAGTCGACTTAGCATGTCTACACTTAAATTTTAAGTCAACTTTGGGGGGACCCTACAAAGTAGACCTAGAGCGTCCACACTGGATGCCTAGGTTGACTTGTAGAGGCTAGGGGGATCTTGAACTGGTCCACGGTGGTAGGGGTGCACCCCTTGCCAAGTGCCAGGGGGCTCAGCCTTTGCCCCATTGTACCTGGGTACAATGGGGCAAAGTGGGACAGGGACCCTGGCAGGGCATAGGGGCAGGGCTCTGCCTGCCCTGTGGGGGGCATACCAGGCTCTCCCTGTGCCACCCACCCTGGCAGGGGGTCCTGGAGAGCCCTAAGTCGAGTTAGAGTCAACTTAGGGCTACTCCAGGTCTACATTGGCTTAAGTCGACTTTAGAAAGTCAACTTAAGCCAAAAGTCGACTTAAAACGAGGTTTTATAAAGTCGACTTAATTTTCCTTATGTCAACTTAAGCAGCTTGCTTAAGTCGACATAAGGAAAGTGTAGTGTAGCTGCAGAGTAAATTACGTTGACTTAAGCAAGTTTAAGTCGACTTAATTTACAAGTGTAGACCCACCCAGTGAGTCCTGAAGTATCACAATAATAACATGTGTGTGTTGTGTTTTGTTTTGTTTAATATACGGGCAAATCCCCCCCCACCTCCACGGGGGTTCATAGTAGAACATTTATTTGCAAAACATAATCATTTTCTGATGGATATCCTCCTCTTGTTTCATAAATGGAACTTCTGTTCATCACAATACTTTCCCAAGGAATGTATGGCATTAAAGCAACCCAGGATTACAGATCATGCCATCACATTTCACAGGTTACAAATATTTTTTAGATACCTATATGAGAAACCAACATATCTGCATTTTCTGATGCAGAGAGAGTCAAATCTGTGCTAAAAAGACTCAATATTCCAGAAGTCATAAATTCCACATAAATACACAACCACATCTGGCCTAGTTATTCAAACAGCTAGGTTGTTTGAACGCTTGTGCAATTATTGTGCTTATATAAAGGAATCAAGTGCTTTTCTTCACAGATGGCAGATACAAATGAATGACCATTTGGGAGTTCATGACTGTTTTACATGTGTATTTGACACTCAGCTTAGTTATGCAAATGTGAATACAGTTTTTCTCACTCTAATGTGTGGCTAGTCTTTGAACATGAGAACTTTAAACTATGGAGCCAGAACACTTATATTGGGAATTTACTACTATTTTTCTTTGCTCATGATTTGTCACAGAGACATGCCATGACTTAACAAATGGACAAGAAAAGGACTACTTTTGTCTGGGAGTCAAATTCTATATTGACTGATAGCCCAATTTCACAAGCTTTGTTGCAGAGCCAAGACCTGACCTCAAATCTTCTGATCTCATGTCTTAACCATGAGACAATTCTTCCCACGAATGACAGGAGAATCAGTGCCCTAGTACCTAGAGGTACCCTCCAGTAGTACATGCTGTAGATGGTAATATTTCCATTTATTAACTTATTTCACTTACTCTACCCAGGGTCCTGTGTTATCTGATAACAAGACAGTCAAAAGGAGGGACTCAGTAAGTTTGAATACACCCTTCATAATTTTATAGATCTTAACAAACCTTCTCTAAACTCTTTCTTGGAAGACTAAATAATCCTAAAGTTTTTGTAACTATATATCATTAAACTTTTCCATGCTCCAACCAACATTGCCTTCCTTTCAACTATTGCAGCCTCCACTATATTTCTTTCATGGAAAATGGAGCATATTAGGCCAAAAGAAGGCAGGTTATTGTTAGATATAATGTCATCATAAAATACAGCAAGAGAAATAATTAATCTTTGAAGAAAAAGGTCAAATGTGACTCACTACATTTTGTATTATTTAAAACTGATATTTTCCAAGCTCCTTATTTCATGCCAAAGACCAGCTATCACCTTCTTTGTATAACAGAAATCCTTCCCTTAAAAATAATTGATGTTCAAGGGTCTTCATTTGCACTGTCCAGAATACTGTAGGTGATTTCTTAATTCTAGCTAAATTAAGATGACCTCGCTAGTTTTTTAACCTGCTCTGAATCTCATAA
>ML685783.1:18953525-18972893 GCA_007922175.1 Pelusios castaneus
TATATATATATATATATTCAGTTAAGACTCAAAGGAGAATTAAGTGATTTTTTGAACATCTTCTCAATGCTAATATGAAATTAAATCTGTTAATAACAAAGGTTTATTTCCTCCTACATTATATCTATATAACCAAACCAGCACAGACAGATACTGAATGAGTAGCTTTCACTAGTTGACAGCAGGGAGCAGAAGTGCAAAGACACAGGAAAATATAAAATAAGAAAGAGAGACCTGATCTTTTTCAACCTTAGAAATGGTTCCGTTTATTTTTCATTTTGAAGTTATTGATTCCATTGACACTTAAAAATCAGAAACTGGTCACCCTAAGATCACTGGAGTCAGTATCTTCCTGTTAGTTTTGCATGATAGAGGGGAGCATATTATAGCTCCAAGGAATGATTATCAAAATGTTTAAGTTTTTATAGAGCATTCACATGGAAAACTCTGTCCTTCATCCCAAGAGAAGACGGAACAAAAGTCGAGGTAATGTTAGCGGTAGGAAGCATGCTTCTACTTTTAACCAGCTACTCCTCTATTGCTGAATACCCCTGGGAATCTCTGGATTATGCATGTATGGTTTTCATTAGCATCTGAAATTCTATGTGTAAACACATATAAATTATATTTTTAAAAGAGGGAAATATTTGCAAGGTAATGATTGACAGAAGTAGTCTCTAATCAAGAAGACTTTCCCATTGAAGTCCATGGGTATTTTGTCCAAGCAGAACTGACTAGGGATTACAGGATTTTATTCTAAATGAAATAAAACCAACACAGACAAATTCTTCATGTTACAGTTTGATAGCTGGAAACTGGAAGTGTGCATGGCACACAAGCACCCCAGTTAGAGGAGATAAACTTTACCACGAGTCTTTCACCCCTTGAATAAAAGCAAAGGAATCCCTGCAACTGCTTAAAACATTAAGTGAAATATTATAGCATAGAGGTGGATAGCAATATATAAATTGCTCATTGTTACAAGGAGTTCTGTCTCTTTAGGAATAGGCTAGCACTTTAGCTGGATGAATAATTGGTTTTTTTTAAGGTTGCCAAGCAAACAGAAAAATCAGGGGGAAAAAATGGTTCTGCTCCAAAACTGTTTGGAATTTGTCAGGAGACTGAAAAAGTCTTTTTTAGGTAATCAGATGGTGTGTGTATCATGCCTTATAAACTTTAGCAATTAGGGCTCTTCTCTGGGATAGGGGAGACCCAGAATTGAACCGTCACTCCACTCCAAGCAGCTTAACAATCAAGTGAGAGCCTCTTCTTGCGTGGGTCTTCTAATCTCACCTGTTGAAGTTGTTTTACTTTGTATAAATACTTGATTATTCAGTAAGCCAAAGTAAGAGGGTGAGCACTGCATCATAGGCTGATGATTAAGACATTCACCTGGGAGCTAGGAGACAGATTTAAGACAGATCTTCTCACTGCCTAATTTAGAGGAGGGATTTGAATACCTTTCCTACTTCACTAATAAGTGCTTTAATCACTGGATTATTGAGCCATTCTCACTCATTTTGGCTCAATGAATATTTAAGTATTTATAAACATGGAGGACTGCTTTAGAGCAGAATAGCTTTGGTGTTAAAAACTCACCTGGCAAGGGCTAGGATGAAAATAAATCCTAACTCTGATGATTATATAAATATTTATATACAGTGGAACAGCTTCATCAGAAGAGGCCAAGAGCAGTTTTCTCCTCCTACCTCAAAAGCCTTGTGGTTAAGATTTCCATCTCAAAGGGGATAGATGAGGACTTAAGTGTTTGTCCCACAATAAGGATGAAAAATGGGGGAGGGAGAAAGAGTCAAACCTGTCTTTCTAGTTCCCAGACAAGTACCCAAACCACCAGGAGAAGGGGAGGTATGTACAAAGAGACTGCTGGCCTGGGAAAACTTTTCCTTTCAGACTGCCCAAAACTACACTTTTTAGTGAACAAATGATTCATCCCTCTAAAAAAATTACACAGCTCTAGCCAATATATTCCAGTTCCAAGAACTGGCCCTTTAAAGCAGATTACAGGCAAAAATGGCTGGTTCAGTGCAGCATAGCAGAAAGAGTTCTGGAGTGTGTAGGGTGATGTGTTTTGGGAAGGAATATCAGGGAACAAAAGGGATGTCTTCATTTAAAAGTGTGAGACTGGGAGGGAGCAGGAAGTATTGGGGAAAGTGTGGATTGAAGTAAAATCTGCTGTGGAACTCCCTGCTAAGAGAGTAGTCGCAGTTGTTTGGAAGAGGGTGGCAGAATCTCTGGGAAGTAGCCTGGGAGGGTTAAAATGAAATAACCTGGGAAGGGTCTAAAAGAAAGACCTTAAACATCATTCGCCAAACATCTGAAAGCCATGAAACAATCATTTCCCTTACTCCTTTCGATGATGTGCTGTTAAATTTCTCTTAATCTTCAATGTCTTTTCTGGCTAGTCCTTTGCTGGCCACTGGGCTTGGGAAATGCTGGGCTAAATAGGCACTCTGGGAAGCAGCCCTTGCAAACAGCTAATAGGACATTTGTGGTGGAATGCAGACAGCCCCATTGTGATGTAATGTCCCAGGGCCTGTAGAGGGCATGGAGTTGATGTGGCAGTTGTATGGGTGAAGAGTACTGTGAGCTTTTCTCACAAGAGTAAAGAAACATTCACCTTCTTACCCTGGGGAGATATAAGAATAGTTGGTGGAGCTTTGCACCAGTTGTGAAAGCTGTGGTCCAAGTGGGGTTAAACACACGTGTGTGTGTTTTGGACTTTGTCAGCATTGGAAACAGAGGATTCTGACTTTCACTTTGACTAAAATCAAACAAATGCACAAGAGTGAGTGAAAACCAAGCTACTCTGACAGGAGGAATGTGAGCATACAGACACCAGACCAGGTAAGCCTTTACTACAGTAATTCTTCTGTGTGTTTTCCCTAGAAAACTTGTTCTAAAAATTCTGCTCCTCTAGTCAAAATAGTTGAAATTCAAATTATGAATATCAAATTCCCGTTGCAGTACTTGTCGCACACAGTTGATATGCGATTCATAGACTTGGATGTGTCAGCATAACACATTAAAACAATTTTCTAGAAGTGATTTACCAGAATTGTTTACAGCTAATTTGTGAACAGAAAAAAGGCCTACGATAGAAGAATACATTGGTGACTGTAAATAGTTCGCCCAGCTGAAAGGGTGACATCTGTAAAGAACCAGAATAAAGTTTATACACTACTTAATTACCATTTAAAGCCTTAAAATAGGGCTTCTGTACATGAGTGATTATCTCTTACAACCCAAAAACTGAGCATGAGCTCCAAGCTTGCAGGGCATTTCTATTACCTTGGTGGTCTCATATCTCATTGCAACTTCCATGCATGCATCTAATGGCTTTAGATGCTTGTAATGCAGTGTAAGCTAAAACTGTTTAAAGTTGTACCAATCAGCTGGTGAAAATTCAAATAATATCCCAGGATTAAAGCTGAGGGAACTGTTAAAATATAAGAAATCACTTTTAATCAAATAATTGTATTGCATGCTGGTTCTGAGTATAATTATTTTTAGTGTGTCAAAGGAAGTCTTTAATCAGACTGGTAATGTGTTGGCTTCTCAGAGTAGTGACAGATCAAGAATGCAATGTCCAAATTTTGTATCCCATTGAGTAATTATTGCAACCTTTTCAATTCTGAATCATGTCTATTCTTCTCAAGTACTTATTGGAAAACACTTCTATTCTAATTTCATTCATTTCTTACTTCACTTAATCCTCAAATAATAACTATGAGCATCTGATCTCTATAACCTGGCAGTATGGTATTTTGGGGTAAGACCCAAACTTACATTGATCTGATAAAGCAGCTGACCTTTTGGGGAGCAGAATACTTTGGTAAAGGAAATAAAATCTTAAATAATATCTCTTTACTTGAGCTTGCTGCAGGAGAACAAGAGACCAAAATGTGATAAGGGAGGCTGTGTATTTCTTTTTGCAGTTTCTTGATAACCAGTGTGGAAAATTAGGAATACTGTTTGTGACTGCTCGTGGAATTTAGCTTCAGTCTTATCAACCAGTTCTGGGAGAATCAGCCCTCCTTTTACATCCTTCACATTTTCAGGTCAGTTACACTAGGCATGGATGGGTGACTGTAGTTATATCCTACCAGTCATATTTGATCAAAGAAAGGTCATCTAAACAACTTTAAGGAACTCCTCTTCAGAATCTTGTTTTGTAAACATATAAAATAAGCATCTATAAATTGAACAAGACTATAAATAACATGAGTGTTTGGACAACAGAGTCTTGTGGCACTTTTAAAGACTAACAGATTTATTAATCGCATGAGCTTTCGTGGGAGAAAATCCCACTTCATCAGATGCTTTGAAGAGTGTTTGGGTGGGAATTGTCATAATGCAGGGAACAGTAAAGAGAGTTTGCTCCCATGTAGTTCTTTAGACCGGCAGTTAATTCCTCATTAGCCATTCCTCTATTTTGTCTCTTATTTTATGAACTGTTCAAGGAAGATTCCTGGCTTTTATCTATTGATGGCTGTGGGTCACTAATGGTTTCAGTGGAATACACAACATGCCCAAATGTTCTACTTAGAATGGATTCTATTAAGAAACCTATTTTTCCTCTTTATTGCTGCTCCTTCAAGTAATCTGTTTGTTTTGTTTTTTTTTCTTCCATTCAGAAGCATGACATGTAGGGCCCTTGAGGGCAAACAATCCAGGTAGATGCACCTCAGCAGTATAAGCGTCACTTAGTCAATTATTTCTTGTAATAATAGGCTTGTTTGGTGTAGTACATCTGAGCTGTTTCTAGCTCCTTCTAAGACTAGCCTAGCTTTTAGATGGATATAATGGCTAAAAATAAGCCTAATTCCTTTAAACAAGAATTTCATCAGCCCAAATTGTATCTGTGTTAGGAACTGGTGCCATTTGTACGTGTATCTTTATCAACTTGACCAGAGACAATTACATTTTGAATTCTAAAGTCTCCAAAGATAAATTAAAATGGAGCATTCAAGTCAATTAATGTCTGGAGTCTGTCTCATCAATAAGGAAAAATGTGAACGGTTTGCCCTCATGTTGTCCGAGGTTAGTGGAAAGGTATTGGCTGTCAGAATATGGAAAGCGGTCACAGTATTTAGCTAACTGGATTGGTAAAAGACCCCCTCCCCCCAATTGTCATTTAAATCAAAGGCTATATCTACACTTACTAAAATTAGTTCGAATTAGTTAGTTTGAACTAACTAATTTGAACTAATTTTAGTTACTTCAAATTAACTTAATTCGAATTAGCATGGCCACACTGGAATGTTAGATAGAACTAAGCAAGCACTTGCTTAGTTCGAATTAGCGATCCCCATTCATTTCAATGGCCGGTTAATTCGAACTAAGAAATTAGTTCACATTAACATGGCCACATTGGTTAATTTGAACTAGTTAGTTCTAATTAACCCTTAGTTCGAATACCCTATTCAAACTTCCTTAATTCAAACTAACTAAAGCCTAGTATAGCCATGGCTTTAGTTAGTTCAAATTAAGCCTCCTTAATTTGAACTAATTTGCCAGTATAGACATAGCCAGAGATGGCTGAGGGTTTGTTTTTTTTTGTTTTTGTTTTTTTTAATTTGGAGTTTGAAATATTAGAGTGGCTTAATAGCTTCATTGATAGTGGTATTCAGGAAATGCTAGGATTTTAAAATCCTTTAAGCAATGTATTTTAGAATTTGATGCCATTGGGAGGTGTCCTTTAAGAAAAATGAGGGATAGCTATCTCTATGTACTAGTAATTATTTCTGTATCTCTAAATAAGTGTATAATCCCCATTATCACATTATCTATCTGGATGCCTGAATGGCATTATACACAAATTATCCGAGGGAAGTAGGGAAGTCACCACCACCCAAGTTACAGATGGGGAAGTGAGGCTGAAAGAGTCTAACTGGCTTGCCAAAGGTGAAACAAAGTCTGGGAAGAAGCAAAGGGTGGGCAGTGAAAGTTTTCTCTGTAAAAAAACTATTTCTTTCTAATGTTAGTTTGCATTTGTCTACTTTCGAATGACTAGAAATCTCAATGAAGATTATGTGGCAAGCACTACCGTTTCCATGCTTGGCAATTGTACTTTTCAATAATGTATTTGTCTCTCTACCATTAAGCAGATATAGAAATAATGAGTGATGGCTTGTGCCATGAATCCAGAAAGGATCACCCATAACTTTGAGTAAATGTATTTATTAAAGGCAAGGCATTTTCTTTGTTTCTGCAGGAGCTGTACTGATGGGAATGAAATGGGGGAGGAGTCTAAAAATCGAAGAGGGGCTGATCTGATGCATGGAAGCCCTAGGGCAAGCAATTTTCCTTGATCCAAACTTCAAATGTATAAAAATGTAGGCATGGGAGTTGCTAAAGGAAATGAAATCTCATTTCATTTAAATCTGGAGGAAAATTTGTGGATTTTGAAGAATTCTCACTTAAATCCATGCAACAGTGTCTGCTCGACGACCTTGTTACTTTCTTTTTTATTACAACATAATGAGGTTGTCAGGCTGTCAGATAAGCAAACAGAGTGGCAGCAACAATCTCGCTCTCTAGACAGACAAGAGATTTTTAACAGCCATGATCAAGGAGGCTTTTAGTAATAATATTATCCTCTAAGCTACAAGGCCAAATTTGGCTCTTATTTATTTGTAATGCCAGCGAAACTGAAGTGTACTCCACAATCCACACTAAAGTCAATAGAAAGATTTTCACTGACTTCAGTAGGCTTTGGATTAGCTTTTGAAGTTGTATTTTGGTGTAATTAAGAGCCACATTTGGCCCATGAGCTCTCCTAACTCTTTTGCTCCAGTTTCATGTATTTTTCAGCTGCAGAGGGTTGCTTTAGCTCCTGGTGTCTGGAGATCCTTTCTATTCTTGCTTCGGGGGAACTAAGGATGTTAAACAAAAATGGTGGGCTTGGGGAAAGTTTCCACAAAAAATGTTTTTTTCTTCTAAATATTCTAGCTGATTATGGATAAAGGGAGGAGAACTTAACAAGCACAGCACTCTCTTAAAACAGAAATGTTCTTCAGTAATGTGGCAACATTTCCCCCCACATTTAGGCATTGTTCATTTACTTAAAAACTTCCTCCTCCTTGCTCTCTGTGTTTTAGAAGATAACAAAGACTATCAATCAACTGGAACTGTGCTGATGTTTCCATGGCAGTTTAGTAATTAGGTTTGTTCACCAGGGGTTGAGATGAGTCCAATAAACTCATTTGTGCACTTCTTTCAGACAGAATAGAACCCTTGTTGCCAGGCTATGAATAAAGTACAACTCTTCAGACCTAAGACACACATTCTCTCCTGGATAAACAGTGTGTTAAGTCTTAAAGGTTTTTATTCTGTTTGTAAGGAGTCCTTTTTGAAGGCAGATTTGAAAGCTCAGCACTAGATTGAAAGCCATAGGCTCCATAACTCCCCATGTGGCATAATATGTTTAGCCGCAGCAGCATAGTCTTGCATTCTCAAAGTTATTAGGCCAGTTGAGGCACTCACATAGTTTACTACAATGTTGTGATTCCTAAACGGTTTCTGAGCTGTTTCAGTTGGTTTCATGCTATAGTAAAAAACAAGTGTGGCTATATGACCTTTCGCAAATAAAAGGTGCTTCTGGTTGTTCTTGGCCTGAACAATGCATAAGAGTTTTTTCAGATGCATGCTATGTATGCAACTTTCAACGTTAAACCACTGTGAGCATCTTTCATCTAATTTGGAGGCATAAATGTAAAATCCATCCCACAGGGATGTCATTTAAAACTGTGAAGTCAAATTTATTAGTCATCCACTGTTCTTTCCTTCATCTGGGTTGCCCAGTGTATTCTGTCATCTCCCTATCCTTGTTTCTTGCTTTCTATGTACTAGATTGTAAATTCTTTGGGTTACATTAAATAAAAGTTAATTGTCAGTTCATGATTGTAATGTGTTATTTATTGAAAAGTAATGGAGGTATGCAAACATTCTTGCATGCATTTTGGTTGGACTGCATGTGTCTGCCTCGATACACTGAAAAGCAGCACATGGTTTCCAGGAAATAGCAGATAGTGTAAATTCAGTCCTCTATGCTTATTGCCTTAGACAGTTACTTATCAAGTGGTTGTGTGTGTGTGTGTGTGTGTGTATATATATATATATATATATATATAATATGGAAGAAATTAAGGGGGGACACAAAAACTTAGATCTTTTTATTTAAAAACATTAAGCCAAAGTTCAAAAATGTCATTCAAGTTGAAATTTTATCATCTTCCCTTGGAAGAGAGTGCAGGAATGAGGGAGGGGAATGAAATGTTTCCCTGAGTCAAGCAGCATCTAAGTCAAGCATTTTTTAATCTGTGAAAGCTACTTTTCATTTACCAGGTACAGACAAAATCACACACACAAGAGGCTTCCCTTTCACACTTTTGACAACAGTGAAAATATTAGCAGTGGAAAACTATAGGGAATAAGAAGTGTCTCACTCCATTATATTCCTTTCAACACTTTCATGCTCGGAACTATTAAGGAGTTTCACACCATTTAGACTCATCTCTGTTTATCTTTTTTTAACCAAAAATTACTGTTTACCTACTGTGTCACTAAAGTAATTGTACGTGAACTATGGGTGCATCCAACTGGTAAATGGAGTGTTGCTTTGACAAG
Source organism: Pelusios castaneus (assembly GCA_007922175.1). Taxonomy (NCBI): domain Eukaryota; kingdom Metazoa; phylum Chordata; order Testudines; family Pelomedusidae; genus Pelusios; species Pelusios castaneus. The sequence goes on from ML685783.1 coordinate 18,962,175, forward strand.
CAGCACCTCAATTAGCTTTAGCTTTGTTTAGATGGCATGATGTCTCTCTTGCAACTAGTTTAGTTGTTAAAAATGCAGCAGTCAATCCAATTGGTCTCTATTCAAAGCATGAGTTTATGGAGGTGGGAGGAAGTCAGAAATCACCTATGTTATGGAAAAATACCATAATTGTTCCTCAGTGTTAGATAATTGCATAGCACTATATCTTTTTTTGTTTTTGTTTTTGGTTTGTTGGCTGAATTTTTTTTAATTATTATTATTTTTTGGCAAAACAAAACCAAAAAAGAAAACCATTTTGAGTCATAGAGAACATGTTTGAGCTCAAAGAGCTGAAATGAAACATTTTGTTTTGATATTTATTTGAGCATTTTTAAGCACTGGGTTTTTTATTTATTTATTTATTTATTTAAAAGGAAGGAAGGAAATTTGGAAATGACATGAACAAAGCCAGAGGAGGAGGGAGGTACTGGCTCCTTTACACTCAGTTTCCCATGGTTAGGAGCACTCACACATTAGGTAGGATTCCTGGGTTCAGGTCCACTTTGTCTGATTTAGCAGGCATTTAAACTTCTGTCTCTTGCACAGAGGATGAGCACCCTAAGCAGTGGGCCAAAAGATATGTTTCATTGGGTGCATCTACACTTACAAATTAAGTCGACTTAAGCTTGCTTAAGTCAACTTAATTTACTCTGCGTCCACACTGGCATTTCCTTAAGTCGACTGAAGCAGCTGCTTAAGTCGACTTAAGGAAAATTTAAGTCAACTTTATTAAACATCATTTTAAGTTGACTTTGCTGGCTAAGTTGACTTTAGAAAGTTGACTTAGCCAGTGTGGAAGAGGAGTAGCCCTGAATCGACTTTAAGCCTGGCGTGCCCCCCCACAGGGCAGGACAGAGCCCTGCCCACCCTGCTCCTATGCCCTGCCAGGGTCCCTGTCAGGCTCAGCCCCCATTGTACCCAGGTACAATGGGGCAAAGGCTGAGCCCCCTGGTACTTGGCAAGGGGTGCCCCCCTGCCACCATGGACCTGTCCCAGGTCCACCTAACCCCTAGAAGTCAACTTAGGCATCCAGTGTGGACGCTCTAGGTTGATTTGGTAGGGTCCCCTCTAAGTCAACTTTAATTTTGAGTGGGGACTTAACAAAGTCGACTTAAATTAACAAGTGTAGACATAGCCATTCAGTCTTCCCTGCAGAAGCTGATCCATTTTATTTAAATACAAAAATATTCATTGAGTGACAGTATGTGATATTCTAAGGTGGTTAGCACATTCCCTGGAGAGCAAGGGGGAAACCTGAATTCCAATCCCTCCTACAGTGAATATTTATGTATTTTATACAAAGTGGAACTGTTTCAACAGAAGAGTTTGAAAGTCCCATGCCAAGAATAGTCTGCTACAGCAACCCAGTACTTTGGGCACTCATCTAGGAGAGGTGAGATGCAAGTTTAAAGCCTTTCTCCAGTGGGGTAGAGCCTTAAACCAGGGTCTCCCACATTCCAGGTGAGTGCTCTGGTCACTAAAGTAAAAAGGCAGCTTCTCCTCCTTTTCTTTGTAAATGGCACTAAAGTCCCCTCAATCTAGCCTGATTTTCTTTTTAATTTTAATTTTGGCTGGAAATGTTCAGTGAATTCACAAATTCATGGTCAACTTGAAACTTCATTTTTCGTTGAATAAAGGATTATTCTGATTTTTTTTCCCCGAGTTCTAATCAGATAGTCAAGCTCAAAGAGCAGTTTTCAGAGTGGGAGCCATAAATTCCTTAATATAGAAATGATGCTGATTAACCTAGAGTGCATGTCACCAACATGCTAAGGACCAAATTGTGGAGAGGCTCTGAAAATGGTTTTTACTGTAATAGACTTACCATCGTCCATAGCATCTTTGTAGAGACATTACAAAAATGCTACTATAGGAACAGCATCTGTGGAAATCAACAACCCAACAGAGAGGGTCAGCAGAGAAAGAAATGGTAAGGAATAAGTGAAAATTACACTTCAGATGTTGCTAAATCGATGACAGGTGAATAATCTCCGCATACTGTATTTGTCCACAGGCATCAGACATATCCCTGAAGTGTTCCTACTGGAATTGTCTTTGTCTTACTGTGTCTTTCCCCCCATTTTCAGAGCATGCTGTTTTTAAAGAATTGTTTATCACACAAGTCTATTTCTTACATCTGTTTGGAGTCAGCTATATGCAATAGTAATAATGTATGTGGGGGCGATTGGACTCATTAGCCCTGGATGTTTTTTTCTGTGCACAGGAGAATGACATGGTGTTTGAACCAGGTTAACTAACATGATGTTAAAAACTCATGGTAAACTGGGACTGTGCTGGATTCTGCAGTTAACGACAGCCAGTTAATGCTAGGATAAACATGACAGCCCCTGATTACACAGAACTATGTGCTGTATTTAGAAAAGTGTTAATGTGCTAAACACAATATCGTTTTCCAGTGTTGTAAGGCTTCAGGACTGGTGACATCAGAGAGGGGATGGTTATTTGTTTTATGATAATGCTGGTCTTTGAGTAAGCTATATATACTGCTTTTCTAACCAATGAGTAAACAGAGAGCGAGGGCTGGCAAAGTGATGCGATTTGGCTTATTACAGATAAAATCAGAAAGTTCAGCTGCTTCGCCAAATTTTTAGTATACCCCGTCTCCCCCCAATCATGGCTATAGTGAAGCTGTTTTTCCTCTTTCTTTCTGTGTGACCTCTCCTTTGTCACTTCCTGCCCCAAAAGGAGCATATAACCATTGTTCTAGAAAGTAGAAGATCTGAGAATAAAATCTGGACTGTACTTAAATGCTGTAAGCCTGCATGCCATTATAAGTAAAATGAAAACATGGAGATCATTTTTGATTCAGTGAAAACAGACACACAGATGTTCAACATACAAAATTGCCATGGAGACTTTGAATTCCTGGTACCATGCTGTTGAACCTTTAGAAATGTAAATGGGCCGGTTATTTTAGTCATTCAAACAACACAGCTCTTGCTAGGTTGGTGAATATGCATCGATTTAAAAATGAGATATTGTCCACCTACCCACAACCTATAATTTTCCCATGGATTAATCTATGAGTATTAATGCTAATCTTAATCACCCTGCTGAGGTATTTTTGCTGTGAACTAAGTGCCAGTGACTGCCCATCTGAAATTATTTTGTGGTGATTGATTTAAAACCTAAAGCTGGAAGATTGCTTTTGAATGCACAAAATTGTTCCTTTAAAAAAAAAAAGTTATTATTTTTAATAAGTAGATAGTTTTGCATTCTACATGACTAAAGTCATGATAAAAACGATGTGCATGATGATCCTTATTTCATATATAGTGCTTTTATTAGTACATCTCCAAGCATTTTACTGAGGAAGTCAGGGTCTGTATCTGTTCCTTCTGTGATACTACAAGCTAGTTTACATGCTCGTATTTCTCCAACAGTTGGTCAAATAATCAGCAAAATTATTCACAAATAATGTGTCTTGACAGTTGACAGGGAAACATTTGTTTCTATACATTATTCATGAGTATTACAGGTCCAACAAATTTGATTGATTGATTGGTGCTCTTTTTTCTGCCACTGGTTAGAAATGATAATTTCTGGATTTACTGCATGATAGTGATTAATCAAGCAATCTTTTGTGTCAAAGCATTCATTGGCATTGACATAGAAGCCCAATACATGCCCACTACACTAAATGAGAATTAGTGATGGGTGTGTGTAATGAAATTTAGATCATGCATCTGATCTGGATTCAGATTTTTCCCAAGTTAATTAGTGATTAGATTTCTGATTTGGTCCCATTATCTACCCTCAGTAAGGCAGCATTATAAAATTCTCTTCAGAATTTGTGTGACCCAGTTCTGCTCCCATCAAAGCAACAGGTAGTTTTGCTATTGATTTCAGTGAGTGATAGATTGAGACCTTACTCTCAATAAACTATCCTTACTATCCTTGCTTGCAGTGTCATAATTCCAAACTATTTAATCTTTATGTGATGGGGTGTCCCAGGCTCAGAGGCCCCCTTCAGGGTTTTACCACAGAAAGAAGCAATGGAGTCAAGTCCTCCAAGTGGTCAAGAGAAAGACTGTACAGGAGGCAGCCAATCAGCTGGTTGAGGCACATATAAAAGGAACTGCAGAACCAAAATCAGGCAGTTGCTGCCTGAAACTGGAGGTACATAGATGCTTTTCCTGGCTGGATGAGGAAGCTACGGGACTGTGGACAGAACAGCCTCTGTCAGGGATCACGGGAGCAAGAAGAAGCTCCTGGCTTCTTGCTGGAACTAAGTACAAGACTTCAGCTCTTTCTGGTGAGGGTGGAGTATTTATAAATACTCATGGGGAAGTAGCCTAGGCAATCATAGCCACATTGTGAGCAATTGAAAGGTTTGCAGCTGCTATTTGTAGGGTCCCTGGGTTGGGACCCAGAGTAATGGCTGGGCCTAGATCCCATCCCCATTGGCCACAGCTGGGGTGGCCTACTCCTGGAAGAAGGAATTGAACCAAATCCTAGGTAGGGGACTGAAAACCCCAAGAAGGGTCAGAAATTTAGTGAACATTGAACTGTGATAAACCCCCAGAAAAGTGACCTGAACTCTTTAGGGACTGAAATGGAGATCTGGGGTCAGAGAAAAATCAATAGAGGGCAAAACCACTGCCTCCAGAGAAGACGTTCTAGAGGTACGGCTGGATACCAGGGCCAGGACTGTTTTAAGACTGCTGACTGAGACTCTGCCATTGAACAGTTTATCCTGGAAAAGGTTTTATTTTGTTGAAAGCCCACAGATTGGGAGAGGAATGGATGCACACCTGGCTATGGGGCACTTACGAGATTTGGGTGCCACCTTGATACACCTTGCAAGTTAAACGGCTTTAAACTAACTTAGGCTGACTTTACCGATGTGTTAAGAGAGTCTAAGGCTAAGCCTGTACTGATGGTGGCAAAATTGCTGCCGTCAGCGTGATCTTCCAGGTTCAATTGAGCAGTCTGTGTAGTCTTGCACAACACTGAAGTGTGTTCAAGTTCTGTAGCTCTAAGGAAGTCTTACTGAATGCATAACATTTTAAGTTTGTGTAAAAGAGTCTGTCTATCCTTTTGTGTGTCACATCTGAATTAGGCCCCAGGATTCTACCGCCCCACCAGATGCATATCAAAATAAATAAATAAAAATAAAGATTAAAATTTTATAAACAGTAAGATTAATACTTTCAAGTTCAAAAACTGAAAGTGAATTTCAAAATGTATGCCAGTACAAACCTCTGGTCATATCTAAATTTGAAATCAGTTTCAGAAAATGTTTTGGTGATGAAGTAAGTAAAAATAAAACTGTATGTGCACACTTCTCCTTAAGTCACTGAATATTTTTCAAGGCCTTCACTTCCTGTATTCTCCCTTCAGCCTTTTGAGAACCCTGTGTGCTGGGTCACCTGGTTAATTGTGGCTAAGTTAGGAGCATTTTAGTCCAAGCTAGTCCCCTAGTGAAAATCTTTCTCACAGAAAATGCCATAGGAGATGAGAGTCATGATGAGGCACATCTGTGTAGTTTGTTTTGTTTGGGTTTTTTTGGTCTAATTCCTCATCGTAGTATGCTTGAATGTCAATTTTCAGTTAGACAAAATGAAAATTATATCCTTAAGCAAACAATGGGGGATTCTGCCAGTATGACTTTTAGGGTCAATCATCTCATTAGCAGTCAGTTTTTACAATGGCATGTTATTTATAGGAGAGAGACTTACAAGCTGTTAAACTAAACAGCAAATTAAATTGTCCGTGAGCAGTTGTCGTCTGATGGAAATTCCCCTTGGGTAACAAGATGCTGCTTCTCACTGGAAAGTTTCTAAAAAATTTAATATGTTTTAATATTATTTTGTGCCAGGATAACCTTTATAGGAAACGGTTATTTTTATTGTGACAGAAAACTGTGCGATCACTGTAAACAGCAATACACGCACAGCAAAATATCAACAGTCACAATCCACAGGCCTTATTATAATGAATACTCATAGGTAACTCTCTCTAACTTCTAATTATTTTCAATTACATTTTAAAATACCATGGAGAAGTAATCAGTAGTGAATTTACATTCTCCACTAAATAGCCAATTTTATTTAATAATAATCATGATAATAATTAATAACAGTTAATAAAATCTAAGCATATAGTTAATATCTTCTACATCTGTATTCTACACAGAAAATGACTGCATCATGTTAAGCATACTATCAAGGAAACTATGATGTAAGAGTTGTCTTGTGGTTGAATCCAATCTCAGATGACACTATCAATGAATATGATAACTGGTTACACACTTTTAACAACATTGTTCCTAATCCAGTGCAAATTTAGGATCTGACTCAGCAAAGAATTTAAGAACAAGCCTAACTTTAAGCATGTGACTATTCACATTGATGTTAGTCGACTGCTCACATGTCTCCGTTTTTTGATAGGTCAGGGTCTGAATTTAGTCCTGACTCTCTGTAGCTAATGCACATGCTCCTGAATTATAACATCCTCCACACACAAAAGTTTTTTAAAAATGTGTGCTTCGTGGTTAGTAGACATGTAATTTCAAAATATCGCTGCACAGTATACTACTTTGCTGTCCTTATTGTATTTTGCCATATTTGTTATTTTCTATTGTCGTTAAGAAAGTGATGAGGTCCAGTTACCATGTTCTAATACATTATCTCTTCAGCTAAAAATATAACATGACTATATCTGTGAGAATGTATTATTTTTCCAGTTCAGTGCCCCAAATGATATTTTTAAAGACATTTTCGGTCAAACTAAACTTTTTTTTTTTTTTTTTGGTTACAAAATCGAAATACAATTTGAAAAGAAAAGTCATTTTGGACTGTATTGTTTCATTTTGACACTTTCTAAATGAAAAGATTTTACTGTTGGAATTCTCTTTTTTGGGATTTGGGGGAGAATTCCAATCCTCCCTCCCTAGAAAAATCATCAAATTCAACACAATTTTGCAAATTATTTCTTTAGACCCAAAATCTGACTTTTTTGGCAAAAAAAGATTTGTTCCCAAAATTCACTTTTCTCTACACATGACCTCATAATATAAATGCTAAGCTTCTCAAAGTATTGAAGATGGCATATTTGTTGCCTCCTGTTCTCTGAATGTTTATCCTGATTCCATGCTCCATACCAAATGTAAAAATTGTTACAAAGAGTATTGAAAAGTTGCTTCCAGGCTTTCAAATTCATCTGAGTCGGTTGTTCCTGGAAAGTTATAGAAAAAGATGAGATTAAAAGGCCCTTAAGGTTCAACAAATGCCAACAAAATGAACAAGCTCTCTGATGTATTACTATTAAAAGAGTCAAATATAGCACGTGGATGTGAAACTATAATATTTATTCAGTGACCACAGAATATAAATGGCACTTTGTAAATATGTCCATATCATAATCCAATAAAGATGGCAAGGCATGTGCTATGTACTTCCTTGGCAACCTTGAGTAAGGCCGGGTTAATTTCAAAACAATTTAGTCAATAATTTCTGAGGAGTTTGGTCACTAGGAGGAAGAAAAATCTGTATGAGCACCAATTTAATCATACAGACTTGACTTCAGTGTACAATAAATCCAAAATTATCCATGGTTATTTTAAAGGTTATGTAATTATATAAAAAATATTCAGCATTCACTAATACATCACACAAAACAAATGCTATCTAAATCCTCTAATGGACATTCATATTAGAGAAAGCATTACATTAAATAACAATTTAGGATTGGTGGAAAAATTAATTCTTCAATACAAAAGAGCAAAATTAAAGGTACTGTTGAATGCATGTGAAATTACTTAGTTAAAAAAGATGTAATTTTCTGTCCTGCAGAATGTATGGTCATATCAATATTAAGTTTCAGAACTTGAATCCACCAGAGTAAATAGTTCTGTGAAAGGTTAAGGATAAAATGCTGACAGCATATCTTTGCACCAGATCCTCGCTTATGCTTGAGTAACAACCAATTTCTACTGCTATTAGAACTGCAGAATCAATGGACGAGTGAATGTGTTTATGTTTAGCCCCATATTTAGCCCCATGAATCACTGGCAGAACTTCCTGCTGACTCCTATTGCAGAACTCGTATTACAAATGACAATATATGAGGCAGAAGGAACACAGCTGGACTTTCAGATCCCAGACTGTGTTTGCTGCATTGGGTGTAGGAGAATCTTTTGATATGCAAACTGTACAATTTTGATATAATAAAAGCTAATGGTGGAGGATAAATACAGCATGATCTCAGCTTTACAGTCACTTTCCAGCTAGTACCACGCTTCAATATTCAGAATCAGGAGAAAAGGAAACAAAAGGGGATAATGATAGGAACATAACTGTCTACAAATAATTGAATAGCAAGAATCCCTGTTGTGTTATTGACAGTGGCTGAGAATGGCATAATAAGGAGCAATAATGTGAAATGACTGTATGAAAAGAAACATTTGTCAGGCATTAAGAAAAAGTCCCTATGAATAAGGGGAATTAGGCAATGGAAGCCTATAGCTAGGTAGATATTTGAGATACTACTAGGAGAGATGTTCTGAGTGGAATTTTAACTGACTAGTGACTATAAAAAGGACAGTTTCTTATCTAACTGATCTGCTCCTATGTATGTAGTCACATTTGCTGATTTGGAGTGACAACTTGCTTTTATACAATTTTGTTTTTCTTATTGGCACTGCAAAGCAAACATAGCCAGAGGAGAAAGAGCACAGTTCTTCTGGTACTCCACAATAAGTAGCAGGGTTGTTTACCAAGATTCAATTGCCGAATGTTTAGTTTTGGTGAAGTACGAGGCAGATGTTCTGATTTAAGGCTAATTTTGCAAGAGATGGCAGTTAGACAATGCATCATTCAGTTTCTAATGTAAAGTAACAGTTGTTTTCACTCACTCTTCAAGGCAGGGCCATCCTTTAAAAAGTAGAACAGCAAGTGGATAGAGATATTGAACATAAATAGAAATGGAATGAGTCATAAAGTGTGAATCCAGTGTTCGGGAAGGTTGGGGATTCAGATCTGGGGTTTTATTTCAGTTGTTTCTACACAGAGTTAAAAATGTGGAAAGACTAACCATGAGGGAAATGCTATATGATATGTAATTGGGGTCTAACATAATACGAACCTTATCCTCTGCATGAAAAGGAAGAGTCTGAGTGTTGGAAATGATGAAAAAGTAATGCTGATATCAATGCAAAATTCCTAAATAATTCTCCCTAATGTGGGGTAGAGGTAGTATTTGGAAGGAAATCACCATGAAGATTACCTTTTGGAATCCTCCCCCCCAAAAATCATTTTGTAAGGAATGGGGAGTCGGAGGGGTCCCTTGTGAATAACCTGCAGGACCATCCCTCCCCAAATTGAGGAATCATCATTCTCCTAGGTGAATCCATTGAAGGCCAGAATCATTGGACTCATTCAACCTCGGTCTCCCCCAGTTATGGCTGTTCCTCAACACTTTTCACACTAATTAGCCTCCTAATCTGCTCACCACTGCACTGTGTCTCACTGTGCTTTACCCAGCACAAACCCTAGACCAGCGGAATGGGAGAATGGTTGGATGGTGACAGAAGAAACAACTAACCTCACTTCCTTCTGTTCATGATGGGTGAAAACTTGCGTCCAAAGTGTCCCTCCCACATGGAGTCTGTGAGGAAGATAATTCCACTGTGAGAATTTATACAATTTGGGGAGCATTGTTACAGTATTAGGAATTCATGGAGGATAGGGGAAGTGCCTATATTTGTTACTGATTTTTGTATTTGGCTGCTGTAGAAACACTTTGTTTCATTTTGGGGAAAATGTTCTCTCTCTCTTCTGGGTCACAGGAGAAACCAACATGTGAAGCCTTCTCTTGGGAAATGTCCATTTCAAGCGGGGTAGAGTAACTAAGTGAACCCTTACAGCAGACATACTGGTGCTAGGAATTACTCATAGTGTACCATATGGTAGGAAGTGTGAAATCAGAAAAAGGTGTTTCAGTGTATTCCTGTTTCCTAGAGAAACTGAAGGAAGAGTATTTTATAAACTGTGAGGGAACTTTCAAAAGTGTTTACATAACTGTTCTGATTAATGATTCTGCAATGAGCAACATCCAAAATTTCACTATTATTTCCAGACCGATCAACAGAGGGGAGCAAGGGGGACAGTTGCCCAGAGGCCTGGTGATTTAGAAGAGTTTGTACAGATGGGAGGATAGCTATGTAGCCTTCTTTCCTCCACACACACCCCTTTTTCCATGGTCTCTGCTACTCACTGTCTCCACCCCTTCCCTGAACCAAGCTAATTTATTATGTGCCATGCAGGATCCTGGGTAGCTGAAGTGATGGTATTTGCTACTCAGGTTCCTGGATTCATCAGTAATTTCGCTGGGAAGTCCAAGGGACCCAGGGAGCTCAATATTACATTCCAGCTCTCCAGCCACCCAGGAATCTTCATGGCACATAATAAGTAAAAACTTCTAACAAAAGCCCACTCAGACCTCAGCCATCTCTGTCTAGGAGGAGGGCATTGACTGTTCTGCCCCGGGGCCCAGAATTGCCAGTGAGCCTGATTATTTCCCAATCTAATCAGGTTTCTTTAACTTCCTTTTAAAAGATTTTTCTTGTTTAAGTTTTACTTAAAACTTTTTTTTTAAAGTTCCAAAGTACTTTAGAACTTAGACTAACCTCTCTCTCTCTCTCTCTCTCTCTCTCTC
>ML685783.1:18972903-19050728 GCA_007922175.1 Pelusios castaneus
CTCTCTCTCTCTCTCTCTCTCTCTCTCTCATTTGTACGAGCTTCTATTATGTCCAGTCAATACTTGAGGCTTACTTATGAACCACAAGAAATCCATTATGTGCCATATGCTGCAACCTTTACCACTGTAGTATATTGTACATGTTTAGCTTAGTTTATTTTAAGATAATCGATACCACCTGCTTTGGTACTGTTTCCCAGACATTCACTAGAATTGCAGCTAAGAAAAGAAGTATCTAGTCACAGCACGCATCCTGGCTTCAGCACTCAAGGCAATTCCAGTGCAATCAGCTTATGTACACTATAAGATGCTGAATGCAAAAGTCTTTTAAGAGACTGCCAGAGCAGAATTACTAAAATAATTACACATTAAGGGTCAATTATTTAAAGGCTTATTTTGTGAACTGTATTTTAAACCTTTCAAGGTTCCTTTCTGTTCTTTTTAGGCCTTAATTTCCATGTGTGATTTGTGATCTTCATTAGCATGCTGTCTCCTACCTCTTTCAGATTGTTAACAAATATGTTAAGCGTGTGTCAACTCTGAAAAGTGATTCTGTGAACAGGGTGGTGTGGGGCTCCATGCTTATTGTTCCTTGATGAATCTACATTGAATATGCTCATCTTACAAGTAAAAAGATAACTGCCTGCCAACCCTGCAAACTTGGGCTGTGCTTTGAGATTGAAGCAGGGCTCTTTCAGTCTCCAGCATTATCGGCAAGAATAAAGGGTTTACGTGCCAGATGAGGCTTTCAGTGGCACTTGTGCAACCACGGAATGATTGGAACTTAGTAAACAGTTTTGAAGATGTCCTATCATTAATACTCTCCAGCTCACTCACTTAATTGCTTTGACTCTGAAGGGGTAATAGGAATACACTTTTCTCACTAATCAGACAGGATTGGGTGCACACCAGAAACAAATTTACTGAGCAAGAAGGTGTCATTTTATCAAGTCACTTTCCAGCACAGAGCTATACATTATATATGGGATCTGTCAGAACACTCCTTCTTGTGGTGCCTGAGTGGACAATAAGTTACATTGCTTTTAACTTTACCGTTTGCTTGTAGTTCTTTAGTCAGTTTGCAGTCCAACTGGCCTGCATACAAGCCATTTCAAAATGTTTTTGGAAGATTGTGTAAGACGTTGTGTCCAATAGTTTACTACCACAGAGAGCCTTCTGTCTGAGAGGCATATCTCAAGAGCAAAGCAGCCTTGAAGTAAATTTACCAAGCCATTGGAGTAGTATCTGCAGATGGCATAGAGATATTGTAACAGTTCCCATGATACCTCTTCTGGGGCATGCATTCCTTAGCCCCCCACAACGGCCTCCTGAGTCAGTGGTCAGCAATTAAAGCAGCCTTAAAGCTGCTCTAACTTGTGTTGTGGGGCTAGGCTGGTTGATAGTGGCTCCAGAACTGACTGAAAAAGTGGTTTAATGCCACCAGTGTGTCCTCATTCCTCAGCTGTGCCCAGTGGTCTTCAGACAGATCATTTTATCTCCTGCATTCACTATAGTCCTTCATTTTATAATTTCATCAGAAAGAACAAAAGAGCTGTATAGTTTACTGTGGATTATTTGATGTATACAAACTCATCCTGTTCATAGGGAGGCAACGTGATCTAGTAGATAGAGCCACTGGACTGGGACTACAAAGCTAACTTCTAGTCCTAGTTCTGCCACTCTTTCGCTGGGGACCATTAGTCTCCTCTCTATCTCAGTTTCTAACCTGTAAAATGGGGATAATGATACTGAGTTCATCTGTAAAGCACCGTAAGATTTATGAATGAAAAGACCTATATAAAAGCTAGATGATATTATTCATGCTTCCTTTGTCTTGCAGGGCCCCAATATTATTACCTTGGATGACAGTTGTGCTTGTGTTGCTGATGGGAGTTTGTTTGTTTTTAGCCATCAACTTCACTGAAAGTAGGATTGCAATTAAGGTAGTTGCACTTAATTACACCCAGTCTGAACAAGCAACTTCCGGGATCATTCTTCTGGGACTAGGTCTTTACTAGATGAGGCAATGCTATTGAAAACATAAATAAAAACCTAATGGGTCTATACACAGAGTGTGTTTTCATTCTAACAGTGCTGTAAATCCAAAGGCAGTACCAAGAAGGCATCTATGCGATCTCTCTCTGGTATTGAAAGAATTTGTTGTTTATGCCTCAACTGCACACCATGCAGCGTGTGAGATGATTGCATATGGGATCACATACAGTCCTTATCACTGACAAAAAGAAATTCAAATTAGAAAATTTTCAGCACATGCCCTTCCTGCAAACTAAATATCACAACTCTTACTTTTCCTGCCTTCTTTGTTCAATTGTGTTTAAAAGACTGAATCAGAAAGATAGAAACATGACTGCTGTCAATGGTGCCAATAATTTAAAAATGAACTAAGAACATGGAACTATAGCTTGTGATGGAGGATGGTAGTTAGACAATGATATTCTCTTATAAAAGTCGTAGAATTGCAGAAGATCGACGTGGAGAAGATGCATTAGGTCATGTATCATAGCAGGTACAAACTAGGATTATTCCATACTGAACCTTTACTAGTGCTTTGTTTAGCCTATTTCTAAAGTATCCAAATGATGGGACTTTCATTATTTCCTTTATGTGATTCCAATACTCATCCACACACACACATTATTTATTTTTTTTCTCAATTTCATCTCATCACCTCTAGTTATACTGCCTTAAAAAATCACGCTTCTTGCTGTTAAGAGCCTTCAGATAAATATAGATTATTGTTATTCCCCTTCACCATTACTTACATGCTGATGTAACAAGATTTATACCTTACATACCAAGTTGCTTTACATAGAGCAAGTGTACACCGAGGATCCCATATTTCTTCATAAAAATAGATGTATACATTTAGTACATTTCTTATCTTGCTGTTCACTCATCTTTGCTCTGCCTTTGACCCTGTCCTTGGTCACAACAGGTATGTAGGGGGGTTACTATCCAAACAATTGACTATTTCAGTTCTTGTCTGAAAACTAAAATGACATTGTAGAGGCTATGTTTTTGTCAATGATTTTCATATCAAATATGCTTTAAGAGTCAAAAGAGTAGGTAAAAGTTCTGCAGGCTGAATTTGTCCTTCCATTCCACCTTTTGCAACCCCCATAGTCTTCAGTGGAATTGAATGAGTGTAATTAACTAGATTTCAGTAAACAATTCTGCTTATGATTCACAAGGAAGAGCAGAATTCAAGCCCTTCCTGCTTTGGCTATGGAGGGCTGCCAACATTAAACAAACAAACAAAGTCAGAAAACTTGTTCCAGGTTGTGTTTTGTTTTTTGTTTTTTCCCCCGTGGCTGTTTGGTTGCCTCCCTGAGGTGAAAGGAGATTGGTTTTGTCGAGCTAAAATAAGACTGATGTCATACAGTGATCAGAGCTGATGAAGCGGGTAAACGTGCCATTTTTACACAGTCAAATTTCAAAGCAGAATTGCACTCTAAAAATGTTCCTAAACTCTCCTTTTTGCTCCTCTCCTGTTAGCAACCCTGACACAAATAATTTTAATCCTTGAGTCAAAAAGGGAAGAAATCTGGAATTACTGAGAGATGTTACTGGCTCAGGATGCATACTAGAAGTGAATAATTTTTCTGTCTCTCATGCCAGAACAGAGCAGTAGATATTTCCCATTTGGCACCGCTTTAATTAGCTGATCCCATTGTAACTATAGAATAGCCTGTTTATTAGTATTGCTTAAGCCCTGTTAATTTACAGAAAAATCTACCGGTGATTAATATGAGCTCTTTACTACTAGGAATGGCTTTAAAATAAGTAATTGAAGGAATGGAAGTATGAGAGGAAGGAGGCATGCTCACAAAAAACTCCTAAGCCTAATTCACCCTGGGGCACTGCAGAGCCCTGTGCCATAACTGAGCGGAGATAGATTACCCTGCCCCTATATTTAGGGCTGTTCAGCCCTTGGTGCAGGTTAGAGCAGCACTGAGGGTTGTCATAACTTGCCACCAGATCTCATGGTCCTTATGGTAGACAGGGGTAGGTATACCTCAGCTACACCTTCTCTCACCTTTCAACCGCCCCTTGCCTGTTCCCAGACACACTCTAGAATGCCCTATGCATCTAGCAGACCTGCCAGGTGTCAGGTATCTCCTGTGACACTTCTTGCGGGTTCATCCACCCTCCTTTGTAGTCACAGCCCAATGTTAAAGCCATGGATGCAGACAGGGCAGGGACAGATAGGAATATTTGAGCTGCATTTGATCTTGGCCAAACCCGGGGGCTGCTACTGCTTAAAAGGCAGTCATTTGCCTCCTCTCCATCTGCACTGTACTCTATTGTCTGTTCTTAGCCCACTTGGAGTAGTGGAGAGGGATAAACAGGGCAGTTGAGAAGTTTATGGTAAGGAAGAACAAGAGTTAGAGTGGGAGCTGCAGATATTGGAAAGCAGGGTCCAGTCAGGGAGAAAAAGGAGGAACAACAGCTTAAGGTTTGGAGGTCAAAAGCTAAAGAAGCAACAGCATGGGTGCAGGAGCTTATGAGGGACTGGGGACAATGTCACCCTCTAGGAATCACTCCCAGGTTCACTCTAGTAGTCTTCTGTCCCCTCACTTCCCCAGTTAACTATCTTAAGACTTTCACTGGCTCCTTTCATCCATCCTTCTTCCCCTCCCTATTTCTGCTGGCTATGAGAAATAGTCCTGCCACCCTTCAATTGCTCCTACATGTGGGGAACTAGTGACCTGTCATCCCTGGTGTCACTCACAAACCTTTCACTAATATTAAATCCACTCAGTTATAGATGAGACTGGTAGCTCCAGCCATTATTAAGATTACCAAACACTTCTTATTACAAGACCCTATGTTCAGCTACTAATAAATTTAAGCTTAGGAGCTGAAATTTCCCAAGCCAGGTGTCTGCCTCAGGCTGAATTTTTTGGGGAAAATATCAGCCAAAAAGGTTCAGTCATTTCCAAGAATGAAGCTAGGGGAAAAAATATTGATTTGCCTAGGTTAGAAAATTCTGCCAACCTTTTATTGAAGATCTCCAGGACCCCAGTGCTTTGGAACAGGCACTTAAATTTGGCGGGGGAGGCTTCAACGTCAGGGATTTGCCTTTTGTCATCCTTGTGAAAATCCACCTAAATTTGCCTGTTAGAAAGCTTTGGAAAATCAGTTTGCATATGCTTGTGGATTATTATAGTAATGAGCACCATAGAAAAGGCTAATAGAAATGACTAATTCTGTCTTCAGATCAGGGTTTGAATAGTGAACAGTAAATAAGACATGGAGCACCTATTGAATAGTGAGGAGAAAACCAAATATTGAACAACTGTTCATTAAATGAGCACCTGAGCATTGAATGAGATGGGGTATGGGGGGGGGGGGGCACATACCTTAACTCATACATACAAGGGACTGATTCATGGTTATACAGGCAATCTTAATTTTAGTATTTCCTAATTTATGAGTCTTTGTCTTTGTAAACATAATAAAAACCATGGGAGGGAAAAGGGGTTGGAACCACTGTATGTGGAAGTTATTTGCAAAGAGATTGGCAAATCTAGCTCACTGCACAATTGGGATAAAAAATAATTCATGAAGTTGCCCTGGACTTGACAGCCATGTGGCAGGGAGCCCTACATAGGAAGCTGCACCGGCAGCTCTGTATCTACTGGCAAGGTGTACTAAGTCATATCCAGAGGGGCTGTGAGGCTGCTTTGTGGGTACTTTGTATGAGATCTGGACCACAGAGCACCAGTATGGTATTGTGGGCCAAACCCTACATATGTCTTTATTATTCTCTTCTGAAAACTTCCTAAAGTCTACCCAAAGTCCTAATCATTGTGACTTTCTTTCCAGCCAGACACTCTGGGTTTAAAACTCTGCCCACACCAACATTTTCCCAATTGGCTTCATTCAGCAAGTGGCCTGTGGTCCTCATTTCAAATTTATGAGGTCAAACTTTTAACTTTCGATTAACTATCTTCACTGCTATGCTGTCAGTTGAATTTAAAGCAAGTCAAATTGATTAAATCCTAGATTGAGGGGTCAGGGCAAAAAGAGAAAAGTAAATAAATAGATTGCAAATTCTAGAGTGGTTTTTCAAATACCTCCTTAAAGTGGCTTTTCAACCTCACTCCACTAGATATTAAATGCCTCTTATTTTATTTAAAATCATAGTAGTAAGATCGATTTGAGAAATGTTGAATACAGCACACTTTGGTAATAGAGTGGTCCAGTTCAGCACTGTGAGTAAGAGGTTCATAGCTACTCGCACGAGTATCCCATTCACTTCAGTGTACTATTCATTTAAGTTTCTGCTCAGCTACAGGTAGAGATTAGCAATTTTGTTTAATTTTAACAAAAACTTTCTGGGTATCTGAGTTGTTCATGAATACATAAAGTTCCATCAAAATAAAGCAATGTAGCATTTACTTTGAAATGCTATAGAAGTAGTTGAAAAGGCCTGCCTGTGTTCTTAAGAAAAGAGAATAAAAGGATTTTCAAGTTCATATCTAGAGAAGTTTTTTTACTACTTTCTTTGAAACTTTGGAACTGATTATTGCTATTTTTTCACCTCTTTAAAAAAAAAAAAAAAAAAAAAGACCACTATATGCTAGGCTCTCAGTATGCTGTTAAAATATTTATTTTTCTTATTAAAACAGAAGTGTTTTTTTTATATTTATTATCAAAGAAAGAAGGGCAAAGCACACATAGTGATTTTGAGCAGTACCTCCCCTTTTCAGTCATATAACATTCTTCAATATCTGATTCTGAAACCCAATAAAATCCCAGCTGTGGAGGTTTGTTTGTTTTTTTAATACTATTATTGTGATGATAAGGAGCCAATACAAGTTAAACTCTGGTCTCTTTTCTATAGAAATAAGATATTTCTTCCCTCTTTTCATGACCTTTACCTTCCCTGAAGTTCGAAAGGGGTAGCTGTGTCAGTCTAGTTCAGCAAAACAAACAAGGAATCCTGCAGCACTTTTAAAGATTAACATTTTTTTTTAATCTCATGAGTTTTCGTGGGAGAATATCCCACTTCAACTTGTTAGTCTTTAAAAGTGCCACGGGATTCCTTGTTTGCTTCCCTGAAGTGTTATTAATCTCTCTTATTTGGGGCCAAATCATGCTTTACCTTGCTCATGTGTACAATTCCACTGAGATGAAGGGCCCTGAAGCTATAAATGCTCTGTGTTTGTAACTCCTGTTCAGTTCAATAGGTGAATGTACAGGGTCGATCCCACTGGGATCACTTACCTGTGTGTGACAAGCAGCATTGTCAGTGAACCTTTAGCCTGAAAACTGAACATTAATGAATCAAAAGCTGTGTTTTATATTAGCTCCTAAACAAGTTGCTTTCTGGCATGGAGGTAATCACATGAAATGATGAATTTACCACAGCAACGTTTTGCTAGGCAGACTACAGAATTTTCATTAAAATTAGAGATAAAATGTGGTTCTCAAAAATGGGGAGGTTGGAGTGGAATGAATAATATTAGTTTTGTTTACATAATTCCTAGAAATCGTTTGCAGTGAAATACACTTGAGCTGGAACTACTTAGAGCTACATCAAACTGTTCACTTCAGCAACATCCTCAGGCAAATAGCTCTTGTCTAAGCTTGCCAGCTTTAACTTGGGAGCTTTCTTCTGTTTGGCCTTGTAGGCCTCCTTTTCATCATGAGTCTGAATCCGTTTATTAGGCTTGCCATGAAGAAGGAGCATAAAGATAATGTTTAAATTTGTACCACTGAGTCTGTAAAAAGTGCTATTTATTTCATATCTAGTGCAGTGTGAGGACATAAACACAAAGAACAGCAATCAGAGAACTCCCCAACAGTAAGTTGCTTTGTTTATTGAGCTATTTTATGTAATACATCCTGGTCCTCTCTGGTAAGTGTGGAGAACCAGGAACCCTTTGACCAATCCACATCTCCCTTTCCTTATAATCAGAAGATTAAAACCTAAATTCTAAACCAATTTATATATGAACAATAATTCAAAATAAAGTTCAAATTTCTTACACTGCTGTGTCCTTGACCAATCACATTTAAATGGCCCTAAGTATTTTTCT
The DNA here is from genome assembly GCA_007922175.1 of Pelusios castaneus. NCBI lineage: Eukaryota > Metazoa > Chordata > Testudines > Pelomedusidae > Pelusios > Pelusios castaneus. The sequence goes on from ML685783.1 coordinate 18,980,973, forward strand.
ACAGATCAAGTCTTTATGAGGCTCTGAGACCATGTTCTCACTTCTGCTGAGTTTGTGTGCGGAGCTCCCTATTGAGGTGGTTCGTTTCCTGACTATCTGCCACTCCCAGATCCTCTTTTTTTCTTGCATTGGGAAATAAGGATGATGAACCCGATTCCTCTGCAGAAGTCCTTCTGGAGTCTCTACTAGGTGAGATCTGGGAGTTTCTTCTGTACTTTGAACAGTTCTAACTGTCTCGGAGCCTATGAGCCAAAATGTATTCCCTGGTTTTAGTGCAGGGAATGTTTTTCTTCTGTGCTGATCATCATGGTTTTTTCACTGTGGAATTATGTCCACATCTGTTGTTTGTTTATTTTAAGATAGGTGACCTAAGATTAAGCTCTATTGAAGTAATGGAAGTAATCAACAACTATACTATTTGCATGTCTTTTTGGGGGGTGTGTGTGGGGGGGGAGTGTGTGTGTGGGGGGGTGGAAGGTGGCTATGTGTTAGAATCATAGAATGATAGGGATGGAAGGGACCTCATGAGGTCTGTTGCCAAGGCCTATCAGGTAGCTTTGTAAAGAGCAATGGTTCTGATGATTGTTTCCCCACCCCCTTTACACCTTGTTACATATTTCACAGTCCTCCACTGAGGTCTGAATTTGCCTACTCAGAATGAGCTACCATATGGACTGCTGTGTGCTTGTGTATACCTTGATGTCCTCGGGGATTTGGAGTATGTCTCTTTCTGAAGCGCTTTTGGGATAAGACTGCATTATCCTTTCAGAAGCAGGCCATCAGCCATATGAAGTTCATTTCAGTCCATATGGTATAATGTCTTTTGGAAGCTGAATGCAAGTTAACCCCATCTTCTTTGGCAGAGTTGAGTAAATTTCTGGTAAATCTCATCTTCTAGTTGTTCATCTGTAATCTGTTGAAGACAGCTGGCAGATGCTGAAACTGTTGCCATATTAAGTTTTTTACTTGTAGACTTTGACACTTATGTTTTAAATCTTCTGGTGGTGGCTGCTTTAATTAGGATTAGAAAGTGGCTTCTCCTTTGAGTGGTACCCCTGGTGTGTGTTTAGTGTTGAAAGAAAACTTCATAAACCATAGATGAAATCTCTAAATCCTAGGTGGAAGGTCATTGAGTGAGTTTTGAACCCAATAATGCCACTAAGGGCTTATCAGAGAATGAATTCACTAGCACTGCAATTTGTTTTTTTTTCTGAAAGTGACTTGGGAAGGAGTATAATGGAAGCCAGACCGATGGCATATGTGTTGCAGATGTGAGAGGAGGGAAAGGGAAGAAGGGATTTTAATAGTTTTACTTCTACTATCAGGCAGTTTCTGAGTTAAAAAAGCAAAAATAGCAGGATTGGGATGAGCCAGAAGTGTCATTGTGGAAGAACCTGGTGTTCACCCTTGCCCAAGGATCTGAAAGGATCCAATATAATGCTCTCAGGTGAGACTGAGTATAAATCGCTCCTATAGGTCCAATCCTGCAAAGCCTTGCCTTTATGAGAAATCCTCTAGGACTGCGACTGGCTTAATTTTTTTTATTAGCTTCTTTTTTGATGGTATAATGATTTGTCAGTGAGCCTGAAAGGTTGTTGTGAAACCTTGGTGATGGTAGTTTTTCTGTCCCCCCGCCCCCCTTCAAAAAAAACCCTGTTAAACCAAACATTTTTTGTTTGTCTCTTTTTGTTTAGGTTTTTTTTGGAGGGGCGCACATCAATCTCATTTTTGGTTCTCTCTCTGTTTTTAATGTTTTCTTAATATTTTTTTCCTCGCAACTTGGGATCACAGACCTTAAAATTGCATGATCCTGGGAAGGATCTTATTTGAAATGTTATCCAAACCTGGCACAGTTAGGTTGTTCTGTCATAGAGCATCGAAAGAGTAATGGGTCAGTGAGAGGACTGGATCTGTCTCCTGCTGCCAGGACATGTTACTTTTGGGTATTGTCTTTGTGGTTTTTGGTTTAATTTTCTCTGCAATCCCACTGTCCCTCACTACTCTCATTTCTCGATTGCTTCTCTGACACACTCCACATTCTGTACTCTTCTTCTCTTTCCATCCCCTAACTAGGGTTACATTTGAACCCTTGCATGCCCTCTTTTTTTTTTTTTTTGTGCTTCTCAACCAGAGTTCTCAGCCAGAAGGGGAAATCACTTTGTGTTCTGGCTGAGAGCAGATGATGGACAGCTGAGGCCTTTTTCCTAATCTCCCCCTCTGCCTGCCCCAGATGTAAGTACTGTGCCATGCATTCTGGTTCAAAATAGACAGCAAGATGGAAATACGCAGAAAGCAAAATAAAATAAGTATTATTTTTCCACTGAATATGGGGAACTTCCCCACTGTTTGTAGGAAAAACAAAAGAAGAATTTGTTTTACAGGCCTGTCACTTTAAAATATCTCAATTCCTGCCCTTATGAAAAATCACAGCAAGACCCACTGGATATAATGCTGATTAGTGGGAACAGACATATTTTAAAATAACAGTAATTAACTATAATTAAATTCCCTGTAGGCTCACAAGCTGAAAGACGCTTGATAATGTAAAAGGGAGAAGACAGACAAAATCCGTTTTTCTCCTTAAGCTCCCATAAATTTGGGGATGTATGTATGTATGTATGTATATGTATATATAAAATCATTATTTGTAAAAGGAGAATTCTAATGTTTGTTGTTTTTTCCTTGGCTAGGTATAGCACAAAACACTTATTCAAATGCACATTTCATAAATAAGCATCACTATATCCTCCCCGATGTTGAAACAGTGAGTTAGTCTCAGGTGTGCCTGAAACATGAGGTGTACTCGCAATCAGAGTCTGGAGGTTATACCTAATAAACATCTGAATTAGAAGAAAGACCCCCACTCCCCCCACCCCAAAAAAAGAAGCATAATAAGAGCTGTGTAAATCTACCAACACCTCTGAGGCTGGTGCAAAAATAATTCAAAGAAAAAACCATAACATTTTCAAAAGCAACTGAGGAACTTAGAACACTAAATCCCATTGGCTTCCACTGAAACTTTAATCCAGGGACAGTTTTACAAAGATATTTAGGGGCCTAAAGTTGCAGATGGGTCCAGAGTGGAATTTACAGAAGCTGCTAAATGAGTTAGGTTCCTGACTCCCATAACTTATAAAACTCTCCTAGTATGGGATTTTGTCATTTTAGGAACCTCACTTTTGGAACTCACTCCCCTTCATTGTTTGCTGGACTCATACACTGTTATTCTTCCAACTGTGATACAGAGAGGCTTTGATGTGATTTCTTCCCCTGCTCTCCCCCACCATTTTTAGATCTGTGATCCCAAGTTTTGGGGAAAAAATATTAAGAAAACATTAAAAACAAAGAGAGAACCAAAAATGAGATTGATGTGCCCCCCCCCCCCCAACAACCCTAAACAAAAAGAGACAAACAAAAAATGTTTGGTTTAACAGGTTTTATTTATTTATTTTTTTTTGGCGCGGGGGGGTTGGACAGAAAAACTACCATCACCAAGGTTTCACAACAAAATTTCAGGCTCACTGACAAATCATTATACCATCAAAAAAGAAACTGGTAAAAGAAATTAAGCCAGTTGCAGTTCCACAGGATTTCTCATAAAGGCAAGGCTTTGCAGGATTGGACCTATAGGAGTGATTTATACTCAGTCTCACACCCAGCCACACCTGAGAGCATTATATTGGATCCTTTCAGATCCTTGGGCAAGGGTGAGTACCATGTACTTGTACAAGCAACCAGCTACCATGGTTATGCTCCTGTACAATTCAATAAAGCGTACATACCTACATAAACATATATACAGAAACACATGCACAGACAAACTCTATTATAGACATGACACATGCTTCTAAATCTGCAGTATCCAAAAGTATTAGGCTTGGCAGAAACGTTTTATATTCAATTTGGTGTACATATTAATATGGTTGGGCCTGTCTCTGCATTCATGGAAGTCAGAGGGAGCAGGACTGAGTTGCACATGTTGAAGCTGTTCTGTAAGTAAATGCTATAGATCACTCAACACGGCCTTCAGTCTGTCAGAAATTTCATAATTTGAGGGACAAGGCAAGTCAATCGGCTTCTTAGAGACAAAATCTTCCGCTACCATCTGCAACCTGAGTGGCTTTCCCTCATTAACCAAGCTAGATCATCCTCCTTAGTGCACCAGGGACGAATGAGGATTTTCCTGAGTTTTTTTTTTAGTAACTGCAACATATCTAGCTTGGCAAAATGGAGAGATGTTGGCAAGGTGATATTTTATGTTTGTGAAAAGAGAGTCTGATATGATATACCTTCTGTTTACAAATTAATTTGGTTTCCAATTCATTTAGTGATAGCGTTGGTTCAGTGGTGATGTCTAGAAACTGTTGGTTAATGCTAAGACGTAGTTTTAAAAAATATTAGGCACTTTCCAAAAGATTTTTTTTCTTAATGTCTATTTCCCACTGCTTCCTATAATAGAATTACCTAAGTCATAGGTACAAAATTCCTTCAAGAACTGAGATCTAAGCAGGACTGATAGAAAATTATAGAAAAATGTGAAGTTTATAGAAAGTAGTAATGAATAGTCAAGATTTTTTGTGGATTATTTTGTATATGATTTCACAACATGAAGTAATACTCACTTATTTGCTGTTAATTCTCAGTAGGAGTATTCCCAGCAGATCGAGGGATGTGATAATTCCCCTCTATTCGACACTGGTCAGGCTGCATCTGGAATACTGTGTCCAGTTTTGGGCTCCCCACTACAGAAAGGATGTGGACAAATTAGAAAGAGTCCAGCGGAGGGCAACAAAAATGATTAGGGGGCTGGGGCACATGACTTATGAGGAGAGACTGAAGGAACTAGGCTTATTTAGTCTGCAGAAGAGAAGACTGAGGGAGATTTGATAGCAACCTTCAACAACTTGAAGGGGTGCTCCAAAGAGGAGGGAGCTGGGCTGTTCTCAATGGTAACAGAGGACAGAACAAGGAGCAATGGTTTCAAATTACATCTAGGGAGGTCAAGGTTGGATATTAGGAAAAACTTTCTCACTAGGAGGGTGGTGAAGCATTGGAATGGACTACCTAGGGATGTGGTAGAATCTCCATCTTTGGAGATTTTTAAGGCCCAGTTAGACAAAACCCTGGCTGGGGTGATTTAGTGGGAGTGGTCCTGCTTTTTAGCAGGGGGTTGGACTAGATGACCTCGTGAGGTCCCTTCCAACCCTATAATTCTACGAATTGAGTGGTATCAGTGGTCACACTCTAAAACAGTGGTTCCCGACCTGTGTTCCGAGGGCCAAAAGTTGCCATCCGGGGCTTTCAAAGTGGCCCTCGGTTCCCCTCCTGCTGGCCACAGAATGGAGTCACTGCCTAAGGACCCAGGTGGAGCGCGTTTCCGCAGGGCTAAAAGACTGATGAATGCTCCTTTCTGCAGCCAAATGGATAGGAGATCAGCACTTCCCTCCCCCTGGCTGTAGAAGGGAACAGAGCAAAGCACTCTGCCTAGGTCCATTGACACTAGGCTTTTTGCTGGAGCCAGAGGGAGGGGAGATGAGTACTGATCTTCCGTCCCCATGGCTGCAGAAGGGAACCACTGCCTAGGTACCCAGATACGGTGCGCAGAGCTACAGGGTGTGCGCCTTTTCATGCTGAGCCAGAGAGATGGGAGATCAGCAAGTGAGGAGGCAAACTGTTTTTCAGGGTGGGTCCTGCTGGCAGAAGTTGGCAGCTCTTCAGGGATGGAAAAATATCATCTGTGGCCCTTGAGCCCAAAAGGTTGGTAACCACCTCTCTAAAATGTTTTTGCATAACAGCAACTATGGGCTTTCTGGCACTGAAATGTATATCTGAACAAGGTATTCTATTCCCCTAATCTGTAAGATATTCACAATGAATACAAGGGAAAAGATACATATGAAATGTACAGTTTTTATGCAGATGAAAGTGGGAGAAAAGGAAGGAGTTACTATCTGTCTTCTATTACACTGGCTAGAAAATTTCAAAGATTGGGCAATAGAGAATCTGAAGCATTGAGAACTTATAAATGTGTCTGGAAATGATGACTCTCCATCCAAACTAGATAGTATAATGATGCAGATCAGCTCACAAACCAATCCCCTCCTTTCCCGAAGCAAAGCGTGAAGGTGTTTGAAATCCAAACTAGGCTTGCCAATTTTGATTCGATGTATTCCTGGGTATTTCATCATATTGCCTAATCTCTAATTAAAGGTTCATCTTTAATTCCTGGAGACTCCAGGACAATTCCGGAAGCTTGGCAACCCTAACCAAACCCATAAATCAATTCTGAAAATAAACTGTATCTTTGTAATGTTTTGAACTAAAAATCTGGTACCAAATTTTGGACCATTTGAAATTCATATTTGTCTTGAGCCCTTTGTAAAGAGACCACAACTTTGCTATACAAGCCACAATATATCTTGGGGAAAGGAGGTGGCGAACAGAGCCTAGATGACAGGGAGAATAAAGACAAAGAGGCAAATACACCTCTGGTGCAAATCCACTGAAATCAACATTCCCTCAAATCCATATAGACGCCTAATTATGAATGGCCTCCTATTTTAACATCTGTCTTTGCTGGGTGTTAGAGCAACATTTGCACATATTCTGTCTAAACCAATAATGCTCTTAAATATTATGTGATCTTCAGCCTTCCAGCGTGAGGATTTTGCTCTTAGATGTGAGGGCCCAGTTGCCTTCCTTCCCAAATACAATTGTTTAAACTTGGTCTAATGATTTTTAACATAGATAGAAATAGGAAAAAAAAGTGTAATGAGTAAGGCCTGCCTATTGGGTGTTCAGAATTTGTATTCCCTCTCCCCCCAAGTATCCAGTGACATGCAGCTGTGTTATGCCTGTAGAATGATGTATGGGGGTTCTGTCCCCAGTAGAGTGGGGATTCTTCTTTCTGAAGTCAAATAAAGCATTCATTGTAGGAAGCTACTCCACACTATCTCAGGTTATAAGAATTTGGCAATGCAAAAACACTATTACTTACACAATGTCCATCACCATGGTGTCTTCCGAACAGGAAATAGTTTCTTTTACAAATTGAAATTCTAGTTAAAAATACATATCAGTTGTGGTTGGTGGTGTGAGATGGGATGTACATTGCTGATGAATAGTAATTGAGATGAAATTGATGTGCTGAGAGAAGAGGTGAAACTAGTGCTATTAATAATTAAAAAAAAAACAAAAACACCTTCAGGTCATTGCTCTGCACTGCTGTTTTCTTTGCTTGAATACATCTTCTGTTTGCACTTGTATGTAAGATTAGCCTTTTTGGTACATAGTTTAAGAAAATTCATCAGTGCAGCAAAAATATGTAAAGCAAAGAGGAGTATAACATATTTGCCATTTTCAGTCATGTTTGTTTATTTTGCAAACATACTCAGCAGATCGGAAAGGCCAAACTATTTTTACATATATTTAGCAAATGTATAAATACTCTGCCCTTTACAATGAATTAAAAAACTTGCTAAAATAAGGTAATGTTTAAAGAAAATCCTGTGCTTGACCATTATACTATCAATAGGTGGTATATTTCTCGGCAGAGACTGTTTAAAGAAACAAAGAAATCTATTAAATACCTCTTGGTGCAACAGATTTTTTTTTTCAGCTGAACTATTTTGCTATTCATTTATTTGCTCAAATTTCCCCAAGGGGATCATTCAGTAAACAACAAGCAAAACTGTCAGACTGCTCAGTTTAAGAAACCGAAACCAAGAAAACGCACCATATGACAAACTGTTTGTGTTCACTGATATTTAGATGACCAAACTATTTCTCTAGCTTTAATTGAAACATGTTTTATCACTCTCATCTCAATTCTAGCAAAATTCTCATTGACTAAAGAAATGAGGTGTCTATAGCTGTGAAGGCCTGATCCTACAAATATTTACCCATAAGCATTGTTTTAAATATGTGAGTAGTTACCTTGATTTCAGTGGGGCTACTGACATAAGTAAAGTTAAGCATGCACATAGGTTCTGGTGCAAAAGTCACACACCATATTGGCTGACAAACTGGAGACTGAACAGAATATCTTCTTAGCTAAAACCATAAGATGCTACAGCTTGCGCTAAAGAGCCAAACCTCTGGAGTTGGGGGCTGTAATAATCTGGCTCAGTTTATGGCTATAAGATAAAGGCAGTACTGAGATGAATCAATAGAAAGAATCTGTACCAAAATGTTAGAATGTAGCTCTACAAATCATGATTATGTCCCTGAGAAGATACTACATGCTCTACTTCTGTTTCATAGGAAAACCTATTAACTCAGACAATGCAAGTGATCAGCAACCTCAAAGACTCTGGCCCTCTTAATCTTTTAAATGTTCTAAGTAAATTGCTGCACACCATGCATGTTGGAGACACCCATGTTACAAAAATGTCTACCTCTAGTGGCTGGACTACGTGACGGGTTACAAGCAGGTTGTCCCAACCAAATAGCTGAACTAGGCGGTCACCTAGGGCGCCAGGCTTTAAGTTGTGCCAAATTAAATGGAAGTGATTTTTTTCATCTAGCTGGCTGGCTAGCTAGCTAGTTAGATATCTAACTATGTATGTATGTATGTATGTTTTATCTTTTAATGTGTGCTCAGGGGAGAGTGGCCAACAAAGTCATAGTTTGCTTAGGACACCAAAAACCCTGGGGTTGGTCCTGGTTACAAGTTCACAGTCTATAAGATAATAAACCTAGGTCTTTTGGCCAAGGCACACATTTTTAAATCCAGAATCTGTAGGTTTGATTGCTGCTGTCTTGAACCCCCTTAAAAAAAACAGACCTTGTTCATTTACGCACTGGAAGCTAGGTACCTACATCAAGTTTGAAAACTTCAGTTGAGTCTAATTACATGGGTCTGTATAAGATTTATGATGTTTTCAATTATATGCGTACAGTGTGGTAGGTATCTACAATGGAAAAATGGCCTGCAACTCAAAATCAGTTTGAATCTTCTTCAGATTTTCCACAAACATTGTGTTGCTTTCAGATAAAAATTCCCTTTCACTAGGGAAGAAGTTGTCTCTGGGGAGCTGAGACATAGCTTCCTGCTTGTGCTAGCCATTTGAAAGAGACAGGGAAGGAAGAGGTGAGGACAATCCTTCCTTTTCCCACTTTTCTACATCAGCCACAAGAGTTGGCCTCTCAACAGGGAGAAGACCCTTTCCAATACATGAATAACTCCTACCCAGATTTGGCTGTCAGAATTTGAACCTTGAAACATAGCTCTTACTTATTATTCTTTCCATGCTGCGTGCAGTGACTAGCTTGAAAAAAGTGAATATCTGGCCCTTTTTTAGTAATTAATTACATGACTAGACATTGCTTATTCTAGATCATGGTGGGCGTGGGGGGGCGGGAGATACTTTGTTTCACATTAAATCTACCTTTATGGGATTCTGTTTACCTCTCATATAATCAGGGACTCTATAACCCACCACACTTTACATCTTTAATTGTTAGTATGATACAATCAAATTATTATGGCCAAAGGGATTGTTTTTTCCTGTTCTCAGTTGACCTGATTCTTTACAAAGCCTCTGAAGTCCTTGAATTGCAAGATACTTCTTTATTTAGGTCAATTGATTATTGACATTGAATATTCCCATTTCTCAGATAGTGAACTGAAATAAGTACTGCCTGGAGAGAGCAAAGGCTGTTATATTACGCTGGATGATTACACTTGCAGACCTAATTATCTCCACTGGGACTCCGTGCAAACCTAATACAGCTCAGATTTTGAAGACAGGATCTTACTTCCAACTTTGTTCAGTGAATTGCCTTTTTCTGACAAGTCTAGTCTTATGGATGATTAGCTGTCCACATAATCGTGGGAGACAATTTACATATAGTCATCGTGTTTTCCTCCATTGAAAGAAAGCAGTCTTTGTGTCTCACCATTGGGTTTCCCCATTTTTACTCAGGAAAAATAGATGTAATGAGGGTTAAAATTGTTGTTCTATGTAGAGACTGTTATTTTGCCACAACTACCACTCAAATCTGAACTATTAGAGATGATTGATGCTTTTGATGACTTCATTTGCGTTCTAACTATGACTCCCATTTTAGGTGCAATGTAAAAATTGTCATGACTCAGTAGTAACCGAAGGCAGTGTGTTGTCTGACTCAAGTGAAACTTGCTTTAGACCTGATTTTATTGTTGTAATACATTTCCAGCTTTGTCACATGTTCTTGATGCACAGGGAAAAAAATGAAGAATGGAATTAAACCCACAGTACACTGTTTATCCTGCAGAAGGAGATAGGTAAAATAGCATTTTTTTTTGTGCATATGTAATTTAACTTGTGACGTCACTAACTTTCACCTGGAGGTCTTATTCTAAACCACATCCAATGGGCTCAAAATGACAACAGAACCAGAAATAAGCCAAGGCATAAAAGGCTAAAAATACAGGATTGGATCATCAGTGCATGTAACTCGGCACAAGTCTATTGACAAGAATGGAATTATGTCAGTTTATACTAGCTGGGCATCTGGCCCACAAACACTAGTTGTGGGTGAGTCGGGGGGGGGGGGGGGCTTCTAGGTGATATTAGAAGGACATACAAAAAGCAGTGATGACAGAACACAAATTGCATATTGAAATGTTGAGTTATCAGAAAGAAACTAGTAAGACTAAGCATTCAATGAGATATTTAAACAACAACAAGAACCGTTCTCAAGTTAGCTTACTCTTTCTCATGATATGATTTTGAATCTCAGACTGGACAATATCCAGACTCCTCAGAGGGGGGAGATCTGAAGCGTACAGACCATTTTATATATTACCAGTAAACCCCCGATTCTCTAAAGAATCGCAAATTGAAGAATAGTAATCACGCAGAGGGGCATTGCTGGATAGAAAAAAGATCCGGGGCTGTGGCCCTCCAGCCCACTCCCTGCTAGTTTCCTCCCCCCAGCTAGGCCCCCCCCCCCCCCCCCCACCCCCACCCAGTTCCCCCCCCACGACCCAGCCCCCACCAAGTCTCCTTGTCCCCATGCCCCCTTCACCTCTCCCCAGGCCTCTAACTCCATCCAGCCCCCCATCCTGACCCCTTGCTTGATGGACTCAAAAGTCCAGACCCCTCCATTCCCACCCCCAGTCTCCGTGTTCCCCCCTTACCTTAACCCCTAATAGAAAGGCCCAGGACCGGCCTGCGGCGGCGGAGCAGGACAGCCGGATCAGGCCATGCTGACGGCCGCCACGCTCTGCTCCCGCCACCGCCGCACGCCGGCCCCTTGGGCCTGATCCTGCCCCTATTCTGCTGCACGCCGGCCCCTCGGGCCTGATTCTGCCCCACTGCACACCGGCCCCTCGGGCCTGATTCTGCCCCACTGCACACTGGCCCCTCAGGCCTGATTCTGCCCCTCTGCTCCCACCGCCACATGCCAGTCCCTTAGGCCTGATCCTGCCCCTCTGCCACCACCATCACGGGCAGGCAGCATGGCTAGATCAGGCCTGGGGCCCCTTTCCTGGCTCCTCTGTCCCCCTGCCCCGTGCTCCTTTCCCGGCTCCTCTGTCCCCCTGCCCCGTGCTCCTTTCCCGGCTCCTCTGTCCCTTTCCCAGCCCCACTTCCCCCCGCCACCTCCTCCTCCTCCCAGCCCCCTTACCTGGCCGGAGGCTCGGAGCTGCAGCGACTGCCGGCAGAGCCGCTTCTGGGCCAGGCCGCTCCCACCCTGAGCACGCTCTGTCTGAGCATGCTCAGGGCGGGAGATTTGAATCTCCCCAGCCCGGCTGCAGCAGGAGTCTGCGGCTTTGCTGGGGCCCCTGGGTGGAACGCAACGTTCCACCTGGGTGCGCATGTGCCTGCTGGGGAAAATAGATCCGGGGCTCAGGATTTTCTACCTGGGGCTGGCGCCCTGCCAGCCCGATGGCAACGACGCCTCTGATCATGCGCGAGCTATCTAATCGACAGGCTTATGCACGGCATGGACGTGGATTCAGCTGCTGCGCACGCACAGCTGTGTCAGTTATATGCACACGCAGGAGCTGCGTCCACGTCCCGCCGTGCATATATACAACTGTGGTTTAGTTATATAGATATCTAATTTTAGCTTGGTGTACTGGTGGCCTGGGGCTGGTAAGAGAGGCTGGTTGATCAGGTAGCCAGTTCTGGTTCCAAGGGTGTATAGGTTATCTGAGATTACCAGATCAAATTATGCACCAATTTACTCCTTTGGAGCAGGAAGTGGGGAAGGAGGGGGAATACTCAGAGCTCATGCTTCATCCTAGCATAAGTGCAGCTAATCCAGTGCAAGGTGGACATATTAACTGGGTGCTGGCAAAATCCAACAGTACATTGAATTCCCTAAAGAAAGAAAGATTCAGAAGAGGAGTTTTGATTTAACTCCACGGCCTAAAGACTCCCAAGACTCTTTCTGCTATGTCATACACTCCCCTGCATTTTATTTCCTCCCACTCTGTAACTTTCCTATCTTCAAAGCGTCTGACGAAGTGGGATTTTCTCCCACGAAAGCTCATGCGATTAATAAATCTGTTAGTCTTTAAAAGTGCCACAAGACTCTGTTGTCTTTCTACAATAGACTAACACGGCTACCCCTTTGGAATTGGGATGACACAGTTTGCATATCACCTGGGTTCCAGGGCTGTGCCTAAAGACACACTCTAACCCTAAATGTCCCTTTGTTTGGAATATAATTTTTAATACACAGTGGAATCATATTATCCAGCTACATCTTTTTGGTTAATATAAGGATATATCAAGTATGTTTCCCTAGAAATGGCATTTTCTTGACATCAACTCATTAGACAAAATTATTCATTGAAAAAAGTAACAACCCAGAAAAAAATCCGCAAACCTAAAAGTTTGTTTTCCCAAAAAACAATTAAGCACAGGTGATAATTTACTAGTCATTAAGGTGAATGCATTACCCTTCAGAAACTGACAATATGTAAACAGATGAAAATACCATATTCCTTACTTAATCATGCTGCTGCTGTTTTGCTAAGTTGACTTTAACTAAATGAACAGTACACTAATCCTGAATGTTATCAACTCATTGTTTGAATAAAATATTGGCAGCATAAGTGAAAAATGTATGCCTTTCTGAACTGCTGTTTACTGGCCAATCCTGAGGAATCAGAGGAGGCATCACATGACCTGTCACTTTGACTTATGTATCTATATTAGCCTTGTGAATTGAAGCTTTTTTTTTTTTTTTTTTAACTTTTTCTTCCCCTTAGTCTTAAAGCCCTTTTCCCCCTTTCCCCCGTGTTTAATACAAACAGCAAAAAGGCCTTGCAGGGATCTGTGAAAATGAATTATTCAATCTGTTTATCAATAAAATATGTTTATGTACAAAAAATCTGTTGTCTTCACATATTGTATATACTTTGTTATAATTACTTGACTCCTTCAAATGCGAACACACACACAACATAATTCAATTAATTTAAAAAAAAATTGTGAATCACTTACATTTGCAATGCACCACGAACATAACACCATTATATTAAAGCAAGGAAATACCCTTTACTCCTTTGTTATTAGACATATACTTTATCATTACAACTACTGTACACAACATAAAACTTCAGTTCTGTTTCTGTTTTTTCTTTCTGCACACATCCCATACTGTTAGTTTGGTTTATTAATTATTATTTTATTTTATTAGACATTAGTATTTGTAAATGTTCGGTGCAGTAGTTTCCTGTATTGGGAAAGATTTGTTTGGGAAAGGGGGCAGTGGAAGGCTAGCAGGCCTATGAGGTATCTGACCACTGAGTAAAGCCAAACTACTTTATTCCTCACAAAGTTCCTAACCAGCTGAAAAGTGTGTATAATGCCTATCTATAGTAGGTATTCATCAACAGCAGGAAACGTGTTTGTGTCATTCAGTTTGGGGAAAAAATAAAGCATGCCCACACTCATCTACTTAGACTGCCTTGCAAGTCATAGTCTAAAGATGATATGCTGCTTATCAAATACTAGCCTCACTGTCTCCTTCTCTACTCCTGCTCTTGCTAATTTAAAAGGTTGCATGAAACAGCTCCTTACATATCAATCCTAAATACCCAGAGCCAAACCTAGGCAGCCAGGCAAACATTTACACAAATAAAGGTTCCCTCCCAAATGTTTGGACAAATAATAACCACAATATGCACCAGGTTTAATTTAAAAACAAACTAGGCCAAAGTTGAAAAGCCCATCCAAATTTGCAAAATGGTGTTTGATGATTTGACCTACAATTCTCACAGGTTTACAAGTAACAGTCCCTGAAATGAAGGTCTCAGTCATGAGTGGACTCCTGTACTCTCATATGGCTTCATAAACTTAATTTGGGCTGTGTGGGTTCAGCTGCGGGTTTAGAGTTTAGGTGTGTAGAGAAGTTGTACCTCCTAACTTAATCTGCTGTACAATTGAAGAGAAATATTTAAAATGATAAATAAATAAAAATACAGCCCAAAGTTTTCTGATGTTTGGACACCACATATAAAATAGTTGATATATTGCTGGAAGAGGCACACTTAAATTGTGACTAGTAGCATTGGTGAATGGTAATAGAAATCTTAAATTAATTACATATGCAACTCCAAACTTTAAAATAATAAATAAATTGGTAAAATTCTGTAGAGGATTGTTCATGGTTTTCAGAGAAGGTGATATGCAAAAACCTCAAAAGCATTTGACCACTGAGAGAATCTTCTCATTTCATATATATGTATATAATGACTCAACATATGTCAGTTTCTTCTCATTCTACAGAAGTCACACCTTCATACTACAAGTGCAAGTTTGAAAAACTCTTAAAGTAAATGCTTTGTAAAAGTTTTGACATGCTTACTAAGTTGTTTACCATTTGGTCTCTGGCTTTATTACCACTGATAATGGGACAAAGAAGTTGTGTTCTCTGAAGAGTGGGGAATTGGTCATGCATGCTGTCAAGGATGGAAAACTTGCTCAAGTGCCCAAATTTGTGTGCTTATGATTTCTTAAATTAACACTACAATGTGGGAAAACATGATGCTTCTGAACATGTAACAAGGTCACCACTTTTTTACACCTTTTGGCAGTAGGAAGTATAAAGTAAGTTGCTTCTAAGATGGTTCAGAAGTGATGGTAGGAGCCAAATAGCAGTCTGTCCCTAGATAATAGGACTTTTTGTTTTATTTTTAAACAAAATTCTTATAATCTTGGGATGCACTTAGAGACATTAGATAAAAACAAAACTCTTCTTGGAGGGTTGCCAATAATGCTACTTTATTTCTTAGAATTCAGAATAGCAACAAACAAGAACCTCAAAATAGAGAGAGACAAAACTCAGATGACCTTACAGAAGCTGACTGTCAACAGACTGACTCCTACTAGACCCACATTACAAACTACAAGGACAACTGGGTAACAAATGAGACATGATAGGTAGGATGGGAACTGACTGTGAAGGGCCTTGAAAGTGACATCAAGTAACTTATGTTTGATGTGGTAGAGAAGGGAAGCCACTGGAGAGATGCAAATAGAAGGGTCATATGCAGGGCTAGGTTAAGGCATAGGCCTATTTCCTGAGGTGGTGGTGGAGACCTGAATGGCTCTTTGAAGTACCAGGTTGCAATACCACTCACTCAAATTTGGCCCTGCAGCACACCTTCCTGATAGGGAGCTAGTGGGGCCAAACCTGAGTGGGGAGTGGCACGGCGAGTGTTGCGTCTTCTCACTTCTGCTATGGAATTAGTTCCTGACTCAGTACCTGTATCAGACTACCATCTGGCGCTTCACTGTACTGGAGGGGGCATGAGGGTGAGTGCATATATGGAGGAGCCAGTAGGGAGAGGGATTTTTGGAAAACCCTGGAAAGACAGACATGAGGAGATTAATAGGGCAATATTCATACAGCAGGAGCCAGTCACTGGCTGACCTGGTTCCTTATGGGTTTTCCTAGGGCCAGTGAAGGGTTAATTTGGTCATTATATGATAGAGATAGAGAAGGGAAGCCAGTGGATCAATCCAATATCCTTGTAGCAGCATTCTGAATGGAAATGAGGGGGGCAAGAGTGTATTCATCAAGACCAGAGAGAAATGATGCAAGAGACAATGATCAAGATGCAAAATGATGACAATCTTTGACCAGAGTTTAACTACGTGATCAGATGGAAAAGGCTATGTCTTAAAGATGTTATGCAGAAAGAATCAGCAAGACTTAGCTAAGTCTTGGATGTGAGGCACTAGAGAGAGGTCTGTCTCAAAGATGTTGCCCAGGTTATGGGCCTAAGTGACAGGAAGTTATCCACAGTGAATGAGAAAGAAGGCAGTGGGAGGGGAAAATGGGGAGAGGGAATGGGGGATTAGGAACTCTATTTTAACTATCCAAAGGGGTAGCCGTGTTTTATTTGACCAATTTTTATTAGTGAGAGAGAGATGTTTTTGAGCAACACAGAGCTCTTCTTCAAGTCTGGGAGTAGGAAAGGTACTCACAGCAAGATGAGAGGTAGAACAGATTGTTTAGCATAAGTAGTTTGAACATATTTCAAGGGACCATTCAAGGTGATGTGATCTGTTAACACCCCTGAAGTGAAGTAGGAAGGAAGGTCATTAGGCTGCAGATGATTGTAATAAGCCATAAATTCAATGTCTTTGTTCAGTACATCATTTTAGTCTCTGTGGCTATGTCTACACTTACTAAAATCAGTTTGAATTAGTTAGTTCGAACTAACTAATTCGAACTAATTTTAGTTAGTTCGAATTAGCTTAAGACGAACTAGAAAAAATTAGTTCGAACTAAGCAAGTGCCATTCATGTCACTTGCTTAGTTCGAATTAACGGTCTCCATTTATTTCAATAGGCCGGTTAGTTCATACTAAGAAGTTAATTCAAATTAACATGGCCACATTGGTTAATTCGAACTAGTTAGTTTGAATTAACTCTTACTTCTAAGTCCCTATTCAAAGTTATTAGTTCGATTTAAGGAAGCCCTTATAGTGTAGCCATGGCTTTAGTTTAGTTCGAATTAAGCCTCCTTAATTTGAACTAACTTGCCAGTGTGGGCATAGCCTGTGAGAGTAAAGAATTTAAGCTCCAGTGCTCATCTTTTGAAAGTATTGTAAAAGTTTCTTTTGAGGATGAGTACTGAAAGGTCATTGATTGATTCTTGAAAAAAGGATGTTTTTTGTCTTTTATAATTTTCTTGCATGAGTTCATTTGAGAGCATAATGATAGTTTGGTTTCATCTACCTAGCTTTTATAAGCATTGTAGGATCCATGAATCTTTTAAGGTGTGTTGTCGGTTGTTGGTCATTGTAGCAGATATGTCTGCAGGTTTTCCATCTGCTGTTCTGGCAGAATCTGGTGCTACTTTGAGTTGTCGTGTCCTGTTTCCTTCTGGCTTCCGATGATGACTTTGGAGAGGGTTGAGGGAGCGGGGTTGTTTGAAAGCCAGAAGGAGGGATTCAGGAAAGATTTCTTACAGAATGGGGTTCTCACTGAATATGGATTGTAGATGTTTGATGATACCCTGTAGGAATTCCAGTGTGGGTTCACAGATGACAACTAGGAGTGTGCAACCAGAGGGGGATTTATTTCTGTATTGAAGCAAGTTCTCGGGGGGTACTTGGGTGGCCCATTTCATGATGCAATCTACTTCTCTGGGGAATGACCTTGTTTAGCAAAGGCAATTTTAAGTATATTAAGGTGCATGTCCCAGACTTTCTCACTCTAAAAAGATGTCCATCATCATTTTCCTCTTCCTCTGGAACTTATTGCTTTCATATTGTTTTGTATCTATTGATCTCTTCCCTTGTACAACAGCTCTTCTAAGTACTGCTGCAGCCTTGAAGTATTAAAACATCAAAACAATGAGTACTTGGATAGTGACTTCCCGGGTGACATGTGAGAAAATATGATCTCTATATTAGTACAGTATTCTTGATGTAAATGTAAAATATATGAAATAGGATTTTAAAATATCATAAAACATCCTTAATACAATACAAAATTACTGAAATGTTTGGAATAGTCCAAATAGACCTCTCCTTGCTTTCAGACAGCCCCCTAACCTTAAAAGGACACTTACCAGCAACTACAGATCATACAACAGAAACACTAAAGCAGGAACATATCCCTGCAACAGACCATGCTGCCAACTTTGCCCTCATATCTACACTGATGACACCATCACAGGACCTAATCAAGCCACCTACTCCATCAAGGGCTCGTTCACCTGATCATCCACCAATGTGATTTATGCCATCATGTGCCGGAAATGCCCCACTGCCTTATATATTGGACAAACAGGACAGTCTCTGCGCCAATGAATAAATGGACACAAATCTGACATCAGAAATTTCAACACTACAAAACCAATAGGGGAACACTTCAATCTCCCTGCTCACTCCCTTGACGACTTGTTAATAGCTGTGTTGAAACAGATGAATAACAAATCACAGCTTCAAAGAGAAACTGCAGAACTTGAACTTATTTGCAAATTTGACTCAGTTGTCTTGGGGTTAAACAGGGACTATGGATTTTTCTCTCATTACAAGAAGTGATTTGACCTCCCCCTCCTCTATGTGCTGTTCCCCAGTGTTTGAATCCTAACACCTATTTTGATTTGCTGTTACAGCCTGACCTGATCCTATGTCATACACTCCCCTCCATTTAATTTCCTCCCATTCTGTAACTTTCCCATCTTCAAAGCGTCTGAAGAAGTGGGATTTTCTCCCACGAAAGTTCATGTGATAAATAAATCTGTTAGTCTTTAAAAGTGCCACAGGACTCTGTTGTCTTTCTACAATAGACTATCACGGCTACCCCTTTGGAATTTCCCATATATGTTGTTATTCAAACACATCAACCTCAATTTTGTTTGTTTGTCATCCCTACCTGCCCCCATTAATCTATTATTGCTTAATATTTGATCACATGACCAGATACAGGTATATACTATTGCCCTTTAAAAGAAAATTCAGCCATGCGAGAAGTTATCTTTAATGTCCAGTGAGGTCAGCTGAATGGCGCTTGTGTTGGCAGTGGGAATCGGCTAAACTAGAGTAAGAGAGAAGCAGCACCAAAGAGCCGGTGTTTGCAGGAAGATAAAAGCGGTGTCAGCAACATCAGAAGCCAGAAGGAAATTAAAACATAACAGTCTTCTCTCTGCATGGTGTTGCTAGCAGAAAAGCGTTTAGATTTTACCCCCTCCTCAAAAGTCACTCTAGGTAAATGTTTTGCGAGAAGGTTGATGGAGAGAGAGAGTATAG
This sequence comes from Pelusios castaneus, assembly GCA_007922175.1. Lineage (NCBI taxonomy): Eukaryota > Metazoa > Chordata > Testudines > Pelomedusidae > Pelusios > Pelusios castaneus. The sequence goes on from ML685783.1 coordinate 19,000,183, forward strand.
ATGGCTAGGTAGTAGGGATAGAGTCAGTAATAATGGGGAAAATACCCTTAGTATGTATAAAACAATGTACTGACTGCCATCAGGATCAAGAGCAGGATAAAAAAAAGCCTCACCTTCAGGTAAAAATAATTAATTCAGTTATGAGCTATTACCGGCAGTTCCTAGCTAGAGAGTGTACTTTCAGGTGCTCCCCATCTTATGACTTTCATACACTTCTCCCATCATTCACCCCTCTGTGGTAATGGGAGAGAAATACAAACACTAAAGATGAAATCATTCTTAAGTATTACACCATGGATTATTCAGAACATCTCAGTTGTCTGAGTGTTGTTTAAAATCCTCTCTCCTCTTTGCTTCTGGTTGAAGAGGCGCAGGTTAGTCCTTAAACCGGAGATCACGATGAATACATTTGTGCTTTATTTTTTTAATTAAGCTGCATACTTGGGGAAATATCTTTGAAACCAGCTCTTACTCATAATTTTAGCTTACTTAATCTATCAATTTATGGCTCATTAAGATAAGAAATGACAGGGCTGGAAATAAATGACTTTCCTTTCTTTGCAATTATTTATAATATAAAGCACTCAGTTATTCAGTCATAGAGTACTTCCTCCAAAATGAGCTAGTGGAAAACTGTCATGGAAAGAGAAATCCCAGTGAAAATACAAAATCAATAGTGATTTGCTTCCTAGTAACCTAATAAACAATATCTCAAAGACCCTACGTACATCAAACTCCCATTGGGTTGAATGGGATTTCAGCTGTGACACTGAGACTAGGTGTCATGCAGTGATTAAAGTAAGGGGGAACGCACCGGAATGCAGTTCCGGGGCCCACAAATTTGAGGGGCCAGAGTTCCAGGGCCCCTAAAAATAGAAAAATCTGGCGGAACACATGTTCCACCCTGCCCTGTTTGCTGTCAGGTCCTACACACCACCGTTGTTAATCAGAATACTTATTGTGTTATGCAGTGTTTGTGACAATAATTGCTCTAGATGTAAACATCACATAAAATTATAAATATTTTTATGGAGCGATAACTGATGCATGTGGTACTGAGAAGTGGTTGCAAATGCCTACCTGGGCTGGGGTCCGCACATGTATGAAGGGGGCCCAGACAATGTGGGAAGGGGGCCCGGAGATTAGGAGGGTTCTGGGGCCCGTCAAATTATACTTTAACCACTGGCGTCATGAGTGGTAAATAAAAATTACACAGAATATTGAGATGGTCTCCTTTGGCACTGATGTTTGGGCTATTTCATGCAACCAGGTAGAGAAAGATGACAAAAGGAAAATTATTGAAAAATCCCGTTTCATGCTGCACTGTGGGTCACTATTATACATTCTGCACTTGATCCATGCACAGAACTCAAGCTGATGCCAGTAGGTTTTCTGTGCACAGGTTAAACAATACAGATTCACGGTATGGGTGAAAGAGAAGTTTGCCCTTGCTATGTAAAGTAATAAAGAGACTTTGGACTAGATACACAGCTACAGTAGCTACATGATCTTCAGTGGGGCTATGATTGTTACTATTTCAGAGTAACTGCATCTTTATTCCTTCGCCGTGGGCCCCTCCAGGAGTGCTCAGCTAGGGCTGAGACCTCTAGCTGTCATCTATCTCTAGGCACTCCCTTCTGACCTGGAGTTTAAAGGTTGCATAGAATCCCTGACATACACTGTGATAGCTCCAGCAAGACAGTCTGTCTCAAAAGCAGTGCGTTGGATAAGCTTTCTCCCTCTGGACAACGAGGAGTGTGTACCAGCAGTTCCAACCTACCACACCACTCTTCTAAAGCAAAGTACATTTATTTTACACGCAAAAATATTACAGAGGGGGAAACAAACAAACAGACAAGACAATTAGCACTCTTTCATGCATGCTAAAACCTTACTAGATTTACGCTTCCTCAGCTCCAGCAGAGGTGTTTGGTGGATGTCAGTATTTCAAAGCTCTCAGTGGGGTTTATTCTCTTGGTTTCAAGAGGTTTCAGATCAAGAATGAGAATTTTTGTGGGTCAATTCAACCATTTCTTTTTACACTTTGTGTCTTTGATCTCTGACTTCTTGTAACAGGTAATTGTCAGTCAGTAGCCCTCTCCTCAGGGTGAAGCTTCAAAAGGCTGGGGTTTTGCCTAACTGGAGTTGGAGAATCTGTATTGCAGATTCTGAGGAAAGCCCCAAGTAGGCATGGAACATACAACGGCACACCACCAATATTGGGATAAAGGGCTCTGAATATTCTATAGCTCTGGCTGTCCAGCCCATCTGACCACAATGACTTTTTTCAGGGTTTTATATTTTAAACTTAAAATACAATATGGGGCCCAAAAATGCTGCACATGGTTATAATGTCTGTCAGAATGCTTATTTATGCCGGCTGAAGATTAGACCCTTAACCATCAGTATTGTTTTATTGCTAAATTTCCAAAAGATTTCCCACCACTTGATTCTAGGATCAAGAATGGGTGGGCAGACCCCTACACCCATGTTGTATCCCAGTGACTGCAGACAGGCTCCATGCAGGTATAAGAATCTGTAGGTGAGGGTCTGATGGCTAGATCAGGATCTACATTTGTATTCACAATATAAAATCTTGGCAGCTGGCTGGTCACATAGTGGGAGGTTTTCAAAGGCATAAGGGGGCAATATGTGTCCAGCTTCCAGTGAAATGTGCACACTGACTACCTCCCCTTTGCCCCTTTATTTGCTATCTTTTTTTAACTGCACAAACCTGTGCATAAGTGCAGGAACCAAAAAAGACAGTTTTCATGAACAGAATAAGAAGCCCCTCTGAAAATGTGGCAGGATATTGCTAATATTTGATAATAGAGTGACGGTTACAGTGCAATTACAATGTAATTGAACAGAAAAGCCATATTTGATAGCACAGGAGCTAGAGCATGCAGGGACAAAGCCCAGCTTTGGAGAAAGAGCATGAGATGGTGAGCTATTTAATTCAGTAGAAAAGGTTTACAGCTCTCCCATTTTGAAACATAGATCGGCAGTGTATTGTGTAACTTTTAACACGATTCTTTTTAGAGCTGAAGGTGACTAACCTTCTTTAAATGTTCTTCACAGAAGCAATCAGGTGCAGAATACACATCTTTACAAAAGCAGTCTGGTTCTTTCACAAAGCAAGCAATGTGCTTAAGAAGAAATACTATAATAGGCTGCCCGCTAAGCCTTATAAAACCTGTCTATTATTACTTGGGTCCTTTTTACTGTAGGTATTTTAACCTTTAAAAAGATACTATCAGTTTAATTAAAAGCTTATCAAAGCCTCTCTTTTTTCCCCACCTGCTTAAATTCAGAAATTCAAAACACAAATAACTTACAATGTAAATTAGATGCTGAAAAGATAGCTAATTTGAGGTTTCATTATAAAAGACCCAAATTTAGTGGACCAAACATGTGAGTGCATTGTCATTAGAGCTTCAAATTTTCTTTGATCTATCAATGAGTGAAAGAAAATAATCACTTGAAGCTAGCGAGCTTACGTTTTCAGGATTACTGTTCCTTGCCTAGTAGTCTTGGTTGTTGTTATGGAAGATAACAATAATAATGGGCTAAGTGTGATCCAAAGATTACTGTAGCCATCTGGAGTCTTTATACTGACTCAGCTGGGCTTTGGCACTGGATGCCCTCAGCTCCTACTGACCTTGCAAAAGAACATTCAGACCTTCTCCTATGTGCATGCAAGAGAGAGGACCGGGGCTCTAAATTTCATTAAAATCTATTTACATTTAGAATGCATGCATGGAAGATTGTTTTTCTTTTTAACAGATGCTCCTTGAAGCCTAACAGTCTCTCATAGCACAGGTTTTCATTCCCTTGTCACAGTGTGAGTTGTCCATTTAAGAAGGAACCACACCAGTTTCCTGTCACTAATTAGCTGCCTCCCCCTGAAGCCTATTTTACTCATTTGCTTCCACCTGGAGCTAGTTCAGGGCATTGTCAGGTGTCTCTGGAGAGAGAGTTGAGCTTTGCATAAATACAGGCATTCAGGGTAGGGTAAAGAAGAAATTTAGAGGAAGAAGGGGAGTCTCTTCGTTGTAGCTCTCTGTATTAGAGCTGGGTAGCTGCCTGAAACAGGAAAGCTCAGGTAGGATCAGCCGTAGAGGGCTGTCAGAGTCTTCAGATGAAGGAAAACTTAGGTGCAGTCTACTGTGGATTCCCTTGAAAGGCCTGAGAGTTTCCTAGTAAAGGAAAATAAATTTTCATCTGAGAGGTCATGAGAAAGGCTTAGAGGAATTGTCCTGGAACCTGCTGCTCCTCTGAGGGACAGACAGGGTATGAGATCCCAGGTTAGATTTAAAGAGGAGTGAGGCAGATACTAATCATGGGTATATCTACACTGGAGGCTCTATTAAGTCGACCTAACAAGATTGACTTTAAGTTGACAAAGTCTACCTTGTTAACTCATCTTAGGGAGTTCACATTGAAAACTCCTGTCGACTACCTGAGTCCACACTGGCAGGTGCTAGGTCGACATAGGAGTAGTGCATTGTGGGTAGCTGGGAGGAGACCTGGAGGCCAATTAGGTTTACTTAAGCGTTAAGTCGACCATAAGAGGTGGTGGTGTTAAGTCAACTTAAGGAACCGCTTAAGTCTACTTAATAAAATCCTAATGTGGATGCAGGAGTCTGTAGGTCTACTTAACCTTCCTTAAGTTGACCTATGGCTCCAGTGTAGGCGTACCCATCATGTGAGGCTCTTGTCTAACCTCATGACATAGAAGGCTGCTTGTCTGTTTCTTAATTTATCAGGTGATGCTGGAGAAATCCAGCAGCCCTTCTCCAGAAGGGAGAGCTGTATGGGAAGTGAGAAAAGCCAGGGTGGATAGCGAACCACTAGAGTCATGTGAGAACTTTTAAGTTGTAATATTTGGACTTCTCTAATGATATAGTGGGGGCAGGGTTGGGGCCTGAATACCAAAAAAAGGAGGGTTTTCTTTGGTTTAGTTCAGGGTTTATCTGCTGAGGGTGGTGCTGAAAGAGTGATTATGTTATGGAATAAATGATGAGACCTGCTGAGCCATCTTCTTGCCACAGGGGTGTGTCACTTAACCCCTTTAGATTAGTAGTTCAAGTCATCACTGGGGTTTTCATTCAATTGATCCTAAAAGCTGCTCTCTTGAATGATCTAGCCCTGAAACACTGCCCATCCCTCTAAAGGGCAAGGTTAAGTAAGATTGTATATTGTGTGTTGCATTTCTGAGCAATGTTTGCCCCTTCGTGACATGATTGTAGTCTAGGCTATATTCTTTCGGTGGGTATAGTTGTAGGGTGACTCACATGGCTGGTTTTAGAGGCAGGTGATCAGAGCACTGGCTTCCAAGGTGTTCCATTGGCCACTGCTTGGTCTCTTCCCCCCCCCCCCCCTTGCTTGGCTGATCTGGCTGAGTGTGTCTAAAACACTTCCATCGCAGCTAGCAGGCCTTAGCTGCATATATGTGAGTTAAAGCAACAGATAGATTCTGGCATTCAAAAATGGATCCCTTTATAGGCTCAACGCAGGAATAACTTGATGAATTCTATGGTCTGTGTTTAGGATTGCCAGTTCTGATTGAACATATTCCTAGAGTTTTCATCCCATGATATAATCTTTAATTAAAAATTAATCTTTAATTCTTGGCGACTCCAGGATAATCTAGGAAGGATGTGCTGTACAGATACTCAGACTATATTGGCCTCAAAATCTTAATAGCTCTACACTTAAAGCCAGGGAGCAACACTGACTCCTAATTATAAGTCATTGGTCTGGTCCTAATGCTGTATGCTACCCTGGGTATGGCCTAAGAGTAAAATCTTGACCTTGTCTTATATAAGGACATAAGTGGTAATTGTTTTAACCAATGAGAACTCTTCAGTGTAGGATCTGGCAGTGTCTCAAAAACACTACAAGAATATTGCCAATCTATATTTCCAAGCTTGTTTTAAATTTCAACCATGGTAAAAGAAAACTTTTTCAAAAGTCAACATAGCAATTCACCATAGGATTGTCTTAAGGGTTTGTCAATTTAGGTGCACTTAACAATGACTTCATTCCGTTACCTAACCATATTGAATTTATTTATTTATTTTTTATCTGAAGGAGGTGACTGTCAGTGGAAATAATTTTTAGGGGAAACAAGAGCACTAAAAAAGTTATGTGAAAGTGGAATCTAGCTCCGGATACTGTTGAAGTACATTTGCACTATCATTAGGCAAGGGTAAAGCCATGGATTGTCTGAATATAGATTGTGTATGTACATGTGTTCCTATCAGCACTGTCCCATGGGGGGAGTGGGGCGCCCGCTCCGCCACCCAGGGAGCTGGCCCTGGGTCGGGATGCTGAGGCCCGCGGGGGGGAGGGGAGAGTCGGATCCTGCTCCTGCTCCAGCCCCGGCCCCGACAGGAGCCAGAGCTGGCTCCCAAGGCCGCCTGTGGCGGGGGGATGGAGCCGGAGCCAGCTGCAGGGGAGGGAGTTGGCTGTGTGGGGCAGGCCGGCCCAGAGGCTGGGCCCCACGTGCTCTGCCCTTGAGCCTTTCTGCTCCACCCTGGGGGCAGGGAGGGCCAGCCATGGGACCAGGCATAGCCCTCCTGCCCCGCCCCGCCGCCTTCGGCTGGGTGCCAAAGGCAGCGGGGCGACTGTGGGAGGACAGGCTGCGGTGCATGCGCGAGCCCCGTACTGCCCCACTGGGAGAAGGACAGCGTGGGGCCCACGTACTCGCGGGGCCTGGGGTGATCGCCCCTTTCGCCCCCCCCAGGGACCGCCCTGGTTCCTATGCTTGCATTAAAATGAGACAGGAGAGAACTGTGTTCAATAGTGTTGATGATATAGGTGTAATATGACTGAATGTTATTTTTTTAAGAAAGCATCTAATTCTTCCTTTCTCCATAGCTGAAACAGTTAGTATAGTCAGCAGTATCTGAAGCAGAAATGATTGGTTTTGAATTTACTATTTTGTTATGATGTCTTTTCTCTGCTTTCAGTATTGCTTTTGGAAATTTTTCTATTCCATTGTTACACAGCAAATTGTAAAGGTTTAAAATACTATGTTACAGGGCAAATGTCCAAATTAGCTGGGTTTTTTTATCCTGACTTGACTGAGTTGTGAACCTATGCCATCCCTTACCCTCTGGCCCCTTATCTGCCCTTTCCTCCCCACTTCTCAAGCCTTGCACCTGGTAACTAGTAAAGTTAAGGGGTGAAATCCTGGCTTTCATGAAATCATGGAAACCTAGCCATTAACTTCAATAGATGCTTGAATGAAATCCAGGCTGTATCCTTGGCTTTTCAAAAGAATTGTCTTCCTCTAGAACAGCACTATTGTTGAACTACATTGTCTCTTAGAACACACAGAGGCAATAAAATATGTGCCATAATGGTACCCGAGGACTTTAAAATAAGATCTGTGGAGTCACTCTTCTCTTTCTATAAACTTTTAAAATTAGAACTTCACTTACTAGGATACTGATCAACCCCATTGCCATTGAATGCAATGGTAAAACATCCATTGATTTTAAGAGGAGCCCAGTCTAGAATATAAATTCCCACTGTTGCAATGTAACAAAACAGTTCTTTAACAGGTCGCAGTCTTTTTACAGGATTCTAAATTTGTGTTACACTGTGATCTCATAGAGCATAGTTCATCCCATTAAAAAGGAAAACATAGTCATTATAACTTTCAATTATGTAATTAAACAAAAAGGCAGTAAAAGCCTTATCTAAAGCCTACTGAAGTCAGAGGAGAGAGCCACTGACTTTTGTGGATTTTTATTTTTTTTAAATCAATCCTCAACTGATGCAACACCAGCTGCAAAATGACATTCTCAAACTAAAATCTTGGTTTATCATTGACTGTCTTAGCATAAGTTCCAGAGGGGCAGCCGTGCTAGTCTATTTCAACAAAACAAACAAGAGGTCTTGTGGCCTTAAAAGACGAACAAATTTATTTATCACATGAGGTTTCATGGGAGAGATCCCACTTCTCTAGTGATTATCTAAACTTGGAAATATCATATTAATTTTCATCTGGATGACTGTTGGCATAACATCTGTTTAAATAGCAATTTGAATTTTTCTAATTGTGCTTACAAATATTTGCATTCATAGTTGTAGCAATTATGCCCAGACACAATTTCTGAAATATGACAACCTTAGCCAGGTTCATGAGACCATGTCACAGTCTTAAAGTTTCATGGACACTAACTTTGCTATTGCTTAACATTCTGCCTTGTGAGTTAGGGGATTTGACTGGAATTGGAAGACTTCCCAAGGTCCATTCCAGTTCTACATTTCTAGGATTCTCTTATGCCAGTATGAAGACACGTTAAAAGCTTATTTGAATATACATATTACTGTACTAGACTAATATTCAGTCTTCAAGCTTTGATAACTCTTAACTGCTTTGTTTGTTAGGGCCTGACAATGTAGGTAACTGTACTTGAAATCAAGTTATAAAACTCATACTGTGCTTTAGGCACCTACATTTGAAAATCCTGGCCTTTTTATTATTTGAAACACTTCAGACAGTCTGAAGGAAAAGATATTATCTGTACCTACTCAGATATGTGCACACATGCGCACATATACCTCTTCGTCACACTGAAAACCACAAGGCTTGATTGTGATACTCTTATTTATACTGAATAGTGCCTTATTCCTCAAATATCCCCCTTGACTTCAATGGGGGGACTTATACTGCAAAGTATTACTCAGTAAGGGTAATACAATCTTTCTAGGACTTAGAGGACCAAAAGAGTATATGTGTACGTAAAGACACGCCTCTGTAAACACACACACACTCAGAACCAGATTTTCGGCTGATGTAGTCATTGAACTCTGTGGAACTACACTGAACTCCATTGATTTGCCCTCATCAAAGGTACAGCCCATAGTTTTTTAAAAGTGTTATGAGCTCAGAGGTTGGTAGGTAGATCAACAAATGTGTACAGTCAAATTAAAAATGGGGAAAAAACAAACCAACACACAAATCTACAACTTCAGTGGCATTAAGTATACACCAACATTTATTATAACCTTATTCAGTGTTTTATCATCATGGGCCTCTTGCAGTCATGCCATAGTGTGAAATATCCTGAAACGTGTGTACAGCTTTCTCTCCCCACACCCACTCCTTGAGATTTAAAAAATATCGATTTCCCATACCTTGCCAAATATCACCAGTTATGTTAATAGGTGGAAACACTCTAATGGCTTCATGTAGTATTAATGCACTAATGGATACTCTATGCCATACTCCCACTGTCATTCAAGCTGATGGTAACCCATTAAAGATGAAATGTTACACTGTGTATATTCTCAAAACCTCAAAGTGTACTGCTACATATGTGCTCTGCTATGTGTTGGTTTGATGAGTGACTATATTAAAGGAAAAATTGTAATACAATACAGTCTTCTCTTCTGCAGACTAAAATAAACCTAGTTCCTTCAGTCTCTCCTCGTAAGTCATGTGCCCCAACCCCCTATCATTTTTGTTGCCCTCTGCTGGACTCTTCCTAATTTATTAACATCCTTTCTGTAGTGGGGAGCCCAAAACTCAGTATTCCAGATGCAGCCCACCATTGGCCTTTTTGGCAACAAGAGCACACTGTTGACTCATATCCAACTTCCTGTCCACCATAACCCCCACATACTTTTCTACAGTGCTGCTACTTAGCTTATTGGTCCCCCGCCTCCAGCAATACATGGGATTTTTCCATCCTAAGTGTAGGACTTTGCACTTGTCCTTGTTGAACCTCATGAAATTTCTTTTGGCCCAGTGCTCCAATTTGTCTAAGTCTCCCTGAATCCTATCCCAGACCCCCAGAGTGTCTACCATTCCACTCCCCCCCACCCGGTTGGCATCATCCATGAATTTACTGAGTGTGCAAACTATCCCATCATCCAGATCATTAATGAAGATGTTGAACAGAACTGGCCCCAGGACCAACCCATGGTTGCCAACTAGACATTGGGCCATTGATTCCTAACTGCTGAGCCCAAAATGATCTAGCCAGTTTTCTATCCATCTTACTGTCCATTCATCCAACCCATACTTCCTTAACTTGCCAACCAGAATGCTGTGGGAAACCATATCAAAAGCTTTGCTAAAGTCAAGGTATGTCATGTCGACGGCTATTCCTGCATCAACAAATATAGTCATCTCATCACAGAAGGCAATCAGGTTGGTCAGGCACGATTTGCCCTTGGTGAATCCATGCTGACTGTTCCTTGCTGAATGTTCCTGATCACTCTATTTTCCTCTAAGTGTTTCAGAATGGATTATTTCAGGACCTGATCCATGATTTTTCCAGGGATTGAGGTAAGGCTGATTGATCTGTAGTTCCCCAGATCTTCCTTTTTCCCTTTCTTGAGGATAGGTACAATATTTGCCTTTTTCCAAACATCCAGGACCTCCTCTGTTCACCACAAGTTTTCAAAGATAATGGCCAGCAGCTCTGCAATCACATCAGCCAACTTCCTCAGCACCCTTGGATGCAGTTCATCTGTCCCCACAGACTTGTGTACATCCAACTTCTCCAAGTAACCTGACCTTCCATCACCGAGGGCCACTCTCCTTCTCTCCATTCTGTGTTTCCCAGTGTAGTAGCCTGGGAGCTGACCCTGCTTGTGAAGAATGAGGTATAAAAAGCATTGAGTACTTCAGCATTATCCACCACAAGGAAATCTGCCCCATTCAATAAGGGACCTACACCATCCCTGATCCTCTTCTTGTTACTGACATACTTGTAGAACCCCTTCCTGTTATCCTTCCCATCTCTTGCTAGCTGCAACTTCAATGGCCCTTTGCCCTTTCTGCTTTTATCCCTGCAAGCCCGAGCAATATCTTTATACGCCTCCCCAGTCATCGGTCCAAACTTCCACTTCTTGTAAGCTTCCTTTTTATGTTTCAGCTCACTGCAGAGTTCTCTGCTAAGCCATACTGGGTGCCTTCCATATTTGCTGTTCTTTCTTGTGTAATGGAAATTAGTATTGGTTTTAACACTGTGATCAGGCATCCCAGTAACTGTGCAGATCCACTGTCCAAAGTCCTGCACAGAGGTCATGGCCACAGGAGACCAGAGGCTGTTATTTTTTGCAGTGGAGGACCCGTATAGTTTTTTATGTCCTGGTTCGAAAACAAGTTGTCACTATGAAATTATCTGAACGATCTCTTAATAGCACCATTTGGGGCTATAACTCAAAACAGGGGCGGGAAGGTGGATAGTATGAATTTAAGTGAATCTTTAGAAAGTGTCTGAAATGTTTAGATATCTGAATTTGCACTTCTGGTTTCCAGCTGCTTTTTGTACAACTTCCACCTTTGACTGCAGTTTTACTTCTTGCCCATCTTAGGGTAGAGTTTGTTCTCATGACACTTCCATCCTAACTATACAGATATTTATTTCCACTAAAACAGAACCTCAAATCATTAGACTTACTGAGCTCTGCCATCACACAAAGCTTGAACTGAATGAGAACTGAATTGCAGGTTGAGAAAGTTTGGCTAATATTTAGTTTGCTTTCTTCTATTTTTATGTTCTCTACTCTTTCTCCTGAGTACATATTCCCCTATAGAATTGACTTGTGTGGTGTTTCTAGGAAATTCCTAAGAACTCTCCCCAGAGGTTCAAATGGGACTCAAATTTAATTCATTGCTCTTGAACTCTGAATACTTTGAGGTTCACCCATTTTGCTGTAGTTTAACTGTAAATTTCCACTCAGACAACAAAATAGTCCTGTCAATCCTATCCTGAAAACGGGCCAACCACATTCATGCTTGTAAGGTTGTGTTTTTGTGAGTCTGTTTTTTGCAGTGCAATTCATCCCAAGCAAGTATCCATATATTGATCTGAATGCTATTTAACTTTGGTCCTTTTAAAAGTGTGTGTGACTTTTTTTTTCTTCCAAAAATAAGAATTTATTGTTCCCTGCTGGGTGAATGGAAAGGGAAGCAAGAGGTATTTCCCTAATGGTTCAGCAAATGCACTTAGTAAGTAATTTATCATCATCAACTGCCAGCCTTATCTGAAACTCGACAGACCTTTCTTCAATGATTCACCAGTGTTTGTGGTGACCTGCTGCTCGCCCTGTTTCCAGTGTAGTAAATCCATACTGATATTCTCCATCTAGTTTCCTTTGTAAAGTATGCTTTACTAAATGTATTTCTATTCAAAGCATTAAAATGTCAGAATATTTTTCATTTCTGATTTTTTTGTATCTCTATATTTGCACATGAATAAGAAGCAGAGTCCTTGTTTACAAGTAACTATAAAGAAGTGAATTTACCTATTGATTGACATTGTCAAGCCATCAAGCAGACACTATTGCAGGTAGAATTGCCTTTTTGTGTTGATGTCTGCCAGCCTTTAACAGAGAAAGTGGTATGCTTTTTGCTAGAGAGAGCTAATACACAGGAAGGAATGGGTTTTAAAAATGCTCTAAACATCAATGGCGTTAGATCAATGAGTACTACAGGTAAAATGCTCTTACATATATTAAGACCTACGCAATGGAGCATCTTGAAGGACTTTTAAAATGTAAGTGTGATTGGCATCTCATCTTAACAATAAAACATTAATCAATCCAAGTTTGAAAAATGTGAGTTGTCTTCAGCTTCAGAAGTATGGGAACATGTTTTAGAATACTTGTACAGGATTTTCCACAGCAGCTCCAGACTATGGCTCTATTAAGTTTACTGTTACATGTCTAGTACTCTACCAATATCTGACTCTTCAGAAGAAGTTGAAACTCCATGTGGTCCAGCTAGCCAATAGTACAAAGCTGCATAGGGGTCTATGTGAGAATTCCTTTCTATTCCCACTTAGAAATTGTCTTATAACCTGAAACAGCATATATCTGTGGCTAGCCTTGCATGTTAATGTTCACTAAAAGCCTTCTTTTGGATCCTACCTTGCCTGGATTGCTTTTATGCTCATTGTGTTAAGTGTGACAGAGAGAGTGGGGCTGTCTTCCCATGAAGCTTACTTTATTCTCCCCTCTAACTCATGTCTGTGTCCCCTGGGTTTTACAATTTTTTGTACCAAGTTTTAGCCTAGCATAAAATTGGCTGAGATGACACTTTATCAATGGGGTTTATAATTGATAGGGCTACCCTGTTAGAGCCTTCCACTGACTCCCCTAGGAGAGTGAGCGCAGGACCACTGGTAGTTATGGTGAAAATGAACACTACTGTAATTGATTTAACTGTTATAAATCCATAAACTATGTCAGATAAAATAGCTGAGATGAAAAGTGATTTGAAATCTTGGGGGTGGGAGGTAGCTGAGGTGGGGAGGGGCACTCTTTTTTCCATATATGAACAGTGAGATTTCTTTTCTGTACATTCCAACATCTGCAGACACAGAATGTGTTTTTATTTCTGATGACTTCTGCAGCCATTGTATCTGGTTTTCAGCTGAATTTAACCCTTTTGAGGTTAACTATAAACTATTTCTTCCTTGCTGAAGGAAATACCCTACCCTACGAGCTAGAACATGACATCTTATTTAATGATCGCTACAATCACTAAAGACTCGACCTTATGCACAATCAGGGCAGAAACCCTCTCATTCAATAAAATGGTTTTCTTGTAGAGCTATGCTTGATCCAAAATCCTGAATCCCAAATTCTTTGAACTTTAGGCAAGATTTTTTTTCAGATGGTGTTTGTGACATGAGCTCATCTCTATTTTTATGTATGCTCTTATTTTCAGATTTGCCAAACAAGCACATCACAATTTAGAATCCAAACATCAAGACTGAATTGATTTCTGCTTTGCTTTCACATGTAATGTACTGCACACTTGAGCAGGCTAATAGCAACCATGGAAAAAAGCCAAAACATAAATAATTCTGGGTGTCCTCATTATATATGTATTAACTATGTATTCTTTGGTCATGATTTTGGACTTCCTCATCACAGTGTGCACCTGATAATGTGGAGCTTTTAGTGTTATCAGGGCATTTGACAGTTGCTCAACTTCAGCATAATCAGACTAAAACATGGAAAATAAAATACTGTGCCATAAATATAGTCCATTTTCTAGTCCTAGACAGATGGGCAGAACTGTCATTCCCTGAAGACTTAGCGGTGTTACTGTTCAATAATACTGGCACAATTTAACATGAACAAATACCAGTTTGGAAAAGTAACCCTCGTCTTATTGTTAAACTCCTTACATGGATACGTATACCCTACAATCATGAAAAATGTCAATTTCACAATGGAATAAGAAGGGGGAAATAATCCTTATAGGAAACTTGTTTATAAATATTGTTATAAAATGAGGAGCACATGGACTTCATCTTGTTTAAAGCAGACATTGGCAAGCTTTCCTGCATGAGGTGCCAGCCATTTTCCTCTGCCCTCTGTTCAATGCCATTTGGAAAGCTGTAATGAAACTGTCCCACTGCCTTTTGTTTTTTTAAAGTAACCCTTTCCCTCATTTCACATATTTAAGAAAATAGCAGCAGCTTCAGTTAAGTAAATCTAAATTACTTGATATTGAAATATATGTATAGAACTGACGGTGATAGAATCTTTTCTTAGGTAAAGATAAAAGAAAAGAAAGAAATGGAAATGAAATGAAATGGAAGAAAAATGTGAGCTGCCCTCAGCTTTTAGCTCACAGTGATAAAATAGGCATAGTCACATGTTACTTTCCTTTACCTCCTATATTTTTTTTCAAGTTCATTGAAGGTTATTTTTTATTTATTTGTATTATGACTAGAAGTCCCCCCTGTGGGGGTTAGCAGCCTTGATTCACTTTCAACAGTTCCTTACTCAAGCCTGGATCCAACTGGGCTCTAGTGTGGAGTAAGATGCTTTCTTTGGGCTTGCCTACACGAGCACCGTAATCCGCATTAAAAATCATTACCGCGCATTAACAAGCAAACTGTACAGACGTGATAAGTTGTTGCTGCGCACTAAGCGCCTTGTTGCTGCGCATTCCAACAACCACTTCGACGAGAGTGGTATCAGCTGCTGCGGATCATCTGCTGTGCGTTTGTGCTCGTCTGTACTGTTTCCACGCATTGATCGGAGTCAGGAAATGTCCCATCATTCCCCAGTCGTCCTCTCTGGACTTCCCCTCACCCTCTCTATGGCAGTGACGAAACTGTCCCTGCCTACAGAGGGGAGATGTGACGGCATGCACATCCGTGCAGCCCTATGGCATGACCTATATAACTTTTCTGTTCAGTTTTGCAGTATAATTGTGTGATTTGATGCCAATTACGGTATACCATGTTCCTTTGTGAATGCTCAGATGTGAAACATGATACAGCGTTCAGACTCTCAGAACTGTCTGTAGCACAGTGGCTGGAGGTTTACATGACAAAGGGAATGCTAATACCCTCCCTGGCTCAGGTTACAGTGAAGAGACTCACAGAACAGGACAGTGAGGGGAGTGGCTGTCAGCAGTTGGTTACAAGAAAGACACAGAGAAGCTGCAGACTGACTCCAAGCGCGTACTCAGGGAAAATGGAACGCTGGGATACGTGCCCAGAATGCAGTGCGCTAATGCGCATTCCAGAGAAAAATCCTGCTACGGAGCAAGGAGCGACGTGTGTGAGCGCTCCAGCGCAATACACATCACGTGCTTTTTAAAGCGCAGTTCAGAAGCTGTGCTTTACTGTGATCATGTAGGCAAGGGCTTTGTTGAAAAGAAAAACGAACAAGGAGTCCTGTGGCACTTTTAAAGACTAACAAATTTATTTATCGCATGAGCTTTAATTCGTGGGAGAAAATGCCATTTCATCAGATGCTTTGAAGATAGGAAACTTACAAAATTCCTCCCATTCAGTAAGTTCCCAATCATCAAAGGGTCTGATGCAGTGGGATTTTCTCCTAGGAAAACTCATGCAATAAATAAATTTGTTAGTTTTTAAAAGTGACACAGGACTCCTTTGTTTGTTTTGCTGACCTAGACTAACAGGGCTTACCCCTTTGGAATTTGATGAAAAGAGAACACCTATTGTTCTCTTTGTAACTTTAGATTAGGCCTTTTTAACTAAAATTATTAAGAATAATGAGCCTTCTCACTTAATGATCAACCCTTTCCCCCCTCTCCCAAACTGTTTTTGTTTCCTTAGACTTGGAGGATAGTGGAAGATGCTGTCTGAAAATGAGGAAGTCAAATCCTTAATGGTAGAAAACATTCACCATTACTCTAAAAAAGTAATTCTGTTAATGGCTTTAAACATTATCTGGGTTGTTAAATTCTAAGGAATTTTTTTTTTATCTCAAAGTTTCTATCTTAAATACTTATATGTCCCCTCTTATCACAATATTTGAGACCCTCACATGTGTTTATCATCCCAATATCTCTGTGAGGACATGTAGTACAACTATTCCCTTATTTCAAACAGGGAATAAGGCACAGAGAGTTTAAAGATCAGATTTTAAAGACATTTTGCTGCATAAAAATGCAGATAGATTTTTGGGACTTTCAAAAGTTCTCATTAGCAAATCAGTGGAAGTTAGACAAAGATCACCCCATAAGTCTGACACACTAGGGAATTGAAGTTATTTCCTGAACCCCAGGCTAGCTCTCTAGTCTAGTCTGTATATCCCTTCCTCTAATTGTTGATGTGACAGTTGAATTATTATTCTGTTTCAATTACTGGTGGTGGTATTCTTGCATCTTAACTTGCATCTGCATATATTCTTCAGCTGCTGTTCTTAGTTTCTCATGTCTATAAGCCTGTTATGTAAAAACTGAACTTTCATAAATATGCACATATCTTTCAAATGAAACATTTTGCATAAAGCTGTTTTCTTGTTTGGTCGTTTGACTTCTTTGTCCACAAGGAACATAGGCACAAGACTGCCTAAAAAAAACCAACAAAAACCCCCCAAACCTTGACTAGTGTCAACTGATCACCTGTAAGTGCCTTATATTCAGTCAATTTCTCTTGTTGGTGCCATTCCACTTGGTATAAATAACCAAATAGTCAATGGGTCAGAATGAAAGAGACTGACTTTAGTCTGGGGGTTAGAGAATTCAGCTGGGCTGTAGGAAATCCATGTTTAATAGCCCTAAATATAGGTGTTTTGGCTATTCTAGGCTGGTTATCTCTTACTTAGACAAGAAATTCAAAACTGGGTCCAAGAAATCTTATTGTCAAAACCAGTGTACTTCCTTGAAAAGTTTTAGTTTTGGCAAATCAGCATTTTCAGATGGAAAAACGTCATAAAAAAAAAAAATCCCAACTGCTCTAATTATCGCTTTTCTTCTGGTAGATCAAGTTGTATTTGTGTGAACATTTATTTTAGAAAATAAGCTACAAAACTATTTGCTAAATGTATATTGGACTTTTAATCATTTGGATACAGCTTTGTCTTTTAGGGCCACTTGATGACATAACATTTTTCTTACATTTAAAAAAAAAATCAGAACTGATAAATCATTACATTCTCTGGCATAGTCACCATTTATTCTGCAATCCTAGCTGATCACTTATGAACTTTAAATGATTTACATTGTCTAGTAAAACTATCATCTCAGTAATTCATATCTCTCTCTCTCTCTCTCTCTCTCTCTCTCTCTCTCTCTCTCTCTCTCTCTCTCTCTATATATATATATATATATATATATACTTTAAAAAACCAATGGATTTGTTCCCTCTTAATGTACAAACATCAATTGCAGTGACACTTCTGGGGGCGGGAAGGAAATAATTTGTCTCAGAAGAGAACACCTTTTTCCTCAAGAAGAGAGGAAAACTTACTGAGCCTCTAAAAATGAACTGTGTTGCAAAATTAATTTATTTGGTGATTGAAATAGGACATTCCTATAGTATAACCTGAGAACAGAAGTCAGAGTTGAAATAAAATCTTGTTTATGACAGTAATATAAGGGCCTTCACAGAAAGCTGGTGCTATGGAAAAGGGTGGCAGTGTTTGTGTGGGGCTTGTTTTTATTGTCTTGAAATGTCTAATACTTAAAATTCATTTTTCTATGTAATTTGCCATTTACAGTATACACTACACAGAAATGGAATACCTTCTATTTGTATTTTCTTCAACTGTGATACTGCAAGGCTTTTTCTTTTCCTCCCCACCAGTGGCAATATATTATTTCCTTCTGGCAAAACATCTTGGAAAATGGGTATATTCACCACACAACCTGAGCATTTTACACAAATCTGATAATGAATGAAGTCAATTCCTTACAGAATGGAATTTACATTCATGAATAAACATCCTTTGTTTCAAAGAACTCTTAGTATATTTTGACTTCTTTAAAACCTCATACAAAGATGCCTCTACTCAGCTTTTGCTGTTTCATGAAAATGAATGTTATGAAATAATCGGACCACCAAATTCCATCCTAGCTCAGACAAGCCTGCAAGCAAACATGAACGAACCAAAACTTTTCCAGTCCAATACTCCCCCACTCCAAAAAAGACTTCATGTTCACGTTTCTCTTCTCATCTTGGTGTAGTTATATACAAATTCCCATCTATTATAATAAAGCAGTCTTCATGGCACTGTTACTTATGCTAGGCTGCAGTGCCCAAGGGAGACAAAAAACTTAAAAAGGATCATAGGTGCTGATAGGTCTCAACACTTTGTCCCTGCTATACTGGCAGCAAGGAAGTTGATTGCATAAGTGGTCTTAGCAGGCGGGGAGCGTGGGCAACTGCCCAAGGCCCCCGACGGAGGGGGCCCCAAGCCGTTCTGGCGGGGAGCCTGGACAGCCTGGCAGGGGCAGTGGAGCCCAGCGACGGCCCATGGCAGGCCAGCCAGGGAGCCTGTGGTGGGCCTGGGGAGCCCAGTGGTGGGTGATGGGGGTTCAGGGAGGGGCCCTTTGGGCCAGGGAGCCTGGCAGTGGCCCACAATGAGGCTGGCAGTGAGGCTGGGCCTGGGGAGCCTGGCAGTGGCCCACAATGAGGCTGGCAGTGAGGCTGGGCCTGGGGAGCCTGGCAGTGGCCCGTGGAGGGGCTGGCGGTAGGGCCGGGGAGCCTGGCAGGGTCCCTTGGGGACTGGGGACTGGGGAACTGGCGGGGGTTTGGTGGGGGAGCCTGGAAGGAGTCCAGTGGGGGACCAGGACCCGTTGGGGGGCTGGCAGGGCTCTGGCGAGGGGAAGTCAAGGATGGGTCCCCCATGTGGTGTGGGGGGCCCCATCCTTGACTTTTGCCCCTGGCCCTTGAATTGCTAAGACCGCCCCTGGTTGAGTGGCATAAAAATCTTTGCATTAGATCTATTCTGTGGGAGACTCTCCTTTACCTCCTTGTATGAACCTCCATGGACTAGTTAAACCAGCTTTAAAATCAGATTGTCCTAACAGTGCAGCACAACATGGCTACCCCCCAGTAAAGTATTAGACCATAAACATGGGCTGGGTTATGGTAGGGAGTGCTATTTCTTGAACTTCCTCAAGTGGCAATCGACAGATTCAAAACTAATGATTTTAATTACCTTAATAGTGAGAGGTCAATTGGTAGTTCTTAAGCCCCAGTCCATCAAAGCATATAAGTACATGCTTAAATTTAAACATGTGAATAGCCCCACATCTCAAGTATCTTACTGGATCAGGGCCATAGATTAGCTCTATATTATTAAGGGATTTGTATGGTGTTAGAAAAAGGTCTGCCTCTAAACCCCAATTCCAAAATCATTCGCAAATGATAACTTCAGGGCTCTTCGGGATTTGAACTTCAGGTCATGGTCAAAAGTAAGCTGTCTATTCGATTTAACTGATACATATTTATTTCTAAATAATATTGCCAAGGCTGCTTGAAAGTTCTGTATTCTTTCAGATAATTCTTGTGACTTACTGAACCTGCAAAACTATAAAATTTCAAAAGAAATGTTCCAAATCTAGGGTGTTTTTAACCTGTTTGTTGCAATTGCTTATTTGCTTTGTCATAACTGTTTTACTGCTCTAAAACAGTCAAATGACGCTGCTAACTTTAAAGAAAAAATCTGGATGCACCTCTTCATGTAAACAGGAGATGAAAAGCAAGTGACTTCACCTTCATAGAATGAGTTATAAATTGTGTAGTAGTTGACACTGAGCAATTCTGCTATAACATATTACTGTTCAAGCAGCTCAGAAGGTGCTCAAGATCTGATTATTCAAAAAATTGCCTGTTGCCAGAATAACATGTCAATTTTTGTCTTTGAATTCAACATGCAAATACCCAAGGAAATGTAACACTGTCTTTGAAAACATACTTGATATTCCTTTCAGAAATAACACCAGAATTGATATGGATGTCAATCTGTAGAGAAACATTTTAGGTGTATAATATCAGATGTTTAGACTTCTTCAAAGCACAATATGGTTTAGTACTTCATCATGGAATGTATCTGGAAAAGTATTGTGTATAAGGAGAAATAATAGATGCACTGAAGCCTGATGTTTCCAGCATCTAGATGTTTCTAGTATCTAGTTAGCATGCATTAACAGAGAATTATGTAGTAAATTTAATTTGTGAAAAGACTTATTTAAAGCACAGGAGTAAGCATGTCCTCTTAAACAACCCCATTCCAAATTAGGGCAATGGAAAATTTACAATTATTTTCCTATATTACAATGTTGAGCAGTGACATCATGAGAGATTGTGACCAAAATTAAGATCCTGATCCCTCAAGGCTTTTGTATACAGAAGTCTCACTGATTTTATTATGAGTGCAAGCCCCCCCCCCGCCCCCATTTCCCCCCTTTTAAGCAAATAAGTTACATAAATTATGTATTTTTTTCCTTTAGGTGTAGGAGGAAAAAATAGAGATGTTTAGTTACTTCAGGGCTGAACTCTATGGGAGTGCTTTACTTAAGCTGCACTGTTCAAGTTGTCCAATCTCTGTTCCCACTAGTATGACGAACTCCTTCATATAATTCCCTTGAGGCCACCTCAAAGAGGAAAAAGAGGGCATAGTAAGTCAACCCATAAAGGTGAATGTTTTGGCTGGTGAAAGGCACACAAAAATAGTGAGCGAGTATAATGAAATATTTTGTAAACACAAATGAAGAATAGCAACTATGATCACCATGGCATTCTGTAAGAGCACCAGCTGGTGCTCCTTAAATAAGAGACTCCATTGCCTTCAGGTATTGACTTCAGTTTTTCTATTCAAGGAAGACTGATCCGGATCCTATATCAATCTAACTATATTTCCATTCTTTGTTGACTGAATAACATTCCCAAAGAAACCATTTGTTATCAGCAATTAATAAGCATGCTTTGAATTAACTGTTGGAAGGAATAACAGATCATATTAAAGTGATCTTTTCTGTTTAAGGCAAATGTCTTTTTAATATTAAACACTCTACAAGGTGAACTGAATGTATTCCTGGAAACATGAGTCAAACAACAAACTAGACCATCATAGTTACTCAATTTTTTCTCTCTCATTTAAAATATTCAATATTGTGAGTATGATTACTCAGTTTAGGTGTTGCTTGATTACTTTGGAAATCTGTATCAGATGGTATTTCTTGATTATTCTCCAATCTATATGTGGTCTTAATTATTTTATTAGGTAAATGACTAAAAATGTTAAAGGACACTGGTTTGTTTTTGAAAGCTTTCTTCATGAGGAACTGCTGTTACTGTAAATGCCTAATCCCACAGTGATGGAACACTAAGACTTCTAGATGAATATAGATAGATCGTTTTGTTCATGCTTGTGATGTTTGTGGAGTGGAAACTGAACATTTTCCAGAACAAGTGTTTCATTTTTGTTCTTGCACTATAGGACGACCTAACAGCATCACTGGTGGGATAGGGTGGGAATAACTTTTTGGTCTTACAGTTACAACAAGTTTCATTGGTGCTACTTTTTGATTTCCTCTGTTTCTTTACAAATAGTTGAAGTTTTCTTTTTTTTCTCCTCTGTGTAAAGGACAGGGCTGTGTCATGTCAGTGATACACCATCAGCCTTGAGCATCAAAATGCCTCCCAGTACAAAGAAATGAACAATGTGGAAAAAATAAATATTCTAATATTTCTAATCAGTTAAGTATTTATTTATAATAAATAAATATTTTTTCATGGAAAAAAAACCCCAACCTTCAAATCAAAGCAGTTAGAGTGTCTACAAAATGTCTAATGGTATGAAGGCCACAGTTTTGAAGTGTGAGGTGAAATGTTATGTGGAACAGGAAGGGGGCAACTGGCATAGCAGTAAATTAGCTGTGGGAGCAATAGATGAGAAGAATCAGAGAGAGGGTGAATAGGATCAGCAGCAAAAGGGGACTATAGCATGAGGGGAAAGGGACAGACTGTGTGTGTAGCAGGGATATCTCATCTAACTTAGGTTGTGGACCAAATCTAATATCTCCAGAGGGGTAGCCGTGTTAGTCTGTGTACAGCAAAAACAACAAGAGTCCTATGGCACCTTATAGACTAACAGATTTCTTCGGGCATAAGTTTCATGGGCTGTAACCAAATATCAAGACTCACCCCTGATGTTGGGCTCCTGAGGAAGATATCTCTAATGAATTAATTTTGCCAGAAAACATTCTTATGATCTTGGATCTCTACTAGGAATGTAATTATACATTTGTGGGAGTAATATGCTATCCCTTTGCAGCTGAAAAGGCTCCTCCCTGTGGTTAACTTTGAATGCAGAGGCAGATTTCTCTACAATTCTGGCAGATAGTGGGTGGTACTCCGGGAAGAGAAGGTTGGTGGAAGCAATATGCTTTGCTAGCTTGATCACTTCTGTGATGAGAATTGGGATTTGATTAAATATTGTGCATGTAAAAGTTTCATGTTATAAGGATTTAAAAAAAAAAAACAAAAAAACCAACAAACTCTTTTTATTAGTTTTTTGTAGCTCACAGTTACTTTCTGCCTGCATTAGAATAGACTGATTGAGTATAATTAGAGGCCTACCTATAATTACATAATAAACAGAATTGTAGATGCTTTAGTCCCTGATTCTGCAGTCAATATGATGCAGGCAGAGTTATGCCTATATGTGCTCCGTTAAGTCAATAATGGAGTTTCACATTGGCATAGTGATCCACCTATATAGATCTGATTGTAGGGCAAGGCCCTAATTTGTATCCTGTGGCACATCTAATTTTTTTGCCTTTTGATTCTTTCCATGTCTAATGCTGCTAGATAGTTTATAGAAACAGATTGTGTATCCCCTGACTCATCTGTGGCTATGCAATGTGATATAAAGCATTTTCACTAATTCATCTCCTTGCTTAAACAGTTGTAGATTTTAATTTTCTATATTATTTTTAAAGAGGCAGACATTTTATGAAAATGTAACTTTGCCCCACCACCTCACATAGGAAAGGTTTCATGCAAAATACAAAGATGATAAAGGCATTTGTGCTATAATTTATTTACCAAACCTTCAACCAGCATAACCAAGACTTGGATGGATGAAGTAGGCTTTATGCTTTATTGGGGTTGAGGGCAAGCAGAGTGTAGAGAAGGGGGAATAGTTACAGGAAATCAAAATTTCATTCAGTAGCAAAACTAAACACATTCTCTGGGATTTCATTTAAGAATTATGGGCTTTCTGATGCCAATTCTGGATTTGTTTTTAATGGTTACTACAAGTACTGTACATACTTGATTTGTAAATTTTTCTGGACTCCTTGGTGACCATTTTTCTGATACATCTTGCACAGGGAGCCTGCTCCAGCTAAGACTTAGGTACTAATAATATGCTGCAGCTGCTTCTAGCTACATGCTGCCTTCAGTACAGCTGGGAGCAACTGAATTTCCCAGCAAGCAATGATTAGCATTTTGATCTTGACAAGCACTTTACTGTCTGAATACCAATGTCTAAGTGATTGTTGTCACCAGGCAAGGCATAAGCATCCATTGCACATATAGCCTGCAGTTAGCTTTTTGCTTACAGAAAACACTTGATCAAATACTTACACATGCAAATTTAAAAGTGTATTAGGAATAATTTGCTCTGATTTATAGTCCTACAAAATGCTAGTTTTATGTGTCTAAGGCTATGTACACACTACCATTTTTAACGCGCAATAATCCTCTTCCGCATTAATTCTCCCGTGGCTGTTGTTGCGCGAGATCGCGTACACACTATGCTTGCTCTAACGGATCAAAGCCCCCCCCCTTCTGAGCGCAGTCCTCCAGGAAAGCGAAGGGGATTGTGGGTACGTATCCCAGAGTCCCCAGTATCATCTCCCGTGGTGCATTCCGCTACTGACGCTACCCAGCGGTTGCCAATAGCAACGAGCGCGAATTTCAAATTGAAGCAACCTTCTTCTCGGCACTGCCTTTTCAGAATCGACATGGATTCAGCTGTGATCTTGAATGCTGCCTTCAGCATTGTGAACACAGCCCAGATTCTGTTGCGGTTTGCCTTTGGCTATGATTCGGAGCATGACACGGATGACTCGGTCTCGGATGATGACAGCATTGAAAACCAAACGGACATTCTGATCAGTTTCGCGGACCAGCAACACAGCCTGAACCGCCGTGTTTGGTCCCGGCAGACGAGCACAGACTGGTGGGAACGAATCGTCCTTCAGCTGTGGGATGATGATCAGTGGCAACAGAACTTTAGAATGCGGAAAGCCACATTTATGGAGCTATGCCAGGAGCTTGCCCCTGCCCTTCGATGCAAGGACACGAGGATGAGACCCGCCATGACCGTGGGAAGCGTGTGGCTATCGCACTTTGGAAACTGGCGACTCCAGACTGCTACCGCTCGGTCGCAAACCAGTTTGGGGTTGGACGCTCGACCGTTGGAGTGGCACTGTCACAAGTATGCAGAGCCATCAACCGTATTCTGCTCAGGAGGATGGTGACCCCGGGAAACGTGAGGGAGATCATCGCAGGATTTAATGAGTTGGGCTTCCCGAACTGTGGGGGTGCAATAGATGGGACTCACATCCCTATTCTCGCTCCCGACCACCTTGCCTCTGAATACATCAACAGGAAAGGATACTTTTCGATGGTTCTACAGGCACTGGTGGACCACCGTGGTCGCTTTATGGACATTAATGCTGGCTGGTCTGGAAAGGTGCACGATGCACGCATCTTTAGAAACTCTGGACTATTCAGAAGGCTACATGCTGGCACATTTTTTCCAGACGAGAAAATAATTGTGGGCGGTGTAGAGATGCCAGTGGTGATACTTGGGGACCCCGCCTACCCACTGATGCCATGGCTCATGAAGCCGTACACCGGGAAGTTGGATCCTGACAAGGAGCGTTTCAATTACCGGTTAAGTAGATGCAGAATGGTTGTGGAGTGTGCCTTTGGCCGTTTAAAAGCGCGCTGGAGAGCGCTGTATGGCAGGCTAGATCTCCACGAGGACAGGATCCCATTAGTTATTTCGGCTTGCTGTGTTCTTCACAATATATGTGAAAGCCGGGGGGAGAGATTCAGGAACTCTTGGACCACTGAGGCACAACGTCTGGAAAATGCCTACCAGCAACCAGACACGAGGGGTATCCGGGGGGCGCAGCTAAGGGCAGTTCGCATAAGGGATGCGTTAAAAACCCATTTTAGTACTGTTGGTTAAAATTGTACCTTTGAATATAGTTACTAACCATTTCCTATATGTTTCAACTGTTAAAAATTAAGCTTTAGAAATTTTGTGTTTTTCCCCTGTAAACATTCATTGAATCAAAAACCGTTAATGTTAAATTAATGAAACAAATAAAGAAAGTCTGATTAAGTTTAACAAGGATTCAACTTTATTTAATTAACATTGATCAAAACTCGGGTTTGAGGGGAGTAGGGACTAAAGGTGGGTGTAGGTGCGGGACTCAACTACATATGTTGGGGGAGGGGTTCTGTTAGGGTTACACCATGGATGTCCATGGTGGTCTAAAAACTGTCTGGGGGGGGAATGTGGCGTGGATGCACTGAAAGGCATATGAGGCTGATGATGGGGGGTGCGAGCCTGTAGCAGACCGACCATGGTCTTGAGGAGGTTGGTCTGCTCCTGCATGATGCCTATCAGGGCATCCTTCTGCTGCTCTCTCCTCGCACTGCTCTGTCTCCTGTCCTGCCTGCACTGCCTCCTCCATTGCCTTGTCTCCCTCGCAGAAGCCTCATGGAACTGCATGAGCTCCTGGAAGACGTCTTCCTTGCTCCTGCGAGGCCTCCGCCTTATCCTCCTCAGACGCTCAGCTGCAGCTGTAGACTGTCCACCGAAGGTCATTCCTGTTCAGATATGAAAAATGTAGAATGCCGCTATTGTTCTCGCCACGGTCAGGAGCAAATGATGTTGTTCTCCCCACACATTCCTTCAATACACAAGAGGGGACCTATGGGGGGGCGGTAACAGATTTCCCAAAGCTTGGTACGGGTTGCAGAGCTAGTACAACGGAGAGTTGACTATTGCCACACCAAGTTCTGATCCCGTTCCCGAGATGGCTGAAATAGAGGCAGATCTCACACTGCTTAGAGTGCCTCTGCAAGCGAGAATGCATCTCCTTCATGTTGCCGACTTCAAGCCGGGACCTTACGCTGCAGGACTGTGCGCAGCAATGTTGCCCGCAGGAGTGCTTGCGAGTCTGAAAGGAAGAGTGTCCCTGAATGGTGGAGTGCAAAGGAATGCTCTACCATGTAATCTCAAGAGAAGACTCTGGAAATATTTGGATGACGCGTTCAGTGAGTTGAAAGGGAACGACTACTTGGAAATCGAGGCATACATCGATGACGTTTTTAAGTAATGCTAGTAACACCTTTACAGTTCTGTAAGGAACAGAACTGAGGACACCGAAAACAAAAACCCCTTGCAAAAAAACCATGTCTACGCTGAGCTGTAGCACCTAGAATAGAGGACATCGCGAACGGGACTTACCAGAGCTGCCTTCTGATGATTCCTGGGTAGGCGTGGAGAAGGAATCAGTGGAGCTTGTTTCTGGCTGGGTGGAAAATAACTCCTGGCTCCCCGGGTCAGTGGCTCCGTTCTCTCCGTCCTCGTAGTCTTCTTCTTCTGATTCCTCGTCCACAATTGCCTCGTCGCCTTCTGCTTCCTTCTCTGTTTGGGGTGCAGTCTCCGAGGTGTCTACCGTGCAGTTCGGGGTGGTTGTGGGATCGCCGCCCAGGATCGCCTCCAGCTCCTTATAGTACTTGCACGTTGCTGGCGCGGAGCCAGAGCGCCGGTTAGCCTCTCTGGCTCTGTGAAATGTTATCCGCAGCTCCTTCACCTTTGCCCGGCACTGCAGGGTGTCTCGCTCGTACCCCTTTTCGGTCATGGCTTTGGATATTTGACCGAAAATGTCAAAATTCCTCCGGCTGCCACGTAACTGTGACTGCACGGCGGACTCTCCCCAGATGCCGATCAAGTCCATCACCTCTGCTGCTGTCCAGGCTGGAGCTCGTTTGCTGCGGCGCGACGACATTGCGAGCGAAGCACACAGAGGCAGCAGCACCGAACAGCGAGGCAGAAGGGAGAGTGGTGAATTCAAAAATTCGCGGGACAGAAGAGGAGGTCGGGAAAAATGACGTCACGACGATAGAGGACAGGCGGAAGTGCAGAAGGGATGGAATTTGAATTGTGGGCCATTTCCGTTATATTCACATTGCGCGATAAGCGTACACACACTGGCCATCGCGCAACAACTATTCCGCGTTAGCAGCAACCACGCTCGTTTAGGTGGTTTACATTTTGCGCAAAAAGAAGGGACTTAACGCGGAATAACTGTAAGTTGTGTGTGTACGCTCTGTTTGTTATTGCGCATTAAAGGGCTTTATCGCGCAATAACTTTGTAGTGTGTACAAGGCCTAAGGGTGCCCAGTCAACTTATTCCTGTATGAAATGTGAGACGTCTGGAAGAGCATTTAATGTCAGGAGTCATGATCTAATATGTTCGTGGTGCTCCTAGCCACATGCAAATTGACAATATTTGAGTGTAACCATACAGCATTTATAGTCTGCAGATTAGCATAGCCTGAGAAAAATCCAATTATCCTTTCCTTGGTTGTTTGCCCTCATTATATTTTGTTTCAGGGTAACTTTTTGTTAGAATTATTTATAGAACTAACATCACAGGTTTTACCAATGTAGCGAGTAATATTCTAAAGTCACCACGCAAGTGTATGTGAGAGACCACAGTTTCTCCCTGCCTTTTGAATGAGATATGTAATCTGATCTGTGAAACTTTTAGAAGTTTTAAAAAGGAGGATTACTTTGTATTGACAGTACTGAATATGTAGTTACACTTTCAGAAGTGACCACTGTTTTTTGTTTTTTTAGATTCCTCAAATTTTGGCTGCCCAGTTTGATGTATTTTAAAGTAGACTGGGTTTCTGAAGGCACTCAGCACTTTTATAAAACCAGGCCCTTTTAAGGTGCCTCTAGATAAGGACCCATTAACATTCTTTTCTATTAACTTTGAAAGTTTTAAGTCAGTTTTGTGTATGTATGTAAAGGTATACAGATATATATTTATATCTTTTGCACGGGCTTATTGATATGTATCTTATCATTAGCACAACTAATATAAACGATAAACTACACCCGTAACTCTATCCCTAGGGATACTAACCTTTGATGACCTGTTTTCCAAATGATCTTCTCTCTTATCAACTCATTGCTTCATGAAACACCCACAATTTAGGAGTATTAAGAAGAGGTGATTTGGTGAAGAGCTGTGTGGAAAAGGGGAGATTTAGGAAGCAGAATTAAGATTCTGGTATGTGAAGTATGTAAGGAGTGATATGACTGTGGGTAGAAGAAAAGAGAGTTTAGTTCCTTGCTTTTGTAGTGTGAGTCAAGTGTGTTACACTGTGTAACAGTTGTGTGTCTGCTTCACAACAAAATGTGGGGGTGGTAATTTAATTTTTTTTGTTTTTGTTTTGGTGTATATTTATAAACTGATGGTACACCTGAAATACTGTCTGCTTTTTCTTCTCACCCTATCTCAGGAAGATTCACTGAAAATAGAAGGATTCGGTGAATAGGTGTCCTATTCAGTGGATGCTTGAAGAGACTTTGTTTAAGGACTGTCGGGGAAAAAATAGGGTAAGACTAGTTCTGAGTCTTGAGAAGAGGCCTAGGATTTTGCAAAGAAGTTTATTTTCTTTTGAAAATTTCCCATCTTAGATGCATGAGTGACTATGTGATAGAGGCGTGTGACATAGAAAATAAGATGTGGAAGGTGTATTTTGCCACAAGAATAGAGAGACATTTATGAAAAATGAAAGACATGAAATTTCAAAACTGATAAAGGAAATATTTTTCTGAACTCTGCTAAGCTCTGGGCCTCAATGGGGGAAGTGCATTTTTTTAATGGATTGTGTAAATATTCACACTTATGACTGAAAATTTTAAAATGACGCAACACTCGGGTCAGGCATAAATCAACCATTAAATGTTAGCTAGTAGAGGGAGGTTACTACATTTAAAAACAAATAGTGTCCGTAGTACAGCAAAGGCTAGCAATAATTGTATTGGAATCAGTGCTAAGGTGTTTTTACTGCCCAGCCCAAAATCCTACCCAGAACTACACTATTGCTGGCATTTGTTTTAATTTGGATTCTAACTTGTCTAGTTTAGACAAGGACTTAAACAAGTTGCTGGACTAGATCTACTGTTGATCTGATCTGGTATGGCATTTTCTATATCCCCATGATGATGAAATGAGGTCGTTAAGTTCCTTCATAACAGACTATAATTAAAAAGGACTGGAACTCAACCAAACTTAGTTAGTATTTAAATGAATTTTATCGATGTTCAGGTCAATATGAATTTGTGTGGATGCTGAAATGAGTTTTCCAAAGGGAGGGCATGCTTGTGGTTGTTAGAACAGATGATTGGGAGCTCTCCCAGATTCTATTCTTGGCTTTTTGCGCTGTGTGCCAGTTAACTTCTGTGACATAGTCTGTAAAATGAGCATAATGATACATCCCTTCCTTGCAAGAGTGTGAGGAGCATTTAAATGATTGATGTTTTTAGAAAGCTTTGAGATCTTTGTATGAAAGATGATGGTTAAATGAGAAATATTATTATAAAGAAGGCCAAGCTCAAAGTAATATTCACTCCTCAATCCAGTGAGCTCTGTTTGAGTATGTATAAAACATGGAGATAATTCAATAACTTGTATGAATTACCATAAAAGTTCACTAAATCATGCATCAAGTTAAAATCCTGCTGTCTGCTATATTTGCAGTTTTTGAGTCAGCAGGTTTGTAACTGTTACTATCTGAACTTAACCTGATAAATTTATATTTATCCAGTTCCAGAATGCATAAGAAATTATACGAGGTCACCTTTGTGAAAAATTTAGAAAGAACTGTGCATTTGTAATTTGATATATGTAACATAATCTGTTATATACCTGAAGTTTGTATTGCGCAATTTCATACTGCAAATTTTATTTGCCTTGTTGCCAACAAAGTCACTGAGAATCATAGCTGTGATTCAAAGGTATATCTAGTGCTTCAAGTACATTCAGATGAGACATATGATTACAGACAAATTAATTTACATCCATTTACAAAGCATGTAGCTCTTCTGAACTCCAGTGACTTTTAGGTTTGTAAAATTACTATAGTCACTTTAAAATAAAAAAATAAAGCAGTTGCATAAATAGGAACTAGAAAATGAGCCTAGGAAACTCTCAAGGAAGTGTGATGGTGCTTTTAATAAATGCAAGCAATAGCTTTTGTGATATGGCACTCAAATTGCTTTATCCAGCTAGTGATAAGTCACTACATGGGATGAGGGCTATGATTAGAGCAGGGAGAATTTGGGGGGTGAATAATTTATTCATTGAAAAATGCAGATTTGGTTGACCAAAACTATTGGCAAATTTGTATCAAATTCATGAAATACTTTCAGTCAGAAGAGAAAAAAAAATAATCAGGCTAGATTCATAAGGGGACTTGGGTGATACATCCCCAACAGGAGGTGGAGGTGGGTTAAACAATGATAATATTGTCCAGTGGTTAAGGCACTTATATAGAATTGGAAAGATCCAAGTTCAAGTCTCTGCTCCACTGAATACTGACTCAGATTTTAAGGTCAGAAAGGACCGTCATAATCATCTAGTCTGACCTCCAGCACATTGTTGGCTACAGAACCACACCTTGTAATAGAAATCTAACTCCTGTCACAGATACCTAACCTATGGCTGGAGTACTGGAGTCCTCAAATCAGAGTTTAAAGACGTCAAGACTTACAGAAAATTCACTGTATTTATTTACACAAAATAGAACATCTTCAGCAAGTTTCTTGCTTTAGAATCTAAAGATAAGTGCTACAGAATCTATATGGGGAACTCTCTGTAATATGTGCCATAAGACTTTTGGGGGGGGGATCATAGTTTTATGTAAAGCTTCAAGAGCTTTGAGTCTAAGCTGGGAGGCCATTCCTGGCTGTTCATTCTGTGTGTGTAACATTATGTATTATATATACATTTGAAGGAATTTATAGTGGCTATCAAGAACAAACTCTACAGCCTCTGTAGCCTTCAGTCTAGATCATGTTTGCTCTGCAAATACATTAATAAATGGCTAATAGTTATATGAACTGGTTGAAACGCATTAGGTTTTGACAACTTTTTACTAAAACTTTATTGGAGACAAGAGGAAAGAACTTTTTCCCATTTTGTGACCAGCTGTATTTACTAATTTAGTGCTATTTGCGGAGGGGGATGGGGGGAAATGATTTTTTTTTATCGGAAGATATACAGATAGTCTATGGAAATATGGATTTTTTCTTTTGAGCCTAAAACAGGAATATATACAAGAACAACAATGCAAGTCTTTGAATTTTTGAAGTCATTCATATGCATGTTTCCTTGTGTAACTGTACATAATGATGATTATTCTAAACACTAATCACTGTAAAATAATGTTTAGAATAATCTTTCTTCCTGTGGATAATAAATGTCAGCTTTTGAAAGAAGTGTGAAAAGGTGAGAAGCAAGGTTAGTTCTATACATCTGAGATAAACAAATGTCAGATATTTAAAAGGGGGCTCTGATTTGGCAAATCATTGTTTACTTTTCCAAAACAGGAATAAAATAAGGCTATAAATAAATATCTTATACCTGTCTGACTTAAACTATGCAAATCCCTTTCCAGTTCATGTAACCTATTGCAGAGTTCCTTTTCAGAAAGAAGAAAGGCTTCTATTAAGAAACCTTACACTTAGATCATGAGCTACAAGGTTTAGGGCACAAATCAGTATTTTAAACACACAAGTGGTTTTACAATGAGATTACTCTCATGCTTAAAGTTATACACATTTCCCTAGATTGCATCCTAAATTTGTAACTAGTTAAAATGCACAAAATCCTGTGTTCACATTCACATGAGTCCCCAGTTCTTCCACTAATCTGTTGCAAACCCTGCTTGTGACTTTGTATATTTGCGTGAGTTTCTAGGATCCTGCTGTTAAACCATGTAAAGTTAACTGTTGCTTGCACATGGACAGTGCAGGATTGAAAGTATGCAAATCAGTTATAGAAAGCCAATTAAATTGGACCTTCTCCAAAACAATGTTTCAGAGATTAAAATGTGATTTAGTGACAAATGGAATATGAAAAATAAAAACAGGCATCTAAAGAAAAAAAATAGGTCAATAGGCCAATCACCTAATGTGAAGGACAGTTTTATGTGTAAAGGATCAGCCAAAATTGATGGTGGTTCTGTTACAAACAGAAGTATGGGTGGTGAGAGAGACACCTCATGTCATACACCAAACTTACCAACATCCCCTGCCCCTGAGATCCCTCTCCCCATTGACCAGAATCCTCTAGCCCCATCACCCTGCTGCTGAAGCTCTGAGTCACCACCTGTCTGGCAGGCAGAGAATGACAGGGACATAAAGGAGTCTGCAAGCCACATCTTAACTGTAAAAGAGCTGCGTGCGGCTCATGAGCCAGATTTCGATCACCAAATCATACGTTAACTGCTTCCTCTTTCTTTGCTCATCCTGGAATAATATGTAGGCCTCCATCTGATAGGATACAAGGACCTCTATTGGAAAGTTCCCTTGAAAAAATTTTGTTTGAGGTTGTGAGGTTGTTTCTAATGGATAGGTGAAATTACCGAAGGAGTGTGCTTAAAAATAAACAAGGAGTCTAGTGGCACTTTTAAAGACTAACACATGTATTTATTTCATGGGAGAAAATCCCGCTTCATGAACTGGGCCAGATTACTACAGGGGATCTAGGGGCTTAAGCCCCTGGCCCTAGCCTAAAAGGAAGGCCTGTGGCCCCCCTAAAAATCCAGCCCAGCGACCTGAAAAGCAAGCTGACGTTTGCCTTTAGTCTGCCTGCCCAGCCCCCGGGCTGGCTAGTGCTCACCAGCCAGCCAGGGGTCGGGGCAGGAGTATCCAGCCTCTGCCCGCCCCTCTCCAGGCTGGCTCCAGCAGCAGCGCTGGCTCCTGCTGGCCTGCAGCCCCCGCAGCACCCCCCTCCCCTCACCCCTCCAAAAGCGCAGGCCTCCCCCACAGTCATCCCCCAGAAGTGCCAGACTGCAGCAGTGGTGGCTGTGGCCTATTCAACCCCCTTTGCATTGCCAGCTGGGGCCCTGGAGTCCCTGACCCTGCTCCCCAGTGTGTGTGTGCGTGTGTGTGTGTGTGTGTGTGTGTGTGTGAGAGAGAGAGAGAGAGAGAGAGAGAGAGAGAGAGAATGAGGGGCCCCACACAGGGGGCCAGCCCCGGCCCCCCTCCGGGCCTTGATCCAGCCCTTTTCATAAGTGTCTCCCATGAAAGCTCATGTGATAAATAAATTTGTTAGTCTTTGAAAGGGCCTTTAGACTCTTTGTTTGTTTTGCTGAACTAGACTAACATGTCTGCACTTTGGAACTTGCTTAAAAATAGTACATTGTAGGCAAGGTGATGTACAATACCGCCTGAGACAGTATTCCAAGAAGATCTTAGTAACTGTGGTTCTTTTTAGGTGCCCTGATAAAAAATTGCAGGCCATAGCTTTGTTGGTTATGTATTTTTTTTTTTTTTTTTTTTAAGGCTTTATAAAGCTTCATCTCTCACCCCAGAATTCCAGCTCTGCCAATGAGGCTAACACTGATTCAAACTCCCCTGGTGTTAGGAATGTTGGGAGCAATGGGGCGGATGAAGTGTCTTATGCTGCAGGCATTTTCTATATCATATCGAAGGACCTGATGAGTTTTTAGAAAACTTTCCTAGTGTAACCAGTATCATAGCAGGGAGATATGGTCTCAAACAGTGAAAACTGTCAGATTTGTAGACTACTTTGTGTGTGTGAAGTGGCATGTAAGTGCTATGTATTAATTATTAACTACTATTTTATTAGATTACATAATAGTCTTCAAAAGGAAATGATGCAAGACCCATCACTTGAGACAATTAGCCAAACTGAACAAAGCACTAGAAATTATAGTCTACATTTCATAATCTATTGGCATTTCAGAAGGATGGAATACATAATCTACTCCCACAAGCGCTTCTCTTTCTTATTTCGATGAGTGCATGATAGCTCCTTGATCCTTCCAAGCAAATCTTTAAGGATATTTTATCCCTCCATAATTGTTTTGGCTCAGCCCATCTACATTTGGAAAAAGTTGCCAATCAGCTGTGCTGTGCAAAATTCTTTGGCTGTGGACTGGCCCAATGAATCAGGAGACGAGTGAATTTGTACTTGAAGTGGCTGTTTTTCATTTTCTAGTTAATCCCGCTCCCTTCAGTATTTGGTTCATTCTGCCTCAAACACTACAAGAAAAAAAAAATCTATATTGTGCAATGTGTTGCATAATAGCAATATTTTACAAGCCCTTTAGGTACAATCCCCGGTCCTTAATTTTCCTCGTGTTCTGTGAGAAGGCAATGTCTTTTGTGGTAAAGGGAATTTTGTATTATTGTATTATTTTATTGTATTACTTGTGGGCAAGAAGATTCCCCCCATGCAAAGAGGAATTTTAATTCTCTAAGACTGTAATTGCCCAGCCCTATCAGATCACATCATACCCTCAGAATAAGTTTTTAATATCCAAAATGTCTCCTTGCTGCCTTTGTGGCATGGAGAATATACTCATTTCTTTAATCTGCAAGGTTAGATGGGGATAATACAGCAGTTATCAAATAGGAGGCAAGGGTCATCCACTCACCACAAAAATCAAACAAAAAGGTGGTAATTAGTTGCAAAGAAAATGTGATCTTACGGTATGTAGATAAGCATCTGTTGGTGAAAGCTTTATTAAACAAGCTACATCTTCACTATGCAGTCTCACACAGTGCATTAATTTGATATTCAACTTGTTAAATCTAGCTGTATGCCTATTAAATATATAATCATTACTGCAAGTTGAACACACTATATGGAATGCTATTGTTGCTTAAATAATCATGGATTAATCACATGGGGACTCGATTATCTCCTGTGCTTTACAAACCTCTGCCTTTGATATAATCAACTCATAAATATTAACACACAGGGCATGCTTCATTGGAATAACTAATTACAAATGTTATCATATACTGAACTTCCTTTTCTGGAAATTTAATAGAAATATGTATTCCACAGTAATTTGAACATAAGATCTATTTGTATTTTTTAAGATTCCATCCAATATAATACATTTTCTACTCTAATTATTAACCTTTGAGGAGGGAAAACCTTCCCTTTTGGAATAATAAGGTTAGATTCCAGCCTCTAATCATGAATTCAAGTTGCCAGATAACTCCCTAGCACCCTCCCAAATCTGATACCATGTCTAATATATTTCTTTTTGTGCTAGATCCCCAGAAGGATGACATTACTGCAGAAAAATGATAGCAAATTTTATTTGCAAGTCAGCAATCCACAGACCCCATTTTCCAAAGCACTTCATGTACTCTGATCAAAAATACATATTATACAAAGTATATTAGCATTCCCAAGTGTTTGAACCCTGCACAATGCCTGGGAAGCAAAAGGTTAAAAATCTTGTACAAGCCACCAGCAATGAGGTCAAATGGCTTTCTGTAACTGATTTTTTTCCTTTTGGGTAGATTATATGAACCAGTCACTGTAGAAGATCTAAGAGAATGTTTAGAGGCCACAGGGTCCCGCTCTGCCTTTAAACTGCCGGAAGCTCATCTCTTCTTGGCCTGGATAAAGAGTAGATTCAACTTTGTCTAATGCTTCCTCTGTCTACCCTTTCCCCTGAAGGCCTGATAGGTCTCTCACTTCTGTAACTTGATTCAGTTCAGAGTTTGTACTGCTGGAAGCTCACTCCTTTGAAAATGGACACTGTGTGAAAGCAGTGGTTCTTCCCAGACATGATGGGAGAGGTGGGCAATCCTGCTTTTAGTGAAGACTCTTTGGCTATGTCTACACTAAAAAAAAGTTAGGTCGACTTTGTTAATTCGACTTAATAAGGTCGACTTTAAATCTACTTAAAGTTGACCTTAAGTCGACTTAACAAAGTGGACTAAGTCGACTTAATTTTAATTTTAATAAAGTTGACTTAAGGGTTACTCAATGTCCACACCGTCCTTAAGTCTACTTAAGGAATTGACTTAAGGCTTAAGTCAACCTATTGGTTGGTTCTTATTAAGTCGACTTAAGAAATTTCTTAAGTCGGTTTAATGAAAGTCTGATGTAGACAGGAAGTAATTTAGGTTGACTTAAGCCTCCTTAAGTTTACCTAAATTGGTAGTGTAGACATACCCTTTGTTTGTTAGTAAAATCAGGCTCTGAATCCATCACTGCATGCCAGTTGGATTACAGAGTTATCTTTAACAATTTTGGGTGGGCCTGTGAAACAATGTTTATATCTTGCCTCTGCGAGTAATCCAGTCTTGACCCTGGTACCATGCACAGGGCTTCAGTTTTGAGAATAAAATTATTTGGGGGTTTCTCAAAATTATTTTGTGTCCATTATATTGAAACTGGAGTGAAAGAATGGCCTGCTCGCCACCAGCTTCTTGCTACGGGACTAGAGCCAATCTGCTTCTTCTGATGTCCATACATAGATTCCAATAGATAAAACATAAGAAGAGACAATTCTCCGAATAATCCGGGGTAGTTCTCCCAGCTATTGAATGGCTGTATACATGTTCTGGTGAGTTTTAGCATTTATAAATACTTTGGAAATGTTGATCATCATAACCCAAGTTGGGATTGTAAAATCACTAGGGAGGTAGATAATTAATATTATTCCTCCTTTTTTACAGATAAAGAAAACTGGGTAAATAACTTGATTAAAGTCTCAGAGGAAGTAGGTGTCAGATTTCAGATTGGTCTGGCAGGAGTCCCTTGCTTTTAGTTCAGTACACACAGCAGCTCCTAGGCTGTTAAGCAAGGGAACTGGCTAAACTGAGACAGGAAGCTGGGAGGAAACATTGATAGTGACAGCACCACCATCGCAGTTTTAAATTGGCCAGGCGTCCTAACAGACATCAAGGGATATATGATCATGGGTTTAATGGACCGACCCGAGGAGCTGTGAGTTATTCATCCTGAACTTGAATTTGCTGACGGATTCTTTGTGATTCTTTCCCTTCAATATTAGTGATGGGTTCAAATTTTCAAGGCTCTGCAATAACAAAATGAGTTAGAATTTTACTCTTTAAGTTTGACATGATAGCCCACCTAACCTCCAAATCACTGACAGCTACTTGACAGGCCTCTCAAACAGCCTCTGCTTGACTGAAAAGGCCATTGTACCACGTCCTTTCTCATTGTAACTAATAGTTTCTTGTGTACCCATATTTAATTCTTCTCAATTCTGCCAAAAGACCAAGCTAGCCTCCCAATTCAACTTATAAATGACCACATTAGAAATGACCCTTCCAAATATTGCATGTGGTTGTTACCCAGAACCCCACTGGTTCCAACAGGCAGAGGATGAGTTCATAGCATTTTACAGGCATTCCATAAATCTGATATCTGCATGATAGTTCACCAGAGATTCTCATAGGAGATCAGTTCCAAGAGCTAGTGGTCCATGGTTGCCATAATCATTGCATGATGTTTGCTCAGATAGTATTTATGAAGTTATGTATCTATAATGAAAATTATGTTCTGAAGGTCTTGGAGTTAAGGCAGATCACTAGGAGGTAAATTATCTCTATCTCATAATGTATGCCTATTTGTATCCTGAGACAAATGCAAATTAAGAGACTGAAAAATCAAAAAGAGGACATCTATAGGAATAAACAGCTGGGGGAAGAAGAGGATCACGGTTATAAATACAGACAAATTATTGGTCTGATATATCTGGGCATACAAAAAGACGCACCAAATCCTTCAATTAGGTGGCAAACTGACTGTGCTTGTCTTGTGATAGGAGCATCACAGCTTGCCTGACTGTAAAACTCTGCAAGCATTTTAAGGTGAGCAATACTGTATAAAACAGGAGTGCTTTGATGAGTAAGTCTAGGCTCTGGAATGACTTAAAAATGTATATGTAACTATTTGTTTCCAAGTCTTCTTCTTAAATCTCTATGCTTTTGTTTAGTAAAATCTACTCTTGACTTTACTCTAAAAATATCTAAATTCTCGACGTTAAGCAGAACCATGGGCTGAGGTGGAACTGGTAAATTGGGGTGTACTATTTCTTTGGAAGCAGTGAATCTATAAGTATAGTGAGTGTCCATGAGACCAGGGGCTGCTAGACACTCCAAGGGGAAGCTTGGAGGGCTTCAAATTTCCCATGTGCTAATCACTAACCTATGCAGTCATAGTGAGGCCCGCAAAGTCTAGAGGACAGTGCTTGTGTTGGGCACTCCTCCCCAAATGATGTCCTGGTAGACACGCACAAGGCTTCCTCACACCCAGAGCAGGTGGTAGAGAGGTGCTTCAGAATCCTGGATGCCCCTGGGCAGCATTGCAGTGGTTCCCACTGTTAGATTAGCCATCTGAAATTACTCTATTTCATTGTTCCAAAAGCCTTTTCTTATGAGATCAGCAACACAGTTTTGTAAATGCAAACAACTTGGATGCTTCATGTAAGGATAGGGCCTGATTAAAGCATAGCCACTATAGGCTTATGCCTCGAGCTGCTGATCTCAGAGTCACAGAGTGAGATTAGAATCTCTCTTATTTGATGTACCCACACTAGCTTTAATTTAGCTACTGAGGCAAAAATAGCAGTGAATTCATGAATTGGAATGCTGGGTTTGTATTTGCATTACTAGATCATGCTCAGGTCAATGCTATTTGATATCTTCACTGCCATTTTTAGTTGTGCTAACTTGATTAATGCTAGTTCTGTATGCCTAGAGCTGAAATTCTCTGTCCAATTGCAGGGTAGATGTATCCTGGGTCTTGCAGAGGGTCTGAAACAACATCTGAAAGAGGTGTGAACTGACTCATTCATACAAACAAGGAGTCCCGTGGCACTTGTAAAGACTAACAAATGTGTTAATCATATGAGCTTTCTTGGGAGAAAATCCCACTTTGTCAGATGCTTTGAAGATGGGGAACTTGACGAAGTGTGATTTTTTTTTTTTTCCTCTCACCAAAACTCATGCGATAAATACATT
The DNA here is from genome assembly GCA_007922175.1 of Pelusios castaneus. NCBI lineage: Eukaryota > Metazoa > Chordata > Testudines > Pelomedusidae > Pelusios > Pelusios castaneus. The sequence goes on from ML685783.1 coordinate 19,039,546, forward strand.
TGTTAGTCTTTAAAAGTCCCACAGGACTCCTTGTTTGTTTGGCTGACCTAGACTAACACGGCTACCTCTTTGGAACTTGCCTTATTCATCTTAACTCTGAAATCTGCTGCCTGTTAAATTAAGGTTTGGGTGGAGCTTTCAGAGCTTGGCGTGGGGGGAAGGGGTGCGGCGAGGGCATGTGTAAATTTAGATTCCCAGAGTTTAGTTTGGCCCTAAGTAAGCATCTCTGTTTCTGAGTGCTTATAGGTTCATTCTATTACTAATATTGATCCCTTCCCAGAATCAAAAGAGTGAATAAAACCATAGAAAGTAAAGCAAGTTATCATTAATTAGAGAATCTGCATGTCTGAAGTGCTACTGTCCTAAACATATTTAATTTAGAACTAATAAGGCAGTTGTGTGGAAATTAAATCCCAGTTGATTGTTGGAAGAGGCACCTATTGAGGTATAAGCATATAAAAGATAAATCTACTTGCCATGTAATTAATTCAAATCTGCAGAACCAATAAGTGTGTGACTATATTCTTATTACATTACACTTGTGAGGAATGCTTAGCAATTTAATTAGCATTTAACCACACAACTACAGAAAATTAGATATTAAGCATGCTATGTAATTAACTTGCTATATGGATTGCTTGTTAAATAAATCTTACATATCTACATTCTTTATGCCAACGAAAGGTCTAAATATTGCTAAGGTTTAAACATGTAAAAATGTATTTTTATATTTAGGCATTCATTCCATTTATATACCTAATATATTTTATACCCCAACAGTGGGAAGGTGTTGTTTTTCATCAGTTTCATTACAGCAGTGCTTTCCCATTGTGATAGCAATAATAACATCAAAACTTTGGTGATATTTAAGTTAAATCAGTCGAGCAAAACCATCAGTATCTAGGGTTGTGTTCCATAACTGTTACCGGCACACAGCAAGATCTACACATCTATAAAAGTATGTAACTCTCAGCACCTACTTCCCTTAGTATTGTCTGTAATGTAGAATAATATGCATTGACCTCTCAGGTTTTCTGAATACCTTCCCTGCCGTTTTATTTTCACTTGAGAGAGAAATTGCTGTGAGATACTTCCTTCTGGAGTGTTTTGAAGCTTCATGCCAATTGGTATAAAGCAAAGAAACTGATCGTCTAATCTCTGGGTAAAATTCTCCTCTAGAGTCTTCATTACAGTCGCTCACATGCAGAAATCCCATTGTTCCTTTTGTGAGATGAGTTCAGGCTAAGCATCTGAGATCCGCAGTACAGATGACTTAGTGTGAATGGGAAAAAATATTAGTCTGGGACTCTAGTCTACTGAATTGTTTCATGTGCCATTCAAAGTTGGACAACGCTCTGTTGTATTTTTAATGTGTTATTGAAAGTGCAAGAAGTAATGAGCTTAAATTACACCAAGCGAGGTTTAGGTTGGACACTAGGAAAAAATTCCTCACTGTCAGGGTGATCAACCACTGGAATAATTTGCCTAGGGAGGTTGTGGCATCTCCATCACTGGAAATTTTTAAGAACAGATTAGACAAACATCTGTCAGGGACGGTTTAAGATGGTACTTGATCCTGATATGAGTGCAGGGGACTGGACTCAATGACCTTTCATGCTCCTTTCTACTTTCTATGATTCTATGAAACAAAATAATTTTCATGTCCCTTCCCCAACCTGAAAAACAGAGAATCATTCCTTTCAAAACTACTGGTATGTCTGAAATAGTTCCTTTATATAGGGATACAATAAGCAAACAGATTCAGTTCTGATATCTCTCCTTACTTTTGAGAATCAGTGTACACATCCAGGCTATTTTGCAAAATCCCTTTTGGAAATATAATGCCATTTAGAAAATCACTTTGCGAGGGGGAGGGGGAGGCAGGGGGGAAATATTTCCAAAGTGCTAGAGGAAGAAGGATGCTAAATTGTGATTCCTAGAACCACCGCCTTAAGAAGGTGCAAACTTCAAGGAATCTATTTGCCATAGCTCAATTAGTCATCAGGTCTTTTGCCCTGTATTTTTTAGAAATGAAGTCCTGACTCTCCATTCTTTGCACACTCAGAACTCCCAGTTGAAGTCAGAGTGGGTGCGTCTACACTTACAAGTTAGGTCGACTTAAGGAGGCTTAATTCATTATTTTTTACTTGAATCTTCAATCCACATTTTAAAAAAATGTATTTGATAGTTCTAATAAATGCCTTGTACATATTTTTGATCACACTAATGTCTAAGGTCCTTTGCTAGTCATTACTATCCTGGATATTGGTGCTTAAAACCATGAGTTATTTCTAAGCATCAGTTTAAATACTCTGAATTTCTAAAGTAATTGGCCTCAAGAAACTGAACACATCAATATCTATAAAGAAATCATGTCTTGGCTTGCTTTTGTGAAAAGCTAACGATAAAAATAAATCCAGTGGGTATAGCTAACTAGAAAGGATGACAGTGATAAGAGCCATGTTTACTGAAGTGTGCCAGCTGATTAATAGATGTGGGCATCAGATTAAATGGAGATTTGAACACTTGACAGATGATAAAAACCCCATAATGATTTGCCAAATCATTTAGAAAATCCTGGAGACCCTTTAAATCTAAAGATATTCAGATGCTCTACTTGTCACCAACAGATATGGTAGTTTTTTTAGATTAACAGGATGAAATTCTGGCCCCATTGAAGGCAATGAAAATTTTTCCTATTTCCTTTGTGGGGTCATGTACAGTGTGAATAACACTGGGACCTGATTCTTAACTGGGGGCCTCTAGGGCAATACTGCAATATAAATAACACATTATAAGCCCACAAATTAATTACCTTACAACTTTCTGCTAGAGTAAGATTATGTTTTTCTTCCATATTGTAAAGTTCTGTCTGATTTATGGATTAAAAATCTCAGGTAAACGTAAATTTGTTAGTCTTTGAAGTGCCACAAGACACCTGTTTTGTTTTGCTGAACTAGACTAACACAACTACGCCTTTGGAACTCATCTACATATATGATGTATCAAATTAGTTTTACAAATTTTAATTAAATTCTTAAGGGAAATGGGGTTGGTGCATTAAATATGCTAAGGGCTTTGGAAAACCTGCAGTTATCCTCAGAAGGGATGGGAATGAAGATGCATTTTGAATGGGAGCTGACAGGTTTTATGGTGGAAGAGGAAGTAAATACATAACTGGAGGTTGAACTTAAGCATGGGACTGATGACTAACTTCCCATGGTGTTCAAATCTGTTTGGTTTAGGGATTTCCACGTTACCGGAGATACAAAAAACTGGTGGTTAGGAGGGAATTAATGCTTGTGAACATATCCAGCTAGTACTGCTACCAAAAATTCTGATCCATATAAATGTGTATTATGTAATGGAACAGTTTTATTAGCATATTCTTAGTAAAAAGAATATAGTACAATGATTGTGCTGAAGAATTGCATTATTGCTCTTGTAAGATGAGTAGCTTACTACTCTAGAATATTGTACTATTATTATACTTACTAATTTAGGTCATCAATTATTTTAGCTTATTACAGGGGTGGCAAACTCATTTGCTATGGTGGGCCAGATTTGACTTAAAGGTATTTCGAGTGGGCTGTACATACTATAAATCAAAATACTATCCCATTCTCATGGCATCGAGGAGTGCTGTGTATGTAAAACTGCTCTCTGCAGGACCTCTCTCTGTTAGGGAGACAGCATGGTCTTGTGGAGCACAGTCTCGCATAGCCAGCGCTCTGTGAAGTCACGAGACTTGACGCTTTTATGATATTACGAAGTGCTGGTTATCCTATACCCCTCTCTCTGCTCTAGGGAGAGAGTGTGGTGGCACCAAGAGCAGTTATGGGACAGTTGGAAGAGGTTCGTGGGCTACATTTGGCCCTCAGGCCGCATGTTTGACACCCTTGCAATATTGTACCATTATTACATTTATTAATTTAGGGCAGTTCTTGTTGGCTTTAATGTGAATCCTGTACTTACATCTGATGAAAGAGTTCATTCCCTTTGTGTTCTTCTGTTTTATAAAGTGTCAATATCTGCAAAGAATGTTAAGCGATGTGTATATCTTGTCAATGATGAAAAATAAATATTTACAGGTTAAGAAACAAAGTTACTACCCACACATCCATTATATTTTCGTTGTGCCAGTACAGTAACTTTCTGATGCTAAATTTACTTATGCAGACTGAATTAGCTAATTGTTTTGTCTCCATTTGCTACACATCTCCATCCAGAATCTGTTAAGATGTAGCAATCTTCTAATTACCATGTAGTTTGGGTTATCCACCTACCTATGGGGTAGGCTGTCGGGAAAGCTTATATAATGGCTCTCACTATTTTCCACTCTAAGAAAATATGTTGTTTTAATGAGAATCTGAGTGTTGACTTAGTACAAAGGGCACTGAGATAGTAGTTTATAGTTTACAGTATATTTCTTTGCTTCCAGTGAAGCAAAGTATCAACACTTTATCAATAACACACAAAATAGTTGGAGTTCTATAGAACGTGTCCAGCTGTTTAGATTGCAAGGTATATTTTATTCCAGGTAATATGTAGAGGATAGTCACAGCAATTGGGCTATTCTGGCCAGTAAAGTAATTTATCACATAAATCCTATATGTGGCATTCAAACCTGTTTATTTTTCCCTATTAGCAGAGCACCTCTCGTCCAGGAAAGAACTTGTGAGTTTGACAAGTAACCCCAATGTCTGGAGACTGAGACTTTGACATTTTTTGTCAGAGATCCATTAAGTTTAAAGAGTGAAACATGCAACATAGCCAAGAAGCATTGCCAAAAGTGGTGGAGAGGAAGAGTGAAAGAACTAACATGACTAGTTAAATAGCGCTGCTCCCCAAGGGGACAAATGTGGGATTTGGGTAACGGATTTAATGTAATGATCTAAATTCATTCAGTATATTAATTTAATCTAGAATAAAATTACTTATACTTATGAAATACAAATTGATTAAGGGGGGAAAAAGGGGTGTATTATGTTTTTTTATAATAATGTGTACTATGTGTAGCTATTAATACACGATAAATCAATGCATATTTAACTTACAGAAGCTGCCTTGTTAATTGCAAATGAAGCCCTGGATTTTTTAGAAATGAAGTCCTGATTCTCCATTTTGTGTACACTCAGAACTCCCAGTTGAAGTCAGAGTGGGTGCATCTACACTTACAAGTTAGGTTGACTTAAGGAGGCTTACGTCGACCTAAACTACTCTATGTCCACACTGGGCTTTCCTTAAGTCAACTTAAGCATTTCTTTAAGTTGACTTGAGGAAAAGTTAAGTCAACTTAATAACATCTCATTTTAGGTCGACTTAATGCTTAAGTCGACCTTATTAAATTGACTTAAACTACTGTGGATGGGGATTAGTGCCTAAATCAACCTTATTAAGTCGACTTAAAGTGTTAAGCCAACTTAATAAGGTTGAAAAGAGGCTATGTCTACACTAGAAAAGTTCAGTCGACTTAATAAGGTCAACTTTAAGCCGACTTAAAGTCAACTTTATTAAGTTGATTTAACAAAAGTCGACTTAACTTTTCCAGTTTAGACATAGCCAGTGTGTCTTGGATCTGCAAGGAATGCAATACTGACTGGGAGTGGAGTTTATCACAAGTAATTTTTATGAAAGTAGTGAGATACTCCAGCAATAATTGTTGCAGGAACAACCTTTATTTCCTATTGTACAGGAGTGTGGAGAGGAGAAATACATGAGGATTGTAATAGGAATGAAGGTTGTGGAAGTACCTGAAATTCTTGTTGACTATAAAAAGAACGGGGTTGGGCCCAAAGGAGTATGAAGTCTGAGGTCATGTTTGGGGAGCTCTAGATGTCAAAGATTAACTAGAAAATCATTCTTTAAATATTCTGGAAGATGTGATAGGGGAATCACTTGGTGTTTGCTCCTATGAAGGTCAAACACACATTTTTCTTCAGTCTGACTTTCATTTTGATTAAGAAAGCAACATAGCAAAAAGGAACAAATGTGAAGTCTACATGAGAGCAACGTATGCACACTCATCTCCCCTGGCAGATTGTGCTGAACTCTGCTTGTCAGATATGGTTGCGTGGACTCCTAGACACTTATAGTTCCCAAAGGCAAATCATGATTGAGATGTATATAAAATGTACAAGGCACCTCCATTTTTAGTATGTGCATCTTGAGGATAAAACATGTACAGGTGCCTACTCCAAATATTTAAGCTTAAGACTGAAAATTTTGGCAGGAAGTACTAAGGCACTCGAGACGGCCTTGAATCTTATAATTTCTGTCAAGTGCAGTAGCCATAGGTTTTTTTTAGCTGCAAGAAGTGCAACAGGAAAGAAGTGTCTGCAGAAAGGATTCCCTTCCTTGCAGGTCCAATGAGGACAGTCTTTAAGCACCACCATTGTGTGAATATCCTCAAAGAAAGTGAAGTATAATTTCTCCCCTAAATGGTAAGGAATCCTTCAGGGAAAGATGAGAGGGGAGATGCATGCTGAGAGGAATATTTTAGATTTCTCACTTTCCAATTGTAGTTAGGTATGCCCTGAAGTTAGATATATTGGGGCTAATTTTTCATTCACTAGCACTACTTTTACACCAGTATAACTCTCTGGACTTCACTGACTTACATAAGTGAGAAGTTAATTGGACACACTCACCTTCATGCTCTGGCTGCCTATTGTTGCACACAAATGTAAGGTGCAAAAACAGCATGTTTCAGCAGCTTGTTTTTGCATGGAGGGTTTTTTCCCTCTGGTCAGGCACTTCAATTCCAGACTCAAACTTGGCCAGATCTGTGGCCTTGAGACACCAGCACCCTTCCTTCATCTACTCTGAATTTGTGATCTGCGTTTATAACTCTGCAGACTTCCCAGAAGCCTTTTCAGCTCTTTCCCTCCCACCACCTAAATGCTTTGTCCCTGTTCATTTTATTTTAAGCTTCCAAAGTTACAGCTTCTCCGGAGACATCTTCTGTATGACTTTCCCTCCCAGTCTCCTACTCTGCTCTGTCAACTGTACATTTTAGAAATCAACTAATGGCTCTTATTACTTTATATAGTGGAATCAATCTCCTCTGCAGAGAACCTACTCATATTGGAGTTATCTTTGGAGATCCAACTGCTAAGGAACAGATGATTTCCCCACCCCCACACACACAGACAACAAGAGAGACTGGCCAGCCAGGGAAGAAATGTATACCCTGACTTGTGCATTGATCATCCATGTATCTGGGGAGGTAGAACCCTATTTATATTCCCCAACACCTTAAACTTTTTATATGTGAAAAGAAAGTCTGGTCGTCATCCTCTCTACATGCAAGTGAATAACATTAATATGAATTTGCTGCTACGGTTCCAGAATGTGGAACTCTAAGCTGCCCACATTCAGTGGTGTCGGGGATAGGGAGAGATTCTCCCTTGCGGTAGCTCAGAGATGTGGACCTGAAAGCTAACTTCGCTTGTGCCCCTGTTGCAATGGCCATCATCACATTGTAAGGCACCCCCTCCATGTCTCTTTTGGCTTGACCTTTCCTTGCCCCAGAATGTCCCATGTTCCCATGAATGTTGCGGAACTGGCTCTCTGCTTTGTATAGGTATCCCCTGAACCAGGGTATTTCAACAGTGAGGGAAGGGAACAACTTTATGACTTTCCTATGTAATGGGAGCCTGTGGCAACAGTGAATGTGGTCTACTCTTTGCCCTAGTCCTGTGTCTGGTTCATGAGCCCTAGAATGTGTCTGACTTGGGTCTGTCATGAGGCTTAAAAAAAAACAAAAACAAAAATTGTTTCATCCTTAGTTATGGAGATGCATGTGAAACTCAAGCAAGATGGTGCACACACATGGTTACTATTATGGTAACTGAGCATCAGCTCTGTGATTGGCCTTGAAAGAACTAGATTATCAGTAAAAGTTGATTTTGCTAGACATGCTCAAACTGATTTAAAAAGTATTTCCATTGAAATGATCATCAAATTTTATAGGCAAGCAAAATAAGAAAAATGTTTCCTGAGCACTTATTAGAGTTTGATGTCAGGAAAATTACTTTGTATATTTTGAGATGTTTGATTGTATTTTAAAAGTTATGAAGTGTTGTTACCTTTTTTAATCTCAATGTCCAATGCTATTGAGTAACTTTTTGCCCCCATAATTTTCTGCATTAGTAAAAATGTAAATTAATAAAAATGATTAAAACAATTTTTGCAGAACTGTGAAAATTTAAAGAGAAGAAGAAAATGCTTAAAATGAACATCAGTATGTTAAAGTTATTTGGGAAAAAAGACAAATTCTATCAAGTCTCTGGGGCTATGTCTACACTAGAAAAGTTAATCGACTTTATTAAGTTGTCTTAATAAGGTCGAATTTAAGTCAACTTAACAAAAGTCAACTTAATAAGGTCAACGTAAGTGAGAAGTTGATCTAAAATGAGGTGTTATTAAGTCAACTTAAGGAAATGCTTAAGTTGCCTTAAGGAAAGCCCAGTGTGGTCGCAGAGTAGTTTAAGTCGACTTAAGCCTCCTTAAATTGACTTAATTTGCAAGTGTAGACGCAGCCTTAATGACCCTCTATTAGATACAGGCACAGAATTAATATTTTTGTGTGTGTGTATTTTCTGTTTGTTTGATTTTTTTCCTCCCCCTGTTAATGCTCACAAGGACATTTGGTTTTCTTCTTACATTTCAAAGAAACACAGCCAATTTTATTTCCAGAAAGAGTAGGTTCTTTGGTGGAGGTGATGCTTAATGATATCACAGAACTACCAATGAAAGTTCTCTGTTTGCAAGAACCCGGAAAGACTTTAGCAGGTTTATTTTTTTTTTGGTTTTGTTTGTTTGTTTGTTAAATGAGTACCGTGTACTTCATCTTGTTCAAAGACAATACCTTTGAGCCTAGTAGTAATTGGACTATGTCACAAGAAACAGTTTAACTTTCGGCTGTTCTCTGTGTATTGATTTTCTTTCACCAGCAAAAGAAGAAATAATAATTAAAAAAAATAGTCTGACAGGACAGAAAGCTAACCTCTGGTAAACGTTTATAACTGTTTCTTTTGCTGGTTTAATACTTGTCGGTTCCTATGGAAATGTGACGGGGGGGTCCTTTTGAAATAATTGAATTTGAATTATATGAGCCAAAACATAAGGGTTTTGAGGGGTGGGGGGTTGTTTTGTTTTGTTTAAAAATATTTAGCTTTCTTGGAATAGATTTGAATTCCTTTTTCAGAGTTGCAGCAGGGGCCAGTCATAGACGGACCTGCATAGGAAGGACTATTAATTAAATAACACCTGAATATGCTTGCTTAGGGCCCAGGGAAGGGTTAATCTGGCCCTTCTGAAATGGCCAAAGTCACAAGGTTAGGAAATGATCTTTGCAACAGCATTGGACACCAGTGAATGGACACCAGTGGGGCAAGACTGCATTTGTGAAGACCAGAGACAAATATTTTAGGCGTAATGGAGTTGTAATATGGAGAGCTTGGACAAGAGTTTTAGCCATGCGGCCAGATAGGAAAGGCTGTATCTGAGAAAAGTTGTGCAGAAAGAGTCAGCAAGACTCAGCTAGAGCTTGGATGTGAGGACCTAGAGAGAGAAGATATTAAATAGGAAGATGATGCCCAAGTTATGGGCCTAAGTGAAAAGAAGTTATCCACAGCGATTGAAAGACAGGATGATAGTAGGGGATTCCCACCCCCCGTGCAGAAGGGGTGATTAGAAGCCCTGTTTTAATCATGTTTAGCTTGAGCTGGCAGTTAGTTATCCATAATATGTCAGGCAGAAGGACCAAGATTTCAGATTGTATGTAGTGTAGCTGTCCATCCCAGAATATTAGAGACAAGGTGGGTGAGGTAACATTCTTTTTGGATCAACATCTTTTGGTAAGGGAGACCAGCTTTTGAGCTTATACAGAGCTGGACTTTAGATCTGGGAAACATTCTCAGTGCCACAGCAAACTGCCAGGTGGAATAAATTGTTTTGCATAAATAGTTAATCCGTTCCACCTTGCATTTCTCTACACTACACAAGTAATTCAATTTGTTAGGTTGACCTACAGCCACCACAGCAATTAAATTGATGGTGTCCACACTACATTCCTTCTGCTGGTGGTGCACATCCCCACCCAGGAGCACTTGAACTATGTGAGGGGGCATTGTGGGGCAATAACAGCCATGTGAGGTTCGCAGTTGCATGTGCATGTGCACACACCCGGCCCCAGGGATGACAGGCAGAGCAGGAGACAAAATGCGAAATAGCAGCTATGAAACTGATGAGAATGATATTGACAAGCTTACCTCCTGGGAAATAGAGCCCTGCATGGGGCTCAGGATGTCAGCCCTGAGGTGGATGGGGTTCCAGCGGTGAGCCCTGTGTGAGGTTGACAGCTTTAGCTGTCAGCACCAGGGTGTGGGGGAATCCAGCTGGGAGTCCATTGCCTAGCTGACAGACATCCCAACTCTTCCATTAGCTGCTCCTTTCTTTATTCTGCTCTCAGCCACTGTGATCCTTTTTGCTACTTTGTGTTCTGTGAACTCTAAAGGGGACATGCAGAACAGTGGAGCAGCAAAGAGGATATTATGGAACGAAAATAAAGGACTGAGCCAAGGGGTAATTATTTTGTTTCCCCAGCAGAAGGCAGTGGCATCACAAACACTGGAAATAGGACAGTGGTCCTCATTTGGGCTGGATATGTGTGATGTCATTAATTCTTGAGAGAGAGACAGAGATCCTTATATCTGTTCTTGACAGGCTGAGAACTAATTAAAAAACTTATTTGTTTTAAAAATGGCCTGTTTTGTAACTGTAAATGCAACTGTCTAATGGGCTTGTTCCTTCTCCCTGTTGGGTTCCATGGCGGCTTGGTCATTAACCTACATGGGGGAAGGAACAGGCCAATTCTCCTCATTCTTTTTTTTATCAAAGGAAACATTTTTAATAAGCTTTCTGGTTTGGCTTAGGTAACAGTTGATATGCTGCTCCCCGCTTTCTATGGACCAAGTTCTGCCATCCGTGTACGTTATTGTCCTCTTCATGTAGATCCTTTAAAATCAATAGGAATACTCATAGAATATATTCCAAAGGGGTAGCCGTGTTAGTCTATTCTATGAAGACAACAGAGTCCTGTGGCACTTTTAAAGACTAACAGATTTATTTATCGCATGAGCTTTCGTGGGAGAAAATCCCACTTCGTCAGACTCTTC